>OY728136.1:670187941-670859608 GCA_963277665.1 Viscum album | reverse complement strand
AATTTTTTGATCTACAAAAATATTAATTCATAATAAAATAAAACAACAACCAAAAACCTCCAAAATATCTCAATTTATAATAAGAGAATATATAGGGTTTTAATATAATCATATAACAGTTTTTAGAAAAAATTTTCAATTAATTTAAACCTTCTCTTTTTAATTAACACTTTGCTACCTTATTTTATTTTTAAATAGGGTTACAAATATTTAAATATTTAAATGGGGCAATATTTTCATATTTTTTTTCAATTAGAACATAATTAAATACCATGTAACATTTTATACCATATAATAATTTCTCTATATTTTAAAAAATATTAATTAAATGTATATAATATAACATATAATTATTTTGACAAACAATCAATATTTTCAATTTCGTTATTATTTAATTCATTGAATTTTTAAAATATTAATATAATAAGTTAATTTCGAACAAAATATTTTATAATATTTCTAATGGGTAATTTAAGTCTATGAAATTCATTAACAACATTATTTATACCATATTATATTTATTGTAATATTTTAATTAAAATTTATTTGTAAACACTCTTAATAAAATAATTACTATGTCAATTTTGTGTAGTGATTTAATATAATTAATTATTGAATAAATATTAAATATAAAATATTATGATGAAGATAAATATAAAATATTTAAGAAAAATATTTTTAGATTAATTTTTCTTATGTGAAATTCATCATTAAAAATGTTATACTTATTAAATTCAGAAATTGACAACTTTAACATCACATTAAATAAAATAATATAAGTGTCAATATCTCTTTAATAAAGCTCCAAATGGTCAGTAAACAGACCATGGGATATATATGGTCCTTATATACTTGAAAAATAATATTTTATCAATTTTTGGGTATTTTTAATGTCATTATCATTTTAATAATATATTTTTAATAATTTATCATCAACTAATTAATTTTTTCATCATCAATGTAAATATCATTAAGTTAAAAAATATTTCCTAGAATTTACAAAATAAATTACTAGGATAATTAAGAAAATAATATTTAAAATGATTATTTATAATATAACTTATATTCTATATAACATTATATAATAAATTAATTACTTATTAGAATTTGAGTGAGACTTATTTATCATTACATTCAAAAAAAAATTAAAAGTACTAATCTCTTTGAAGTGGCATCCAAAAGACAAAAGTTTGAACCAAATATTTTATAGGTCAAAACACACTCATCAAATTATATTTAGATTAGTATTAATTTTATTTTATAATAATATTCTTACCATTCATTTCTAGATATTTCTGTTTACCATATTTATAAATATTAAAAAAGTTACTATCCATAATGCTAAAAAAATAATGTTATTGATAGAATTTGGACCTAGTAATTCCATATAGGTTATGCATTTTAAAAAAATAAAAACCCAAAATTTTTAGTTATTAATATAAAATTATTCATTTTTTCAAAAATTGAGAACATGTTTTGAATGTTTAAACAATGAAAATTATTAAAATGTTTTTACATTTGAACTAAATGTAAAATTATTACTAATTAAATACAATATATAGAATCATAAAATTATTTTTTAGTTATACATTAATACCATTTAATATAATAATTTAACAATAATAATTATTTTGATGAAAAGTGTTGTTTTAAATTATAATTAAAATTATTTTTACTTTTCATCAATATTTGAAGGTTATCTGAAAAATATTAAAATTTCATTTAACGAAAAAATTTTATATCCCACTTCAAAATAATTTGATTTTTTTTCATATAAAAAAATACTAATTTTTCAAAATCTTAATATAATAGTGGTTGTATATTAAAAGAAAAAAAATTACCCATTTGAAAAAATTTAGTTTTTATACATCAAATTGGGTTTATTAATACCCTATGAAAAAATATCTATTAGACGATTATTAAATGAAATTTATATATATTTCATTTATTTTATTTTCTAAAAGTAATTCACTAAAATTAGTAATATATAAAAATATATATATATTTTATTTATATTTTTCATAAATAATTATTAGGGAATGACTTCACTATACATTTTCAAAAGTATGTTATATTTCTTTCCCGATAACATAAAAACTATGTTAAAATCTTTATTTTATACTAATTGTGTCTCATAGATCACTTAAACATATGATTTTTTGAAATGAAGTCTATTGGAGAATTTAAAATATTTAATCAAAATATTTTATAAAAGCATCTGGGTTTTTCATAAATAAGGAAATATAGTCCATATATTTATGAGAACGTTAGGCATTATTATAGCTACTATGATGTCCCTAATGAACACTCTTCTATATGAACTAGATCGCAACATCAATATTTTTATTGTTGTATGGGATCACCTCCTGTGGTAGTCTCCAACCACATTGGTCATGCTTGGAACAATACAAATAATTTTATATCATATACTGTGGATATCAAAATGATTCATTGAATTAAGATATAATATATGAGTTAGTATTATAATATAGATTTTGAATTTAGTTTAGATTACATATTTATATTTACTAATTTATTGTAGCCCTCCATCAAGCATATCTACATTTGTTTATGCTACATTGATACATGATCCATCACAAACTACATGTTGGTGGGTGTGGTTAAATAGAATAATTAATTTACACACCACTATATCCTCCTCTTTTTGCACCATCAAGTAAATTTCTTTATCCACCTCCCAAGTGACTATAATTCCCTCCTATATAAGGTCCATGATTTCATCAATCCATCTGAGTCAAGGGACTACCTATTATAAAACATATCTAAACTATACATCCAGTCACAAAATCATGATCTATAAAACCACATCCCCCAAATTTATAGATTTCAAATATCATGGGTTTTTATATCCTCTAAAAACTGATGTTGTTGATCCTCTAGTGTTGGATACCATATTAGTATGAATTTAATTTCATTATTGGTGATCCTATTTATGGGATAATATAATTTTTCAATTCACTACTACATAACTACCACTAAATCCATCTTCCAACAGACCCATTGGTAAAAATATATCTATGAAAACGTCTATATAAAGAATCAAAATCACTTGAGGGGAATATTAGGGGATAAACACAATTTTATATCTCTATGTGAATGGAACTCTCATGCTCTTTCAATTGAAGGAAACTATCATGTGTCATGTCAAGGGAGTACATCATGATGTATGTGAAACTTAATTAATAATTTTAAAGAAAACATATTTCATGTTTCATGAATAATATCTCTATTTAATGATAGAACCTTAATATATATATATAATAATCCCCATGAAAGAGGTGAACAGTTTGAATCTATGATAATGAACCCTTATAATGGATCTATATGACCATAATAATCCATTAACTAAATTCTCTATAGAGGTAGTTAAGTTCTTAATCCCTAATATTTTCAGAGGGTGTTTCAATAAGGTATAAGATTTGAATAGAAACCTCAGTCCATTCATTATCTATATGTGGGTAAATATGACTTGTCATCATAGTATTTGGTGTCAATGAAACTCATGAATGAAACTCGTTCTACATGTCTCATCAGTAATCCAAATATGAAACACCCATTACTGCTGAGATATAGGGATTTTCTCTTTGGATCAGGGTTGTGTATCTTTCCAGTACCCTATAAGAGGAGGAAATATTCCCTATGTCCCTATTTTCTAGAATACCATGATCATTTTTATATTGTAGATTTCTCTCCACTATTCTAGTTAGTTATAGAAAGAATGGTCACTCTTATAGTGACATCACAACATTTCCTTGAAATAATCATTATCAATCCATATAGAAGCATCCTAAAATTTAATATAAGGACCAATGTTGTTAAATAATATATGAGGATCACCCCCAATAATGAAATTGAAATATATAAAAATGCAAAATGATTCATCTAAAATTTATTTTTCTCCTTAAATTGATGCATTAAAACATTGATACCTCTAATAGTTTGTCAGAGTCCTAGGGTTTTGATGCCACATCCACCACACAAAAATATGATTCCTTGTCTAGAAGGCAACACTCTAGAATAGTTGACACCATTTCCTTAAATTTTATAACCAATCATCAAATACCGCATAAATATACACTATATATTTAATACATACCCTTTCTAACTACAATGTGACATGAGGAAACCCGCCACGACATACCAAAGATGGTATTAATATGTGTATTCAACCCAATTACTATATCTAATAGGCCATGATCTAGTGACTAACATTCAGTATGAATAATTAACATGGCATGTGTACATATCATACTACACCATTTCAAAAAAAATATATCATTAGAGGATATTGATAATACATGAGATATTACAAAATGAACTAGTATATATAATAAACATAACAAATAATACAATCTATATAAGAATAAAACGTTAATAAATAGTAATTAATGTAGAAAAATAAATATGATAAATGATAAATGGCATATAAACCAAAATAAACTAAGTAAAATGATATCGTAATCTAACTAGATCTTGAATCATTCATGATTTACAACAATGGCCTCCATTTTTAATAAATCCCCATCTTTTCACAAACATTTTCTATAATGTTCTCTGCAAAATTTCATTTCCTCAACATAATTCATGTATCTTGTGGGATAAACACCCATAAATTGGTGAATATATACATTATCAATAAGATTTCCTAGTGATCATAAAGGAATAAATAAAGGTACATGGTCATTTGAATTAATAAATAAATAAGAGGACACACTAACAACAGAATGAAACAATGTAAAACCTTGATGGTCTATTATGTAAGTGAACAAGGTAAATCGTTTCTCCCTCATCCATACCCTATAATCCAAGTTAATCTATCACATTTTTCATATCACGTATACAAACTATAAATATTAAAAAAACCTATGTATTCTCAATGACTATGTAGGGATCCTCGTGCATCACCAATGTATGTTTCATTGGATGAAGTACTAAACCCCTAATATAAGTCCTGGTCAATTATAAATTATCATTAATTTTGGTTATACATAACTCCCTAAATGGAGACCCTATGCCTTAATAACTTTTGTAATACTAATAGGTGGAGTTCTAACTATATTATCCATACAAAGGACCATCCCATTACTAGGTTAATAGTAATACCTACTGTATTCCCTAGCTCTACTCGACAAGAAACTAATAAATATTGGGAAGTATTGAACACTTAGACCATACTAGAAGCATGCACCCTATTTTATATTTTGTTATGCCTCAATATTTTATAATACTATTTCATTAAAATTAATCATGTTAAATGTTATGTTTCACATTAAACACAAAACATGAATAAAATATTAATTTATTAATAATATATGAAATTCAACCATTATAATTTATATTTTAATGTAGTTGTTATAAAGTGATGTAATAATATTATGAAATTATCTAATAAAAAGAATAAAATTGAATTGTGTAGTGGAATTCTCTGTTTTATATACATTTTGTCTAAATTTTTATAGAATGTAGCTTCACCATGGTTTTATCAAGAACAATACAATGTTGAAAACCAGTAATCATAGTATTAGAGAAGTCATATACATGACATGTTCATTCTTATAGAAATTCCCATGAGACACTTACTAGTAGTAACACCCAAAATGACTTCCACTAGAGGATAGAGTATTCATACATATTAAAAAATTATCTTTATGGGATATATAACTAAATATAATTTTGATATAAATGGGTACTTATTTACATAATAAGTTATTTAATCATTTTATTTTATAAATTTCACCATTTGAATTTGAATTTTAGAAGTATTATTTAATAATTAATTGAAAAAATTAACAAGAACAGTTAATTATAATAAATTTATTTATTTTAAAAAAATATTTCTATGAAATTTATATAATTATACTAAATATATTATTTATCATTTTTATATTGATAATATAAAATAAATTATTTAGTAATATTTAGTAAATATTGGTTTGAAAAAATTTTCTTTCAAAAATTCAATTTTTTAATTATCCAGTATTAATAGAATATTTATGATCAAATTTAAAACGATAAATTCCTAAAATTTATAATTTTTATAAAAATTACTTATTTTAGGGGTAAATTCTTTAAATATTATCTTTGTGTGGGTTTTTCATATATAACAAAAATAATTGATTTTAAGGTATATAAAAAAATAATTTATAGTATAGCTAAAATAACATTATCACGAATTCATTATTATATAAAAACACATAAATATAATTTATAGAAAAAAAGGAATAAAAATATTCATTTAAAAATCTAATGTTATGTTTTGAAAACTCATGATTTCTATTTTTATAATATGCATTATTTTACCCCAAAAACATTTATATTCACTCATATTTACAATTAGGATTCATATATATTAGTTAATAAATCTAAAAAATTTATTTCATATTTTATATCATAATCATAATATTTTGTAAAATGGTTAAAAATATTTTATGAAGAAAATGATTATTATTTCTATTATATTAAATGATGATGATAATGGTAAAAGAGTTATTTTCAAAGAAATGTTTTATTAATATTGAATTATTTTAATAAAATAAATCATATTTAAATATTATAAGTACTTAATAATATATGATTAATGAACATTAATAAAAATATTTTATCACAAATTTAGTTTGACATTACTATTTCTCCAGATTAAGAAAAGTCATCATTGAAAATAATTTTTTTTACAAAATAGTTTTTCTATATGTTAACTATTTTTATTTAGAAGTTATTCTTATTTTATTTTAATTTTGACTTATATTTTATAGAGATTTAATTAAGGTTTATAATATCAAAATTTTTATATAATAATTACCTTATACATTTAATAAAGTATTTTTACTTATCTAAAACCATGTTAATATAGAATAAACCAAATGAAAAAATATAAAAAATCTAAGGAAATAGTCTCAAAACATGTTTAAACCCAATTTAGAAATTAATGTTCGTTAATTTATGTTCATAATATCACACTAAATTTTATTATTTTTGACTTTGGGATCCACTGACTTTTAACTAGTTTATTACTATCATATAATGTGTAGTGGTTATTTAAAAAAAATCAATTTAATCCAATTATAAAATGAGATTAAATCTACGTAATTTATATATAAATTCTAAATCCTTTTATTGACATAAAATCACCTCTTTTAACTTATAAACTCACTATTAAAGTACTAGAATAAATTTACATTCTATATTTCCAAGATAAGATAACATAAGGTATTATCCAAGAGAAAACATCTAAATAATGATATATTATTTTCAAAAACACTCTCTTAGTTATTTTCAGCTTCTACCCCCTTAGATCCTTTAATATCTTGAAATTTTGATAAAAATTTATTTATAATATTTTTATTATACTAATGGAACATAAATTTTACACCTTCCCCCAATAACATTTGTAAAATTAAAAAGAAAACATATATGCGTGCATTCTACCACCTATATAAAGAACATGTTTTTTTTTCTTGTAAGATCCAGTAATGGGTACTAAAATGGACATATTTAAAGGTAAAAAATATTTATAAATTTTTTAAAACTATTAATTGATATATAATTTTATTTTCTTCATACATGTAATTTTATGAGACATGATATTGTCATGCATGTGTAAGTGGGGATGACATTATTCATATAATGATGCATTACATATTCCATTATAACATACAATTGATGAATTTAAAACTATAATTAATTTTTAGAAATGATAATAATTAAAAATTAAATATAATATTGGAAATTATATAAGTGATATTAAAAATAAAATTTCATATTGTACTAAACCCCCTAAACTAAACTAATCAAGGAATATTTATTAATTTGAGACCATTTTTTCCAAACTTATTAAACTGTAAAAAATAGTAAATAGAATAATAAAATATAAACATAACTAGATTTTTGGACATTATATAGATATTTTACATCACATTTGGTAATATTCATATACCAAAAATATTTTAGAGGCATCAATCGAACTAACTCAGGTAACTAGAATATGTGAAAATATTGTCTAAATAATTAACAATTGTTATTATATAGACAATAGAAAATTGAATATATATTAAAATGTTTCCTCAAATTTTTTCTATAAAATAAAACTATATTATTCATTATTTTAGGTGCAACAAAATAAGTAACCGATATAAGGGTAATTTTCTATTATTTTCATTTCGAGAATTTTGTTTTGTTTTTACACAACATAATTGTTTTTAACTATTTTATTCACTTTTCTATTTCCATTATGTATACTGAATATCACAAATTTTATTGTATTTTATTTTACATTTCATGTTATAAATATTATATTATTTCTAGTCTTATTAATCCACTACCATAAGCGTTTTTGTATCTCAATTTTGATACATTGAGATATGATTCAATTTTAGTACTTGATTTAAATTTTTTGAATATATATTGTCCATATATTTTGATTTAATTATTATAAAATATAAGGGTTTGGTAAGTCCATGTCATATTTTTTATTTCATAGGATTTATATTGAAATGATCTTAATTTTTCATGGTTTTTATTAACTCAACATCTATTTTTTATTTAAAATGATTTGTATTAAACTTTTTATCCATGATTGGTTTCATCGACCATTGAAATGTCATTCTTATCACTTTATCATCCTCTCTAAGGAAAATTACTTTTTAATTATAATGATTAAATTTTTAAAAAAATTCTCTCATAATTATATCCCTCTTGAGAATAATTCTAAACTTCTATATTATGTGACATTCCCCCTTCCATTATTTTTTTCTATACAAAATGTTGGTATTAAAAAATTTATTTTCTTTTATTAAAATTATTTTCCTTACATGATCACTAAATTTAAATTTCACCATAAATTTCCTACATTAATTTATAACATAAAAAAGAATATTATAATTGAAAAATATGTTCCCTAAATTACCCATGTAATTCATTTATACTATTTTGTGGGATTAAATCATGGAAATACCTTACTACTTTTGTCTTACCAAATAATATAATAGGTAGAAAAAAATTATTTAATATTATTTCTTCTAAGAACACTCTATATTTTTATAATTTGAGAATTATTTTTAATATATATTTAATAAATTGATTGATTAAGATAATTATTTTCGCAACAGAATAACATTTATGCATATTTTATAAGTATTATATTCATTATAATCATGATTGAGTGATTTTAAACAAGAATATTAAGGAGTATATTTGTATAACATCTATCATTAATGGTTTTATCAAATTATGATTATTTATGTAATTATTAATGATTTCATCATGTTATTACATTTTAGTTGTATATAAAATAAATTTTATTTCAAATGATTCATCATGATATAGTGAATGATTAATTTCAAGTGGAACATAAATGTATGAATGATTGTTTGGTGGAGTTCAATTTCTCCCCCTCATGCATTGAATAAATATTTATGTCTCATGAGATATGTATAACTTAGTACAATTTAGTGGTCTCATAATATTGGTTGAATGTGTGTTTCATATGATGATGATTTATATATTTTTATAATTATGTTATCTCACAAGCATGAAATCATGTTTATGACTCATGAAGTTTATATTCACTATAATTATGAGTATATAAATATTCAATTTTATTCATTGTAAAATATTATTGGTAAGTTTCCATGACATGTTCCTAAGATTATGATATATGGATCAGGTTTATTATATAATTTTTCTTACACTCTATTCTGAAAGTGTGTAATTTTTTAATTGATATTTCTTGTCATTCTATTAGAGATAACATACCAAATTTTTTTACATGTTATATTTAACAATATATTTTTCCACATCTCATGTATTATCATATGGTCTATAGATAACTGTAATGACATGTTAATTAGTTTTTCCCTTACTGTGTTTATTATATCACCCCACATTGTGATTATGTTCCCAATATAATTAATATGTGTATAACTTCTGAGAATTCTAGAATGAATCTATTATGGACCAATTGTTTAGTAATGTTCATATGTATTATAAAATATATTTCTAATGTATTTGATACTCGGTGACACTATAACATTAATTCATGGGGATGTGTGTTAATTTTTTATATGGAATGATTAAATTATCAAAATGATATAAAATAAAGATATAATTAGCTTGTATAAACCCAAATTATATTAAATATAGTGTCAAATGGAAGTGTTTTAGAAGTGGACCAAGGATTGTGGGTTTGGGTAACCATAGTTAGTATCATAGTGGAATTAATTTGTTTTCAATGATTAGGTATTTATTCTCAGTAACATGGATTATATAAATTTATTGAAAATATTTGAGATAATAATATAAGATATTTCTTAGTGTACGATAATGTCAAAGAGTTTGATTAAAATTTTTTGCATCTCATTATCCTAAAAATTACATCATTATATGCATACTAAAATACAGATACAATAATCTCCCAAATTAAACAATGGGTAATCACCCTCAAAAATCCTAATTGAGTATCATATCTATATTCACTAGGTTCATAATTAGAGGTCCTATGACAATAGTATTGGACAAACACTCTTAGAGGTTATACAATATAATTTCATAAACTGTTTATAAACAATTACGTGGGATATCAATATATTTAGGTTTGATATCATAATATGAAAATAATCATGGGTAACGTTGATTAAAATTTATTGATTAATTTTATTTGGAAAATAATAATTGTAAAGTGAATTTATGGATAAATGAAAAAATTATTTTTGAGTGCATAGATCTTCAAGATTTTTGGGTTTAGAGTCATTTAAAAATTTTCATTATGATTTTTGGATATTAACTTAATGAATTAGGTTATGAAGTATGGTAGAACCCAACATAATGAATCTAATAGGAAATTGATAGACATTTTACACTAAAATAACTATAGTTTAATAAGATTGTGATAAATATTATGAAATTTTTATATTGATGTTTTCATGAAATTATCGTATAATTTTTCTATTATAATTTCAATTATTAATATTTAATGTAAACACCTTTTGGATTTTGTAATTGATGAATCCTAGAAACGCCAAATAATGAAATGAACATAAACATTAGATGATCCATTTTTAGTAAATGATTATTTTAATTATATTGATTAATATCCTTATAGTTTATAATATTTTTTGAATTACATCATAAATTTATCTTAACAAACAAAAACATTACATGTCGACACATCAACTCAATATCCATTTTCCCATAGTATAGATCATTTTAAATGAATTTTGTTTTAAACTTTTTTCAAATATTAAGAAGTTTATCCTTTATTTATGATTTGGTAATACCTATCCAAAAAACATATGAAAAACACTTTAAAAATATTGAGTATGTATAAAAAAGGTCAGTAAGGGACATCGAAAAGAAGATATTTGTTAGTTCAATGGAAAAAAACCCATATATATATAAATACCATTATCTTATTATTCTTTGAGAACATCAAATAAATCATCATCATAATACAAATACTGACTTTTTCTTCAAAAAACATTAAAACTCATCGTATTCAAGTAGAAAAACATTTTATGGAACATAGATATTCAAATTCATATATCTTTTTGAACCAATGATAGAAATAAATAGATATCATTTAAATGTAGAGGATAAAAAAATTAGTTAAGTACATCCTTATTTCCATTGAAGATAAGTAAAATCACCCAATTCATCGGGGATATCTATTGCGGCTCACTATTTGTTTAAAATATATTGGGGTCACCCATCTTCAAGAGACATAATGAGACCTAAACCATCATATAATCTATATTAGGAGTATAACACCCTGACCTAGCTCACCTCTAGGATGGGTGTCAGACCGGTAGGTTACATAACCTCAAGCGCATCTCCCCGAATGCCAGAGACTACTGACTAGCTGCGAGGTTCCTTTTTGTGTCTGTGGGGGAGACTATGCCCTCATAGGTAACAACTAATATCACAGCAGAACTAAACAACAACAAATAATAAGTAGCAGAAGCATGTGAATAAATAAACTATAGCAGAAGCAATGTAAATAATACAACTGAATAGTAACAAACCAATTGCGGAAACAAACAAAAGAGTTTCATGCCATGATATGATTCTAAACTGAAAGTATGGAAAACAAAACTCAAACACATAGTAAACTAATGGAAAAGACACAAGCAGTGAATGCATCGCGAACAAGGCCCGTTCCTCTACCGCAGTCCCCATCCTAAGCTGTAATGAATAGTCATGCATCTGAAGCAGCACACTTCCCCTTGTCAATACCTGCGAGCATGTAATCTACTCAGGTGTCGACGACACCTGAGCAGGGTGTGAGATAGAATCCCCATTGGCCGGCATAGACGCTGTCTAAACCTTTCCATTTCATGAAAAAATAAAAATGCAGTGTTCCATTACATAATCATTTCAAATATATTAATTGCAGTGTAATGAAATAACTAAGTTGGCCTGAGTCCCAAACAACACCCGTTCTTGGTCACCTACTTCAGCCTAAGATGGTAGTCTGAAACGGTACATGTCCGCAGAATTGCACGAACACACACACACACAAACACACACACACACACATAGATATATATCTACATATCCAAAAAAGCAATGTAAAACCAATGAAAAGCATACCCCAATCTTGTGATTTAACATGGGGTTCATGTCTAGTGTCAACTAGGCACACTTCCACATATCATGGGAAATATCTAAATTCTCAACAGAATCAATTAGCAATAACATAAGCCATAATTGCAGCATTATTTAAGGATGAAGTTGAGAGTCAGAGTCTGAACCCGCCCTGAAGGTATCTCTACAGAGCATCTGTCAATTTATTTAATGCCACTGAGCCCATCCAAGGAAATATTTCGAAAGACCAAGTATCACCTGAGGAATGGATTTACCCTGAGTCCATCACAATCAAGAAAAAAGGGGTCATGTGTCATCCAAGGTAGGATTAGCCACATTTCCAACGGATCTGTCTCGATGGGACCTTTTTGGTACCAGTATCACTCATAAGAATTATAAATTTTGGGGATGACTACATCTGAAAAATCCAATGACACCGCCCCCCGACACATAATAGTAACACTCAGGAACATAGGGTCTAAGAGTGTTCCAAAATATGGGACGCACCTCATTTCCCCGCCCTGAATTTTGTTAATGTTTTCACAGCAGTAGATATGACATAATTAGCATATAAAGTCATAGTATGATAATTAACCATATACCACCTGTGCATCAGAAGTCATAATTTTAATAGTAAAACACAACAACTTTCAAGGAAATATACATATCAAATCAACCTCAGTGGATAATTCATATTTTATTTGTAAACATTTTAGAAAAACAAATGCCAATGATCCAATAATTGAAGTTCATGATCAAGATAACATTTATTTAATTTAATTACAATAAAAAGATGATTCGAAACAAATGAAATTATTTAAACAATAAACTTAGGTAATTGCAGAATACACTGATATTGTTGGAATGATAAAAGGGGTGTCCAAATTTGTTGAAATAATTCAGAAAACTATTCATTTAATTTAAAAACAATAATAAGGGGTTGCACAATACCCACATCGAATTAAATCAATAACCTGTCTAATGGAAAAAAAACACCGACCATGTAGGCACACCAAAAGGGGTGTACGATCTTGTGTAAACCATTAAAACTAATTAATATAGAATGATTAAGACTGAAAAAATAAAATAGAAGCATTAAAGTAATTAAAATGGGTAAAATTTCACAAAGCTGGTAGGCACCGACTAAAGACACAAAGGTGTGGTTTTTTATAAATAAAAATGAAACATAAGTAAAACGAGTAAGTACCCTACCTTTTAGTCGTAGATGACTCTATGATCCGTAGGAGGCTTCTATTTGACCTGAAACAGATGAAAACGAAGGATTTTAGAAAAACTCCAAAATAGGGTAAATATAATATGTGACAAACTGCGCACAGAATTCTTAATGGAATCGAACGATTACACTTTAGAAACATTAGCCTTTCCATATGGTTTATTTCCCACCTGAAGGATAAGGAATCAGAAGTCAGATGGAGGAGCATTGGCCTTTCGAAGGGGAAGCTGGTTGGTGGGATAGGATTGAGGGGTGCGACGTGATGAGTGGAAGAGGGAGAGGGGAGAGGAAAAAATAAAAGATTGAAAAGAATGAAAAATAAAATAAAATAAATATAAGAGAAAAATATAAGATAAGGTAAAAAGTAAATAAAAGAAAAAGAAGAATTAAAACAAAATAATGGAAAGGAAAATAATAAATATAATTAAAAACGAGAATCCCCCATTTTAATTGTTTTCATTTTTTTGTAACCCCCTCATTATTTTAATTTAAAATTTCTATTTACCCATTATTTATTTATGTTAAATCTTCATTAAATCTCTTATTACACTATTCCTATCCTTAATTAATTATTTAAAAACCAAATACTGTTCCCAAGTGTGACATGAAATTTTTCATAAAACGTCTGCAATTATATAAATTAAATAGAAAGATGCCTGGGACCCGCAGCGAGGTGCTCAGTCACTTAACCCTGGTGGATTTTTTAGTTAGACTGAAATAAAGTAAAAACAGTATGTAACTTATTTGGATGGGACGTTACAACCTCCCCTACTTAAGACAACTCATCCCCGTATTTCCTTTCTGAGGGTAGTGGAACGTTGCTAGAGAAGAGTTCTGGCCACTGCGCACGTACATTCATATGTCACTCCCAGGTATCTTCCTATATGCATATGTGTTTCCACAATAACCAGACCATTGGAATTGACTTTCCTTAAAGTAAATTCATGCTATGATTGATGATACAGTCTAGGATCTCTGCAAATGATGCATCGACATCAAGTAGAATGTCGTCAGGGTCAAAAGAATGAGACGGGTCCTGATGACATGGTTGAAGCCGAGACACATGGAAAAGGTCGTGCATGGAATGGTACCTCTGAGGTAGCAGTAACTTATAGGCTACCTGCCTTACTCTTTATATTATCTCAAATGTCCTGACGTAACATGGTGATAACTTTCTCTTCCTTCTCATCCACCTGTAACCCAACCTCAGAGAAACATGCTGAAAGAGACGATGTCTCACCTCAAAATCACGAGGTCTGCGATGACGATTGATATAAAACATTTTATTGAACTGAGCTATAGTCATGCACTTATGAAACAACTGAACCAGCTCAGAAGTCTCCTGAATGAGATGATGACCCAATAGAGCTGCCTCACCTACTTCGAGCCAGCATAAATGTGAAAGATGTAGTCTACCATAGAGAGCCTCATACATAGCCATTTAGATTGTCTCCGGGAAGATGTTATTATATTTTAACTCAAAAATAGGTAAATGCTTCTCCCAGGAACCTCCAAATTCAAGGATACAAGCCCGTAACATATCATTTAACCCTCGTATTTCTCTCTCTGATTTCCCATCGGTCTGGGGGTGATATGCAGTACTCAGAAGTACCTGTGAGCATAGTGCCTTTTGCAACCCTTTACAGAACCGTGAAGAAAAACAGACATACCATTCCAAGACAATAGATCTAGGTACACAGTGATGTCACATAATTTCTTGGATATACATCCTTCCCAACTCATCAATCGTAATGGTCTCTCAGATTGGAAACAATTGTGCAACTTTGGTCAACCTAATGAGAACCACCCATAGTGCATCACTGACTCATGGAGATCATGGAAATCCTATAATGAAATCCATGGTTATGTAATTCCATTTCCATTCAAGAATGGATAAAGGCTGTAGGAGTCCAGAAGGTCACTGGAGCTCTGCCTTCACCTGTTTTCATGTGGAGCACAGAATAATGAAACCTGCTATATGCTATTTCATACCAGGCCACCAATACTATCGACACATGTATCTATAAATCTTGGTCATCCTCGGATGAACATCCCTAATTGAGTTGTGAGATTACTTCATTAAATCTTATTGTAAACCCGAAGGCTCCAATACACGGCCACAGTAAATGAGTGTTTCACTGCCATCAATAACCCAACCAGAAGGTTGGTCCATTGCTACAACAGTTTCCTTCAAAATGATACCCTTAGGGTTAATCAACTTTTTCCTGTGTAAATTCTCTAGAATAGAGGCTGCCATTGTAAGAGTTTCTAGAGCTGGTTGTCCACTCTGCTTTTGAACCACCATATGCATCTATGGAAACAAGGCCATCATCTGCCCCTCACTGTTGGCTACCTGTACGACATGTGAATGTGTCTTGCATATTAAAGTGTCTACCATAGAATTTCCATTCCTAGGGATATAAGTAAGCTCAAAATCGAACGAGCGCATGTATTCGACCCACCTACTTTGCGTTAAGTTCATGAATTTTTGAGTGGAGATATATTTCAATCTTTTATGATCTGTCTAAATAAAACATTCCTCACACAACAGTAGTGTCTCCATCAACGTAAAGAATGAACCACATCAGCCTACTCAAGGTCATGGGTAGGATAGTTCTGCTCTTGAGTTCTCAGATGGTGGGATCCATAAGCCACGACTCGATCACCCTGGATCAAACTGCACCCAGTCCAATTCCTGAAGCATCACAATAAATAATATATCTCTTACCAGGTACAGTGATAATCAGGATTGGCATAGAGGTCAGTCTTCCTTTCAAATCCTGAAAAGACTTTTCACAAGATTCTGACCAGATTAACTATACATCTTTCATAGTCATGGTCGTGAGCGGTGTTGGTAAGAGGGAGAAATCCTGGATGAATCACCTGTAATAGCCAGCATGCCCCATGAAACTGCGGATATCAAAGACAATTTTGGGCTGCTCCCATGAAACCATGGTACTCACCTTTTCTGGTTCCACCGATACCCAAGATTTAGATATAATATGACCCACAATGTGTCCCTTACCAATACAGAAGTGTAATTTACTAAGATTAGCATATAGATAGTGCGCTCTCAGTGTACTCAGCAGGATATCAATATGGGATGCATGGTCATGTTTGAAACGTGAATACACTATGATGTTGTCAACGAGGACTTCCAAAAAGGAATCAAGAAACGGAAGAAAAACCTGGTTCATTAAGGTAATGAAGACTTCTGGCATAATCTTGAGGTCGAATGACATAACCTGATACTTGTACAAGCCATACTGGTTCGGAATGATGTACATGGTATGTTGGATGGTCACACACACTTGGTAATATCTCACCCTCAGATCAATCTTGGAGAAAACAGTTTCTCCCCGCAGCTTGTCAAAGAGATCATCTATATGAGGAAATGGATATCGATTCATTTAATATGAGATGGGTGAGTTGAAGATAATCCATGCATAACCTTAGGTTACTGTTTGTCTTCTTGGAATAAAGTACAGGTGATCCTCACGACGATGTGATAGGTCTGATGAAACACTTGGCCTCTAGGTATTCAAGCTTCTTTTTCAGTTCTTACAGCTCTAATGCCACCATCCTGTAAGGAGGAATAGAAACTGGTTCCACACCTAGCACAAGCTCAATAGTGAACTCCACGTCTCTCATAAAAGGTAATCTAGAAAAAGCATCCAGGAAGAAATCCTTGAAAAGATCCACCACTAGAGGGAATTCAACTAGCTGTGTTCCCTAGTCACTCATGAAAAAAAATTCCAACTGAGTTGTCACTCTGCCCAACCCTACAAATTTAGTCTTAGCTCAGTCTTCCTGTAAGTCCCATTCTCCATTTGGAAGATATGTTTCACCCTCAGGGGATGTGAAGGAGACCCGACGATGATAGAAATCAACTTGGGAACGATAAGGAGAAAGGAAGTTCATACCATGAATGACGTCAATGCCAGAAATATTGAGGATATAGAAATTCAAAACTAAATGGTACCTTCCTATCTCGAGGGGGATCTCTTGGCATTTGTGTATTACCTCTTTCTTAACCCCAATGGGAGTGTCGAGATAAATGATGCTGTAGTGATACTCAATTACAAATCCAAGACTCTCAACAACAACATCAGTTAAAAAAGAGTGTGATGTGAAAGTATAAAATGAGCAGAATCTAAGGTAGAGGCTACTAGAAACGTACCGAACAATGTAAATAGTCCTATACTTTGCTCCTCTAGTTCTGATTTCAATACGCACATGGGACCTGAGCCACGACCCTGATACGCTGCCTAGTGGGCCTGAGCAGGTCCACTCTACTGAAGCTGATAGTATGGAACTTGATTTCCTCAACCACGACCTCCACCATTTCATTGGCCTGATCAATCTCTGGAAAAAGAACTTCCTTCTTATTGTGGAGTCATATATCCCATACCCAATGGAGTTGCTGTTGTGGATCCTCTACCATTGGATATTAAAGAGAAGGAACAAAAGAAACACTGAAGGTGACCCATCCTACAGAATGCTTGGAACTCCTTCAGATCTCTCATGCACTATGGCTTCTTGTGACCATTCCTACCATAATGACAACAACTAAAAAATATATTAGGGTGTGTTTTTTGTCTAGGATTTCCCCCACATGCAGTTTCAAAATGGCATTTCCAAATGCCAAAAGATCCATCACCCTATCCCAGAACTGAACCGCCCTGACTCATTGGAGGCTCTTGTGCGCGGGAGTTTATACTCGATTCACATAAACATGAAAAGGCCATCCCAGAACAGAGATTCATGGTCCCTCAAAAGATCAAAAGGAGGTAGTGTCATAGGAGGCTCTATGAGAGGAACCACTGGTTATTCAGGACCCACCATCTTTGGAATGCACTCATTCTCACTCTCCTAAGGCACAACATGATGATTTCGCGATAGAATTTGTCTACAATATCTAAACAAACACATAGAAAAGGAGTAAAGAAGGTGAGAAAACAAGTAGGGTGAAAATGAGGTTAGGTTCATAGCATACCTCTCAACACTAAACAACAGACAACCCACCTCAAGAGTTGGGTTTCGATATAGAAGAGGCAAGTATTAAAATTACTAAAAAGTTCTACAGCCCACTCCTAGGTTGAGTCAGGCTAACATATAATAGACTAGCATAACCATATATTCAATAAGCCAATAATTCACAATTTTACCACTAGGTATAACAACAATCCCATGAAACAGGAAAATGCATGCTGAAAATTGAAATGGTATAGAAATATGCATGGAATTTAAATCCAATAGTGCCTATCATGTTGCAAGAGATGTTTTTCCCTCATATCATCAGTTTGCAATGGTAAACCCATTATTTCAATAATACCAACAAAATAACAACTCAATACAAGTGAGCCACCCATGTTGAATTCATATAAGCAATAAATATCATAATCAATAACTGCAATCCTAACTCAAGAATTTGATTTTTCCCCTGTACATGGGTTAGCTATGTCCAAGCACAGAGTACATCCACAATCCCTATATCTTAGTGTCCTATCTAACCCAAAAAGTAAGACAAAAAAAAACAACCTTTGATACCACATCATAACGCCCTTACCCGAGTCACCTCTAGGATAGTGGCTGGATCAGTAGGTCAGATAACCTCAAGAGCGTATCCCCAAATGCCATAGGATACCGACTAACAATGAGGGACCTTTTTGTATCGATGGGGGAGACTATTCCCTCATAAGTAATAGATAATATCACAGCGGAACTTAAAAAAAATAAGTAGTGGAAGAATGTGATAAAATAAACTGTAGTAAAAGCAATGTAAATAATCATACTGAATAGTAAAAACCATGTGCAGAAACTCACAAAATAGTGTCAGGACATGATATGATTCTAAACTGAAATTACCTAAAACAGAACTCAAACACACAATCATCTAAAAAAAAGGAACAGGTAGTGACTGCATCTTGAGCAAGCCCCAGTACTCTACCCCAATATCCATCCTAAGAAGTAATGAATAGTCTAGCATTAGAAGCAGCACGCTTCCCCTGGTCAATACCTATGAGCAAGTAATCTACTCTGATGTCGACGATGCCCGATCATGGTGTTTGATAAAACCCCAGTAGGCCAGCACTCATGGTTTCTAAACCTTCTCCTTTCATGAACAAATAATAATTCAGTGTGACAGTATATAACCATTTCAAAGAAATTTGTTGTAGTGAAATTAAATATATAAGTAAGCCTGGGTCCCAAACGGCACCCGTTTCTGGTCACCTGCTTCAGCCTAATGCGGCAGTCTAAAAGGGTACATGTCATCAGAAATTCACGAACACGCATATATATATATATATAACCTATAAAGAAAGGTAAATCCATGAAAATGTATACCCCAAGCTTGTGCGTTAACTTGGGGTTCAAGTCCAATGTCAACAAGGCACACTTCCACATATCAGGGGAAATATCTGAATTCTAAAGAGAAAAATTAGCAATAACATAAACCTTAAGTGCATCATTATTTATGATTCGAGATGAGAGTTTGTGTCTGAGCCTGTCTTGGATGTATCGCTATGGAACATCCGTCAATTTATCGAAAGCCACCGAGCCCGTCCAAGGAAATATTTGGAATGACCATGTATCGCCCGGGACAAGGCTTTACCCTGAGTCTGTCATGATCTCTCAAAAAAGGGTCGAGTGTCATCTAATGATGGATTAGTCACATTTCAACTGGATCTATCCCAATGGGCACTTTTTGGAACCGGTATCACCCATAAGCATTCGAATATCCAGTGAAGTCTTATTCTGGAAAATCCAATGACACATCCCACCTGACACATAATAGTAACAATCAAGAATGAAGGGTCTAAGAGTGACACTTAATATGGGAATCACCTCATTTCCCCACCTTGAATTTTATTAAAGTTTTCACAGTAGAAAATATGACTTAATCAACATATAAATTCGCATCTTGAAGACTAACCAGTTACCACATATTGATCACAAGGCATAAATTTAATAGTACAAAACAACAAAATGCAAGGAAATGTAGATACCATATCACCCTTCGCAAATAATACATATTTAAATAATAAACAGTTTAGAAAAAAAAGTTCTAATGATCCAATAATTGATGTTCATGTTCAAGAAACTATTTATTTAATTTAATTACAATAAAATGTTGCTTCACAACACATGCAATTCGTCAAACAATAAACTCGTATAATGGTAGAAAGCACCGATCATGTCTTCCCACCCAAAGGGGTGTCCAACTTTGTTGTAATAATTCAAAAAACTATTCATTTTATTTAAAAACAATAAAAAGGGGATGCGAAATACCCGCAGTTAATTAAATTAATAACCCGTCTAATGGAAAAAAACACCGACTTTGTCCGAACACCCAAAAAGGTGTCTAATTTTGTTGAAAACATTCAAAAAATAAAATATAAGATTATTAAGGCTGCAACAATTAATCAGAATAATTAAAGTAAATAAAATGGGTAAAATTGTGCAATGCCGGTAGTCATAAAATAATGACACAATAGTGTTTTTTTAATAAATCGCAATGAAACAGAGGGAAAGTGAGTAGGCACCCTACCTTGTAGTCGTAGATTACACTAAGATCCATTTTAGGATTCTATTTTACATAATATATATGAAAACAAAAGATTTAAAAAAAACACGAAAATAGGGTAAGAATCTTCCACGATGAACTGCACATAGAATACTCAACAGAATCGAACTATTTTACTTGCTCAATATTAGTTTTTTCCTAAGCTTTACTACGCACCTAACGGTGAAATAATTAGATGTTGGATGGAGGAGCAGTGACCTTATGAAGGGGTTGTTGGTTGGTGTGATGGGATTGAGGGGTGCTACATGATGAGTGGGAGAGGGAGAGAGGAGAGGAAAAAAATAGAGAAAAGAAAGAAAAAAAATAAAAAAATGGAGAAAAAAAGATAATTAAAAAGGGAAATAAAAAATAGATAAAATAAAATAGAATAATTGAATAAAAAAAGAATAAAAAATGGGAATCCCCCATTTTAATTATTTTCATTTTCCCGTAACCCCCTCTTTATTTTGTTTCAGAATTTTTTTTATCCTTTCATGCATTCATTTAAATATTTTCCAAATCCTTTATTAATATTTTCCAATCCTCAATAAATTATTTAAAACCTGAACACAGTGCCAAAGCGCGATGTGACATTTTTCCAGAAACCTCTGTAATTTTTAAATTAAGAAAAATGATTCCCAAGATCCCCAGCAAGGTGCACAGGCACACACCCTGGGACACTTAATTAATTAGACTACAATAAATTAAAAATGGTCCCTATTTGACTATGTTCGGGATGTTACCGGGATCACCCATTTTCACATATATTTATGAAGTACTATTTCATGAATAAAATATATTATTCTTTAATCTTTTAGTCATAAACATTTGAAAAAAATCCATTGAATCCATAAGAAAAAACCCTTTCGAATATAAAAATTCTTTCAGTTTTCATATCACATTATCAAAACAAAATTACCTAAAATTAAGGGAAAAGAGGGGTTTCGATGAAAAAAATTAATTTTTTATAGATAAAATAAATTTTAAATAACAATTAATGTAGGGGGAAACGTCATTGTTGTCATATATGATAAAATAGAACATTTATTTTGACTTTTTGTAAAAACGGTCAAAACATTCTCTATAATATAAACTAAATAATTCGCTTTGAAAAACATTGAAATCGTATATAAATTTAGATAATATAGACTTTTAAATTAATATATATATATATATCCATATATAAACTAATTTTAAAAATAAGGACTTGGAATAAAAATAGTTGGATGGGAAACACTAAAAGATTTTTTTTAGAAATAATTTCCCTACATTGAGTCTGAATCGTCAGTTATGTTATTTATCTTCTTGAATAAAAAAATTATTTTATTTGTTTTCTTATATAAATTTTAGTTTCATTATTCCTGTTATTTTATTTGACAACATGTTATATACAATTACTTAATCAATTAATATCATGTTGGTTGTTTTGATGATATTTGGGTTATATGCCCCAACCGACAAAAGTAGGATGACATTGGTAAAATGGGACTTTATTTCATCATAAATAAAATATTATACATGAAATTAATCAATTTTATATAATTTTTTTAAATTTAAACAGGTACATGATTTTATATTTCAAAAATGAACTAATTTTCAATCATGGAGACGTTAGGTCGTACATACGAAGGAGTAACATTCTAAATTTTCATCATTCATTAAAGAAAGAAGATAATTATTATTATATACTCAAATAATGATAATGATATCATAAAAAACTATTATTTATCTAAAATTATTTATATATATTACCCAATTGATGTGGTGATGAAAAAAACACATCACTTTATAGAGGTGGTTGTCCACACATAACCCAAAATGAAATTTTAATTTTCCAATAGATTGAATAGAATGGAATTAGAATATATAATATCATTATTGAAATTAGAAAATATATCATTATTATCATATATAATAATTAATTCCATTAATAAACCAAGTTTTGAGATGCATTGATGGAAAAATAATTACATTAGTTTGCGAGGTGGTACTCCACCGTACACATGAAATCTGTCTTTGATTCAAATATTATGGAATAAAAGATGGATATATGTTATTTAATTAGAATAATTACATATTAATATATTTTAAATACTATTTTTTTATATAATATTGTTTTATGAATATTTTATATAGTTTGACAATGTTATTAAAATGAAAACACTTAGTTAAGAACTGCCCTTATTCTTTTGAGGTCCATTAAAGGATTACACAAAAATATTTCCTTGGATTAGTTTATGAAAAAAAAATCTAGTATGTGTATATATATGTTAGAAATTTATTTGGGAGGGTCATGGATGATATGTATTCTTCTTGATGTGTGAATTAAAATGAATAAGGGGGGCCCATTTATAACTGAGGGTAGGGACCCTCATTGAATTTCTAAAAAAATTAAATTAATATTAATTAATATTAATTTTAAAATGGATCGGAATTGTTAAAAATTAGAATATAATATTATATTCTATCTAACTACTGTAATAAATAAATAATTTTATCTATTTTAGGTTATGTTTTATGGTTACCTTTATATCTTAACTCATTTTATCCCTTTTTGAGAAATAATCTATTATAATGAATTTAATATTTATGGGTCTATAATGTAACTATAAAATACATATTTATCCAGAAAAAGACCATGGTTGTTAATTTAAATCAAATCCCAATCATATTCTAAAACATATATTTTTTAAATGTTATATATTATAATAATATTTTTTTATAAATTAAAATTAATGTCAATTTTTTTACTATTAATTTAATTTAATTTTTAAAACATCAATAAATTAATCTAATTAAAATATAATTTGTTAAATCATCTATAATATTTTATGTCTTATAAAAAATAAAGGAACTCAATAATTAATTCAAATTATGTTATTTTTAATATTTATAAAACCATTTATTTTATTTTTTATTGGTTAAATAAATATTGTACTGTTGTTATGCAAGAATTTAACATAATTATTCAACAATTAAAAAAGTATAAATAAAATACCATGATAAATTATTATAATTTGACTTTTAATATAATAGTATAACTATACTTACACCCTTTTTATCACTAAGTTAAAAATTTTCTATAATAAAACAAATAGAATGAAAAATTGTAATTTTCATGAAATAAAATATAACAAAGGAAAAATCATTGAAATATGGAAAAATATCGAGATAAAAGAATATTTGAGTATTATTTAAAAAATAAAAACTAAAATAAAATTAAGTCAAGATTTAGGGTTACACTCCAATCCCTATCAAATTATTTTTATGCATAATTAACTAATTTGACCTTTATTGTGGTAGTAAAATTTAATATGAGTACTATTTTATTCACTAGAATTAAAATATAAATATTTAAAAATATTGGAAATCCTAATTTCAAATTTCAAATGTATTTTTCTAAATTCCAAATACATATGTATCAGAATTTAATTTCAAATTAAAACAGATAATTTGATGAAAAACGAGTCTTCAGATAAAATCATTTTATTGAAAATAATATTTTATTAACAAATTCGAGTATAAAATTTGTTAAAATGAGTATAATTATTTTATATTCATCTAAAATTAAATATTTTAATTTAAAAAAAATCCATAAAATGATATTTTTTTAAATACATTAAAATAAAATATTATTAAAAAATATTGTTTTTCACTATTAATTGAAAAATATAACTTTTTAGAAAAATAGGAAATAATTATACTAAAATGTATTTGAAATTATTATTTATATAATGAAACACTATTTATGAAATACCATTTTCTATTTTTTCTTAAAAATTATTTTATTACCTACTCAAAAATTGTAATAAATTATTTTTTAAGAACATAATTTTTTAATCATTAAACTGTTTTACTAAATATTTAAAGATTAATTAATAAGTATTTATAAATATATTTTTATTTAGATTATCAAATATATATATTTTATTATGTAGTTAATTCAATTCATACCTTATAATTTTACAACTAGTTTATAATGGTCATATTAAAACTATAATATTTCATGATTCAATTATGAAAGGTGTAGTGTGTTGTATATCCTATCAAGCAATCATTAATTTTCATAAATTCTCATTGTGTTTTATTCAACCCCATTTAATTATTTGAACCCGCCTAATTTTAAATTGATCTTGATAATCAATGATTTTCTATCTTAAAATATCATTGTTAAAATATCACATCTTAAAAAAGAGTTAATAAAACTTATTCTTCAATAGAGGGAAAGGAAAATTTAATGGTAATTTGGAATAACACATAACTATGTTTCAAAATTGAATAACATTAGTTATTTGTGAAAAAATATACATGGAAAAATTAATAATGTATAAATAATTATAAATAGTGGAAGTGATATATGATCAAAAGTAAGGATTGATAAGGATAATGTTGATGACGAAAAACCAAATACCAAAGATCTTGAATCAGTAAATCAATTCATTTAAAATTTTATTAATATAATAATATATTTTTCAATGTAAATTTACTAAAGTATGAGAATTCATATACCATCTAAAAGAATAACATATGGAAATAGATATACTTTATAAATAAAATTTCATCTGTTAATCAATTTCCTTCACAATACAATATTTTCTACTAAATGAAGAGTATACAAGGTGATCTATTTATGACTCATTCAGTAAAATAAAATTATAATGGATAAAATTATTACGAAAATTGTTATCATGATATTCCTCCTATCATTACATATTACAAAATACTAAAAGTGATTTCCAAGTTATGATTATACAAAAAATGAATAATACTTCCTATTATGATGTACAATATTAATATAAAAAACCTTAACAAAAATACCCCAATTTAAACATAGATCATTAAATAAAAAGGTATCCGTAAAATTTATCAAAAAATTATAATTCTGATTGACACTGGAAAATAAAAAATATTTGCTCTCAATTTATCCAGATATTAATTTAACATTTATCTGCCAATAACATTAGCCATTCATAAATTCATATACTGAAAAAAGAATATACCCTAATCATATAGTCTTGAAGATGTGCTAATAAGTTATATAAAAAAATAATAATCTCCTTAAATACAAATTAATATCATATATGATTCCAAAATATAATTCAAACATTAATCCTGAAATAAAATCACATTATATTATTTTGCATTAAAAATATAATGATCCCAAAATGTTGAAATTCATTAAACATAAGATTAATCCTATAATCACCAAATAAAATTTTAATCAGATGGTTATATCTATGATATTAACATGTTTTCAAAATCAATTTACTATTAATATACATAATCATTTTTGTAATAGAAGTTATGTACTGGAAAATACATCGCATGATCAAGTGATAGGTGTTACACACTTATCACCATTTGGATGGGTGTTCAAGCCCCGTGCCTATAAAACATATTATAGATTATCATTTTTAATTAAAATTTATTAATATAATTATTATATAATTCCTAGAAAAATATACTTAACTATACATACATTTCCTTAATCAATTTATACTATTTGATTTTAATTTACGAAGTGATTCTACCATTTTTAGGATTATTTTGGCTTTGTAGTTTTAGATAATTGATCCACAACTCAAACATAAAACACCTAAAATACAATTATTATACTTCAATATGTTATCCATTTTCCCATGTTTGAAAAAAAAAAAAATAAAGAATCATTTATTTTTTGGGAAAATCTCCAGACGTTTTCTCTTAACATCTTCCATTTTTATTGACATCATTACACACTATAAAAAAACATTTAAAATTTTTTAGATGAGAACAAAATATTAGTAAGGTATATAAAATGAATAGAAACTATTTGTATATAAAAAAATGAAAACTGATGAAATACATTCTTTTACCCAAATATTCTTTGAGGGAATTAAATAACACAATTTTACAAGAAAACACAATCATTTTATTGACATAAAAATCATTTAAAACCCATTGTGTGCTATTAAAAATATGTTTAGGTGACATAGACATTGATAATTATAAAATCCTTTAAAAAATATTATATTTAGATTTACCATGTCAAATACATCCTATATAATAATTAACCAATGCATTAGAGATATATAATGGGGCTTTCCCTTCATATTATATATATTTGGATCAGACATTTTTCATGATTTATACATGAGATTCACCCTTCAAATAAGCTATATTAGGCTAACCAATTGGCTATAATGGGGATCAACCCTTCGTATAAGTTGTATCGTGTTGAGTTGTTTCATATTATTACCATCTACCGTTAATTAAATAATTTTATCATAACACCCTTTGAAAAACCATTTTAATATCATATAAAAAATACATTCAAATAAAAATCCAATTTTCTTTTGAAAAACAAATTTCAATACCGATATACCAAAAAAATGAAAAATAAATTTTTTTTATGATAAAATAATATCTTACAGTGTAATAATGAAACAAAATCAGTTCTATAGAGGAAAAATATTAATTTTTAATATATATGTTAAGAATAGAATATTTATTTTTTTCTTTTGTCAAAATATTTTGTAAGAATCACATAAAAATATCAATATTGAAAAAAAATTTAAATTGATGTAGAATGTTATATGAAATATAGTTTATAATTTTGTGGGTTTATATAAATTTTTTTATAAAATCATTTTAAATTTATTGAAATGGAATGAAGGAGTAGGAAGGAAAATATTAAAAAAATATATATTTTTATGTACATTATCACCGTGGAAGTATTTGAATCATAAGGTACATGAAAGGAAACATAAAAAATATTACATAGTATTATATTAAATATTTTCAAGATACAACCTAAAAATATGTATGTATATAAATTTCATAAATGAAAATTGGTTCATAAAATAAAGAAATTTCTCAATGTAAGGAAAATTGGAAAAATTTGCTTCTATTGAGTTTGATTCATCATGTGTGTCGTTATATTGCTAAATAATTAATTTAATTTAATAATTTTTTCTATTGAAATAATTTTTGAGTTTATTATTATTTTTACTTTACTAGTTAACAAGCTATATACAATTTTTTAATCAACTAAGACTAAGCCATATGTTTTGACCATAATCTAATTAGGTGTCAAAAATTAATTTGGTAGGCTGACTGGGCATAAATCGTTCATCATTTATAAATAACCAGAATAATAATTAAGAAATAATGATCATATAGAAAAATATATTATTATTTTCAAACAAATAATTTAATATGGTTTCGAAAAATTAACTAATCATGCAGTTATGGTGACAGTAGGTTGTACGTACACAAGACTGAGTTTTATATTTTTCAATGATCATTATAAAAATAAGGAACATAATTTTTTTCATTATAGAATGATAAAAATATCATAAAACAAGTATTATTTATTTTTATATAATTATATATATAATTCTAGCCATTTATTGATGAAAAAGGAGTCACATCGCTTCGAGGAGCATGTAGTCAACATGTCCACGGATGACCTTATTTTTTTTTCTTCAGTGAATGAAATGTTGAAAATAGTAATGATAAGTTAAATTTATATAATGATTAATATGTCATGAATATAGTAAATATTAAATTTAATTTACATGTATTAATTATTTTTCCCTTATTACATTCCATGTAACACATTAGTAAAAAATATACCACATCGCTTCTTGAGGAGGTAGTCGAATATAACTGTGAGAAACATTATCATATCCATTATTGAAGATAATATAAATGGTTATATATGAAATTATTACTCTAGAGGTATATTTATTTTATTAATATTATATGTAATATTTATATCCATCATTATACCCATCTATGAGTGGTGGTAATGGAATAATGATTGACATTATTTCACGAGGTGGTAGTCTACCAAACACATGAATTATGACTTAAAAACCCATTATGTGGAAGTGTCTCTGGTTATTATTTGTACACATAAAATAAAAAATATAAATATATAGGATATAATTATGTTATTATATCATCGTGGTATACACATAATTTATGGATGTGGATAAATAAGTAATATAAAGACGCCAGTTCAAGAACACTACATCTCTTCGAGTATCCACGTTAGGATTGAACTAAAGCCATGAATAGTTGTATTTATGGAAAACTAACTATTCTTGGAATATGTTTTTCCTTTGGGAACTTATTTTGTCTGGGGTTGGATGATCCTAATTTCTTGATACATGTAATTTAATGAGGGGAGTTAATGCCATTTAATAATGGAGGAGTGACATTCTTGTAAAAACATAAATGAATTCAGATTTATAGGTCATGATTACCTCATGTACTTAGAAAATTATAAAATTATGGATTTGAAAGATGTTATGGAGGACCCACACTTATACCACATAAAATATTATTTTATGAATTTTTAAAATAACATCTTTGATTTCATACGTATACTAATTTAGTTTATACTATGGTAATTAATCTTATTTTTGTATGTAATTGAAAATTTAAGAATAAAAATAATTTTAATCAAATTAGATAACATTAAATCACTAATTCTAAATATCATATTCAATATATTATTTAAAATACATATATGATTTAAAAATTAATTTTTCACAATTACATATATCGTGTGAAAAAACTAGTTTTTTCATTTATAGAACTGGTAGAGTTTTTACTCTGTAGGTTTTGGTAAAGTTACAATAAAAGAATCATAAATATATATATTCAATATATATGATATTTTGATCATTTTAAAATAATAATCATATAGAATATTATTAATAATAATTTTAAATCATTAAATAAAATAAAATTTATTATAAAATAAAATTAATGTCAATTTAGACATTATCCATTTAATTTTTATTTAAAAAATATCATGACAATGATGTATTTATAACATATTATGTTTGAAAAAAACTTAATATTATATATTAATCTAAATAATTATTGTAAAATAATAAATATTTCAATTTCCTTTATTTTATTATTTTTTATGTCATTTATTTAATTATATTATAAACTGAATATTTACAGTGTTGGCATTTATTAAGTATTCAATGTAATTATTTCATCTCTGATAATGAAAAATAAATATAATTTTATTAAATAATTGATCCTTCAAATAATGAATTATAACAAAAAAATAAGATGTCTTTTTAAGTGTCCTAATAATTAATAGATATTAAAATCAAGGAAGGTTAATTTTTTACTTTTTCCTTACTTAACATATTATATAGGTCATTTTCAATGATATTTATTAATAAATTACAATATATTGAAGACATTGATATAAAATATAAAAATAATCTCATTAAATAAAAATAATATTATATTATAGGTAATTTTCATTGTTATAAATTTAGTATAACCGTACAGTAAACTCATTTGTACCATATTTACAGTAATTAATTTTATATGTTTTTAAAAATTATTTTGTTCAAAATTTACATATAACATATTAGATAAGGTAAATTATTCTCATAAAAAATATGGAATACATTTTCTTAATGTCAATACAAATAAGTTGTAGAATTTTATTCAATATTAATGCTACAAACATTACTAGAAATCTGGTTTTTAATGTGATAATATTCAAAAGATTACATTTAATTTTTTTTTTAGAAATTAAATATGAAATAACTAAAATGACCTAATTTGATTAATTAATTAAATATTTATTTAATTTTAAATAAAAAACAATTAAAAAAATCCTTTAATATTACATATTATATAAATTAAATTTAATATTTCAAATAAAACTCTGTAGTTTTCACTATTCATAAAAAATTGAAACTTCTAAGAAAAATAAAAAAATATTCTCTATTATAATTATGCTATTAAAATTTCAAAATTGAAGTTTATTTTCTAAAATAAATTATATCAAACATGTAAAAATTTATTTTAAATTATGCTCTCAAAGTAATAATAAATAGTCCTATAAAAATAAATTTTTTAGAAAACAATTAATTTTTCTCCAAATAATTATTTTTTTTTCTAGTTAATTTTTAACCAAAATTTTTGTAGGTTTTTAATTAAAATACATACCCATAATTTTAATTTTACGTGATTACTATTTTATTAAATATTAATATGTCAAAAAATCTTCAAATTTTTCATAAACTTGATTTTGTGTACCTTTTACGATATTAAAAATAATAATCATGGGGTTTCATGTATAAAAAATAATATAAGTGATTAAATTTAGTCATGAATAAATACATAACAATTTCAAGGGTTGGTATATTCTCCCAAAAAAATTATTTTTTTTTGTGTCATTTATGCTATCAAATATAATTTTATTCTCTTAAAATCTCACGGTGTTGCATCCTCCATCCCCAAATTAATAAATTGTACCCTCACAATATAAAATTTATCTCAGTATTCAAATGATGGAAATCATGAAACAAAATTAATTAATTAATTATATTTTTACAAATTACTTCAATAAAATGATTTTTCTAAGGTATAGTAATATCAATTGACTATTATAAAAGTAAAATTAATGATAATATTAACTTTGAATGATATCAATGCTATTAATATTTTGTCTATAACTTGTAATGGATTTATTTTTCAAATAAATTTTATAAACAAAAAATAATTCACATATATACAAAAACACAATAATTTGATAATAATGTACATCCATTAAATAAAACAGCAAAATTGGTTTTCTATGGCCTTTTATCATATGATATACCATCAAAAAATACCGACCACATTTGAGCTGTCACCACTTCTCGAGACTAAACAAGATAAAATGTATAAGTAGAAATCATTTTTTAATCCCTTTTTACTTTTCATCATTACAATTTTAACCCCGAGTATGCATATTTAGAACCATGTTATAATAATTTACCAAATAATTAAAGCTAGAACATCTTGCTATTGAATAGTTATTGTTCATCACATTATTAGAATGTTCCAGACTCTTTATGTTCAGTCATGAACCATGTGACCAAACATAAAAAATAGGTAACTCTTTAATGATCCTAACATATATTCACCCCAAATATTGTTACCTCACATGGTAAATGTTTTGTTCATTCTTCAATAATAGTTTTTATAACTTCTCCATTTCCCACCAACTTGACTGTTTCTTACTCTGGTCATCTTATGGAAGATAAGTATCAAAAAAATAATTCTATGCATTCTCCACACAATGAACAATATTATAATTAATTTTTAAATCATGTCAAGCCAAATAACTTTGTAATGAATTTTTTAATCATCGATAATGTCTATTGATTTTACCCCAAATGTCCCTAAAAACATTGGTATGTACATTGTAAACCCAAAATAACTTTATTTATATAATGAAACCAAATATGCATCACATTTTTTAAATTCCATGAACTTTTTATTCATCATAAACTGAAATACCATAGAGAAATATTTTACAAGGAAAATATTAATAAATTATTCCCATTACATTACATAAATATTATCTTTCTCTATAGTATTATTCACCATATAGGATCATCGATGATCTTCACTATAAAAAAGATATTTGGATAGAGTTAATATTTAATTTAATAACCACCCCATGACATCAAATATATTTTCTTGAGTATTAATCCATACATTAGCTACCACCAGGACATAATATTTAATGAATGATGTGTGGTGTTTCTTCTTGAAATTATTCACTATTTTCATGTTACTTCGGGGAATATTGGGTTCCTATCTGGCATATATTCTACCACCATTATTACCATGTGTCAATGAAACCTTCACTGCTATAAACTGTCCTGTTTTAATTCAAACAATCCTATGTTGCAGATTTGGAAGTATATATCCCACTCAGTTTCTTCCCGCGATAACATTAATGCTTTCCTTTAAAATCCCATTCTAAAAAAGGATCGTTCAGAAGAGGAAATATGGTATTCTTAAAATTATATGTCATTTGAAATTAACTATAAATTAAAATTTTACAATAGAATCTATTAACATTATTAAAAACTAAAATGTTTTGTAAACCATCCACTAAAACCAAATATAAGGAAATTGTTATAATCATTACATAACATTGTTTTATTAGTTCAAGAATTCAATTATTTACATTTGGTTATAATTCCACATTTAGAGGGTTATATAAATAGGCTATAACTCATACATAATAAATCCATGAAATATAATTCAGGCACTTATGATTAGTATCCATTTTTCATATAATATTAATCATTTAAAATGAATATTTTTTTCTTTTCATGGATAATCTAGGTGACTTTATCATCACATCAACCATTCCATAACCCATCCATAAACACTATAAAAAATTAACATCATGAGATGAGAAAAAATGGTGTGTATATGATTTAAAAAGAAAAGAAATAGTTTTTTAAGTGAAATATAGAATTTTATTCAAAAAATCATTCAAAACCCTTTTAATTTGAATAACTATTTAGAATAAATACAATATATGAATCAACCAATTCATTGTACTAATATAATAAATATTACCCTTCGTATAATCTATATCAGTCTCACATATCTTTTATAACATATAATGGGAATCAACCCTTCATATAAGCTATATCGGGCTAAATTGTGAGATATAATGGGATTAAACCCTTTATATAAGTTTTAATGGGATGATATGTTTCATATATCTTATCATAACCCATACCCCATTCCCCGTTTTGTGACTAACCGAAGACCACCTTCTATTTGACAAGGGTTGGAAACTAGAATCGATTAGACATAGCCCAAAAAGGGAAGGCATTTTCCTTTAAACCAATACACAGTCAAAAATTTCAAACTACAAAATGTAAAAACAAATTAATCCACAACTATAACCGAGACAACTAATGAGAGTACAGGACAAACTAAAAATAAAAAGGGGAAAAAATAGAATCCCAAAACCACAAAGAAATGTACTACATCCTTTGTCTCTCCACTCGAGACCCTACCGAGAGGTAGATGAAGGGTAGATACCTATAGTCATAGAAGTACACTCGTCGGTCCGATCTCAATTAACAACACCTAGTCCCATATGAATAAGGTCTCTGTCGAAGATTTTATCAACTACACGGGACATGGAAATATCAGACCGAGCCCATACCCCGGAGCCGGGTTGATCTGGCCAACCCAACCAAGCCAGACAAGGACCAAAGACATCCAGAATCTCATTACTAAAATGCCAATATCATTTAGACCAGACAATTTCTTGACACACCATCTGTGGAATTGGTACCCTTTGGAATAGTCGGTCCTTTGGATATAATCTATTTGAGTTTTCACGAGATTCTAGATATGACCAATGGCTTGAGGTTTAGATTCTCGTGGTATGATGCAAAATTGAGGGGAGAAATCCTACAACTGGATGTGACATGAAGGATGTGACGAGAGTCCCTCAATTTCCCAGTATTAGAGAGAACCTTAGTGATCTAGTAGATATGTAAACCTCAATGGTCTATTAGGATAGTGGACCTCAGTTGTCCAGTATCTGAGCGCACCTCAGTTGTACAGTAGTTTAGTGTACCTTGGTGGTCCAGTAGCTGAGCGGACCTCAGTGGTGTAGTAGCTGAGTAGACTTTAGTTGTCCTGTAGGTGAGTGAACCTTAGAGGTCCAGTAGCCTATCAATCCTCAGTTACTCATCAGGAATGAGTCCCTCAACAGTGAATTTTTTTTAGCTTTATGATAGATAATATTACTTTCTATATGTTGTGTTATACCTAGTGTTGGATAGTAATGAATTGTGTCCATGATTTGTGGTTTTTTTGGTCATTCCATTGTGTTTTTGGGTCCCAACTGAGTATAGTCTTACTCACCCTTGAACGGGATTCCCCCGCATGTGTCATGTCCCGTACAAGTGATCAAAGCTTCGACGGAGGCCCTGGTTGTCTAGGGAAAGGGGGTGGATGTACTTCTACGAAAAATGGTAGCTACCATTCACCTACCCTTCAGGTAGGTTCTAGCGTGGACGGACCATGGTTGTTGTACTTTTTTTTGGTTTGGGATTTTATTATGGACCCTTTGTACTTTCAACTTGTATTGTACTCTTATTAGTTGTCTCAGGGACAGTTGTGGTTTACTTAGTTTTTACTTTTTATGGGTTGAGCATTGTGCATGTGTACAGTTTAAAAGGAAAATACTATCACATTATGGGATATTCCTACTCGGGGTGAGTCTATATCCTATTTCCTATGGAAGGCGGGTTTGGGGTAGTCATGCCACGCTCCCTATGGGATTTTTAATGAAAATGTGATATCAGAAGAGTTTGTTCCTACCTTAAGAACCCAGAGTCTATGAGTTTGGTTTGGGGAAATAGTGTCAAGTATTTCAAGTTTAGATTTATTGCTAGGGAATCTATTTTTTGTGTTGCAGCCGACATATCCATACAATAAGACCCTAATTTCTAATTTTGGACTCATTTCATGAAAATACTAGTTGCAGGAAAAAAATGATGGTATATGCATCGTATATGAAAGGGTTGAGTTTTAATTTTATTTCTTCAGTCACCTCACGAGGTATATTCTATTTATCATTGTACATCTTATTTTGTTTCAAGTTGCTTCCATGTAGACAACCAGTCAAGATTCCACCTCATGTTAATAAGAATGATATGCGGGTTGAAAAGATTGGTATAGGGGTTAATACCAGAGACATCACATCTGGGTGGTGTACTGTCTATAACTCCACATGTGGAGTAGAACACAATACATGTTGCTCCAATAGATGAGATGTAGGGGATGAGTGCACTACATAAATTTTAGCGATAGAGACTCCTTAGGTTCCATGTGAAGCCTGAATCTCAGGAGGCTAAGGACTGTCATGAGGTGGTGGCGATGTTTTTCATCTAGTCTAGACACTATTAAATCATATTGTGGTCCTGACACTGATCCTTCTACATGGATCAGTAGGGTGATGGTTGGGATTAGATTACCCAACCTTCTGATGAGGTGACTATTCATGGATAGAGGATGAGAATCTTCTTTATAGAAGAGGCTCACATCATAAAAGATAACAGATATGCATTTCCAAGATCTTCTATAACTTTGGCAGGACTACATGTCGGTAGCTAAGTATTCAACGAGGTGTACTAACCTTTCTAGCTACTCAAAAAATAAAATTTAACTAGTGCTTCAGGTCTTATACCTCTGAGCGATGAGTGTTTAGGGATATATGAGCCATCACTATTACTATGTGCATTACTACTTATGATAGGGTGTTAAAGAGACAGTTTTTGGTTGAAAGTCCCTTGGATGAGCTGATATAGAAAGTGGATGTCATTAGTGGTCAAGAAGGAGAAAAGTCTTTGGGATTATGACGTCAGTGTTAGGATCAAGGACTTGTATGTGTGAGCCATTCTGAAAAGATTTCCCAAGATAGAGGGTCTAAAACTCAAAGATCATAGTGTTAGTCTTGACATCCTAGAAAAAGGTAATGATTTATTGGGTATGGTAGTGGACATCTCGCAAGAAATTGTCCAGATCATCATACATACAGTGAAATAGTGTATTGTCCAACGGGTAATAGACATTAATAGGAAGCAATTAATCTGCAGGATGAAATATGGGCAGATGAGATGGGAGTGAAGAATGAGATGGTATAAATTTAGCTTTCTTAGACCACCACCTAAATGTGGTACAAAACAGGCTTAGGGAGATGGAGGAAAGTAGAAGTGGGAAATTTCATACAACCATCCTTACCAATGTGGTAGTATATGTTTTGTGGTTTTAGTTCCCTACAGTGGTTGATGAGTACAAGGATGTTCCAGGACTACCTCCACATAGAGAGGTAGACTTATGAATTGATCTATACCCTAGTATGACATTGATATTTACACTTGTATATTGGATGGCTCATATATTGCTTCAGGAGATGAGGTTATATTTGGAGTACATTTAGAGGAAGGGTTTTGTAAGGCCCATCATTTCACATTGGGAAACCCCATATTTGTTTTCCAAGAAGGCAGATAGACGTCTGTGTTTATGCATTGACTTATGGCACCTGAACTGGGAGACCCTGAAGAACATGTATCTTCAACCTAGGATTGATGACATATTCGATCAGCTAAATGGGGAGAGATGTTTCTCAATGATAAACCTCATATTGGGTTATCACCAACTTCATGTAAGAGATGAGAACATCCTGAAGATGTCTTTCAGATGTTGCTATAGCCACTAAGAGTAATTAGTGTTTTTGTTTGGAATGACGAACAAACCAGCAGTGTTCATGGGACTTGTTAACAGGATCTTCCGGTCATACATAGACTAGTTTGTGGTGGTGTTCATTGATGACATCTTAGTGTATTCAGTGTCCGAGGAGGAGCACATGATACACCTAAGGATAGTTCTGGACACAATCTAATATAACCATATTTATAGAAATCTCTCAAAGTGTGAGTTCATCGTATGAATGTTATTCTTTGTAGGAAATGTTGTATCAATGGATTTAGATTCAGTGGATCTAGTGATGGTTGAGGCGGTTATTTCTTGGGAGCCGCCCAAGAGAGTTACCGAGGTGTGTATTTTCCATGTGTTGGGTGGGTACTATCCGATGTTTGTACCTGAATTCTCTAGAGTAGAAACACCCATGAATGTGTTGACGAAGAAGGGAACCCCTTTTGTGGAAAGAAATAATCCAGCTGAGATTTTAACAACTGAGGTAGAGATTGAAGAGTTCTCTTATCTTGAGCCTGAGAGAAGAGGGAACTATATATGTGGGGTTCTGTTATGAATCAGGAACCAGTATTGGGTGTCCCTTGATTTTGGGTAAGCAATAATTTCTCATACCTTATGACAACTGAGAAAACATGAAAAGAACTATAAAAACTCATGACCTTGTGGTGGAAGTGGTATTATTCATAATAATAATGTTGTGACACTACATTATGGGAGAACAATTTATCATCAACTCAGATCAAAAGAGTCTCAAGTATATATTTTCTCAGAAGGATCTAAATTTGAGACAACAATATTGGCTAGAGATCTATCAGGACAATGGCATCGAGATAGTCTATACTCCTGTGAAGGGGAATGTGGTGGTAGATTCTCTTAGTAGGAGATCGAGTTTACAGCTACTGAACGAGGCCTCAAAGTAGTTGGTATCACATCAGATATTTTTCAGTGATAGAGAGGATAAATATTATCTACAGTCGATGATACTTTCCCCTATACTCTTATAGTGAGTCATGGAGGCACAACTCAAAGATTCCATTTGCGAGACTACTCATTCCCAGATGTCCACATGTCATGGCCCTAATGGATATTCAAAAGGTGGGGAGCATTTCATATTTTTAGAGGATTCACCCTAGTAAATGTTTCATTTTGGGTGGAGGCATTAAGGGAGGTCCATACATCCCCTTTGACGATACATCCAGGTGTGGTGAAGATGTACTAGGACCTCTGACATTAGTACCGATAGATGAGGATGAAGAAGGGAGTGAAAAAGTGTGTCTTGAGACGCCTCACTAGTCAAAATGTAAAGGCTGAGCACTAGGTTCCAAAAGGTTAGAAAAAACCAATGTTGGTTCTAGAGTGGATATGGGATGTGATATTGTTAGGATTCATGACCGTCTTACCACATACAACCAAGGGCCATGATACCATCTAGGTAACTGTAGACCGACTCACAATGTATCCCCACTTCCTACCCATTCTAGAGTTGGGTTCAATAGAGAGCTTGGTATGCATTTATGTGAAAGAGATAGTTCGAATCTATGGAGTTGTATATATAGTAGTCTCAGTTCATGATGCACGCTTTACATCGTAGTTTTGGAAGAAATTGAAGGAGGCATTTGGGAATCCATATTGTTTGAGCGCATCCTTTCACCGATAGATGAATGGTCAGATATAGAAGACTATAATGACATTGGCAGACATGCTTCCTCCTTGAGTTCTTGATTTTGGTCACATATGGGAGGACCACCTATGACTGGTTCAATTTTCATAAAAGATCAGATACCACTCCACTATTGGTATGAAACCATTCGAGGCACTGTATAGAAAACCATGTAGGTCACCATTATACTGGATAGAACCAGGGGAGTCTTCACTCATGGGTCTAGAGACGGTACATGATAACACTGATGAGGGGTATATCATCTAGGAGTTGAAGGATACTTCACAGATTCAAATGAAGTCCTATGCTGATAAGTGATGGAGACCCTTAGAGTTCGAGTAGGGGGACCACACATTCCTACCTGTCTCTCCTCGATGAGGGACACATATATTTGGCTGGTGTGGCATGTTATCCTTGATGTTTATCGGAACATTCTTGATATTTCGTAGAGTGGGAGAGGTGGTGTACCAATTGGTTTTACCACCGCACATAAAGAAGGTGCACGATCTCTTCCACTTATCCCTGATGAGAAGATATGTGCACGACCGTTATCATGTCTTCATTAATGGGGAGATTAAGATAGATGATGTGGTGACATTCATGGAGTACCCATTGGAGATAGACGATTGACAGAAGAGGGCCCTCTGTGGATGATCGATTCATATAGTGTGTGTTCGATGGTATCACAAGAATCTCTTAGAGATCACGTGAGAGTGGGAGTCCCCGAACCAAGCTCAGTACCCCCATTTGTTTGTTTAGCCCTTTTCTGTGTTATTATTACATGAATCTCTAATGAAGGGGTAATTTAATGTCTCAGAATACCAATATTGTTTTCAATTATATGGGATTATTTCAAGATTAGGAGGTCAGACATAACATGCTTATGTAGCCGGGTGAGCACAAAATAATTTTTCAAACATTGTTAAATTTTTAAATAGAGTGCATGAACAATTTCCTAAAAAATTGGAATAACCCTTAAATGGTTTCCCAAATCAAAAATCTATGGGCCCCGTTTAATTCAGAGTAATGGGTTTATCCTAGGAGAAACATAATTTTAGTCGGAATGGGTCTCTAATGAGAACATCTGAAAATGGAATAACCTTAAATAAAATTTATAATTAAAATTATTTTATTTTTCAACCCCGTGTAAATAATGAATGGTGACTCAAATTGAAAATCTGAGACCACTTTTGAGAACCTGAGGGAATGCTTTACTTAGGTACGGCCTAACATTTATCGGTGCAGGACCACTGTGAATTATGTTTTTTGGGATGTACGTATAAATAAACTAATTAAAATAAAAGACATTATTTTATTTTTGAATCATCATAACATGACAACAATAACTCATATTTAAAATTAGAGACCACTATAGAGTTTGTGATGAAATGTTCTTCTTAATCAGGACATAACCTTGACCAGAGGAGGTCGAGGGAAAATGTTATTTTTCAGACATTTTGATATATTTAATAGGATAATTTATTTAAGGAAAAATTAATTAAGCATTAATTTTATTTTGTTTTATTTTATTTAAATTTAGAAATAATTTCAACATAACAGAATTTTCACTCGGGCATAACTGAAACACTGTTTCGTAAATGAAACATCGTAATGATGCTGCGACGCAACTTAACTGAAATGTGTCTTTCATCATTAAGGGATTGACTAAGCGTTGATTTCTAGATTTTTATGGAATCTCTCTCCACCTTTAGATCTTATTCATTATTTAAAAATGATCAATGAACAACCATGAATGTTTGATCATGGAATAATGAACAGAGTGACATTGATCTTCTCCAATGAATGATCCAACATTAGTTAGAGGTTTACCCATTATGATTTTATTCCGTGTTCCATTTACTAAAAACAATGAATGCAGACCAACCCACTAACATGATGATCCAAGGTTAATTTTTTATTGTGGGAATGAATGTCTCATGCAGGGATATATGGGAAAGTATATACATTTTAGATTCTTAATCCTATTCCAAACATGTTTATGAATTATAACTTTGAGGGATTGGGCCATCTAGAAAAAAGAACAAATCCCTCCATTGTGGGGGTTATTATGTTTTTTATGGATGAACACATAGATCGATGGAGAGGTATCATTGAAACTATAGCCGTGATGAAAACATTTCTATGATCTGAGAGGTGCTCACGAGTCCGAAAACAGACAACCAGAGTAGGTTTGGTGGCCCACAGAAGGAGCCACCCATGCACCAGCGCCGATGGTGGTAGTAGGCCGAAGGCAGCTTGTCCTAGAGGAACACCAAGGTGAAAAAAATTAATATCCATCATGGTTCGTGGTGGTGCAGGTGTGGGGTGGGTGGAGGCACCGGTCAGACACCGTATCAAAAGGAAAATTCCATAGGGTGGGCTACGGGGTGCACTGGCACACTATCCATGCTAGACCGCATGCAGAGGTAGGTGGTTGACCTCAGTCGACTGCATGTGGAGGGAGGTGGCCACTAGTGTAGTGGTCGTGCTCCTCCCAAAATAGCTCACCGATGAGGGTTGGGTTGACATAATAAAGCGAGCTCCTGGGGTGGATGAACTGAAGTGTAACATGCCCGCTGATACGGGCCAGGCCAGATGTGAAACCAGATCACTGGGTAGCCCAGTTGGTCAAAACTGGTACTAATAAGTTGGACCGTATAAGATGAGAACCGGGTCACTAGGTGACCCTACGTGCTAGAACCACAGTAGAACAAGGCTATGTACAGAAAGGGCCAATAGGCCTGGCCACTGGGCCAGGCATGATTGGGTCTTCCCAGACCCAACTGGGTTTGGTCGGGTCATCCATAATGGGTCGGGTCACTCTGAACAAGTCAAACCAGGCCCGAATAAAATGAACTAATATTTAATAAAATGCCAATATCATTTTTGACCAGGATTTCAATTGATGTGAGGCCCATGAAATTGGGACCCTTGAAATAAGAGGGGCATTTGGGTAAACTGTAATTGACTTCTTTTGGAAGTCAAGATACAACTGATGGAACAAGGAGTAGATTATCCAAGAATCAGGCAAGTTCGAGAACAGAAATCCTATGTCTAGATGTGACATGAATGATATGAAGAGTGGTTCTCATTGGTCCTTTAGTGGTGTGGACCTCAGTTGTCTACTAGGTGAGTGGGCCTCAGTGGTCCTGTAGCCGAGCAGACCTTATTGGTCTCGTAGCCGATCTGACCTCAGTGGTCCGCTAGCTGAGAAGACCTCTATCGTCCACTAGGCGAGAGGACCTCATTGTACTTGTAGGGGAGCCGAACTCGGTGGACCAATAGTCATGAGGACCTCATTTTTTCTGTATTTCAGCGGACCTTAGTGGTGCAGTAGCGGAGAAGATCTCATTGATCTTATAGACAAGCAGACCTTTAGTTTTCCAGTAGTTGAGCGGACTTCAGTGGTCCAATAGTCGAGCAAGCCAATTTGAATTATTAGGGATGCATCCTTTATTTGTACAAGATGTTTCATATTTAAGACTGTTTATACTACATTCTATACATTGTGTTACACCTAGTGTAAGATGGTCATGATTTTTCGTCATGGTTTATGGTCTTTCTCTCTAGTCCTTCATTTATGGATTGGGGACATTATTGTGTATTGTGGTACTCATCCCCGCATGGGCTTCACCCACATGTTTTCGTTCCCATGCAGGTGATCAATTCTTTGACAGAGACCTTGGTGGTTTGGGCCTAAGTGGTGTTCAGTGATATGGGATGGACGAGCATGCTTCAACGACTATATCAAGCTACTTTTCATCTACCCTTCATGTATGGTCTTGAGCGGATGATCAATGGAAGTTGTACATTGATTTGTTGTTTTGGGCTTGTATTATAGCCACTTTGAAATTGTATTTTGTAATTTACTATCAGTATTTTTCTTAGTGATTTTTTACTTTCTATTTACTTTCTGCAATTTGAGCTTTGTGCGCATGTATAGGAATAAAAGAAAATGACTTCCCTTTTTGGGTTATGCCTACTTGGTGCTAGTCTCTAGTACCTGGCCTATGGAAGTCGGGCTTGGAGTAGTCAAATCATTGAACCCAGGGTAGTGTCATGTGATATCTCCCATGTATCATAAAAAAAGTACATTCATCATTAAACCTTTGAAAAAACCGCTTAAACTCATTTGAATAAAACCTTCGGCCTAAAAAAATATTTTCTTTTGAGATACTGATTTTTAATAGAATAATACCACAAAAAATAGAAATTGATTTTTTACTGAAGAACATAGAAAATATTATAAAGGAATATTGAAATCCAATAATGGCTATGATGGAATAAATTTCATTTTATCTATGTATTTTAAGAATACATCATTCCTTTTGCTATTTATGAAAATGTTTAGTATAAAACACATAAAAATATTACTTCTGAAAACCCAATGACAATAATGTAAAAAGAGATGTAAAATAAAATTTAAAAATAAAATATGTGAATATAAAAAATTTCATAAAATAATTTTAAAAACATGGATAGGGGAAAGAGTTGTAAGGGAACATTAAAATGATTAGTTATAAAAAAAATCATCTATCAAATTGAAGATATTTGAATCCTAATCCCCCAGAATGGATAATATAAAAAACCATATACTCTATGAAAATAAATAAATTCATGATATAACATGTTAAATGGGATTTAAATACACATAATAGAGTAACATAGGTGCATAAAATTGAAAACTACCTCAGTGAATGGAAATTGAGACGAAGTCCCTAAACATGAGTCTGATTTGTTAAATGTGTCTTTGCTTCCTAATTAATAATAATATATTAATTATTAATTTTTTTGATAAATATTTTCTAGATTATTTTTTCTTTTAATTAACTTATAAATAATTTATATAAAATTACATAATCAATTATGTTTATGTTAGATGTTATGACTATATTTTCTTTTTTGTCAAAAACACATTTGGACAGTTGACTATCGTCAAAGAGGTAAATATTTAAACATACCTAAATTATTAATAATTAAATAATTATCTTATTTATAAATAAACTATACTATTAAAATAAGCTATTTAATATATTATTGAATAATTAACTAAGGTTACAGTCATGGAGACGATAGGTTGAATGTATACATAAGTAACTTATCCATTTTTCAATGATCATTATGAAATTAAGTTATGTAATATTTTATCTCCCCTTAATGATCATAATATCATAAATATTGTATTATTTCACTATAAAAACTTATTTATATTACTCATGTGATGTGGTGATGACAAAAGGAGTCACATCACTTCGAGGAGGTAGTAGTTCACATGACCATGAAAGACATTATAATTTTTTCTGTAAAAGAATAAGTAAAAAAGAGAAATGATATATTATATTTAATAAAATATATATGAACCATAAATATAATAAATATTCCCTAAATATCACATATATTTACTATCATTAACCTTTTTACCTTCCATGTAATGTGTTAGTGAAAAATGATTTGCATCACCTTGAAAGGCTCTAGTACACTGTATAAAGGAGAAACATTATCGTATGTGATAAATAATTGAATATAAAAGGATATATATGATATAATGACTCCATATTTATATTTATTTTACAAATATTATATATATAATTTATGTACATAATCACACCCATCAATGAGAGGTGGTAATGGAAAAATAATTGATATCGTTTCATGATGTTGTAGTCTACTATACACACGAATTACGATTTCATAACCCAGTTGGTGGAAGTGTGTATGGTTGTCATTACAATCCAAAAAATAAAGAATTCAACGTATATTTCATTTTTTATGATATTATTTCATCAATTAATACTCGTAATTGATTAATATGGAGAAGGAATTTAAATAAAAACACTCGTTGAAGAACAATACATCTTCTCTGAGTATCTTATTAAGGTCTACACTAAATCCTTGAAAGGATTGATTTTTACCTAATAAAATTCATCTAAGATGATTTTAGTGGATTTTTAAGTGAGTTATCTAGTTTTTTAATGATCCTAATATCTTGATATGTTTGCAGAAGTGACAATTGAATACTCTATTCTAATGAAGGAGAAGTGGTATTCTTGTAAATATCTATAATTATTAAGTATTGGGAGGTCTCACATAACTCATGAAATTATAAAACTAAATTCTAATGGATTTAGGGGAATTTATGGTCTTTAAAAACATTCATTAAATAACAAACACATGTTCTATGTAATTTATACAATGATATCCATGATTACTCAATTTTACTAATTTTGTTTCCACTAATGTAATTTGTATTTTAATCTATGAAATTAATCATTTAAGCACATTTAAAAAATGAATCATATTTGATAATTTATACCCAGTGATTATAAAGAATAAATTCAATTTTTTAAATTAAAATATTATTTTTGTTTGATATTAATTTTACACAGGTGCATGTAACATATAAAAAATTTGTTTTAGCCTCAACCACAGTAACATAATTTCTACTCTCTAAGGTTCAATAATATCACTATAAAAGAATAATTGATCCATGAATAGAACATATATTAGATTTTTAAGTATTTATAATTAAATTTCAGGAATATAGTTCATCTATAAATTTAAATAATTTAATACATTATAATTTATTTTAAAGAAACATTAATGTCAATTTTGTTATAATACATTTAATTTTAATTTAAAAAAATATCAAGATAACTATGGAATTAAAATATATTTTCTTAAAACATAATTAAAATTTTATATTCATCTATAAAATTAATTTAACACACTAATTATTTTAATTTACATGAATTTTTATTAGTGTCATATATTTTATTTTATTATTGGCTAAAAAATTAAAGCATTGATGTTTGTTAAGAACAATAATTGATTATTTAATCTAAAATTATATTTTATAAAAACACCATTATAAAAAAAACTTTTCGTTTTGTGATAAATCATTATAACTAAATATAGTTATTATTTTTCTCTATAATAATTCTTCGTAGATATTAAAATTATGGAATTTTCTTTTTCATCACATAACTTATTACATGTGTAATTTTTCTATATACCATGAAATAAATATCAATATGTCCTAAAATTTAATTAAAAAACATCAATGTTAACTCATTAAATAGAATTATGAAAATATTTTATGGTATTTTGACTATAATATTTATAATTTAACCCCATTAATTTAAGACGCTATGTCATTTAATAATCTTCACTTATATTTATAATCATATATTATATTTTATTATTGTCTAAAAAAATAATTGCATTGACATTTTTAAGCATACATAGTGATTATTTACCATCAAATTTTATTTTAATAAAATATCATTATAAAAAACAATATTTCTATTTATAATAAATATTTCTAATTGAAGAAAGGTTTTATTTTTCTCCATAATAATTATTTAAATATATTAATATTAATAAATGTTCCTTTTTTGTCTTTGCCATTACATAACATATCACGTAGGTAATTCATCTTTTATTGTTAAATAACATATCATTATGTTATATATTTTAATGTAAAATGTTCAAGTTAAATAGTAAATTAAAATTTTCATAATATATTATGGTATTTATACTCTTTTACTTTTAGTTTATCCCAATAGTAAACTCATTTTTACCTTAACTATGGTAATTAATTTCTATTATTTTAACTCATTTTGATGTTAAATTTTTTGATTAATATACTCTATAATATTAATTTTTCTTATTCATAATATAGAATCAATTATTTCTAATTAAAATTAAATAATTTGTATACTAAATTATAAAACTAATCCCCTAGACGTGATGAGAAAGAGGGTTTTTGAAGAGAGAATGTCAAAAAGTATACAATTTTTTCGATCATAGTTTAAAGTTAAAAATTGTCCCATAATTTTTTTTCATTAATTGATATCAAATTGATATTTGTTTTTTTTCAAACCAATTTGTAATATAATTTAACTTTTTAAATCAGATAAGGCTGATTTCCAAAATAACACATCATTTTTCACTATCAATCAAAAAATGATACATCATAGAAAAATACCACAAATTAACTTTAATATAATTTGGGTTTTCAAATTAAAAAAATGATATTTATTTTCTCAAATTAATTATATAATATTATAAAAATAATAATTTCAAATTATTTGTAAAAAACTTGAACAATGTTCCTTTAATAAAAATGTTTTTTTTTTAAATTTATTTCTTTGAAAAGATTTTTATTTTATTTGAAATTAAAAGATAACCATAATTTCCAAAATATAGTTATTACTATTCCTTCTCGAAATTGTAATTACTAAGTGGAAAAAATTATATTAATATATAATAGTTTTAAAATATTTCACAATTCTTTTAAACCCATTCTTGCATGTCTTGTGTGATATAGAGAATAAAAAAACATAGGGTTTTATGTACCTAAAGATATTGAGGAGATAAATTTATTCATTATTAAATATATCATATAGTGTTGGGGTGTTTCATTCTCTTACAATATTTATGTTTCATGTCATTTACGCTATTGAAAATAAATGTTTTAATTTAAAATCTTGTTGTGTTGCAATAATCATCCAAGAACATATATACAAAAAATTAAATCAATAACATTAAAATCATGTGCACAAAATTAAAATATAATTTGTCCTCAAATAAATTTTCCACATGTTATAGATAATTGATAAATCTAAAAAAAATATATAATCTAAATAAGCATAACACAATGTTCATCTAAAACATAAAACATTAAAGTGTATTACTGATTTTAAACTTATGATCATCCTTATATCTACCGATACATCATAACTCTTGAGCACCTATATATAGAAACCTTAACCATTGAACACTATTCGTAATCCATAAATAATGATTTACATCCTATTTTTTATTACATAATTCCATGGACCAAAAAATATAAATCATGACCTATGATTAACTAATATAAAAACATAATTTGAGATAAAATCCATACATTTTATATTTCATTATCAGTTTTCACAACTTCAACTATAAATAATTAATCACTACCAGTCATTCACATTTTTGATATCATTTATCCTGTAATTTAGCATTCCACCTATGAAATATATTTTCAATATTCCCTTATTGAATACATATAAAACATATAATTGATACTATAGAAAGAAAATTATTTCCATTTATGGTGTTAACTATCTGCTTCCTTTTTTAATAACATATTTTCAAATTATGGCCACCTTCACCAGATATATAACTTTTTGCAACAATTTTAATACACATTCTATGGTTATTAATCACGTAATAAAAATACATAGGTCAATGAATATTTTTATATTTATGATCTATATCACCAAAATACACATCAGGCTTTATTTCAGTCTATTTAATGCATTATGAATTTTTCATAGGTCCAAGTGGATAATCATAACTCACTATAGTTGATTAATAATGACCATAAGCATTTTCATCACATCTCTCATTCATTCAAGTTTCTCATTCATACCGCAACTGCATTTTCCTTCCCACTTATTGTTAATTTTTTAAATACTAGATCCATCCATCTACTAAACCAAATAATTTCGTTTCACTATATTAGTAAAATAATAATAAACCATCTTATTGGGTTGATAAAACCTAATATATTCATACCCATGTTATCTTAAACACTTTTAGTATATAATTATATCTACTATACTAAACATTTTGGTTATCGTGGAAATTTAAATTATTATAAAATAACATCATATACTCTAGAGTCATATAAATCCTACTAATGATGAAAAAAATAATGAAACATAATTAATAATTACATGAAATTTTCATTCAATTAAAAAATTAAATTTCTTGTATTCATGATCAACATTACAATTTAGTGTCTTAGTGATTTTGGTAATATCTGTTACATAATAAACCAATACATATCAACTGTACACATCTACTGAGTATCAATTTTTCCCGTAATATAAAACATCTTAAATGAATTGCATTTTCTTTTTATGAAAAATCTTCACAACATTCAACATGGATTACCTTTTGTTTTACCCATCTTTAAACTCTATAAAAATATTTCAGTAACATCATATGTGTATAGAAATATTTATACATGACATGAAACTAAAAAATTAATTAGTATTGTGAAAAAAATGAAATTCTAAAAAATACATAAAATTATCACCTTATTATTTTACAATTATAAATACATCTTTTCTGTATGAAACAAAAACACCATTTTCTCAAAAAATCATAACACTCATAGGGAAAAAATTGAAACTCATTTTAGATATCATATATTCTAATGACCCAGGATTGATGTACATGGGCAATATATTTGATATTTTGAATACATCTTATATTATATAAAATAAATTCCCAAAGACCGTATTAGTTTAGTGTATTTGGAAACTCGCAAAATAATCTTTTTACTTGGGGGAAGATCTTCTATATCTCTCACAAAGATCTTCCCCTTTTGTTTTATTAAAAAATATATTCTTTATATCCCAGGGAAAATAAAACATAAAAAGGGTGAGCTCAAATTCTCAATAAGGGTAATCATGGAGAACATAAATCAAACAATAAATATTTCAATGTAAAAACATGAACATAATGGTTAAACATACGAATATTGAGCAATGAAATAAATCATTGAATAATGTAAGTCATGGAACATAAAAGAACATTAACCAAAATATAATAGCATTGGCATAAATATGTAATTGTGGAAACATATAAGTCACATAATAGTATTTCTATAGTATACATGGTATTTTTTCCATGACAATCATAGTAGACAAGTTCCATTAATGAACTGGGTTTACTGGTCGTTCCATCCATGTATTACTGAAACTAATTTATCTAATGTTATAGTCATTTCTATCTCATGAGATATAAATCGTTACCCAATGCATTAGATGGAGTTATAGATCCCACAAATCTCATAATGAAATCAATCTTACATATTCCCCCAAAAACATTATTCATTCAGCATAGTATAACCCATGAAATAAATTTGGATTATTAAAAATGATTTACTCATAATATAATCCAAATAAGTAAAATATACATCATATAAATATTTCCATCACAGAAACCATAAAATGAAATTAATAATAGGGATAGAGAAATAACTTGATGTCATCTTAGAAAGAAAATTATTTTGATAAAACACTTGAACGTAATTTCTTCGAAAATTTTATTTTCTTCTTAAAATTTTTTTTTTATACATGAAATACAATTTTAAATGAAAAGAATTTATTTGAAAGTATAGGTGAAATATTTTAGATGATGATTCATATAAATAAGTCAATATGACTATGTAAAAAAAATTCATGCCATATAAGTTAAAAAAAATTCTCCTCACACTGTTGATGAAAACGTCAAAAAGTACCTCATATGTTAGAAAAAGAAATATTCTGTACATAAAATGTAGTAAAAGCTAAAAATGGCTAAAAATGACTTTAAAAATATATTAAATAATAATAATAATTTCATGATAAAATTATTAGAAAAAATAGACATGGATGATAAATATATCCACTGTAAATACTTACGTATAAACAATCTTGGATAAAAATGAGATTGAAAAATTATGCCTTACATTAGGTCTGATTTCTTCCGTATGTGTATAAAAAATTTATATAGTGGGTTTAAAAATATTATTAACTTGTAATAAAACCATAATAATATATATTTTTTATTTATTAATTTATATTACCTGTTCATTTTTCAATTCCATATTAATGAAATGTTTGGGGTAATAATCATTTTAAGAAGTAATAACTATCAAATAATTAACAAGTGTATAAGTCCAACATAAAAGTTAAATTACATAAAATGGCAAAAATTAGATTAAATAATTAAAAAATAATCTAATTACACTTTCAAACAAATTCAAAAGATAATCTACCTATATAAATAAATTTTATGAAAAGGCAGTTTTCAATTTAAATGCAGTATTTTCCACTATTCATTAAAATATGAATTTTATCTAAAAAATACCAAAAAATCCATGTAACTAAATTTCATTGTCCCAATTCCAAATAAAATGTTTATTTTGTCAAATTTAATATATAAAATTGTTAAAAATAAGATTTTAAATGGGTGCACTGTCAAAAGGCAGAAAAATAGCATTTTTTAAAAAAATACATCTTTTTTATAAAACAAATTAACATGTTCTTATATAATTTCAAAAAAATACATATAAAATTAAAATTTGGTTAATAATATTCCTAAAGGATATTTTATAATCCAATATTATATTTTAGAAATATATTGTTGTTTAGTGAAATTTGAAATGGAATACAATGAAAGGTATCAGGGAAGGTTTCTTTTGCATGTAAGGAAAGCCATGAATACTGTTGCATATACTGCAATATAATAAGGTATTTCATATAGTGCAAGATAATATTGGTAGATATTACAACACAATAAATCAATTAAAATAAATATAATATATCCCATAAATTCATGGGGTGTTACATTCTACCCCCCTTAAAATGGATTTCACCCACAAAAGTTTTCAGGAATATAAATGGTTTACTACTTGAAATAATCTTTCATGGAAACCCACATCATAAAATTGAATACTAAAACATCATTCTAAAATGGAATTTTAGAAACATAACATTTACCCAATGTAACTCATCATGGATTTTCCACATTGGAGAACATAGGTGGGAAGTGAAAACATGGATATAAAAGAGAAATATAACCATCATGTCCTAATGGATGGTGATAGAGAAAAATTATTAGAGAAATTTAACTTCCAGAAAGACATAAATCTATGATGATTTAATTGACCATCAGATTAATCATATAATAAGGTACGTGGATAATATTTTTGTTTTTCAAGATCCTTTTTCTAATGATGAATAATATTTTTCATGACTAGAAATACTTACTTGATTTCAATACTGTTTATGATTCCCTAAAAGAATTTCCACTTCAATATCTTATTTAAATAAATAAAGTTAAATTAATCATTATTTTAGTGTTAAAAAATCATGTGATGGAATGATAGGTCATTCTGTTTTCTATAAATAAGGTTATAATATGTTATCATTTTTTATTTAGTCCACCTGTAGTGAGATAATACATTAATCTAACAAACTTTATAAAGGAATATAATGTATACTATGCATATATGGATACCATTACAATACATACAAATGTCAGAAATATATAAATTTATAATGAGGTGGACTAAATTGACATGACATTTGTCTACCATTTCTTATTTGGCAATTATTTGTTGTCACATTCCAAACATGTGAATACTTTAATCCTGTATTGTCTTAAAAGATGAATTACCATATAACCATATTGAAAACATGGATTTTTTCAAAATTATCACATTCAACACACCAATAATACCAAATTTAATATATACTCAAACTATGGTATAAATGTTTCCTTATCTTAGTCATGAGATCACTAATACCACCAAACATTTCATTATCTCCTTATCACTACATTATGCACATATCATGTGATTTTCAAAAATATTTCAATGACTATCCATGGTTACCAGTACCATATAATTATTGAAAACCATAATAGATCAGTAGATAGATATTCCAATATTCCATAATACTATAAAAGAGATTCCACAACACTATTTTGGATTCCCATTGCATAAACACATAATAATTCCAAAACATCATTGTAATACTCAAAATCACCAATATTGACCTCATGTGATTTTCTTTTATCATTGTAATTAAAAGGTAGTTGGCGTCAATAATCATCCATAACCCTTGGATTAGGGAATTGGTTAGCATAATGCCCCATTTCCCTGCACTTGTAACCCTTATTTGTGAGAGTTTCACTCATTGGAGATTTATATTTATTCCTATTACTTCGATAGTGAAACGCTCTATTTAGTAAAAGATAAATTTCTATGTTGAAATTATCTTTGCATAAAATTAATTCTTATAAAATGTCATTTCTACATCAAACTGAATCCATTGGGTCCCAAAATTGTTCTAAAAATTCCCATGGTCAAAAATATCTCATCCAATTGGATTAAAACATGTGTTAGGGTAGTTTAATTTTATTATAATATTATTTTTAGCCTTATTTACTAGATTTACCTTTTGACAATGTTAAATACAATATTTACTATAGTTATTATTCATGATTTCCAAAAATAAAAGGTACATATTTTCACAATTTGAAACTTATGATTCCAAATATGAAATTCATTTTTCAAAATTCAAAACATCAAAGTTGTAGTGATTAACATTAAATTAATTTTCGTTGTCAAAACCAAAAAGAAGGTTTTTATGAAATAATAACTATCAAAAGATTGACATGTGTTTAAGTCCAAATTTTAATGTGAAATTAAATCTAATCACAAAAATTGGATTAAATGATAAAAACATAATACAATTACACTTTAAAGAAAATTAAAAATATCATCTATCTATATAATTATATTAGTTGAAAGGGCAGTTCTGAATTAAAATTCAGTATTTTTGACAATTCATTAAAATATAAAATTTATCAGGAAAATACCAAAAATTCAACATAATTAAATTTTAGTGCACTATATCTAATTTAAATGTTTATTTTGTCAAATACAATTCATAAATGTGTTAAAAACTATATTTAAAATGGGTGTTCCATTAGAAGGAGTCATAATTTCATTTCATGAAAAATAATTCTTTTATATCCCATAATAATATTTTAAAAATATATTATTATTTTGTAAAACTCAGTGTGGCATACAATCCAAGCTATCGATGAAATTCACTTTTGTGTGTAACGCAATCCAAAAATAGTGTTGCGTATACTATTGAGTCAATAAGGTTTCCATATAAATTTTCCATTAATATATGTTATTAAAATCAGAAACACTTTATCTTATGGAAAATTACCTTTCCCTATTATCAATTTTCCTACAAAAAATTTCTCTTCTATAAGAAATTTGTTTCCTTACCTTTATTTTCATTGTCTCATTTTATAATTTTTCATTATCAAACTCATTTCATTACTATGTCAAAAATTCGGATTCATATCTAAATCCTCTAAATCATATAGTTCCTTGGATATAGAGTGTTCCATTTTAAGAATCTGAATTCACTGAAATCCAGACATCAAATTATCTGAAATTTAGACTCTAAATTCACTAAAATACAGATTCTGAATTATCTGAAATTGATACTTCAAATTCAATGAAAATTAGACTCTGAAATCTCCAGAATTCAGATTCTAAATTCAATGAAATTGAGACTTCAAATGCTATAAAATTAAAATTTTTAATTATTTGAAATTTATATTCCATATTCTCTAAAATTCATATTCTGAATTCCATGAAATTTTGACTCCAAATTCTATGAAATTACGATTCCAAATTCAAGGACATTAAGAATCCGAATTTTCTAAAATTATGACTCAAAATTACTCATAATCCAGACACCATTTCATTAGAATTTAGACACCAAATTCTATATAATTCATATTCCAAACTCTTTGAGAAAAATAACCTGAATATCAATATTTTATAGAAACCGATTATTTATATGATTGGATTCCAAATTCTATTTTTCCTTAGACTCCAGATATTTATAAATAGATAATCTAAATCATTATTTCCATACTCATGCTTTTGTGAGTATAAATATTTGTCGTGAAATATTTTTATATATAACCAATGGTTGAGTGAAATGTGTACAGGTCCTCCTGAAAATCAAGGAAAAATACGATCATTGGTGGAGGGACCTGACCATTGAAATATTACCTATAAATTGAAGCTCATTTGAATGAGCTCATTAATGTTCCATAAATCTAGAGATTACATGATCTGAAGTGATTTCTACAGAGAGTGACTCTCATGCTTTTTTCTTTCTTAACATCTTGGTCAGCCAGGATCGTGCGACCTCGATTGTTGGTGAGTACAATCGAGGGTTTCAAGGGATAAGATTACAGAGGTTCCAAAAACCTAAATGATCAAGGGCTTGTAGGGATAGAAAGGCAGATTCCGATATTCTTATTTATGGCTTACCCTGGTTTGGGTAAGAGAGACATTCTTGAATGTATAAATCAAGGGACCACTATCCAAAGTTTATAGATACTCTAAAATTTGGTTTAAATTATTTTCCTACTTGTAACTTGTTTTTTCATCAAGTCTTATTTCTGCTATATTTTGATAAAGGATGAAATTATAAGTTTTTATTATAATTTCTTGTTCTTTACTTACAGTAATAAATAAAATTAAATTCACTTTAAGGTATAATCTTACTTTAAGAATATTTTACTAATGTTTCATTTTCCAGATTCATATTTCGAAACCATAGGAATTTATATTTCATACTTAAGAACATAAAGAGGACCTGCAAATTTACTTTATATAAATTTGTTAAACATAGTTTTTATTATGGTTAAAAATGAATGTTTTTAAACTTATAATTCTCCCTTCTTGTAATTGATCATCTAAATACAATATTTCTATCCTACAATTATTACCAGAAGAATGTCTCCGAAATAATTATACTCTCCTATAAGTTTTCTTGCTCAAAATTTTCCAAATTCAATATTATTCATTATTAAATTTAATTGTTATAGTTTTGAATAAATCTTTTTATCTTTTTTTATAAACATTTAATACATAAAAGTTTTATGGAAGAATATTTTCTTATATAATGGAAGTAATAAACATTTGTTTCATTTTAAACATTAATCTTACCAGACCACCTATTTTTTATGGAAATGATTATGTCTACTAGGAAGATAGAATGAATAAATATTTTATCATCATTGGAGTGGATAACGTTTTCATGCTTACTGGTGAATAAAAAATTTCATACAAGGATGTAAAAACCATCACCAACCAAGAAAAATCAGAATATCAACTAAATGACAATATACACAATACATTGGTGTATTCTATGACTAGGAATATATATAGTCAAATATCTGCAGTGAAGCTGCCAATTGCATATGGAAAAAACTTGATGTTACAAATTTTGGGACATCCATTATGATAAAAACTAGAAGAGCTATGTTGAGAGCTGAGTATCATGGATTTGGTTTTCCCTATGGAGAACTGTTTTTCAATGTGCATCATTTATTTATAACTATCATAAATCATCATCAATATACGAGATAAAAATTTATTGATGATGAAGAGTTTTTGGAAAAGTTAATTTATATTATTCCAAATAAATTGGAATAAAAACGAACAACCCATGATGAAAACAATAATGTTACTCAAATTACTCTTGATGAGCTATTCTATACTCTATTTAAGAATGAAACAAGAATTAAAAAGGGATAATGATATTAATATTAAGAAAAATGGAAATGGTATTGTGGATTTTACTACAACCAAAGTCAAGACTCTAAAAAGTGTTGCAAGATCTAAGTCTATGAAATCCACTATTTTATCTGAGTATAGTGAAAGTGAACACTCTAAAAAAGAGTTCGGTAATATTACCTAAAGGATGAAAAAGATAGTGGGAATGATTAATTTCAGTATAGATATAAGAATAATGAATGAAAAGATAGGAAATATTTAAAATTCACTTGTTATGAATTTAAAAGATCTGGACACATTAGGCCAGATTGTCCCATGCTCAAAAAAATTAAAGAAAAGAAAAACAATATAAGAGAAATAAAATGAAATATTACAAGTATAAGGATAAGAAATTCATAAAGGCTAATGATACATGGAGTTCCAATGGTGGGGACGCATCTGATGAATCCTCAGAGTATGAATATTCTAGTCAGAAGAATATTGGTCCACTATACAAACTACACATTGATAATCATTGTCAAATGGAAAAGATACACTATGCTGAATCTATTACTAATGTATCATTAAATAAAAATTATATTGATGATAAATATTGATAGTCTTCTCATGATGAATATTATTCTGATGAAGATTACTCCTTACCTTATAATGAAGACATTTCTAGGTTTGTTGAACTTCTTGAGAATTAAAATTATATTATAAAATAGAATTTAGGGATAAAAAATCTATAAATTATTTATTGAGATATTTAGTATCAGATATTTCTAAGGATCTTTATTAGAACATTATTAATTTTCAATATATTTATAAAATCTTTATGAAAGTTTAAACTGATAAGTGTAAAAATTTTAAGGATCTTGAAAATATAATTTATAAAAAACGTGTTTTAGATAATAACTCAGTTCCATAGATTAATGAAGTTGAGGATAAATATTTAGTCATTAGACTAAAATATAAAATTTCATCCTTAAAGAATCATTATCAAATTTTACCTCAGGAAAAAATGAATTTGATAAAATGTATTCTCAAATTCATCCTCTAAATTATTTTTGGAAAATGTTTGTACTGACACCAATGTAGTTTTTATAAATAATTTTTTTTTATCCAAAGTGCCCATTTTTTGCATCAACTGTCAGTGGTGTGGATATTGGGAGAGAAGTTTTTCATTTAAATAAAACCCATTTTTTAGGTTCCCATAATTCTAATTATTCTATGAAAATGAGGATTCCAAAAAATTTACTTTATAAAATTTCTATATCCATGAATGCTTGGATTCAAAAAGTCTAAATAAATTATTTTAATGAAAATAAAGAAAGAACTAGTTGCAGCACATGGTATATGGATAGTGTATGTTTCTAATATATTACTTTTATCAAAAACATCCTTGAAATGATTACAAAGATCAAGGGAGGAAAAGTAACTTTTATAGGTAATGCTCAGGGATAAATTGTGCGTATAAGTAACATTTTTCATTTTGGAAAACATTAATTTCTTATGTTTTAGTTGTTAGAGGCTTTAGGAACAACCTCATTATCATAAGAAATTTTTTTGATGAAGGTTTCATTGTGAATTTTAGGATTGATAAATTCATAGTACATAAATCAAAAGAATATTTTATTATTTCTTAACATAAGCAAGATAATTTATATACTCTAAACATAGAAGAACTTAAGAGCCAAGATCATCTTTGCCTTATTGAAATGGATGATCAAACCTGGTTATTGAATATAATGTTTTACAATGTACCCTTTGTAACCTATGAAAACTTTAAAATAAAAGTCTTTTTAATGATCTACCAGTGAATATATTTGATTCTTCAATTTTTTTATCCTTTTCAGTATGGAAAGCACCATAAATCAATTTTTAAATAAATAAGTGAAATATCAACATTTGATTCATTATTGTTAGTGCATGTGTATCTTTTTAAACCAATGAAAACTGGAGGCATTGGAGGATAATATAAAATATTTTTCTTAGTTGATGATCAAAATAGATTTATATGGTTCTATTTTCAGCAATGAAATCTGAAGATTTTTCTTATTTCAAAACATTTAGAGCCCATGTTAAAAATGAGAAAAACCTTTCATTGATAACTATTCATTGTAAGCATGGAGGAGAATTTCAAAATTCTGATTTGGAATCTTTTTAAATTAAGAATGGAATTAATCATTACTTCTCACCTCTTATAACTCCTCAATAAAATGGTGTTGTTGAAATAATAAATTGAATTCGTCAAGAGATAACTAGAACCATGTTGATTGAATATTAAATTGCAAATAATTTTTGGGCTGAAGCTATAAGTACTGATTTTTATAATATAAATCGAGTTTCAATAAAAACTTTTCTTAACAAAACAAAATATGAATCGTAAACTAGTTGAAAACCAAAATATTCTTACAAAAAAGTATTTAGTTACAAATTATTCATCCGGAATAATATAGATTATTTCATATATTTTCACCCAAATATGATGTAGGAATTTTCTTAGGTTACTCCCCATCTTCGAATGATTGTAGTGTTTTTAAAAAATAATTATAATGTTCATAAAATTGGGCATGTTAAATTTGATGAATGTAATTATTTAGTTTTGAAAAAACCCCAACCTTCATCCTCAGATGTGTTTTCAAAAATTTACTATCAAAAATTGATAAAAGACTCTTCTGATAAGTAAAATGTCCGAGATAATATTTCTGAAACCATTAACCCAGATTATTTTCTACCATATGATGATGAACATGTTTTACAAAACCCAAATCAGATGTTTCTTAAGAATCATCCCAGTGATAGTATCATTGGTTATGTAATTCAACCTCTAAGGACTAAATGTTCCTTTTGAAATGTAGTTGAAAATATAGTATTTCGTTTCCAATTAGAAACAAAATGCACTGATGAAGCTTTAGGTGATGATGATTGGATTAAATACATGAAAGATGAGATAAATGAATTGTAATGGAAACATATCAGGATCATAGTTGAAATCCCTAATGAAACTTCTATAATTGGAGTATAATGAGTCTTCTAAATTAAGTGTGATGAAAATGGAATCATAGTATGAAATAAATCTAGATTAGGTGCTAAATTCTATAATCAAAAAGAGGGAATAAATGCGATGAAACCTATACTCCATTTGGTAATCTTGAAAATATTTACATTTTATGTGATTTGTAGAATTCAGTAATTTCACACTTTTCAAATTGATGTGAAGTGTGATTTCCTAAACAAATATGTTCAATCCGAAGTTTATATTTAATAAAATCCAAGTTCTGAAAACACCAAACTTCTTGAACATGTTTCCAAACTTACCAAAATAGTGTATGGACATAAACAAGCCCTTATATCCAAGTATGACAAACTTACATGATTTTTGTTAAAAAATAATTATGTTATGGGAAATGCTGATCCATCTCTTTTCATAAGGAATGATAAGAAAAACGATTTCATTATTCAAATTTATGTTGATAAAATTATATTTAGTTCAACTCATCAATCTTTAACTAATTTGTTTGAGAATCTAATTAAATATGAGTTTGAAATGAGTATGATGGGAGAGTTAACAATTTTCAGTAGTTTTTGAAATTACTCAAAAACTAGAAGGAACATATATATCACAACATAAGTATATTAAATATCTTATTAAAAAGTAGGATATGAAAACACTAATTGTATAATCAATCCAATCGGCACCTCAGTCTCTATTGATCTTGATGATGCAGGAAAAACAATAAATCAAACATAATTTAGAGGTATGATAGGTAGTTTACTATTCTTAACAGCTAGTCATCTAGATTTAATGTTTTTAGTATTCTTATGTTAATGATATCAATCTAATTCAAAGGAATCCCATTTTAAATCACTGAATTTTTTTGATGATATTTAAGGGGATCCATGGATTTGAAATTTTCTATATATCGTGAAATGATTTTTTTTAAAAGTTTTACAGATGCTGATTATGGTGGATTTAGAATGGATAGAAAAAGTACATCTAGAACTTTTCATTCATTAAGAGATTTTTTAGTTTCTTGGTCATGTAAGAAGCTACACTCATTAGAACTTTTCACTATTGAAGATTAATATGTAGTAAGAGGAAGTTGTTTTTCTCAAGTGTTGTAGATGAAACACACACATACAGATTTTGGCATGTTTTTTTACCAAAACACAGATATTTTGTGATAACGCTAGTTTCATTTCACTACAAAAAAAATTCACATCCCTCTCGTCCAAATACACATAGATATTATGCATCACTTTCTTAGGTATCAAATAATATACGGATATATCATTCTTCAATTTATCAGAACTCAATATCAACTGATGATATTTTTACGAAATCATTACCCTTTGACAGATTTGAATACATTAAATAGAAATTATGAATAATAACTATAATGTAATCTTCCATATTATCTTTTTTTTGTAACTTATCTCCTTACATTAATCATTTCATTTTCATTATGGGATAAAAAATTATTGGTAATGCATTTTTTTATTAATCAAATTTTTTGGTACAAAAATTTATTTTTAATCAAAATTTTGCATAATTTTTTTTCATTTCATCAATTTTTTGGAACCCAAAATTATTGAATCGAATATTTTCCTTAATAAATTTTTCCGTAATCTAAAATTTCAAAAAAAGGATTTTCTTATTTACTGAATATTTTCCTAACAATCCAGATGGTTTGTTTCTTTACGTAAATTTTAATAATTGAATATTTTAATTTTTTTTCATTTTTATCTTGTTTTAGGAAAAAATGTGTGTAATCACTAGCCGTAAATATGATTTTTTACCATAAAAACCTCAAAATATTATAACATACCAAATCCTTCTTCGGATTTCATCTCAATAGTCAAGATTAGATTGTGGTTGTTTCAACTATTGGATCAAATCGTGCATTCGAACTATAGCTTCAATGCCAATATAATGGGCCCCTATTTCTCATCCCATACGAGCTTTAATGTTTTTTATTCATGAAGCTCTTATTTTCTTCAAAAAGTCCATTCTTCTTTTCATAGATTTCTTAGACTATGGATGTCTTTGGGAGCCTCTCCGTAGAAACTAATGTCTTCAACCATGGAAATAACTGAGGGGAAAATATACAGTGAACGATTTTTGCATCTATGATTTTTCAATATATATAACTCCTTGATTATGAAAACTATCTATCTTAATAGATGAGAGAGTCTTTTCATAGCCAAACTAAAATGTTGGGATCGAGATTACACATAGTTACTTATTGAGTTCTACGAGACAGTATGTTTTTTTAATGAAGGTGGAAGAGACAAGGTTTCATTCAAGAGTTATAGGAAACCATATTCCCTTTCTTCGAACATGGAAGCATGTACCATTGGAGTACCATATGAAAGATAAGTAACTTTCTGCACCCCTATGTTACCAGATATGTCAAGTAGCTTTGAGGAGGAAAAGTAAATAGAGTGTCTTGGACTCAATGTAGTTAAAACACTAAATAAAAAACATCACTCAACGAATTTTAGGATACAATAATTATGGGTACATGGTTTTATAATTCTGATTAAAGGAGACAAGGATTCATTAAAGAAAAGTGACATCTATGTTATATAATTTTTGGTCCACATGGGGAAGATAATCATGGTGAATTATATCATGAAAATGATTACCAATATGAATAATGGACCTCTCAAATCACAAATCACCATGTATCTGATAATTCTATATAAGATCATTGTGTTATTCCTAGAGTCGTTTAAATTTCCCTATAGCTCGAAGGCAAGAACATTCATGATTTTGTTACTATGGGATGACACTTTGAGGAGGATGAAAGGTGGTCTAAATAGAAAATATAGATAATTTTATGATTTATTAGAAAGTGAAATTGAATCTTTAACTATGATGGAGGAATTAGTAGAAAATTTCATGAAACAAAATAAGTATAGAAAGAATAAAGAACTACAAACCAAATAAAGTCCTTCAATTATGGAAATTCATTCAGCACCCTCAAAACCAAAGAAGCGGAAAACATTCAATGACGATGTTGTAATAAAATTGAAGGAATATTAGAATGATAAGAAAGATAGAGATCGTAGTTTTGGTATAGATTCTGCAAAGGAAAAGGCCCTAAAGATTAAATCTACTAATGATATAGAGAAGCAACAAAAATAAAAGAAACAATAGAATAAAATTCTTCAAGCTGAGATTGATCAAGGACTTCTAAAGGATACTATGAAAGCCTCTAAAAAGATTCATGTACTAGAATCATTTCTCAAAGAACCAGTACTAGTAGATACTCTGGGAAATAAAGTCAAAATTCTGAAACCTAAAGTTGAGGAGGAGGTAGTTTAGGAAGAGGATGTATAAGAAGAATAATTGGAAGAAGGATATAAGAGTGATTATGTGATAAGGAATGTTGATGAATATAATGAGAAGGAAATTCATTCGTAAAATATTTCAATCTGGACTTCCCAAGATGAATCAACCAAAATTATTTCTCAAGGAAAAGATGACGAGGGTCAGGAAGAGGTTAATAATCCTTATGAAGATGAAAGCAACTATCACGGCTTCATTCAACTTAATGATATTAAGGGAGATGATAAGAAATAAATTTTTTATGAATATAAAATTTTTCAAGTCTTAGATTGTGAGTATGAATCTATAAAGGTTTTAGAGACTATTTCTAATGTAGAAAAATGAAAACATGTGATTTTTTTTATACCCCAAAGAAAGCAATGATTATTAAGAAGAATGATGGGGGATAATCCAAGAAGAAAAATGTTGAGATTGAAAAAGAATCTTCACCTACAAGGGAATAAGAATCTGAATCATCTTCATTGTGTTAGGTTTTTGGGGTACAGTTCGTAAAGAAGTTATTAGACATAATACCCTAGTTCCTGAGTATTGAATCGATGTGTCAGTTTCATCAACATTTGTTCAATCATAATATAGATTCTTTAAGAAATCTCATGAAAAAATTCATCAATCATGAGGCTGATTTCATAACTTTTTATATCAATTATTATACTCAAAAGAGATCATTTAATAAAATTACAAAGTGTTCTAAAAGAATAATTGAATACTTTAGAATATTTGATGATTAAAAAGACTCAGTTAAATATTCCTTCGATACATTAAGTGGTTGGACAAAAATTCTTACACCAAGTTTAATAGAGAAACTGAACATTAAAGAAAGTTTCTCAGAGGAAATAAAATAAATATCTCAACCAGAAATGAAATAGAGTCGCTTTAAATTTGAATTGATAAAGGTATCTCAGAATAGAGTTTGAAGAAAATTTCAATCAGCAAGAACATATAATGAAGTATCATTTTTAAATCATTAAAACTCATGAAGAGAAAATATAGGCTCTAGATAGAAAATCAAGATCATGAAAAACAGATGAAAATGTTTTATAAAGATCATAAAAAGTATAACAGGATGAAAAATATTGTGAAGAAGATCATACCAAAGGAAAATAAGGATGAATAACTTTTCCTATAAATTTTAATCTTTTTTTGTACTACCATGTATCTATTTTTCCATTATTAATGAAAAATCATGTTGTCCTTTATTTTATGTTGTTGTGTATAGTTCTAATGTTTCAGGTTCAATATTTTTTCATTCTCTCTATTCCTTTTTTAAAATCACTAATTGGGAGAAAAGAATGATAAAAGAATACTATATATAAAGTATAGAATTCCCTAAGTAAAGGGGAGTTTAACTAAGGGGGATCTCATATAAAGAAGACTTCTATATGCATGAAAAAGTAAAATCTCTCTATGGAAGTGAAGGATATGATTTTTAGGGATTTCAAAACCTAAGGTGGAGTTAGTTGAAATTCATCATGATTCATAATTAAATAAAGATAAGTGTTTCTTTTAATATAAAAAAATGAAAATTCTTAATCCTTAAATAAATTTTTGAAACGATATTTTGGATTTCAATAAAGGGTGAGATTGTTGAGTCAATAAGGTTTCTTTCTGACTATTCTATTCCTATATGTTTTTAAAATCAAAAACTCTTTATCTTAAGTAAAATTACCTTTATCTGAGACTTATTTTCTTATTGAAAATTTCCCTTCTTTATGGAAATATTTATCCTTACCATTAATTTCTTTATCTCATTATATTATTTCTCGTAATCAATATTATTTTTTTACAATGTAAAAAATTCATATTTTTATATAAATCCTCAGACACTTCTAGTTACCTAGATACAAAATGTTCTATTTTAAGACTCCGAATTCTCTGAAATCCAGACTCTAAAATCTATGAAATTCAGACTCTAAATTCAATGAAATTAAGATTCTTAATTCACTAAAATTTAGACTCCATATTATATTAAATTTTGCATCTAAATCCTTAAAAATTCAGATTACAAATTCAATGAAATTCAGATTCCAAATTATCTGAAATTTAGTCTCTGAATTCTCTGAAATTCAGACTCCAAATTCTTATAAATTCAAAATCTGAATTCTATAAAACCTGGATACTGTATTTCTAAAAATTTAAACTACAAATTCCTCAGAATTATGACATTGAATTAATTATAATTAAGACTCCAAAATCTATAGAATTCAGATTCCAAACACATTGAAAAACAAAATCTGAATATCTAATATTTATTGAAATTGATTATTTATATTAATATATTATGAAATAAATTTTTCTTTAGACACTTAATTTTCGAAATTAGTTATTATAGTAAATTTTTTCCTTACACATGATTTTGTAAGTATGAAATGATGTTCTCAAATCTATTTCGAACTAACCATTAGATGAGATACACATGTATAGGTCCCTCTGAAATTCAAGGAAAAATATGACCATTGGAGGAGGGATCTGACCATTTAATGTTCTCCAATAAATAAGATTTCATTTGAATTAGCTCATTACCTTTCCCTGAATATAGATATTATATTCAGTGATGTGATTTCGACATAGATCCACTCTCATGCTTTATGTGTTCTAACCATCTTGTTCAGCCTTCTTCGTGTGACTCTTACTACTGCTGAGGACGATCAAGGGCTTTTGGGGATTTGAAGATAGAGTTTCCAACTACCTAAAATATCAATGGCTTGTGGGGATAGCAAGACAGATTCTGATATTCCTATTAAGGGATTACCTTGGTTTGGGTAAGGAAAACTTTCTTAAAAGTAAAAATCAAGGGACCATTAATAGGTATGAACTTAAATATGACCTATTATTTTCCTTGTTTATATTTGTTATATATAGAATTTATTAAAGGTAAAAATTAATAATTATCAACTTAAAACTCACCCCCTCTATTTATTGAGAATCTAAACACAGTATTTAGATCATACATATACTTGAATCTAATATAGTGTTGCATATAACACAAGATAATATTGGTGTAGCGTATAACACAAGACATCATTGAAAATAAAATGAGCATATCCCATAAAATCTTAGGTGTTACATATATTATCAAATTCGTAACCTATTTTAATCCATGGTCTGAAATAACTAGATCCCAATAAAATATATAGGAGAAATCATTTCTATTATCACCCTCTATATTTCATTTTAAGATAATGGAAATTACCCAATACATTAGAGAGCAATAATGAAGATCATTCATCATATAACCCATTTTAGGATCACAAATCTTTATGAGCTGTAGTGGGGATCAACCCATCATATAAGTTGTACCAGGACCACACATTATCTATATAATACATAAATAACATATCATAAATAAATTTTTTATCCAATAAATTTTCATTATATAATAATTTAATACTCTTTTAAACCTATATATAAAATTCTTCTAGATATTAAAATACCCATTATGTCAAAAACCTATTTTTTTAAATAAATTAAAAAAATATTGGAAAAGTGGATTTTAATTTTCATAAAACATTTAATATTTAATTTTATTAAAATATAAAAATAATGGTTTGGGTTTTGGAATAATTCATTTCCTCCATATATAATGAAATTGAAGATTAGTTTTTCTTTTATAAAGAAGGTTAAAACATTTTGGATATAATAAATAATGCAAATTATATTGAAAAACATTACAATAATGTTTAATGTCACATAGAATTCCCACTAGAATTCTGTTATTACTATATAAATACATGTATAAAATCATTTAAATAATACACACATGGAAGAAATATATTTTCAAGGGAAACATTAAAAGATGGATTTTAAAAGAACGTACTTTACCTTGAATATGAAGTGTCGCCTAAATTATTTGTGTTTCAGAATAAAAAATATTCTATTTACATAATTTTTTTCTTTTTATTATTCATTTTATTTTATTTAAAATAAGGTTATATTAAATTACTTAATCAATAACTTTTAATTTTGATTTTTTGACGATATTATTCTCATATATCCAAACTGACTTTGGTATTTTCACTATATAAAAATCTACTATTATTAAATAAAGTGTATAATAATAATAATAATGAAATAATTATTATTTTTTTACATCAATTAATTTTTTAAATCCATGAATTAATGATAGTTTTTCTCAATTAATAAAGTTACAATTATAGAGATTTTGAGTCATATGTATTCAAGAGTAACATTTTCATTTTTCAATTATCATTAATAAAATAAGGTAATTATTAATTTATATTTACATAAATAAAATAATATCATAAAAACAATATTATTTAATTAATTGAAATTATATAAACCATCAATGAGATGTAGTGATGAAAATCCAGTCACCTGACATTGTGGCGGTGCTAGTCCACACGTACGCACGAACGATGTTGTTTTTTTTTCAATAGATGTAAATGGAAGAAAATAAATGTTATATTTTAAATTCACAATGATAAATATATTAATAATATCTTATAAAAAATTAACCATATCATCATAATTAATAGTGATATAAATTGATTGATAATAAATTTCATCGGCTCATGAGGTGATAGTTTGTAAACACAATAATGATGGCTTCATTTCTCATTTTATAGATGTTGATATTGATATAGTTCATTAAATTGACATAATAAAATATAATTATATTTTATATAATTTTTATGTTATATAATTTTTTAATAATATTTGAGTAAAACAAAAAATGAAAAAAAAGCAACATGCTTAGAAAAAAACTATACACCTTCTTTGGACAACCTCTTAGTGATTATAGAAAAAGATAGCATTGGAGTGTTCGAAAACAATACCAAGGCCTATATAATGTCTATAGTTATGTTAATAATTAATTATTTTGGTATTGGATGAACCAGATAGACCATGAAGTGTTACTAAAATAAAAGACCATATGCGCTTTTATAATATAGGAGAGAGACACTCTTGGAATTTCATAAAAAAAATTAAATAAATATAAATTAGTTTTCTATTTTAAAGGTTTTATAATTTATAATATTAGATTATAACAGGATTAAGAGATTATATTGTCTCATAAAAAACAGAAATCTTGGGCAATGATTTTACATTTCACATTTTATTTTAAATCAATTTATCCTCTTTGACAATTATTGTGGTATTAAATATTTTTTAATATAGCGATCACAAAAGTTGCAATGAAAGAGAAATTAGACCATTAATGTACCATGATTTATAATTTATAAAATATTATAATAACATTTGTGAACATTATATTTTTATTTTTAAATGATTCAATAAAATATTATTTATTATGATATAGTATTAATTTCAATTTTGTTACTATTCATTTAATTTCATTTTTAAAACTACAATTAAAATTTAAATTCAAATATAATTCATTTAAAACACTATAATATGTTAATTTTAATAGAAACATAATTAAACAAAATAATTTATTACATTCATATTAATTTTAATGTTTTCAAAATCATTTATTTTATTTTTATATTAATGGAATAAAAATTGTCTTTGTGTTGTATAGAAATTTATGAAAATTATTTCATCATAAAAAAATATAAATTAGTTAAAATTACAATTAAAATATATATATATTTCATAAAAATATTTATATTTTTGTATACATTATTTTTATCACCATGTTTAAAATTTATAGATAACAAAATAAAGAGAATTCCAATTTCGTTATTTAAAATATTATAAAGCTAAAAATCAAGATCATATGACCACAAAAGATCATATATTTGAACTTTTTATGATTTTGTATAAATATAAAAAAATAATAAAATTTCGGAAATATTTATTTTTACTTTTTATTCCTTATCAAATTATTTTTACAGTTAATTAACACATTCGACCTTTACTGTGGTAACAAAATATACTATGATTACTATTTTAATGAAAAAAATAAAAGGGTTTTATTTACAATTTTTATATATCTTGATTGTAAATATTGGACATATTCTTCAATATTAGAAACACTTATGTGATAGATTTTAATTGAAAATCAAAAAAACAAGACAAATAACTATATCTAGAAAATTAATTTTCATTATAAAAATATATTTATACCAAATTAAAATATAAAAATCAATAAAAGACTCTCATTTTTTTATTTATAAACCAAAGTAGATAAATTAATTAAAAAAATAATCAAATATAAAACTATACTATAAAATTATTTGAAAATAAAATAATAGGATCAATAAAAAATCACTATGATTTGTAAAAAAATATTTCAAAAAATATATTCAGTTTACTATAAGATAATATTTACATGATGATTTGAAATTTTATATCTATTTTATATAATACCATTCTATATATGTCATCTATTTGTCATACTATCACTAACAAAAATAAATGTAATCAATTTTTAAGAAAAAATAATTTCAAATAACAAAATATCATTACTAAATGTTTTGATATTATTTCTTAAAAATTTATAGATAAATTCTTATCTTCTATAACCAACATATATATTTCATATTTTATTTAATCTTATTCTTACCCACTAATTTAATAGATATGTTATAATTGCAATATGGAAATTATAATATTTAATGATTCATTTAGACTTGGTGTTGCATGTGGTATATATTATCAATTATATATTTTAAATATTTTTGTGCTAAATTATCCCCATATTTAATAAATTTCATCCAATTAATTTAGAAAGTTTATTGATAATAAATGTTTTTTCAATTTAAAAATACATTTTCAAAAATAATTCATCATAATAATGGTTAATAAAACATCTTCTTGAAAAGTGGGAAATTTAATTATGATTTTATTTTTGGAAAAACTCATAAAAATCCTTCAAATTTGAAGTAAAGTAGTAAAAAGTGAACATATATTCATAGATGAAATTAAAAATCTAAAAATTATGATGGAGAGTGAGATATATCATCGATCGTAGGAATATTAATGATCCTGATTGCATTAACAAACAGAGAACAATAATCCAAATATGTGTGAATATGAATATAAATTAATCATAAATAAATGTAATATGATATAATATTTTTCTCAATAGTATTATCAAAGAGTTTAGGAACTATTTTAATATATATACAAGGAACATAATGAAATATATATATATATATATATATATATATATAATAAGAATTATTTCATACCTTAATTAATTTCAACCATAATACAGTCTTTCACTCCAAATAATGAGTATGCAAGATGAATATTTTATTCCTCATGAAATAAAACCAAATTATAACAAATCACATAATTATACATAAGGATTAAAATATATTCATCATCTATTATTATATTAATTAATACAGATGTTTTAAGAACAAGTTAACATAATTTCCAAAATTAATAAACTACCATATGATGAAATACAATATTAATCAAAGAAAACATTAACAACCAAACCCAAATTTAAAAATATATAAATTAATAAATAAATATCCCTAAAAGTAAAAAAAACAATTCCACAGTAAAATTGAAACAAAATAATAAAAAAAAATTTTAGAATATCATCTGAAATTAATTTAACATTTATCCCCCATTATTACTAGTAACTCATAAATTCATATACCCAAAAATGTACATTCCAAATTGATATTATCTACATGATGTGGTAATAATTTCAATAAATAAACTCAATCACCATAAATCAACATTAAATTTATTTTTTCGTTAAAAATATAATTCAATCATTAATCAAAAAATAAAGTCCCATAAGACTATATTTGAAATAATCATATATGGATCCCACAATATTTGATTTCTTTTTTTATAACATTAATCACAAAATAATAATTCCATATGTTAAACATAAAATTTATATATACCTCAAAAATCTATGAATTCATAATAAATGTATACCAATGTACGTTAATCACATAAAATATCATATAATATGAATTCATTAAATATTATGATAATCCTTTAATCTGTTTATACATCGTAACTCTAGAATCACACTATGTATTAACCATATTCATTCAACATGTTTAACAATATATAAATCACGATTTTTTATTTTATTCCTTCGTGCCCCATAAATATATATATATGAATCATGTTATAGGATTCAAAACTATTAAAATATAAGACAAAATATAATCCCAAAATTTTATATATAATTTTTTACTTTCTACATCATCTACTATAATGGGCTTAGGATTTTCTAATCATTTTTTATGGTTATGTTGATCAAGATTTCGATATTCATCATATGACCTCAATTTTCATAATTCCTATAATCCCCACATATAAATCATTCAATTGATACATTGGGAATAAATTTATTCCCCTTTGTATGGTTTACTAACAACTTCCATTTTCCTTGGAATATTTATTATTTATCAATTATGTTACCATATAAAAACATCATCCCATTATATTTATCAATTTTTCTATGTGCTTACTCTCACATTGTTACCACATTGGTTGTTGAATATTATGACCATCCTGATCTATATCACTAAAAAAATATGGATTAATATCTATTCTATTTTATGAATTTATAAACTTTTATGAGTTCAATTTGATGAATACAACTCATGATAGTAGGTTAATAATGTATAATAGAGTTTTCACTAGCACTCTCTTTATGATCACATTCCCATTTAGACAATCACCATATTTTCCATCACATATATTTTTAAAATATTTTATAATAGATAAATTAATTTAGTAAAACCAAGAATATAATTTGAGTATATTAGTAGAATCATAATAATTTATCTTATGAGGAGAATAAACACTATTATATCCTTACCCTTATTATCTAAGACTATTGTGATAAGTAGTTCGCGCCAATAAACTCACCATTGTGGTTATAGATGGAATTTATCATCTACTCAAATAAAATCCTATTCTCTAAATTTATCTAATCATTTCATTAGATATAAAATTTATGGAAATAGCAATAAAAATAATAGGATCAGTAGTTTTTTCTTCTAAATTCATTTTCTTATAATATTAATGATCTTTGTGGTTTAGAGTCTTCAAAAATAAGTTCATTAACCATACATAAAAAATCAATACATTTCAAGAGGTCACATATCCTTAGTATCCATTTTTTTCCAAAATTTAAATCATTTAAAATTAAATAAATTTTAGATTCATATAAATCATTCATGATATTAAACACGAATTTTTCTTTTTTCTCACCCTACCTTAAACCCAGTACCTTTTTTGAGAAAAAATCTCGATTACCAGTAAGAGGCATAAATAGAAAAAAAAAATGTATCGGTAGTAAAAAATAAATCTAATGAAATACTTAACATTATAAAATTATTATTCGATAATATTATATAAATAATTTTAATATGAAAAATATTATTTTTTCTTAAAAAAGGATAATGTTCATGTTTAGAATATAGAATCCTATTTGGGGAAACATAGATGAACATTTTCATAACATGTTTTGAAATACTTTTAGAAATAACTATATCCTTGTAAAATCCAAAAGTGGTGCTAAAATAGTTAACTTGATCATTTTTTATTCAATGATATTTTCCACAACCTAGTGATTTTTTGGTCTATAATTGGGATCTCCTTCCATATAAGCTATATTAGGATCACCCATCATCATGAGTTATAATGGAGAGAAACCATTATATAATCTATATCAGGCTCACATGTTATCCTAATTAATTGTCATGTAAAATATCTGGAATAAATCATTTAGTTTTTACTACACTTCATCAAAAATATTTGAAAACTCCATTGAAAACATATCAAAAACACTTTTAGATATTAAAATACCTTTTCATTTCAAAACCAATATATAAAAAAATACACCAAATGAAGTTAAAAAATGAATTATTTGATTAAAACATTTTAAGCTATAATGATATTCAAATAATAATTAATGGTTACATCAGAGGGAAATTAAATTTTAAAAGTGTACAACAAAATATAATATTACTTTTAGAATTTTTTAAAGATTGTAAAAATATCCAAAATAAAAAAAATTATATGATTCATTTCCAAAACCAATTATAAAAATTTTAAAAACTAACTTAAAATTTCCTTTATAATTCATTTATTCTAATATAAACACATATATATAATAATTTTAGTATTATAGTCATTGAATGAAAAAATTTGGAATGAAAATTTAAAAGTGGATTATAAAATGAAAATAACATATTGTGAGTCTAACTCATCATGTAAATATTTATCCTCTAGAATAAATATATATATTATTAAGAACATTTTTCATGTAAAACATTCTTTTTTATTTTATTTAATACCTTGTTATATAAAATTATATAATAAATTAAGTTTATGTCAGATGTTTTAATGATATTTAGATCATATATCAAAACTGACATTGGAATGATGATTATAGTCAATGGATTCATTATTCCATAATATCCAAAATAAAAATAATAACAAAATAGATATCATTTTTATAGATCATTTATAATATTAAAATAGAATATGAAACATGGTTTGTAAAAATTAACTATAATGCAATCATGGAGATTGAATATTGTACATACACATGAGTAACATTTTCATTTTTTAACGATTAATATGGAAATAAATTAATTTCAATTGTATATTTACCTAATATTAATAATATAATAAATTTCATAGTTATTCGTTAAATATAATTTTATATCATCTAAGTTATGTGGTGATGAAATTGAATCCCATCGCTTCATGGAGGTCAATGTCAACACGTACGCACAATAGACCTTATCATTTTTAAATGGGTGGAAATGAATGAATGTAAATGATTAATTAAAATTTTATAATCATTAATCATTAATTTATATAATAAAGGAAAATTAATTGTTTTATTATAAGTAGCCGTGAGATATTTTGATGGAAATCAAATAACATCGGTTTTTCCGGAGGTAGTTCCCCATACACAAAAATTAGGGTCTTCTTTCCCATTTCATTGAAGAGGAGATAAAAATATGTTATATAATTGATGTGATAAAATATAATTATATTTCCGATAATAGTTCTTTTATTTCATTGAGTTTGAATAATTTATTAAACATATTACAAAATGAAACAAAACAAAAACTCATATTTAAGAACTATATCCCTTCTTCGTATAACTTCTTATGGTTTACAAAAACAATTTCCTTGGATTGTTTATTTATTAAAAAATTTCCTATAAGATTTATGGTGTGATTATATAAATTTATTTGGGTTTATACTTTCATATTCAAATGGTTTTTTATGTGTGAATAAATTATAATGGAAGTTTATTTTTTTATAAGAAAGGGGAGGGGCACTCTTGAAATTTTATTGAATATTAAATTAATATAAATTATTTTTAATATAAAAATGGATTAAAATTTAAGATATGTTCTTAAACTATTTTTTAATCTAAATAATAAAATATAATAAAAATAATGTAATTTTATGTTATATGTTTACTCTTATTTATCTATATAGAAAATTTTTAGCACTATCTGATAATTACTATGATTATAAATGTTTTTATATTTAGGTTTTAATCATATTAATAAAAAAGGAAAATTAAAAAAAATATACCATTGTAGATATTTTAAACCGCATCCTTATCAATTTTTTGAAAATAAGATTTTAGGGTTTTATATGATTTTATAAAATATTATTTATTAAAAAACATTAATATTTTTTTGGAAATATAAATTTGATTTTACATTTAAAACAAATAAATAGTAATGGAATTATAATATAATTCATTGAAAACTATTTAGTATTATATTTTTCCCAAAAATAAATGGATTAGAATAAAGGTTTCAAATAATAATACATTTTATATTTTTAAAATCAAATATATTTTCATCTTTTGTAATAAATATATACAGAAACGGTGTTTCATTAGAATTGAAGGTAATTATTTCATCCCCTAATTATTATAAATTATTTAATATGATAAATAATTTTAATTTTTCTTTAAAAATATTATTTTGAATATAAATTATTATATTTTTATCCCTATGTTAAAAAATTCAGGATAATTAAACAAAGAGAATTATATTTATTACATTCATATAAATAAAATTACAATAGGGCCAAAATCATATCAATATGGAAGAAGGGAAATATATTTTAATTTTGGATTAATATGAAGTAATTATTCTCATCTATTATTATTAATTAAATATTTACAGTTACATTCTAGTCCATATAACATTATTTTTACCATTGATTAATTAATTTTCAAATTATTGTGGTAATAAAAATTTCAATGACGACTATTTATAATGAGTAAGAATTTGATGAAAATATTTACAAAATTAGGAATTCCAAAATTTGAATTATGGAATACAATATTCAATATTAACAAAAAAATAAGTGGTATAATTTAATTTAAAATTAAACAAAAAAAACACGATGAAAAAAAATTCTAGGATCTTTTTTTAAAATATAAAAATATATTTATAAATATTAAAATTATTAAATTCATTAAAAATAATATAACTTCTTTTCTTTTAACCAAAAATAAATAATTTTAATTTAAAATCAAATAAAATTATAATTTTACTTTTTAAATAATTGGAAGCAAAATAGAATTTTAAATAAGAAATAGTATTTTTCACTATTCATTAAAAACTAAAACATTTATAAAATACCATAAATTATATATAATATTAATTTGATATCATTATTTCAAAAATATTTTCATTTTCCAAACAAGTCTATGGGTTTAATAAATTCATTTTATTTTCTCCTAAAAAAATTTATAATTATCATCTAAAAAACAATGTATTTTTAATGCGTCAAATAAAGTTACTAAATATTGAATTATTATTTTCAAAATATATATCCTGAAAAAAAAATTCATTAGAAAGATAATATATCTATATATATAATAAGAATTTATTTTATCTTATTAATACCCAAATATTTAATGTCTAGGTTTTAATTGTTATATTGAAATAATGATACTGCATGATTTGATTAGGCATGGTTTTTCAGAATTTATAAAATATAGAACATAGTTTTCTTTTTCAAAAACAAATCAAGTGGTGTAACATAATATGTTAAAAATACATTTCAAGAAAAAAAAAATATTTCCCTAATTGGAAACCTGGTTTCTAATGAGAATGAGTGAGGGATATTATGTGTAGTCCAAACTAGCTACCAAGTATTTTGATTAACATCGCGAATATAGCCGATTTTACAAAAATACCAAATATTATAAGGATGGTGCCTCATGAAATTTTTGGAGAAAAAGTTGATGATGAATAGATTAATTTTTTTTCTTTGTTTGGAAAATGTTGAAAGAAACATACTGGGTAATTTCTCAAGGGAACTAAAATATTCGCAGTGTATAGAAGAATGGGGCATATGATAACAAGTTTTAAAGGGGAATAAAATGGTTGTCCCGATGAATGGATAAGATGTTTTTCCAATTAATAAAACATATATTATGTTAGAAAGCTAATTTGAAAATTTATATTTATTTTATTTTATCATTTAGTTACCATTAACTATCATTATTAATAAATGATAATTATAATATTGAGGTTGTAATTTATTTATATTGGAGAATGTAATACCAATGATTTTACTCATTATTTATTAAATCTATTTAAATTATATTTTAGGTATGAAGATAAATAAAAATTTAAAATGAAACCATGATACATTAAAATAAATTTATATGATTATAACATTATAATATTATAGTTAAATTAGCAAGTCGAATTGGAAGAAAATATATTATGAAATGTATTTACAAAAATGAATAAATTAATTTTTTTAGTATATTTAATCCTTATGATAATCATTTATGAAAACATTTAAATGAGGTTTCTCTACTAGGGGTTTCTTGAAATCAATTACCTAAAAAACACTATCAATTAAAGTATGAGTCCAATAATATATGATTGATGTTCAAGATCATGGAATTTTCGATTAGTTAAATGCTAAGAAAATAACCACCTAGGACTTCCACAAGCGATTACCATACACCTTGACCATACACAAAGATCATAGTGGGTTATGTAACTAGATATCATGATTATATTCATATGAAAATAATAATTTATTATGTTATTTTTAAATTTTATTTTACACATTTTTAAATTCTACAATTATTTAAAATAAATGTTCATTTACTAAAGAATATATAAAATTAATGAGATCATTTAATACAAGAAAATTAATTTTATAAAAAAATTGTGATTTTATTATATTAAATTGATGAGACTAAATATATATAATTTAAAATATATATTCATAATACAACACCATTATAATTAGTAATTGATATAAAATAAAATTAAGAATAGTTTATATTTCAAAATGTTGTTTTTCTATGAAATTTATATATTTTTGTTTCTATTAATAATTTTTATTTATAAATTTATAATTTTATTTAAAAAATAAATAAATTACTTTTTGGATTAAGAACGTCATTATTAAAATAGGATTCTTGTTATAATTTTTATAAAATAATTTATTTTTATTTCAATAGTTAAGATGAATAATATTTACTAATACTATAAAAATATTGAAATGATTCATATAATACAATAAAAAATATTAAAAAATTAATTAGAGTAAAAATATATTTAAATATTAAAATTATAAATTGAAAAATACGTATTTAATTTATTAAAATTCTGTTTATTATTTTAGAATCATAAAATATATTCTGATCTAATTACTATTTTTATTAGATTATATTAAAATTTTGATTTCATCAATTGAATAATTTAAATATAACATAATATTTTTCACATTTTGGAAAATAATATTTAATTAATATAATATGGTTAATTTATGTTTTATTCCTAAATGTATGATTACTAAGATTAATTTTAATGGCCATGATAATAGTGAAAATGATATTTTCAATGATTCTTTTAATGTTGTTTAGTTTTGAGCATAAAAATTAAATTTATATTATTTAATAATAATATTGAGGATATGTTTACACATACATAAAAGAATATTATCAATCATATAATTTGAATTTAATTATTTAATAATAATAAGATTACATTATGTTGAAATAATAATTTGTATACAATTACATTTTCCACATAAAATTTTTTTTAATAAAAAGGTTGCATTTAAATTTTATATAAATAGAATTAGATTAAATTGATCTTATATTTTTGGGAATATTATTAAATTTTAATTTTAATTTTCACATTAAAATTTCAATAAAATATAATTTACATGAGTAGAAACTATTTTCCATAGAAAACCAAATTGTAAAATATAAAAATATCTTGGTAAAAGACGTAAAATAATAAAATATTTTTTTTAAAATTGATTATAGAATATGGGTCCAACTTATATCACCAAAATTGTTGTGACACTGAACCTTGAATAGTGTTAATAATTTTTTGAAAATGTAATAGATATTTACAGAAATTCCATTTTTATCTGATTAAAAAACGATATCACATCCATGAAATTTCTCTACCCATTTCAATGCCTTATATAAAAAAATAATATCTACTTTATATCCATAAATATATCCATACATATTAGAATCTATGTTCCTTTAAAATTAAAATTTTTTGAAGAATAAATTTTGACCTAAGGGTTTACATCCATTGATGTATTTAATGTTCTCAACAAAAATATCTTAGTTCTTTTCTTCTTCTAATGCTTTAAATATTATGATTTCATGAAATTATGGTAATATAAGTCTTTATAATATATATATATTTTTCATTATTATTGGAACATATTTTTTATAACCTACTAAAGATCATTTTTAAAAAAAATGAAAATTTCATCATGTGTACGCTCATACTATCACCTCCATGAATGAAATAATCTATTTTTTTTATAAAATCCCTTTATCAATTGTCAAAAGGTGTTGTTAGGTGAAAAAAATTTAATGTATATAATATTCAGAATATTATTAATTAGTATTTTTTTATATTTTACGTCCCTACAATTCTATTAATGTTTGATCTCCATCCGTTTTATGTGGGGATTATAGCCTCCACGAAATTTCAGATTTCATTTTCAAATACCTCAAAAAATGAAATATATTAATAAAAGAATTTAATGAATAGAAATTATACACAAGAATATATTAACAATAGTAATATATAATATTAGACAGTCCATAATTCATAATAACTTTAAACAATCACAGTAAACATAACAAGCTAAAATATACATATAAAGTCACCATTCAAAATTTGAATCCAGTTTGAGAAATCCTATTGTATAATATATTTTTTCCTTAGTAAAAAATTGATCCCATGAAATAATAAATCTATAGATTCAATGAAGAAATTTTATAACACATTTGACATTGATCATTGTGCAATGATGTTTTCATTCAAATCAACCATAACCCCTCATGTAACGACCATAAGTAAAACATATTTATGAAACAAATTAATTTTGATAATAAATAAATGATATAAAATGTAATAATCATGGAAATGGTTCTTATGAAAGTTTATTATAATAATGACATGATTATTAAATATTTTAGGAACCTAGGTAGAAGACCCTGTGTAAGGGATATTTTTTTTAATTATCTGGGGCATGTTCTTAGTTCTCGACATACATACTTTTATATGGTTTAATAACTACTCCAATTAAAATTATGTATATTGAATATACTTTACATCATCACAGAATAATGTTCATTTCAGGGTAACCCTCTAATGATATAATGAATCTTACTTGTTAATTAACTTAATGGTTTTTGTATATCAAATTTTTTTCCTTGAGATATATTTTGTATTCACCAGTTAATTAATTTTTTTTGTTTTTTAGTAAATTGTTTTATAAAAAATTAACTTAATAATTTATAATTAAAAATCCCTCTAAAATTCAGTATTTCATGGTCTTTTGAATGAAATGATACCAAAATTGAACGTGTCATTTTTCACTCACCTACCTTCATTGGGAAATAATTCATCTACACTAATTTATTTATACTAACATTTGTTTCTTCACTCTATGAATTTATTTCACAAAACCATATATACCTCTCATTGGGAAAACTATTTCTTAATTCAATTGTTTTTCATTGATGAATTTCCCTCTCATAAAATATAAAAATTTTTAGAATAATTCTCAACATTATTAATGATGATTTTCCATCTTGGTCTATATTTTCCTTTCCAACAACTATTCTACTTTATATGGAATTTTTTTTGTGAAATCACATGTGACCTTCATAAATCACTTTTCATCAGTTCAATAGAATTATTTTTGTCCCTTCATACGTTGTGGGTTTCGAAAAAGGTAATATAAAATATTAAAATGGTTTACCTTCCAATATAATTTGATTTGTCTTCCAGTAAACATTTTCTTATGATTACCATTATATATTTTTAAAGGCTCCATTATTGATCATTCGATGAAAAATAAAATTGTTTTTTTTAAAAATTCACATCATTATTTCAAAAAAATAATTAAATGTACCACTAAATAATTCTTATATGTAAATGTTAGACACATTTATTAATAAATATTGTAAGACTTCATATTAATTGTAATATTTCACAAAAAGAATTTATTTTGTAGTAAATTATTTTCCTATGTTACCCTTTGAATTCACTTTACAATATTAGTGGAATAAATTCATGATAATTGAATACAGATCTTTTCTTGACTATTCATCCAATGTGTATGAATATTATTTTTCATAAAATGTCTTTGATTTTGGATCACTCTATGTTTCTTTAAATTGAATGAAAGGGTATTCACATAGATTCAATATAATGAATTATTTTGGAACATAATGTCATAATTTTATATTAATTACAAATATATTATAAATACCATGTGACATCACTATGGGAAAAACCGATATTTGTGACGGGTTGACCACCCCTTCACAAATAATAAACTATTTGTGATGGGAAAAGGTTCCTAGTCGCAAAAAGATATGTGCGGATTGGCGCAATCTGCGCGCCAAACCGCACGAAAGAGTATTTGCTACAGGTTGCCACCTCCCTTCGCAAATATCAGGGGCCAGTATGACCTTGTTGCGATGGGGGGATCCCCCATCTCAACTAGTTCGACCCTCAAAGGGTATTTTCGATGGGACCCATCGGAAATAACCGGTGGTGTTAAAAACATATTTGAGACGAGATGTTGTCCCGTCCCAAAAAAGTGTGTCGACGGGTCACTTTTTGTGACGAGGCCCGTCGCAAATAAAATTTTAACCACCGACATAAATTAATTTGGCTGAAGGTATTTGCCAAGGGGCCCGTCGTAAAATGTCTCATCGGAACTAATCTAACCTATATACACCCCTACCAATTTTTTTCTCTACCAGATGTTTTTCCTCTCCTTCTATAAACAATAATTTTAGAGTGAATTTTTTTGAGAGTTTTCTTTTTTACGGAAAAGTTCTAAAGCCGCCTACAATTTTAAGAGACCAGGTTTAGTGGTATATATGTTTTATTTAATTTAGTATTTATTTTAATTCCTTATATTAATTATAATTATTGTTGATAAATGTAATTATGTTACATTTAAATTGTTTTGTCATCTGTATTTATTTGTAATGATCAAATTAACATATTAGTATTAATTCTTAGTTACTACTAATAATTAATCATTATTAACGATAATTAGTAATCTATATAAATAATTAGCAGTCATTAGTAATTAGTAGTAGTATTTTGCGGTAATTAATAGTAGTTAACAATAATTAGTAATAATTAGAAAAAATAGTAATAAATATTAACAATTAGTAATAAATAGTATTAATTAGTTATAATTAGTAATAAATACTAATAAATAGTAATGAAGAGTAATAAATAACAATAAATAGTAACAAAAATGTAATAAATACTAAAAATTAGTAATAAAAATACTAAATAATAGTAATAAATACTAATAAATAGTAATAAATAATAATAAATAGAAATAATTAGTAATAATTAGTAATAATTTGTAATAATTACTAATAAAAATTAAAACAATTACAATAAATAGCAATAAATACTAATAAATACTAATAAATAGCAATAAATAGTAACAAATACTAAAAAAAATTGTAATAAAGGGTAATAAATAGAAATAAATAGATATAAATAGAAACAAATACTAGTAAATAGAAATAAATATTAATAAATAGTAATAAATACTAATAAATACTAATAAATAGTAATATATAGTTATATATGCTCATAAATACTAATAAATCGAAATAAATACTAATAAATATTATTAAATAGTAATAAATACTAATAATTATTAATAAATAGTAATAAATACAAATACGTACTAATAAATAGAAATAAATACTAATAAATAGTAATAAATACTAATTAATAGAAATAAATACCAATAAATAGTAATAAATACAAATAAATATTAATAAATATTAATAAATACTAATAAATAGTAATAAATACTAATAAATAGTAATAAATAATAATAAATACTAATAAATAGTAATAAATAATCATAAATAGTCATAAATAGTAATATGTATTAAAATATAGTAATTAATAGTAATTAATATTAATAAATAGAAATAAATTGTAATAATTAGTAATAAATACTAATAAATAATAATAAATACTAATAATTAGTAATAAATACTAATAAATACTATTAAATAGTAATAAATAGTAATAAATATTAATTAATAGTAACAAATACTAATAAATTTTAATAAATAAATAAATAGTAATAATTCTAATAAATACTAATAAATAGTAATAAATTGAAATAAATAGTAATTAATAGTAATTAAGAGTAATAAATAGTAATAAATACTTATAAATACTAATAAATAGAAATAATTAGTAATAAATAGTAATAAATAGTTATAAATAGTAATAAATAGTAATAATTAGTAATAATTAGTAATATATAGTAATAAGGAGTAATAATTAGTAATAATTGGTATTAATTATTAATAATTAGTAATAATAAGTAAAAAATTGTAATAATTTGTAATAATTAGTAATAATTAGTAATAAATAGAAATAATTAACAATAATTAGCAATAAATACAAATAAAAACAAATAAAAATAATAATTTGAAATAAATAGAAATAAATTGCAATAAATTGAAATTAATAGTAATAAATAGAAATAATGTGAAATAAATTGCAATAAATTGAAATAAATTGAAATAAATAGAAATAAATAACAATAAAAAATAATACATTACAATAATTAGCAATAATTAGAAATAAATAGAAATAATTTGAAATGGTTTGCAATAATTAACAGTTAATAGAAACAAATTAAAATAAATTGCAATAATTAGCAATAATCAAAAATAATTAGCAATAATTAGAAATAATTAACAATAAATAGAAATAATTATTAATAAATATCAATAATTATCCATAATTAGAAAAACAATCAATTATAATAAATTTTTGTAACTTGGAACAATTTTTAGTGCATTGATAAAACTCCTTTTTCATGATGGATCTTTTCATTTCAACTCTCACTTACTCAAAACATTATAAAAAGTTAGCTTATACATATGCATATTCTATCTCGTGTGAACAAGTTTGAATATGGATTAAAAGGACCCCATTTTTTATAATGCGTTCAGGTAGTGATAGTTGCAATAAGAAGATTCACCAATGAAAAGGGGGATCTTTTGTCTGAAGACTAATTTGCAAGAATCTTTGACACACTGAAATCACAAGGTAGAATCTTCTCAGATGTACGCTTATGCCTTCTCATATGAACGATAATGATTAAGCGTACCTCGGAGAAGATTATTCATTGTGATTTAACTGTGAGAATGTTGCAAGTAAATGATCAAATTATTAAGAATCAGTTGTAAATATTTACTTTATTTTTTTGGATACTGTTTTTCTAATTTACAACTATTCATAAACAATAATTATTTTATTTTTTGATGAAAAATATGGGACCAGGAAGTCGAAAAAAGTCATTATTAGATGATCGTTCATGGATAAGTCAGCACAGAAATCCAAACAGTTCTAGTTTAAATACGTTATATGTTGAGGTTGTTTAAGCTTTATTATAATTTGAATCATCAAAAATAGAATTTGTTTTAGGAGGAACAATAAACATTCCTTGTAAAACAATGTGCTCTGAGATCATTTGACAAATTTAACAAGGTCGGAGAATATATTTTTTTGGTATGGTTTTTGAGTGATTTGTTTTTTTGTATCATCACGGTGAACGATGTTCAAGAGAGTGTACTATCAAATTGATTCAAGATCAATCACAGTTTCCAAACTCGGTACATGATGTTGCAGGTCCGTCTGTTTAACAAACAAAAACTCAAAATGCTGTCGATTTAACTCCTAAGATGGCACCATCAGACTTTTATGAGTTGTTGAGGTCTACTGAGCATGCATTATATCCTGGTTGCAGGATACGAAAATTAGATATGATTGAAAAATTTATTGAAATTAAATTAGATAATGCAATGTCAAACAACAGTTTTGATCCGATATTTTCATTAGTTTAAACACTATTACATAAAGAAAATGTGTTGCCTAAAAATTACTATTAGAGGGAGAGGTTGGTTCGTAATTTGGGCCTCAGTTATCAGAAGATTCATGAATGTGAAAATGATTACATCTTATATTTTGGTGATAATGAAAAATTGTATATTTGTACCACATATGGAAAATTGAGATATAAATAATCTTAACTGGGGATATCTAGATCGATTCCTATGTGATAGTTGATATATTTCCCCCATACTCTCAGGTTGTAGTGTTTGTGTATGTCTGAGAACACAGAGTCAATGATATCATGGCACAAAACCACAATTTAAATCATTAATGCTTGAATCATCCATTTGATTGTAATTCATGGGAAGATTTTGATCATCTCAATCCGTCTTTTGCTTTAGATGAATTAAATGTGTGATTGGTTCTTTCTACTGATGATTTCTGTCTGTTTTGTTCTTATAGTAGTCAGTATTCATTTTGGCATGTCTTTATAAATCTGTACAATTTACATCCATGGATGTTGATGAAGGTGACCTATATCTTTTTGACCTTATTAATTCCAGGACATCAAAATAAAAATATTGATTTTTATTTGAAACAATTGATTGATTGGTTAAATTAATTGTCTAGTAGCGATGTTAGTACTTATGATATTTCGGCTAAAAAAAATTCATATTAAAATTTGCATTGATGTTGACGATTAGTGAATACCTTGGAATATGGCATGTTATCTGGCTAGAGAACACATGGCCCGAAATCATGTCCTCAATTTATGAAGGACAACAAACCCTTTATGATCATTAATGGAAAAAACCTTGTTATTTTGACTCTCATCACAGATTTTTTACAACCAATCAACCTTTTCATAGGATCGAATCTCAATTTATAAAAGGAAAAATTTGGAAGGGAAAAACCATCAAAAATGATCTTAGGTAAAGAGTTAATGTTAGTTGTATTTTAATTACCTCCATCACATTTTTTCAAATAGGAAACCAATATAAAATTCATGGCTTTGGGAAAGAGCATAATTGGATAAAATAGAAGAATTTTATTGGATCTTCCATATCGGTCTGATTTGATGGTCTGAAACGTGTAGGATCTCATGCATATTGAGAAGAACTGTTTTAATAATTTATTTCATACAATTTTGGATACACCAGGTAAGGCCAAATATAATGTAAATGCATGATCAGAACTTTCCCAAATTTGCAGATGACTTCAACTTGAACTGTTTCAAAATGTCAATCACAGAGGTTAATGAATCCAGAAGTAGCTTCCAAACTTTTCAAAGAGATTCACTTATTATTTTTCTAGTGGATTGCATATTTGAGACTTCCAGATGGCTATGCTTCTAATTTGGGAAGATTTGTTAAGAATGGCCATAATACCATATAAAAAAGTCATGATTGTTACGTTATAATGGAAAGAATTATGACGATTTGATTCAGAGGATTGTTGAATTCAATGATTTGGGATTCAATAATAGACATATCATATTTTCTTCGAGACATTTATGCAGCGACAACAGACTATGATGCACTAAGTAAACTGGATGGAGATGTTGCTGTCATTATATGTAAATTGGAAAAAATATTTCCACCAGCATTATTTCACTCAATGGAATATTTGATAATTACTTTTCCACATGAATCGTAATGTGGAGTTCCAGTACCATTTCAAAGTATGTACCCATTCGAAAGATGCACGCATAAATTCAAGAAACAATTACGTAACAAAGCATCAGTTGAAGGTTCAATTTATGTATCTTATTTGAAAGAGGAAATATTTTTTTTCTTCTTTCATTATTATAAATTTGAATATACCTAAAAAAAACCACATGGGACAGAAGAAGGGGAATTCTAATAATGAAATGAATAATCAATTATCAGTTTTTAATAAGGCATAGCTTAGCTTAGGTGGAGTTCATGAATGATGGATTTCAGATTATTAACATCAAGGAGCTCATACATATGTTCTACTCAACTATGAATAAATGACATCATTTGTACTATGAGTGCTTCTATCACTTATTCTATAATTTATGTTACAGTAAGTAAAATTATTTTATTTGTAGGATATTTTTCCACCATATAATGAAACAGCTTCCACTAATTACAGCAGCTTCTCTTGAAGAATGCTGACAAAAAAATTTTTCTCAGTGTATTCAAAAACTGTTAACATATATTATTGATGGTTTAAAATATCAATTTGGTTCATTATTTATTATATTGATAATTGTTTTAAAAAAATCAGGTGTCTCAATTTACTGATAAAATTGATAAGTGCATGTGTATATTGAGTTACCCTCCATCCAAAATGTTTAAATCATACAATAAATATGTGGTGAATGGTATTAAATTTCATACACGTGCATATGGGGAATAAAAAATTAAATATTAGAGTTTTCTTTAGAGGATTGCATCATAGGTAAACTGAATTTGACTTTTAAGGCATGCTAGATTAAATTATTGAACTGTGTTATCTAGGGAAAAATTACATAACAATTTTTAAAAGATGGTGGAAAGATACTGATATAGGATTGTATGTTCATCTGATTCATGGAATTATCAATATTAAATATAAAAGGCTTCTTGCTATAAATGAACCATTTTTATTTTCTCAACAGGAACATAAATTATGTTATGAAATGTACTGTGCGACTTCAAGAAACCTGATTGATTGGTAGATCATAATAAAAATAAAATATCAAGAAAACCGGTTTACTCAAGCTGAATGTGGTTCCAATAAATTACAAGGAATTCAAATTTTTCTAGAGACTACTCAAAACACACACTTTTCACAAGGAGACATGAATATCAATGATGACACCCCACAATTAAGGTTTTATGGTGAAGATGATGATAATGATGTTACAAATAAATTTGAAATGGCCAGAGATGATGAAACCGAAACTCATATGGATATTGATGATGCCAAAGATTAATATGATGGCATTGACATCGTTAGATATGATGATGACGATGAAGGTGAACATTGACACAGTTACATTCTAGTAATAATCATAACTAATATATATATCTATATGTAATAGTTATTTCCAACATTCTGTTAACAAAAATCATTTTGTGTTTCAGATAGACCCTGATCAACTTTGTGATTTGGAGGAGGATGATCTACCTTCGGATGAAGAGGATTTGGGAACATCTGACCCTGACGATACTGGCAGTTCTGGGGTATGCAGAGGGGGTGCCGTCTTGTGCGACTTATGATTTCTGACCTTATCCCCGAGCAGTGTCCACATCATGGTTTCGATCCACGCACACATATATACGATAAACTGTGTATTTTAGTTAGCTTTCATTAATTTATTTACATAATAATTGTATGATTATTTGTTCTTTTTTCACATTATTGTGCATATTGCTATTATACATGGGAGCTCTATCTTGCATAATTATTTTTCTCAGCCATGGATCACATGGGAATAGATTCCCATTGATATGCGGAATGAAATGTTCAATCATTGGTTGGTTAGTAAATAAATAATATTTATTTAGATATTTATTTCATTAATAAAATGAAATTTTAAATTATATGTAGGGTTTATGGTTTCATATTGATGATAGCAAGCATGAAGCTACCCATGCGGCATTGGAGCAGTCTATCCATGAGCATTTCTGTCAGTTTTTGCACAATTTGAGAAGGACAACCATTATGAAATCAGGAGTGACAGTATTTGATGATTCATGTAGAGCCAACCACCCAGAGTACATTTCATCTCATATGTGGGATGGAATATGTTCACACTAGTGGAGTAGTGGATTTCATAGGAGATATTCATTAGGCCCAAAAAACTAGAGGAATTAGGAGGTGACACATCGATCTGGTAGCCGTACATTCAGTACGCCTAGAGACCATCAGGTAAGTATCCTTTTAATATATTTTATATAACATTACATATAAACTGTTTATTTTATATTTTAATAGTCAGTCAAGGATCCTAATATTACAAAGTACGACTTTTATCCGAGGTTGTACCATGATTCATTCACTAGAGAGATTATCAGTGATATCCAGCTTCAGATTATGGTAAGTATTTTATTTGTTTGAAAATTAACTGCATATAACTTTTTCATTATTTTAATTTCAAATAGAAACTGAAAGAGTCATATGAGGTTGTGACCACTCAGACACGAGCTGTGAGTCAGGCTGAGAGGGATGATCAGACTAGTGCCCACCATTTCGATGAGACGACATGGATTCATGCGACCCAGTATGCCTTCTAGAAGGGTCGAGTAGTTAGTATCACCTCTCTTTTGACTCAAGGGACATAATATGCTAATTTTGCGTTGTCGGCATCTAGCTTGAGAGGAGATCATGGAGAGGCATCATCTTCTAGGACAAAGTATCAGGAAAAGTTTTGGTCTCAAACAGAGCTTATAAAGAGTTTGCAGTAGCAGCAGGAGGAGATGCATCAGCAATAGCAGTCGTAACAGTAGCACAGGGAGGACATGCGTCGATGGTAGCAGCAAAAGCATGATCATATAGACTACATGCGCCGTCTGAATTGTAGTTTAGAGATGGAGTTTCCTCAACCATCTCACCCATCTCCTCCAGCTCCTCCAGAAGACTATCCACCCCCAGTAATTTTTTTATTCTTTTAAAAACTTTTGAATTGAAAATTTGTTTTAATATTAACTATTTACAGTTTTGTATTTTATATTGGTTCGAATATTGCATAATTTTTTAGTATTTTTAATATTTTCATATTTTAATATTTTTATTAGTATTATATTTTTTAATATTTTATTTATTTTACTAATACTAATAATAATAATATTATTTTATGATATTATATATATATTTTTTGAATGTTGAGAATTATAATATTATTTTATATTCTATTATTTTAATAAAATTAATATTATTTTTTTCATTAATCGTAATATTATAATTTTATTTATTTATTATTAATTTTCAAATATTGATAATTTTATTATTTCTTATTTTAATAATAATAATATTATTATTATTTATTATTTTATTAGGAATTTTCGAAGGGGCCTTTTGCAATGGGGGGACCTTTTCAAATATATTATATATATTTTTTAAAATTTTTTGTGGAGTGCCCCTTTACCATCAGAATAACTTTTTTGTGATGGGCCTATCACAACAGGTTTATTAAATATAATCTATTTACAACGGGAGGGAATCCCATTAAAAATATGTTTTGTGATGGGCCTGTTGCTAGAGGTTCTTGTATATATAATGTATTTAATCAGACAACTATTTGTGATGGCCCTGATTCCTATCGCATGTAATATTAGTTGTGACGGGACCATCGCAAAAAAATAGTTGTTGTGACACCGTTGTCTACAATGGGCTATTTTTGATGGACCCCCGACCCAACAGGGTTTTTGTGATGGGATGTCGTCTCAAATAGCCCATCGCAAATAGTGAAATATTCAGTAGTGTGTGTTATCTTAATTAAAGTGTATTTCCTTGGAATAATAATCAATATCATCATATGCCCATTTATTTTCCATGGGTTTATCATGATATAATCATTGATGGAGTTTTGAATGATTTATTTATGTGATTCAATTTGAAACGTATTTAAACCCCATTTTCGTCCCTTATAATCTTAATCATTTGTTGAATTATTAATTTCATTTGGCAAGCATATATATAAGTAATTGATTATTATGGTCCCATATCAACCTAAAATAATTTGGTTAAATGTTTATATTTCAGTAGATGTGTATAGAAAAGGGGAATTTTGTTTTTTCTTATATCCTGATTGAAAGCATGTGATTTACAAAGCTGATATTTACATGGGTATAATAATGTTTTCTCGAAATCATGAGCGAATGAGTGTTACACATTAATGTTGTATTCCTTATTATAATTTTTCTACCAATTTTATTTTTTATGATTAAAGGTATTTTAAATTTACATGATATCTTCTTATGATGATTTTTATGGATCATGATTATTATCTAATGATTCCATACACTTTTATCATGTAATATATTTTTTCTTGTGAGATTTTAGGTCTTCAAATACTGACATTTGAGAAATTATTATTATTCTATTTTCATATAAATAAAACATTTCTCCATGTACATATTTTCTCATATTAAATTTACCTAACTCTTACTAGCATATTGAATAGTAATCCCATACTAAGGGTTTGGGATAACCCATTTCTTATGAATTCATTCCCAAAAATATGAAAATGATTATAACTTATGTGAATCTTTGAGGTATTATAGAATTTATATATTATAGAGGAATGATCAAAAGTTTAATAGAATATTATTAATATGTATCTAAAACAAAAAAACCATTTCTTATTGGGTTGTGTGTTTTTAATGAGATGTAATGTTAAATTCATGGAAATAATGTGAAATAAATATATGAATATCATGAATCGTATAACATCATATCAAATACATGGTTTAAATAAACATTTTTTTTCATAGAAACTAGGAACGTGGGTCTAAGGAAGCTCATTTATGTATCCATTTGTGTACCAAAACGTGATACATATTCCCATTATCATGCACAAACCCCATCTTAAGTCCTATATACATAAATATTTAACCCAATAATAACATGATGTAAATATAATTGAGTGACTAAAATGATTACACCATTATTACCTTTGTGAAAAAAGATCAATATAGTCAATATCCTTACCCTAATATAAAATGTTAATAAATTTATATATAAAAACCCAAGAAGGGATCATGCTAGGTCACTTTCTCAAGGGATCAAGTATGTCATGGAATGTGCTAAAATATCAACTTGTAACACAAGAACTGTATATTTCACACAATAATTAATTAACCACACACATCATTTAAAGGAAGAAATCATCACCTTCGTGATTCAATGTTCACATTCACACAAAATTCATATATATCTCATAATTGAAATAAATGTATGTCATGTATCAGCTCATATTATAATAACACAAAAAATCATGGACCCAATATACGATTTACATTATGAATTCGAGTAGCTATGGAAAATTGTGTTCATAGTGAATCATGGATGGTTGTGATGTGATTCTTCCTATAAATCTATGGGACATTCTTGACACAACATAATAATATAGTGACTATACTTTTAATACAATAGTGCGACACTAGGAAAAATTATCCCACTTCCATAAATATTTTTATCCCATAAAATTGTTATAATTCCACACCTCCACTCTCAAATTGAAATTCCAATGCTATCATTGTTAGTGATAGTTGCTTCCAATAAATTAAACTATGAGGAGTAGGGAATCTATGAAAATTATTAAGTAAGGTGAAAATACAAAAAGAAAAAACAATAAGTTTTAATTTTCAATAATGGGAAATTATCAAAGCCATTTATATTGATTTACAATATGAATATTAAACTGAATTATTAATTAAAAAACATATAAAATAACAATTATATTATATTATACATTAGAATTAAAATAAATAATAGTCAAACATCAGAAATACTATATCAATAAAATTGTGAATCCATACTCTATTTGTGAAAAGATATCATCACACATCAATAAATAGTTTATTGACCTCACATGACATTTCACACTCCAAAATACACCATTAGAGGCTCAAATATCATGGTGGAAAATGGAAATCTATGAAAGAAAGGTCTTACCAACTATTTATAAAAGAATACACGGTCATCCAATCTCATGGTGTGAATCCCTATTCTATGAAATAATTCCCCATTTTTTGGAATGAATAAAATATATTCAAAACTATATGATAACTTACCAATAGTAAATTTGGATACAAACAACATGATTTTTTTAAAAACATATTAAAGCATGAAAAAAAATACTGAATATTTATTAATTCCATGAAATTAAACCCTCTTATAGCATGAAATATAATATCATTTCATAATACCTCCAACATTACAATAACTAGAACAATGTCCAAATCTAAATGAATGAAATGGTGTGGTGATCACCATTATGTCCAAAAAATTTCCATATAAGGTTAATATGAAATCATCATAACTATTTACACTACAAGATAAAACACAATGATTTATATGAAGAATTAAAATGAAAAAAAGAACACCATCCTATGATTAGACCTATCAAATAAAAAAATTATGATTTTTTAAGGGTAAAAGAATTGTTTTTACAATACATTACATATTTTATGATTTCCGCGGAATATACTTGTTCCACAATTTTATATCTCTGCGATTTTGGATAGCTTTCATATGATTTACAGTCCTTTATCCATATTATATTTAATACAATCATGATCGTCCTTTTATATCGTATATAGAGATATTTGATATTTAAATTATGTATCGTGATCACTTTTTATAATTTCATGATCTTATTCCATTAATGATTTAATTTACCTCATTTTCACATCTCTCGATATTTAATGATTTGTTGAAAACTTCACCATTTATTGTTTTAAATATTTTAATACAATCTAAAAATGTGACCCACAAATTTCTTTTTTCAGAATTTAAATATTTGATCATTGGTGTAAACGAAACCATTATGGGATTAGAAGGGTTATATGATGGCGTTTTTATTATATTTTATAGTAAAAGTATTTTTTGATTGATTATTTTTTTACCACTTAATAAAACTGAACATTTTATTTTAAAAATTTGATATAAATTATATTATACGAATAATATATATATATATATAACCATATTTACATTTACCGTTGTCAGAGCACTTTATAGAAACCAATTCTTTTTGTACTATTAGTATATATAAAACTCATCTTCACCAATTTATATTTTTTTATTTATACCTTTGTTTTTTTCTTAAAAATAATTCATTTATCATATACTTATGTAGATTATATAGATAGATTATTCTAAATTAGTTATAAAGTTTACATGAATCTATAATAATTCTTAAAATTTATAGATTCATGATCATATAAGTCATGATGTGTTTTGAATAATTTTCCAACATCTCATAATGTTATATTAAAATTATATGTTATTTTTTCCGGTCCACAAACATTTCATCTAGAATAGTTGTGTAATCCTCTATTTTTACAACCATTTTATATTATATTATCTTTATGTGAAAGTGAAGTATGGTACACTCCATTTAATTTTGAGTGATGAAGGTATCATTTAACGAATATCATAGGAAACTCATTCAAACTATTGTATATAACATCAATCTTGTTTTAGAATTTTATAGTGAATAGAATATGTAAAAATAAATGAAAATCAATAAACATTTATGAGAATATTAGGTTTATAAAACTTATAACCTTCAAAAAAAATTATAATGATAAATCCTAATATTTTGTAAAGACATATATGTAATTACTATTAATAATAATTTAAATATATAAATATTTAGATGAATTATTTCTGATAAATCATAAAATGATGTATTATATATTATTGAGGTATCTTATTCCAAAAATCAATTAAAGTATACTTTTAAGAATAATGAAATAGAAAAAAATAACTTACCCATTTTTTTATATCACTTAGTATTGAGGTATCAATTATGTAAACATAATTAGAAATCTATGAATTGTTTTTATCTATAAAAAACCCAGTAAATTTTATATTATCCCAAAACATTTGAATATAGATTTCCCAATTATAAAAGTTATAAAAAAATCATCACTATCACAATATATATATATATATATATAAAATACCATATGATTAGATAAAATATTCTTTGAATGAGTACTTTGGATCTATATTTTTATTAATATGAAAAATTATCCTTTTTTCATAAGAATATACCATTCTCAATTTTTTATGATTTTCATGTTTTATTTAAATCTAAATGATTTAGAAATAATAACATCATATTGAACACTTAAGGGAGGTTATTTTCATAATATCCAATAAATTCTATTCAAAAAAATTATCATAAAATTTCCCAATAATATAATAGCGAATATAATTAAAAATTGCAAAAAAATATTTTTCAATTATAAAAAATAATTCCCTAATATTAATGTCTATTTTAAACTAATCTCTAGAATCTATGAAAAAATTAATGCATAAATTTAATGTCATGGAAACAAGGTATAAAATTAATATCTATCCAAATTATTGTTTATAATTGTATATATGGATGTTCTGAGTAAGTCCACTAAGAGTCAATATATATATATTACTTAATTTAAAAATAAATAAAATGGTTTATATTTTTTGAATATAAAAAATTAATTTAATAGTAAGATTAATAATTATATAAAGAATATATTTTGATTCTTCTAAATCAGAAATATTTTTTATTTTAGAGAAATTATGAATAATTTTATTTATTTTATAATTTTTAAAGTATCTTTGTAAATAATAAAAATTAATAAATAATTTGATAATTAAAAATTTATAATATTATTAAGGAATAATTTACTTTTGTTATCTTTGTTAGTGTTTATAATTATAATATTATAATATTATTAAAGAATATGAGAATTCTAATGATGTTTTATCCCCAAAATTTTATACGGGTATATTATCATGTACATGACAAAAACAAATATAGTGGTTTATTAAGTGATCCCATAAGGGATATTAATATCATCTTCGGGGTTCTAATATAAATTAAAGATGTGCTAATGAAATCATTCTTGTATAAAAAATAGTTTAGTTTAAATATCATATATCCTTATATTCTCACACACTTATAATGAAATACTATAAATTAATCACATGATATTAGATGTATACTGCATAAATTTAGTTCAACTTGTCGAAGATGCATGAGGTGTATCATGATTTTAACATGATGATTATTCTATTGTTTAAACAAATATATTGAAACAATTCAGAATTTAAATCCATAATCAAATGTGTCAATGATAATATTCCATATTTGAGATGTATAGTTTTTCATATAGGTGATGTCATATTTTAAATTATAATGGTAATTAATAATGTTTATTAATTAGTTCCAACCGGTATGGAATAGAAAAATTTTCCATCCTATAGTTTAAAAATATATTTTTAGGGAAATGGATTACGCCCCAGTTTTAATGTTATATGAAAAGTCATGAAGAATACAATATAGATAAAATCTATATGGGATGGGATAAGTATTACACTATTGTTTTTTACACTCTAGTATATATAATATGTTGAAAAGATAGTATTCAACTTTTTTGTGAAGTTTATTGATTTATGATAGTGTTTTATAACAACTATGTAGTTGAAATGTTTATATTGCGATTTTATAAAATCTTGGAAGAAAAATGGCTAACATTATAGTTTTATTCCATCAGGGGAGGAAACTACTTTATGTTAATGAAATTTACATTTTTGAATAATAAAATTATTATTTTATATTTGTATTCTATCTAGTAATTTGAATTTTTACACTAGAGTTTTGTGTTTTCTATAAAGGTAAACATTTTACACCAATAAATTCAATCAACAAAAAGGGTTAATCATTTACATTGGGTTTTTATATCATTTAGGAATAGAAATGGTTTATGTTGAATTTTTTTTCATCGTGGAATGAGAATGGATTAGATTAGAGTTATCATCTATTTTAGAAAACGAAAAATTTTATTTTATTTTTGTCCTATATAAGAATGTGAATGTTTTATTTTAATGGTTTGTATAATATATGATATATAAATATTTAAAAATTAACATTCCATTAGGATTAATCATATATGGGGTTTATACATATCTCCAATAGAAGGAAAAATCATATGTCATATAATATCATTAGTAAAATCTAAAAGAGAATTCATAACAATCATCCATTTAAACGATGGATTGTTTTTTTGTATAGTTTGAAAGAATAGAATATGGTTCAAATACATCATTGAATAATATACTATGAATTTAAAAATCACATTATAATGATAATTTTATTTATTTATATTGTTATGGGATGAGAAATATAGTTAAATTTCTATTTAGATTATGGGAACTGTAATAAGGGGTCATTTTATTGGGTAATGACATAAAGAATACTTTCCATATTGATTTTGTTCACACAATGTGGAATGAAAGTGAAAGCATCCTAGTAATTGTATGAATGCAAGAATTACACAGTATTATCTAGGAATTATGATATTTCTATGGTGGAATAGGATATCAATATTTGGAGTTCCAATATAAATATTACCCAATGAAATAAATCAATGACAAGAGTTAATGTTATATCCCATTAAAGGTGTGAGGGTTATGTTTAAAAAAAGCATTATCTCTCGATCCAAATGTGTAGTGATACATAGTAAATGTTGCAAGTATATGATTTGCGTATAATATGTTTATTTATAATACAATGGTATCCAATAGTGTATTATATTACATTTGGAATGGTTTGACTAGTAACTAATACAATATGAGATGAATATAATTTTATTGTGATTATATAAATGAAAAAGGGTTTCATGACCTATTAGTGAAAGAGGAAGAATAATATACCCTCCTTGAAGTAAACCCATATTTTTTCATGGGTCATTATAGATGTAAATGTGAATATGAGAAACCATAGAAGGGGAAAATTTCGTTACAAAGTGATTTTGTGTGAAATTAGAGATGTTAGGACATGAAGAAAACATACCCTTTATATTTAACACTAACACGAATGGTAATAAAACAATATTGGGAATTATTATAATAATTAGAAGCTTAATGTCATAAGAACTTCACATAATATTAAATTCAATTTTTATAGCCTCATATTTATTGTTTTAAATAATTTTATGTCACAAATAAGTCCCTTGAACCTTATATCATCGAGTTACACTCTATGTACTGAATAATATTTTTTCACACAATGGGTATTCTTTTGAATTCATTGGTAGGGATATTATACATGAAACTTGTATAGAAATAATATCTTGAGTCTAGGTATCTACTACCTAGTGTGATTTTGGTTTCAATTTTGAGCTATATGTAATAGAAAACCCAAAAACATAGGGATCATTGGTGATTCAAATTTTCTATTGTTAAAATGTGGTTGAACCATGAATGAGTTAGAGGTTATTCATAAGTAAATATAAATTAATAAAAAATTCATGATGATAGATCTATAGGACAATAAAAATTATTAACTATCCTTACATTATGGATTTCTAAAATTATTTCTAAATATAATAAAAATGACTAGGTATCTATGTAACTCCATTAATATATTCATATTTTCTTAATATGGGTAAAAAAATTGTTTTACATTCACTTAACTCTACTAATTTCTAATTAACATTTGATACATATATAAAAAGGTCTTATTCATTCATAAATCTATTAAAATTTCACTCTCATCTAAATATGGGTAAAAATGGATTCAACCATTAAAAAGGGATGATAAATTATATGTAAAAGGAACATGGGGTACTAATGTGTGCATGATCATTTACAGAGTTTCAATGAAAACATCCACTACCTCTAAAATTTCATGAACACATTTCCTATCATTGAATTTATTTTTAATGAACATTTCATTATATAAAAATTCCCAAATACCCTCCCAAAATTGATTTTTTAATACAGAATGATTCCAATTCTGAAATGGATATAATTTTCTTCAATTTTTTTTCACTTTTAATCGTGAATAGAATATAAATTTTCTTTTCATTCCCACATGATAAGGGGGGGTTGAATTATCTATGGACATAATTACTTTCCTAAATTATATAAATAAAATTTATCTCTTTCCTATTAGTTAATATATAAGAGTAAATTATTTTCATAATCTTATTTTTAATGTAAATGTGTATCTCTGTTTTGATTAGTTTACATATATAACAGTGATTGATATAAAAATATTTTCTTTTATGAAAATTATAACATTCATGTGTTATTTAATGATTTTAATTCACGCCAATACCATCTAAAATTATCATTAATATTTCTTTTCTAAATTTTTCCATTACTTATGATGATTACATCTAAATTTAATATTTTTTTGGAGAAATTTTTATATTTTCATCTAATTTCAATGCTCATAGTGTTTCTAAGATGGAATTATTCATCACCATTAAAAATTTTAAACTAATGAAATAAGATTCTATATCTTCATTATGCTCACATAATCATTATTAGGTAATAAATTATGAAATTCCAAGTATCCGAAATTTCATCATTTCTTGGGGTATGTTATTTTATAATAAATTTATTTTACCTAATAGGTATAATCTAATGTAAACATTATTCATATCCTATTAAATATATTATTGATAGAATATTTCATTAAAAAATCAATACATCCGAGAATAAAAAATAAGAAAATATATATATTTAATCACACTCTGTTAATAATGGATAAAATAACTGAAAACCTACATGAATATAATTATTTTTAAAAAGAATATCCTCTATAATAAATAATTAGAGGGAAGATAGATATCATATTATGATCTCCAACCCAAGGGAATCATAATGTTTGATTCTTCAATGGTTTCATAGTCCATTCAATGATTTTTGGAATTCTGATATTAAAAACTGTTACTGGGATGTAAAAAAATATTATAGGTATCACAATCTGTATTTTATTAGGTATTTGATCTTAATAAATTATTATTCACTATTTAAAAGAAACCAATACAATCCATATAATAAATATAATAGGTGATATAATCATATCTATCATATATAACACTAGATACATCGTAACACATCATGAAATGTGAGATAAATTCCGTTTATCATAACATTCATATGGTTGTTTTGAATGAAATGAAAATATAGTGAAGCAAATTTTTCAAAATGTTCAGAAACATTTTGGGTGGGATATCCATCCTCACCCAATTAACTAATTCAATTAATATAATGAAATCCTCATATATTTCTATAGTTATAAACCAAAAAAATCTGTTAAAAATATACATTTCTCATTATTCTCAGAAAATTGAGGGTTTTAACTTGAAAATCATCGAGGAGGTTTGGAAACCCACATGGGGCTGTCTTATCAATATATAGTACACATGATAAATTTCATTAAAAGTTTTCCTATTAATTTTTCTTAGTGTATGGTTATAATAGATGAAATATTATCATACGGGAGTCCAAATAAGATCTCTCTAGGCATAATTTTTTTCTTGATTTTAGAAAATGATTATCTCTATTTTATCCATGTCAATAATTTATGAAATATTGGGGGAATATAGTTTCAAAAGAGATTACAAAAAAAATTCTAGTCATATCTATTGTCTATATAGTTATTTCATAACATGAATATAGAATATTATAATTGTCCATTACAAGATTGTTCTTATATATTTTCCTTTTTATTTCGAGGTTTTTAGTTTGAATAAATGGATCTATTATTTCTAAACTATATTATATATATTTTAGTACACATTTATTTTAATTAAAATATAGGGTAACCCCATCATATAATTATAGGTTCTATGGGGAGAATAAATGATGGCCATTCTTAACATTTAATTGATTTTTTTGAGTAGTGATCAATATTTTAAATTCTTATAACTAAAAATTAGTTCTATAAGTGGGTTTTAATTAACATATGGCTATACATGGGTCATATTCTAGACCCTTATATTTTTGTAATTATTTTTCAATTGAATAAATATATTTTTGTACCATCAACACACATGAACCATATATCTTATGGGAAGAACACCTCAATAGGAGGGCCACATTTGCAAGAATCATTAGATATATAAATATTACCTTAACATAACCATCCTCACAATTACATAGAGTAATGAAAAAGAATATAAAATATATCATGCATAGATATATGTTTTTTCTCACGCAAGTTTTCTAGGAATTTTCACATTAACATTGGGTGATCCTTTATAGTGAATTTATCCTAAACAATCACCAATAGATGATTCCCATTTCAATATTTCCAATGAATTTCCGAAGAATATTTTCTGAAAAAGAGTATTCCCTCTATCATTGAATGTGTTCTATATTTTTTTTCAACTAATAACATATGATGATGTTTTTTATTCCAAAAATTATATTGACTATTAGTTTATAATAAATAGTCATATAAATATATCCACAATATGATCAATGAAATTTATTTTTGTTAGATGTGTTACCAAGTAGATTTTCTCTTCTAAAACATCAATGTATTGGGAATGGGTTAATTTGACTAGTATTTTCTAAATGGCTATTTTTGGGATCTGTTAATGGTCTAGGAAAAATTAGACACCAAATAAATTTTACATAATAAAGACAAATCTATAGGAATATATGTCATAATATTAGAATAAATTTTATATGAGTGATGTAAATGGTTAGAGGATGAAATTAATATATATTGACTACATAGTGACTATAAAAATAATATTGGGATATATGAAGTGTGGTTGATGTATTACATTATGAAAATGGTACAGATGATAACTAGGTTGGAGGCTATCTAATTTTGATTATATGTATTAATTATTGAAATCATATGGTTATGTGGGTGGGATGAGTCATAAAATCATGAACTAGAAACTATATAATAATTCATTAATGTTTTATGTCAATCATTGATACAAATAAAACAATAAACCTGTAAGATATTGCTCTATTTTTTTTTCTAATTTTACTCCACTCTACATTATAATAATCAATGAAAAATTAATTATCTTGGATGTTCATTTTTATTTTTATTATTGAACAATAACTAACATTCTTATATTTCTATTCAATATCTATAAAACCCCACAATCAAAAATAATCATTTATCTCTTGTGTTAGTATAAGTGAGAGATATCATAAAGGTTCTGGTAGAATGGTGCATTAGTTGTTTTATGTTATTCAATGACTCAAACAATTATATTTTAATATATGATACTTCCCTATTGAATTTAAAAATAAAATTAAAAATTGATTTACATTATAAATAACTAATGTGATCTAAAAATAGTGTAAATGTTTTTTTTCAATCAATTTTTAGTGTGATTTAGATAATTCTCAACTTGGTAGAGTTATTTATTAACCCCTAGAAAAAAACACTCTACAATGTTCATTGGTAGATCATATATATGACATAATTTATGACACTATAAATTGATATTTTATTATATGAAAATGGTTTACGTTTTAATTTCATCACCTGGAAGGGTTTTGACTAGTCAAATATTCTTATTCCTTCACTATGAATTATTTTTGACCTTTTTAGAAAAGGATAAAAAATGGAGGATTTAATTTTTTATTTTTTCACATAGATTTTTATTTGCGGGTTAAGTAAATTGATTCCTTTATATTGAACCATGGCTAATAAGTGTATATATAAAATGGTGTTGATAATTAGAGCATCTAAAATTATAATGCATGTTTATTTGGTGGGATGAATTTTCATGTTGTGATAGTCTGAACGTCTTTTATATCATTATTTCAATACTATATTTTTTAGTGTATTCATATAAATAAAAATTAGGCACATATAATTTTAAAAAAATATATTTACATAGAAATAATATCATGAATTTTTTCAAGGATAAATTTTAGTCCAGAATCCTTTGGGCATCTTTTATTGTATCTCATAACATTTAACATAGACATTCAATGGTTTCTAGTATAGTATGTATAGAATCATCTTTTTCTTAGACCTTCTTATATATTTGTTTTGTAAGATATATTTTATATAACAATATATAGTATAATGTATTTTTATTATGACTAAAATTTTATTCCAAAAGATTTACTTTAGTATATTAGTAAAAATCAATTTTTTGATTTTAAAGGTAACATTGGATTAATGAAGATGTAGATACAGTCCCGTTATAGGAAAATGTACCCTGATGTGATTAAAGAACAATATACTATAGTGATAAAAAATTATATTTTTGTTAAAGGTAAGTGCGTTATTAATTTAAGGTTATAAAATTTATAATGGAATAGGTTATTTATTATTATGGGAATAATTGTTTTTAAAAATGTTTTGTAACAAGGTTATGGTGAATCAAGTTTAAAAAATGTATACTGTATGGATCTTATTGCAACCCAAAATTGATTGCTAAACATATAATAGATTAAATACATATAGTTTGGGATAAAGGAATGTTTACTAACCTCATGCGACTAATCATATCTTGTTGTGAACGATAAATCAAGTAAATTTGAAAATGAAATTAGTTTTTATATTTGGAAAAAATTCACATTGTTATGATCACACTTCAATTTTCAAAATGGTTATGACTTGATCATGTTGATATAGAACAAACCAATTATATGTCATTGTTTATATATATAGTTTAGAATATATGTATGTCATGAATTATGGTAATAAGTTGGAGATATGTTCTATAATATTTTTTTATTGTCATGGATATTTTAAAAAAGAATTCCTTTTATTTTTATGATAATTTTATATTTTGATATTATATTATCAGATTCTCTTTAAATAAATAGTGTTTTAATTTTTTTTAACAAGATACATTGAAATAAAATAAATCTTATTAGATTTTATAAAATATTAAAACACAATAAAAATTTAATATGTTTTTAAAATAATGTTTGGATCATAATTTGGAATATTAGAAGTGGAATAAATGAACAAGTAAATGAAGATACCACAAAATTAAAAAATTTATAATCATGGTTCGCTATAATGATAATAATCTTAATTGAAACTACTAATGTAAGGAAATTAATTATAATTATAATAGATATGTTAAATAATAATTAAATATGACAAATGATTTCATTTTATTGGAATATATTCTGGTTATTATATATAATCATTTTACATATATATTAATTGGGATAATGTGACCATTGTATCATTACCATTGAATTAGAGGGTATACAAAAAAGTAACAACAATATTAAATATATGCTTAAAAGTTTATGAAAATTCATCATGTTGTAGTTTTCTTACAGTTTTTCTTATTTATTCAATCTAAGAATATAGATAGAATGAAATTGGTTTTCACTAGACTGATCCAATGCAGAATTCCATCAAGCGTGGATTGAGCAAAATCATTTATATTAGAATTTCATGGTTTTGGAAATCTATAAGATATTTATTATAGAAACATCATCACCTGAGAGAGCCACCACATCAAATCATAACCATAGATAATATTTATATGATTATATGTGATTTTTAACTAGAATTTCAAATGATATATCTTATAAATATTAATATATTTTTTTTATCATTTGTATGTGTGTTTTATATATTTTTCATTTCCATAAAAACCAACATTAAAGAAAAATAGTAGAATTATTTAACATAATTGATTTCATAAATATTATTTTTTATTATTAAATTAATCAATAATAATGAAATACGAATAAAATAATTTTTTTGATAACAATATATTCAATTAACGTATTATAATTTTATAAATATTGTATATTTGTAACAAATTTATAAATTCAAAATATTGTGTAACATATTAATAATATATAGAAAGATGTGAATAAATTTTCACATAAATATTTTAACATTATATGGAATATGAATAAATTATATTAATTCTTAATTTTTTTTTCTATAAATTATTTTTTGTGTTATCTGCAATTATATAAAAGATTAATATTTACACACAATAGAAATTAATATTAATAAAATATTTTTTAAATTTTTAATAATAAACTAAAAATTCTGTAATAAATTCATTTTCCATTATAACATAGAAATAAGTTACCAAATTAGATATTTGTTTCCAAGGTAAAATAATAATTTTCCAAATAATTGCTTTGGTAAATACTGGGTAATTTTTATCTACGTTAATTAAATTGACATCTACTAAATGATGTATCTAACATAATTTAAATAAATATAAATATATATTAACATGAATTTTATTATTCTTTAATCAGACAAATAAAAAACACATAATTTTTAAAATTATAGTTTTTTAAAAAATATTTTTTTATAACATATGTTTTAAATTAAATAATATGTTTATCATATTTTATAATTGAATTATATTAAATTGATTGTATATTTATATAAAAATTTATAAATTATGTAGTAATGATCATAATATATTTTTGTTTGAAAAAATTAAAATATTAATGGTAATGATTTATTCATGGTTAAAAAAGTAAAATGGGTCACATAAAATTGCATGAATAACCTAAAATGTAAATTACACATTTTCATTATAAAAGGACTTTTTATTTCATGGATTTTATACATAAATTTATTTCCATACTTTTCTCAATATAGTCACAAATTCCGTTTCGATTTCAGTATTACCACTCACATAACATTAGTTTTCAAGGAAAAAATACATTCTTCACCTATAAAAGGATCTAACTTCAACCATAATCATGTAATACTTATCATTTGAATTTATACTGGACCCCTACACATTTTAGCTACACCCAATATCTATATCAAATTTATCTTCCCCTGATTAAAACAAAGCAACTACATGTCCTTTATTTCAAAAAATTCATTTTGAGATAACTTTTTGGACATCAACATGAGTATTATCTACTCTTTGACAATTTTTATCTTCCATTCTCATCCAATATCCCTAAAACAAATTATATAAATAATATATAATTAAATCAGTAATAAAAATATATAGAAATTATATAGTGTTACGATAATAATAATTTCATATTTTTCTCTTATTTGGTGTATATTGTTATCATTTTTTTCAATATTTCGTTATTGAAATATTTTTTGGGCTATGTTAAGAAAGAATTCTGGTAGATATTTTTTTAGAGATGTTGAAGAAATAATAATCAATATGATTGTTATATTTCAAATATCAATTGACACTAAAACTATGTGTTTTTATACTATGTGATGTAATGTATTAATAAGGGAAATATATTTAATTTTTACATGACTCACCTTTCTTATTATCAATACAAGTAATTCATGAATGTGTTATTATATTTTTCTCTGAATGTATGGGTACTTGGTTGTATAGTTTCTATAAGAAATGGTTTTAGTTATTTTTGTGGATTAATTTAATTTTTTTGGGTTTTATAAAAATAAAAAATTCTGAAAAACACAACGAATAATACAAAATATTGAGAAAAATATAAAATTATTATAAATTGTAGAGTGTATCATTTCCTAGCAAAGAAATCCATATCTGAAAGAAAAAATCAGGATTAGGTGCAATAACAGATGAACTAAGGGGTAATGACCACAAAATGGTTTGATTGTGTATTAATATTATCATTACATCATCTATAAAAAGATGTCATATTTGCATACCTTGTGAAGCAATGAAGATTTATATTCTATATATTATTCCCATTATCATAAAAAATTTGTGATTTAAATAATATTTGATGTTTTAATATATATCTTCGTATGTTATAAAACATAATAGGAATATAGCCTTGGGTAATAATGATTGAATCCAAAAGACTCATAATTTAATTTTTGAATATAATTTATTAGCCACTTCCATTATGTTTATGTTTTTCCTTTTTACACATATATTAATTCATGTATTCCAACACCTAATTGTTTTTTATTTTCTGTAACGGATAAATCCAAAAGGAAGTATGTTAACAATACATTCCCTGGAAAATTTTATTGTATTCCTAATTAATGGTTGAACAAGATTGTATTTATATTGGGAACTCATGTTATTATTCCTAAAAAGTTTCTTGGATTAATATTAACCATTGAACCCTATATAAAACTATTAATACACCAAATGATATATTAATATAGTCTCACGGTTGATTAAATAAAACAACCTATAGAATAATGAAGATTCAATTTATAATATGTTAGGAATGTGTGAATAATAACCCATTGATAGGTCATACAGGAACTAGAAGATGTTTTAAATTTCGTAAATGTGGTCATTAATAAGTAAACTACTATATAAAATGAATAGTGTATTTAACAAGATGATGGAAAATAATATACATCTTATGGTACACCAAATAATTCAAATGTTTAATTGAAAGGTTTTTGAGAATTGTAAAAAATACAACCAGTTGAGAGAAAATAAGGAAAATAAATATCAAAAACCTCCATGAATATGGGAACACAGATAAACCTATATAGTGACTACAACTAAATTGTATCATAATAATTACTGTATGTTAATAGTATAATTTGGATTCGAGGAAGTAATATGGGATTCGGGTTAAAAACCCTAGTATATCTAGGATATTTTAAAATTGTATGAAATCCTAAACACAATGATTAGATAATTATTTACTAGAGATGTACACTAGTTCAATGATAATCACATTTGATGTTAATAATTTTGGTGAAATAATTTATGAAAGTTATAATATTAGTTAATTATATAAATTGGATATAAATTTTTGAAGGGATTATCTATATTCACATTAACAATTTATTTATTACTAAAATTGGGAAGGATGATTTCATCTTCAAAATTAATATAATCTCACTATATGGGTTTTAATACTCAATCATGGTGGGTTCATAGTTCAAATTATTGCCCAAAAAATCATTATTATGAATATATTTACTATAAGGGAAAATATGTATATTCCTGTATTATATAAAATATTATGGTTGATATCTCATTAGATATTATATCACGTGTCAAGTTTATATTACTAATACTCTTATTTATTTTCAATTATTTATGATAATTTTAATTAGAATGATACAATTTAATTATATTGGATAAATTAATGGATATATATTTTAATTTTTCATTAAATAAATTCAGATTTATAAATATTTTTTCACAAAAAACTCCATTCCAAATAAATAATAATTAATTTAACAAAATATTACAATTTTTGGTAAATATTAATATATTAATAGATTTTTATTTTAAATGTCATTAAGAATATTAAAAGTTGAATAATTCTAAATGTAACTGAAAATAAAAAATTTCAAACCGTTACCATTTGGGGTCGCTATGAAAATTGTCACCCAAATTGTAACTGTAATGGGAAGAAAATAACTAAAATTACAGTTGGATTGTTAAATTTAGGAAAAAAGATAAATTATTTTAAGTTATAGGAATGAAATATGACCATTATATAGGGTTATTTGACTTATATATCCCTAATTATTATATTTTTGATGAAATATAATTGATGGCGTATTGGATATTGAAAGAACATCAACATTCATAAATTTATATATAAATTAAAATTAGATTGATCATGTTGTGAAATTCTACATATTTATATTCATTTATATGTGCCAGGAAGGGTGGTAAGATCGCATGGGTATTTTCATGAAAGATCCTAAACTATGCTCAATGAAGTTCAGTTTGAGAGGAATAATTTTTTGGACATGTTGAAGATTATAGAAATTGTGATGAGATCTATCAAAGATTAATCTTCTCCTGTGACTACCACATCGAGCTATCTCACACATATATATCATAAAGATGTTTCCTGGATACTTTTATATGGAATTGAAGATCAAAAGATCATATAATAATTGATATATTTTATAGATTTATTATAATTTTTATTATTTAGATATTTTATTTCCCTAAAATTTAATTTTAAGGAATAATAAAATATTATTTGACATAGTTATATTCATAAAATTTATCTATTATTAAATGAGTTAAAAAATTCTATAGAACATAGAATAATATGTTTTAAAATAAAAAATTCACATATGATTATTCATTTCTATATACTATGTATTTTTTAACACAAATTTCACTTTAGGAATAACTTAGAATATATTAATACTTTATGTAAACAAATAAATTACTTTTTATCTAAATATATTTACTTGGTTTGGAAAATTTATAAATTATTTTAGTGATTAAAATATACATCTTCCTAAAATAATTTATATTATTTTTACACTTATATTAAAAACATTTATGAACTCGAGAAGTTTAGTTTAATGTCTATCATTTTTTTTATTTAATTAAAATACCTATCTATTTAACTAAATTAATTTTTATTTATAAAATAATAATTATGTACAAATTTATGTATTATTAACCATGTCATTTTTTTTCAAATAATTTTTTTCATAAAATAAGAACATTTTTTTCAAAAGGATTTAATGGATTTATTTTAATTTATGGATATAAAATTATTCTTACGTGTTTAGAAAAATTATTAACCGCCTTTTAAATTATAATTTCATTGAAATGTGATAAAAAATAGTAAATATATAAAAGACAATTTTATAGAAATTTATATATATATATATATATATATATTTTAGGATTTAATTTAAAATAATATTTTTTAATATTTAAACATGTAATTTGATTACATTTATAAATACACATTTCACCAAATAATGATTTTTCTGTATGGGTTATATTAATTATTATTGAATAAAATACCATGGTAAATACTTAATGAGTGTTAATTAGGGTAATATTGGGTAAACTAATAAGCCTCTAAATTCGATAAATTAAAATGAATCATATACCATCTTGAAAATAATTTTAATGATGTAATTTCATAACCACATTTATCCCCATCCTTTCTAAAACTAACTCACCATATGCCTTGGTCATTCTATCTTTTCCCCTTAACTAAAATTAGTTTCAATGAAAAAGCCCCATATTTTAAAATATAAAAGATTCTCACTTCAACCAATGTTAACAAAATTTATTAACATAATTTCCATTAAACCCCTAACCAATATACCTCCCTTAGATTTTTATTTCACATTTGGTGGCCCCAAGTTACAGGAAACTATATTCTGACCTCATTTTGCATGAATTCTAACAATAGAAGATTCAAGTCCCCAATTTGGGTATTGTCCACTACAAAACCATTTATTATATATCTTTCACATCCACCATCCTAAAAAACTATTCTAACCACAATAAAATAGTGACATCTGTATCATTATTATTTTTGAATGTCATTATATTTATATAATAACTACATTATGCTAACCTCTCATTCATTAAAAATGAAAATGTAACTTTTGTGACCTACATATTCCCACTCCCCTGAATGATATATTTCTCTTTTCATCATCCCCAATTCTGAATGGTCTTTAATTTGACTTAAAAAATTATATTTTTGACATGAGAAATATTATATTAATATTTATTATTAATTATTTTCAATATATTAAAAATAAGTTTTCGTAGTAAAATTGACTACCATAGATGAGTATACTGAGAAGGAAAACAATATAATATTTATTATTAATAGTTTTTTCTCATTAAATATTCATCAACATCTTGTAAATAATTTTTTATATCATTGAAAACTTATAATTAATAATTTTTCTATAATTATGATATTATAAGAAAATCATATTTATACTCATCCATTAGTATTGAATGTTCTTATTTGGGATGGTTATACAACTTGTATGAATGATGCAATAAAATTTATTTTTGATGGCTGTGGAAATATAATTACTACTATAACAAGATATTAACATCTCAATAATGTTTTGTTTTATGGAATGGTAATATTAATATTTAATCCATTACATATGTACCACATATCGATTATAAAAAAGTTCAAGAAGTAACTGTTCATGAACTTCAACTTCATGAATCATAACTAAAACTCTCATAGAGAAAAAACATAACATTATGAATAATAATGTTAAAATATGAATATTTCATAAAAAATATATTGTTGATTGAAAAGGATTAAATTAATGAAGATCAACAATGCCATTATGAAATTGTACGAAACCATTAATTTAATTGAATTGTTGTGGTGAAAATAAACCGCAGCCAACTAATAGGTTTATATTGAATGACTATTAATAAATATTATGAAAGTAAAAAAAATATTAAAATCTTAATGAAATATATTTTTTAGGAATTTTTTCATATTAAACATGTGGTTAAAGATATTCCACATAAGTTGGCAGTAAAATAAAATATTTTTTATAAACTAAACTCTCGTTTGTTTTGTAATAATATTTACTGACAACCATATTTATATTATGATCATATTATTCTATATCATGCTGATATTATATTCTATTCCATTCTTGTCCACTACTGAATATAATTTTTTACAAAAAAAAATTCTTCATTGATATATTTATTGAGAAAATAATCTCTATAAAGAAATATTTTCATCCCCTCCAATAAGAATATTATTTTCTATGCCTATATTAATTCACTCAAAAAAGGTTCATTTTTTCATAAAAACCGAAATATATATTATCTCATGTAAGGTTTATATTATTATTCACTAATTGCTTATCTTAATTTTTATTTAATGTTTTATAATATCACATTTAAATAAAATTGTTTTATGATATTAAAATGGGTTTTCATTACAATATCTAAAATTATATCTTCTACTCCACATTTACTCTGGATAACCATTATGACATTTTCATGGTACAATTATTGAAGTTTTTTACCAATTATTTTTTCAAATATTACAACAATCCAACTACAAAAACATGATTACATCAAAATTTTCTCATAACCATTTCACCTTATAATTATATTAATAAATGTATTGTAATGAATATTTTTAGTTTTTCATAAATTTAATTATTTATCTCCATGAATTTTCTCATGTGAAGTAATATTTAATGATTCGATATTTAAATTCAATTACAAGAAACTCTTTTTTTGATTTATTGTTAATTTCAACCAATGAAAATAGGGTATTCTTTTTTTGTGAAACCATTTGAAACGATTTATGAGAAAAATTAATTACATTGGGTTTTCATGATGAGATGTATAAATGATTTCAATTTTCCCAAGTGTGTATTGATATTCGTTATATTAATTGTGAATCTTATATTACTCAACAGTGTATTGGGTAAATCCAAAAATGTCATTAGATAACAATATTATGTATGGACCTTGTTATAATATTCATAATTTCATGTATGAATGTTGTTATAATGTTCACAATGTTACATTTAAACGTTGTTATAGTGTTCAAAATGTTGTGTATGAACATTTTTTTAAATTTTCTCAATGTTTTTCATTAAATATTTATAATGTTAATAATGTTTATCTCAAACCATTCAACATTGTTCACAACATTTTTTGAAAACCCTATCAAAATGCTCATAACCATTTTCATAAATGACATTTTATTTAACTATATTCATAATATGTTGAACTCTTTATTTTAATAATCTCAAAATCCGGATTCTAATGATATTAATGAATTTAATTTTTTAGTAAGTGTTTCATAATCGATAACAGGCAATGGAACTGACAAAGGATGAGCCACCATTGAGGTTAAGACACCATCAACCAGACTCACCTCTAAATAGGGACTCACCTCTACGATTTCACACCATCAAGATATCGTACCACTGAATTGGGAATTTTTAAATGTATAAGATTTCATCATATATGATTCAATAATTTCTATGAGTCACTGCTAGCATTGATATCTCTCTATGTAGGAGATACTGTCAGATGAAAAGCTACCGAAGTATAAAATCGAGAAACTATCACTCATTGCCATCTTGACATACAATTAAGGAATTCACCAAAATATGGATAAAATAACATTCGATGTGTCACTAGACAAGAAATATATTTTGAATAAGTATTATACACCATCAATTTCATGATTTCAAAACATGTAATCGGTTACTGAGAAACCACCATCAAAATAATTTTTTTCTAAGTATAAGACATAGTTAGTTTTGTGCCACTAAAAAAATTCACCTCCAGTTTGAGACACAACCAGATCCTAATACAGTGACACTATTTCAAAACCTATCTTTCTCATTACACTACGACAAAATCACGATTTAGCGTTGGATTTTTTTCGTTTCACAATGGATAAAACCGCCGCTAAATCGCTTGGCGGCGTTTTTGAAAAACCGCCGTTAAATCGTGCGTTGAAAAACTATTCTCTACGGTTTCGAAAACCGCCGTAGACATTTTCACGGCAGTTTTTTAGCGACAGTTTTTATATTATTTATTTATTTATTTAAATATTTATTTATTTTATATTTATTTTATATTTATTTTATATTTATTTTATATTTATTTTATATATATTTTATTTATTTTACTTATTTTATTTATTTTATTTATTTTATTTATTTATTCGTATTTATTTTATTTATTTATTTCATATTTTATTTATTTATATCGTATTTTATTTATTTATTTCGTATTTTATTTATTTATTTCTTATTATATTTATTTATTTCATATTTGATTTATTTATTTTACTTATTTCGTATTACATTATTTAATTCGTACATTCATGCATGAACATGCCCACGCACATACCAATGCAAATGCCCATGCACATGCCCAAACAATATAAAGAAATACTATGTTTGGTGAGATATAAACCCCTAACCTCTTGCATATTTTTCAAAGACATTACCACTCCAACAAGCTCGTCATGTGGTTAACAAATAGAATTTAATATACTTATATATAGTAATTTAAAAAACTAATAATACATAACTAATAGATATAAACTCAGTAATAATTAAACAGTAAGCAATAATCAATAATTAATAACCAATAATTAATCATTAATCATTAATAATTATTGATTTAGTAGTTATTTATTTAGTTATTTATTAATATTTCCTATTTATTATAATAAATAACAAATAAATACAAATAATATTTACATAAGTTATAAAATTATGAAAATAATATAATAAAATAATAAAATTACATAATTAAAATAATAAATAATAAATAATAAATAATAATAAATATGAAACAATAAATAAAAATAAATAACAATAAATAATAATAAAGAATAAAGAATAATAAATAAGAAATAATAAATAAGAAATAAGAAATAACAAACTATAAATAATAAATAATAAATAATTAATAATAAATAATTAATAATAATAATCAATTAATAAATAATAAATAATAAATAAATAATATATAATATTTAATATATAATATATAATAAATAATAAATAATAAATAATTAATAATTAATAATTAATTATTAATAATTAATAATAAATAATAAATAATAAATAATAAATAATAAATAATAATAATTAATAAATAATAATAATTAATAAATACTAAACAATAAATAATAATAAATAACAAATAATAATAAATAATAAATAATAAATAATAAACAATAAGTAATAATAAATAATAATACAAAAATAATAAATAATAAATAATAAATAATAAATAATAAATAATGAAAATAAATAATGAATAAATAATATTAATAATGAACAATAAATATTAAATATTAAATAATAATAATAAATAACACATAATTAATAATTATAAATAGATAAATAAAAAATAATAAATAATAAACAGTAAATAATAAATAATAAACAGTAAACGGTAAATAATAAATAATAAACAATTGATAATAATAAATAAATAATATATAATAATATATTATATATAATATATAATATATAATATATAATATATAATATATAAAATATTGATAATAATATATAATATATAATATATAATAAATAATATATAATAAATAAAATATTATTATTAATAATAACAAATAATATATAATAAATAATAAATAACGAGTAACAAATATTATTATTATTAATAATAAATAATATATAATATATAATATATAAAAATAAATAAATTATAATAAATAAATTATAAATAACAAATAAAAAATAACAAATAATAATAAATAAATAATAACTAAATACAAATAATAAATAATAAATAACCAGTAACAAATAATAGATAATAAAAAAATTAAAGTATACTATAAATAATAAATAATAAATAACAAATAATAAATGACACACATGGAAAAGTATGAAGAGGCGTGACAAAGGAAGAAAAATTATGAAAACGCAGGAAAATAGATGGAGAAACATGAAGAAGGAAGCATTAGAAAGCATGAGAACGCACGAAAACTCATGAAAACTCTGGAAAACTCCTTAAGAATTCAACATATTCATCATTAAAACCCACAAAAAATACCATTGATAATTATAAAAAGTCATTCAAACCCAAATAAACAGTAATAAATGGAGCAACCGTTAAACCCCGTCAAAACAGTCATAAAGTGACAAACACATTGGACTCACAATAACAGAGATAACATATGATCTGAGAGTCCATTCCAGATCCGTGACCAGTCAAATCAAAGATCCTAAAACGATCTTCAAGCTGATAGGTGAAAGTGACGGAATGGACTAATGGATCGAAAGTTACGACCATTTAAAAAAACTGACGGGGAATAGGTGATAGAAACGAGGCATCAAAAAACATAACAAACCCGCTACCCACAAAAAGGACATAACATATGATCCAGAAGTCCATGTGGGTGTCGCGACTTTTCAAACTGAAGATCGTGGAACGAACTACGATCTGGCAGGGGGAGGATTCTGAACTGACACGCGGATCGAAAGTTAGGTAAGTTTGAAGACAAGTTCGACGGGACATCGATGACAAAAATAGGGTTTTAGAGGCCTTAAGATGGGTTTGTAGGGTCTAAATACATAAAAAAAATATTGCTTCTATTAAACAAGTACGTAGCTCTATTCGTTTTCTTCGATACGATATGTGGTAGAGCACTAACAGACACCCGGAGATAAAGTTATGGCCGTTTGAAGTTTGAATTTTTTTTTAAACTTTTTTATAACTCTCATTTCTTCTGCATCTTATACCGTCACACGGTTTTGATTACACATTCCTCTAGATCTTTTCACGAGCTTTGATTTGACTGGTATTGGCACTCTAACGGACGCTCAGATCAAAAGTTATGGTTGTTTTAGTGATTTTGTGGTTTCCCATGTTTTTTGTTTCTTTTCATTTCGTGGTTGTTTTACCCAATCTTCCCCTAATCCTCAAAAAAATATTAAAAAAATATAAAAATAATAATTTTTTTTACCAATTTCACTGCGGTTTTTTTGCAGCGGTTTTAAAAACCGCCGCAAAATGCTTGTTTTTCTGTAGTGTTAAAATAATTCTAATTCCTATATTATCTAAATTAATTCAAATTTTTAATTTTTTTCTCTAAAAAGATCGATGGAATGGATTAATGAATGTTTGAGATATGCAGTATGATGATGAAGATAGTACTCAGATATGATTTTATATTCTAATATAAGATAAAGAAGAATACCAGCTGTGTATTGTGGCATGATGCATACTTTTATCAATATGAATGATCACAGAAATTGAAATCACAGATAGAGCTAAAGATACAAACTGCTACATCCTGAATACTCTTGACTGAGGAAGCTAAAGCCTATACACATATGATGATTTCCTCTTGTCATGAACAATATTATATGAAACTATTCTCTACTAATTTTCTCAAGACAACACAGCTCGACCTACATGTCAAAATACGATCTAGATGTTATGATATTCACTTTATACAGACCGAGCACTTATATGCTTACACTTTTAGATTATACTGTTTTGTTGATTTCTTCATACATATTGAGGAGTGTGTTTTATACCCTTTTTTATATACGAACATAGTATCCTACATTAATCTAGAAGACACATGATATATTCTCAAACATATTACACTTGTACACCTTTAGATAATGGTGATATAGGTCATTATGTGGCATTTTTTGGACTCCCACAAATAATAGTGGAAGATTCCATTTTTTGATTTGTATAGTTTATAAAATTTTGTAAAACCCGATATAGGTCATGGATCAACATGTTTATTTTATATTAACTTCTCATTGGTGGGAGATCATCATGTGGAGTGTCTCGGCCCATCCCCCATGGCCCATGCAGTGAGTAACTCTAAGTCTGCATTTCATAGGCTAGGGGCTGGCGACTAGCACCAAAGGTGTATTCCTTAAAACAGGGAAGGAATTCCTTTATAACCTATATACATCTGCAACCAAGAACACAACAAGAAACAAACACTTTTCAAATGTACAGAAAAAAGGGTGCAAAATGTAAAATGGGGTCGGAATATAAGCACAATAGTAAATTACAAAAAAACTGAAAGTACAAGTAATCTGGAGCAGGAAGAAAGATAGCTACTTGATTGTCCTCCCAGGTTCCTACCTGAAGGGTAGGAATAGATCACCTCCTCAACACTCCTCATCCTCTTATATCATCTACGTCCTGACACACCATATGATCCACCTTTGGGCACCGTCCAATCCTTGTACTCTCAACCTCATTCAACATCGTCCGCCATCTGCATCCAACACAAAAAGTTGTAGGCATAGCCCGTGCATTGGTGAGTATAACAATACTCATTTTGGACACTGAGACCCCAGGGGTCTCACAAAATCCTCCAATGATAAACCAAAATTATCAAATAAACAAATAAACATTCTTAGGTATATGCCAATACATATACATCTGTTATCAAGTAATCCATCTAAATTACGAGTAAAAACACAGTGGTATTGACTCAACTCACAACATTATTTATTCTAGGGTAATTATCAAGCAACTCTCCCAGTCACATCGTCGAACACCTTGACTGCTGGTGATATCCTCCTCTATCGAGTATAGTGGGCCTACTGCGTCATATAGAGGCGCTTCCTACTAACCTTGGATTGCTGAGGTACTCCTCCTGTTGAGTAACGTGGGTCTGCCCTGTCACCAAGGCACTCCCCACCGTGGGTCTTCTGCATCACCAAGGTGATCCCCATCATAGCCTGCTGAGGTACTCTTCATGTCGGGTACTGTGGGTCTGCCACGTCACAAAGGTGCTTCCCCTTGTGAGTCTGCTGCATCACGAAAGCACTCCCCATTGGGTCTGTCAAGTCACTCCGAGTCGAAACGATCAGCACTAGTCAAGTCACAGCCAGCCACTAGGTTCATGTACTATGATCACTCTTCTTATGGAGGATTTACTCCACATGCTACTGGTGGATACTCCATCTACCCCGAAGATTCTGGAAAAAAGTTTCTCAAATGTCTGCCATGTCATAGGGTTCTCAACTTAATAGACAACGCGTCAATCAGTCACCCGGTCTATGAGTTATTACCCTTTTCATCCTGGGGGCACAGTTAGATTCGTGCTTGATCCCACCTGACCTTAGATCATTTCAATAAAAATATTTTTTGGGTATAACTCAAAGGGACTGTCTCACTACAGGGTTTCCAACGCTGCTGATGGGTCATCAAACCGATATTTGGTGCCAATTTTATGGCCAACAAAAGTAATTGGGTCATTGGGGATCCAGTTCCAATATGACCCGGTCATACGGACCTAGACCAGCAGGCTGTGATGAGCCGTGGAGGGCCGCAGGTGGCCACGGGGCTACAGAGGGGGCTGCGAGGGCGCGAAGCTGTTGGGTGGCTCTACTGGGGATGGCGGTTCGGCCGCGGGGCGGTGGTCCGATCACGGGGTGACGGTCAGGCCACGCGGGGTGGCGGCCCGACCATGGGGCAGCGGTCCAGCCGCGAGGTGGCAGTCAGGGTGTGGGGAGGCACCCCGACCACGGGGAGGCGGTCTGACTGCTGGGTGGTGGCTCGACCACGGGGCGGCAATCCAGTCGCGGCGCGGTGCCTCGACCGCTTGGTGACATTCTGGCCGCGGGGTGGTAGTCCGGCCACAGGGCGGTGTAGAGGCCGCAGTGTGGTGCAGAGGCCATATGGAGGTGACGATGGCCGCTGTCAGTGCGGAGGCCACGGGGGAGCGGTGGGGGCCACAGTGTTGTGCTGTTGCATTGTCGCCATCGTCACGACATACGGCGGTGCTGACCGCTATTCTCATGCCCCAACCATGGATGGTTTTCGTCCTCCTCCATCATGAAAAACACCAAAATATTTTCAGAAGGGTTGGGCCATGTTGGTTTGGCCCGTACCTTCCGCATTAGGGTGGTAGCATATGGATCAACAATAACATAAAAGAATAACAGCATGCTTTACAACCTCCTACAACGTTTCATTCTCAACCTGCCAAAGAAACCATGGAAAGAATATGGGAAAATATTCACAAACAAATAAACCCCTACATGATTGTTTATTGATGTCGACGAAAAAGTAATAAGGTGAAGTTGTCAACGTTCATCTCGTCTGCCACAAACCTCCAATTTCGGGCTCGTGCATTGGTTCATCATAGTCGAATATGTTCCTCCTTGAAGGGTGTGCCGAGGAATAATTCGAAGTCGACGTTCTTTGTCGGTGGAGCGTTCTTCATTGGAGAGCTTTTCTCCAAGAGCTCTCTCATTTTCCAATCATTTCCCTCAATCCCACCAAAATGAAAATAGAAAACATAATAATTTATGTTTTTCAAATTAATTTATGTGGGAACATTTTAAGTTGGAACAAAAATCAATTGGGTTAATTAATTAACCAGGTTATCATAACAAATGTCGGAGGAGTTGAAGAGGCTCCCCTATATTTATGAGGGAGTTGAGAGGTTTAGGCCTCGGGTGGTCCCCACCACCTTAACCTTTCATTAGAGGATAGGCTCGGGAGGTCCCCACTACCATGACCTCTCATGGGAGGTTATGGTCTGGTGGTCCCCAATTCTCGAATTCCACATGGAGTTTTTAACAAATAAATTAAAAATAATATGTTGTAAAATTTTATTTTTATGATATTATTTCATGAAAAACACCAAATCTAACTTCCACCCTCGACCAACTATCGTTGAGGTGAATGTCTCTTTAAAAGAATAGTGGCACTGCGAGTTCAACGGTGACCTCAGATTCCAATTCTGAGCAATGATTCTAATGTTAGAAAACCTCACTCGCACGTTTACTGAACGTACCTGAAATAAATTTCAGAAATTTATTACGGGCACTATGGGCCTTAAAATCACACGCCGTCATTTGTCACGGACACGTAAAATTGACATATATATTTTTTTAAAAAAATTTATAAGAAAATTCTGAGTCTTTACATTCTCCCCACCTTAGGGATTCTTGTCCCCATAAGACACAACTCAAACTAAGGGAATAGATTGGGGTATTGAGCACACATCTGAACCTCCCTCTCCCAGGTGCTCTCCTAGAGGTTACCATGCTTCCCTCAAACGCATTAGAGAGGTATCGATCGTCCATGAAGGACCCGCTCATGTCGATACTCAACCTCGACTGGAACCTCCGTAAATGTTTCCCCATCGTCGACATCTAGCACTCCATGGTCGATGAGGTGAGAAGGTTCATGGATGTATCTCTTCAGCTGGGATATGTGGAAGACGTCGTGCACCCGGTGCAACTAAGGTGGGGAGAATGTAAAGACGCAAACATTTCATGTAAATTTTTTAATGTAAAGACCCATAATTTACACTGAAATTTTGAGCCATTACATGGAGAGTACTATTTATATTCTTGAGGTTGAGCCTCTTATATTCAATAATTCAACTGTGTGTTTTTTATTTTATATCATCGTTTAAAACTGAATTTATATTTACTATGAAAAAACTAATACTTTATTGTTAATAATTATTTTTTTAAATATTTTAATTAATTAAATTCATTTCAATAGACTATGTAATATTGTATACTACTTCCCAAATAACTAATAACTCTTTAAGAAAACATTTGACATATTATAACTTATATCTTTTAACTTTATTGATTAATTAGGTTGTTTTAAATTACCTAGGGGATTTCAAATTATTTTTTTTATGAATAATTTTTATGGGCACTCAAATCACCACTATTGAGATTCCCATGAAACAAATATTTGGTATTAATAGATTGATTTATTTGGTAATAATTTTTTCAAAATTATTTTTACTCTGATTTTAGTAATGTTTTAATGATATAAAATATACATTTTTTCTAAATATAATTCTTAAAATGGATTATGGTAAAGAATGTTATAATAAAAACATATCAAATTTCATTAAAATAAATAACTATGATCAATTTAAAAATTATGATGATAATTTGTATTGAAAGAATTGGTTTTGATATTTTTTTCTATTATAGGAGATGAATCTGTTATTCTCGAAACTGCTAGAATAAATTAGGATGATGCAAAAATGTTATCCAAGATTAATAATTTTACATCCATTAATTCCATATACTATACCCTATGACATTATGAGTTTAATATACTTTGTACAAGAAAAACATATTATTATATTTGGGACACTATTTCTATTTCATATGAGAAAACATTAAATCTCAATGAAATGTGTCCTAACACTTATACTACAAAATATAGTTACATTAAAATAACCATGATGAACCTCTTTTTGAAATGTATGATAGGTTCACTAAAATTGTAATTAAAATGATCTCACTTCAAAATCATGACTCTCTAAAGGATCAGATCACGTCGATGTTATAATGTTTACCTAAACGATAGAGAGACACATATGTCTCCATCCGAGAATCTTGTGATATTACCAAGCTTCCAGATAAGGAGTTGATTTGTAAGCTTATGATGCATGAAGAATAGATAGATGTAAACATATAATAATATTAAGAGCCTAAAATAAGATCAATTTCATTACAGACTATTACATATATACAAAAATATAAATAAAAATAAAAGGTACTATTTTTTAATTCCAGGGATAATGAATGTCTACAAGATAGTGAGGAAGATATGGCCCTTCTAGCTATAAGGATTAACGAGTTTTATAGGAGGAAAAAGTCTTTCAGAAATCCAAACTAAAAAAATATGAATGTAATGGTATATTAGATAAAGACTATAGGAGATATAATGATCGAAAAGTGGTATTTATCTATGAATATAAGAGGAAAGGACATATAATATTGGATATTCCAAATCACAAATACAATATGAAATATGATGTAAATGAAATAAGATAAAATAAAGCAATAAAATCCACCTTTAGGGAATCTAAAGGTAACTCTATTGATTCAGATTTTTCACCTATAGAAAAAAAGATCAAGAGGACATGCCTTTAATGAAAAAAAATTCTAAGGTACCAACTTTATCTAATTTACCTACTGAATATATTGTGTCATATAAGTAAAATTATGATGAATCTAAAAATAATTAAAATTATTATTATAATATGTCAAAGGAATAATTATTTTAAAATTATAATATGTTATAAGAAGACTTTAATTAGTATAAAGATACATATAAAACTCTTAAAAGACATCATGTTTTGATTTCTAATAGAAAATATGAACAGTCTATTAAAAAAAAGAAATACACTTAACTACTAAAAGAGAATACTGAACTCATGATATTAAATGAGAATTTAAAAAAAGGGTTTGAAAGTTTTTTAAATGGTTGGAAAAATAATTCAGAGATATATGGTAACTGTGTTGTAGGTATGTATGCCACTTTAATTGGATATCAATCTTGATAGAGGAAAATAACCAAGTACATTTGTTCTTAAATCTTGACCAGAGAGTTATTTTGCAAACTATATATCTAAAGAACCCAACCAGGTTTTGATTTATAAAATTAATCAATATTTTTATCAGAAAACCATTATAAAAACATGGGTTTTCAAATAGTTGATTATTAACATCTATGTAAAAAAATTGGTTTAGGTTTCAAAGTCATTTCACATATAATTTTCTTATAGGAAGACAATTTTAGGTCCTCCAGTAGGATTTTATGGTACATGGAAAGTTGTTGATCATGAAAAATGAAAACAAATTATTAATTATTAAAGATCATTAATATGGTTTATGGTGTTAATGATACCTTTGGGGATAATGAAAAATATAAAATCATTATCCTTAGATAAATAGTATCCATAATTCATTTTTAATTAGTAATTTTTTATTTTTTTTTGGTTTAATGTATAACCATCATATTATTTCAAAGTTATGTGATGATGAATTTTATGTTATTTATGAAAAAATGATTCCTTAAATGTTATTGATTTTAATAATGTTTTAGTATTTACATCCTTGAGAAATGGTAATGTTTATACAGTTTATTTAAATTCAATAGTTTTAAAAAATGATTCATTCTTAAGTTCCTTTCACAATGAATCTTATCTTTTTCACTAGAGACAAGGTCATTGAAAAATTCACTCACCTAGGAAGCTTACTAGGTAAGGGTTAGTTATGGATCTACCTAAGTATGAGTTCCCAACAAGTAAATTCACAAACAGCTATTAAATATAGAAACAAAACAATGTTTATTATAAATCAATGAGAGAAGTGCTAACATTTACACCTCTTGAGTTTGATTATATGTGTTTTTTGGACCTTTTTTAGTTTATAGATTAAATGTGAATAACTATTTTTTTGTTCTTGTAGTTGATTTTTTAAAAATACATGGGTATACATTCTATATCAAAACATTATCATTTTTTTATACTATACTGAGGTTGATAAATATGTATAGAATATTAGAGGAAAGAAAATTAATACCTTAAGATGAGACCATGGCTATGAGTTTGGAAATAAAATTTTTCCGTCATTTTTTCATATAATGGGTACACTAATAAATTTGATGCTCTTTGTACAGCACTATAGAATAGATTTGTAGAAAGGAGAAAGATAACTTTACAAGATATAGTTTGAAACGTGATAAATGAATATGACCTAAACATTTTAATTTTGTCATAAGATGTCAATACATCCCAAGACATCATAAATAGAGTCTTTATCAGAGAAATATTTAACAAGACTCCCTATAATCTATAGAAATATATAAAATAAATGGTTAATTAAATTAGTTGTTTCAGGATACTATGTCTTTATTCCAAACACTAAGGACAATTTGAAAAAAAAGTTCTTACAAATGATATAGATAAATTTTCCTAGTTTACTCAATATATAGCATAGACCATATAGTTTTTATAAGAATACGAATAATAATATCATATCAAATTTAATAAAACTAATTCATATAATACTAAGACCTCCTTGGAAAACATTGATAATGAATTGTCTTCTCTAAACATAAATTAAAATCCTTTAGATTTTCCTCTCAAATTGAAAATAATCATTTTTTATGAAGATCATCCAGAAGGTGCTGAACATGAATCAATAGAACATGAAGTGATCATTCTATCATTTTCTCAATTATTTATAAACATTCAGTACAATAATTTAGATATTGTTTTAGGGGACTTATATAGTGAAGCATTAACTAGATATTCTCTTAGAAATCATGTTGAACATTGGGAATTCCATTATAACATTGAACCTAATAACATTGATGAATCCATTAAGGTTGATTTTTTGGTAATAGGCATGAATGATGAATTGAATCAATTTTGAAGAATAAAATTTTGGGAACATGTAGATAGATCCAAGGAAACTGTGACCATTGGCACTTACTCATTGTTATGAAAAAAATGTGATGATTTTGGTATTGTAATTTGAAACAACATTTTTTTTCACAAGGTTATAGTATATAAAAACAGATAGAATATCAATCAATCTTTTCACATGTATCTAGATATAAATCCATTATAATATTTCTATCCTATGCAACACATCAATTTTTTTGTGTTATCAAATGGATGTAAATAGTTCATTATTGAATGGTTTTAAAATTTTGTATGTTTTGTTGAAACACCATCTTGTTTTCAAAATACACATTTCTAAATAATTTTTTAAGTTAACTAACCCTTTATATGGTTTCTAATTGTCTTCTAGGGACATTTATGAAAGCCTGAGAAATTTTATTATTTCAAAATTATTTTCAAATGGTATAGATGAACGTACACTTTTTATGAAATGAATATTAAAAAATGTTTTCACATTAAAAATATATTTTGATGACATTATTTTTGAATCTCTAAGAAATTAATTTTTTACTTATTATTCTAAGATGATGAAAAATGAATTTGAATTGAGTTTAATTCGTGAAATAATTTTTTTTATAGATATGTAATCATTCAAAATGTAGAACATGTTATTTAGAATTAAAGTAAATATACAAAAGATATTTTAAAATGATCTAACTTGGATAAAACTAATTGTAGTGATATTCAAATGAGTACCACCTATAAGTTGATTCTTGATAAATATAGGAAACCGTTTGATCAAAAAAATGATAGAGGTATGACTTTAATTCACCTATATATTAATGCTAGACAACTTGATATAATATTTAGTGTTTGTATGGATTATAATGTTCATGAAAATACCCAAATATTAAAACTTTATTTATGTTAAAAAAATTAAAATACATTAAGTATAAAACCAATTTTAGGTCATTTCTCCATAGAGGATAAGTATTTTGTCGAGTGAATTATTCAAAAATTAGTTTTGGTGAATGAAAGTTAGATAAAAAATGCTTCTGGACCATGTCATTTTTTTGAAATGTCTCTAGTTTGTCTGAAATAATAGGTTGGATTGTCTATTGGAGAAGCTAAATACATATTGTTTTGTTGTTACTATAAAAATATTTTGTAGATAAAAAACACATTACAAGACTATAGATATAAATTAAAACATTTCACCAAAAAAATGTGATAACACATGTCCAATCAATATTTTCAAGGATCATATTCACATTATTGAAAAAATAACATTGATATAAGACATCACTTTTTGATATACCATTTTTAAAAGAGTTATATCACTCTTGAGTTGAATGGAACATAATATAATAAGGATGATATAATTACTATGCCTTTAAATTATAAGGAAATGAAATATATAAAACATGAACTACGAATGAATAACATTGATTATTTTATATTTAGGTGAAATTCTATTGGGTGGAACACCATTGGAATGACACACTGTTAGGTTGTGAAACTATTGATATATCCCTACAATTGAATTTTCTACCCATTATTTTAAAAACCCTATTAGATTTTAAAACCATTGGTTTTATTCATTTTTGAACTATTATGTTTCTAATATTATTAAACCACGATATTATTTTCTTCTGTTATTTGATATTTTAATGACTCGATATGTTTTTGTCCCTCATACTAAATTTAATTTCAATTTCTCATTATTATTTTGATTGTTATTGTTAAATATACCTAAATACACAATGATAATAAAATGAATATATTTATATTTTCAACACACCTTGAGACCATCATGACACTCTCGATTCCTGATAGACCACTTTTCGGTAAAAATTAAAACATGAAATATTTCTCTTAGCTTTTGACTGATTAAACTGATCTAATGTAAATAACAAGGATGAATCTCCCTCAAAATAAATCTATAGAAAACTCATGATCAAATAATAAGTGAAAAGTCGAACCAAGTGTTCTTACTTTAATTGCACCAGTTCACCCCGATCTTGGAAATAGTGTTGTAGTATCTAAAAGGTATGTTGAAGAAAAGTGGTATTATTTTAGTAATAAACTTGTATTAAAAGTTCTACAAATACAAGAAAGGTATAATTGGTTATCATAAAATGAGATACCATTCTATCCCAGGATGATACATCTCATCTACCAGTATATTGATTTTGGATTTAATAATGAAGAATTATACTAGATGAGAGCCAGAATAAAAGGAAAATTTTGTTTTTCTTCAAAACATTTGGCCATGTGTTTGGGTGTAACATATGAAGGAATTTGTGATGATTATAAATGATTTATTCATAAGGGTAGTGAATTTATTTTTTTATGAATATACTTATATAGAAATTATTATTAATTAGTTAACAAGAATATCTGTTGCTATAGAGTTGGATGGGGATTGTAGGTTGTTGTTTAAGTTCATAAAACACATGTTATTCCCTAGGAAATGTGATTTGCCTCCATGAGATAATAACTTTTGTATCTACATTTCATAAGCATATGATGTCATGGGATGAATATTTTTATGTATATCATTGTTTATATGTTTGATATGATAAAACAATATTCGAGAATAACAATTTAATCTATCCAAACTAGATTTCTACAATGTCAAATTATTAGGGTCTAGTTGCTGGGGATAAAGAAATAGTTGCATATTATGGTGGATTATATATTCCAAAAGTTATATGTTCATGGATGAATATTAGATGGAACCCTTTGGAAAAAAATGTGTTAGAGATATTGATATGTTGTACACATAATTTAATCTAGTGAATAATCATACAAGACCAACATATGTGTTTGATCCTGATCTAGGGCCTGATGATGTTGTATAATATTTTAATGAGGATGAGCAGGGTTTTTCAAAAGAATATGCAGTGATGGTATTGACACCTACAGGTAACCTCATTCACCACTGATTACATATGGATGTCCTACTCTGCCTAGGGGTCATCCAAAGAGTGAAAATTTATTAAAAGTAATGAATAAAAAACAAATGTTTTTAGTGAGGTTCAAACTAAATGTAGTTCAAATTATCATGATTAAGAAGATGATGCTGTTGATGTAGAATAAGAGGATGAAAATGAAAATGGTGATGGAAATGAAGTCAGTATTGATAAAAACATTGACTTTGATGTCTCAAAATGAATAATTATAATGATAAATGTAGAGATTACTCTAGAGGTTCTTACATCAACAAGTAAATATACCAGGAAACCAGATCTTTCTGAAGAAGTTGAACAGATCTTATAGAAAAATCCTCAATCATCATAGTTATAAATCCCCATGTTTGTAATTTTATCAAAAAGAGAAGGAAAGTGATGGAATTTATGTGATTTTAGTTTGTGATAGTAAAATATTTTTCAGTTCTACCTTGGTTAAGTAGATGGGTGTTATTTTAGCATTAGAAAAACGGGTTTCTAAGAAGGATAAAAAGAAGATGATTTCCTCTAATCTAGGAAGTGATTAATATTTTAGTTTTTTAGCTATAGATGAGTCACCATATGAAATATATGCATATATTGACCCTACTATTGGTTACCAAATTGTTGTATAAAGCTTAAGTGTTCAGAAATTTGATGTCCATATGAAACAAGTGACAGTTAGTGAACATACTACTACCGCTAAGAGTGTTTATAATGCATTTGATACCCCACAATCTTTGTACCTACACCCTTTGTGGCACCTCTTTATACAATTTCAATCATTTTTGCACAATAAAAGATTAATTTATCAGCTTCTACTCCTTTAGATTGTTGGTTTAATCCCATGATAGAAGAATGGGAAAAAATTAGAAATAATCCATCAATAGATGGTGGACTAGTGGTTCAAAATGAAAGAGATCCAACAGGATCTATGATTTCAAAAAGAATTTTGAGTTTTTTTGGAAATATTTTTCCTCTATAAGACCTATGAAATTCGAACCTACTACTCTATCTCCTCATATCATTCTAGTTGATGTAGTCACCAGAATAACATAGATACTCCTGGTAAAAGGTTTGTGTCTAATTTTTATAAGAGTTTGAATAATCATTCTACACTCCTGACCAAGCATAGTGAGAATGATGTATGATATCTATTTGAGTTTGTAATTCATAAAAATCAACCAAAGATGATGAATCACATCGAAGAGGTTGCAATTAAAATTACGATAATAAGTAGTGATCTAGAATCAATGATGTCTTTTATTGAACGAATGCAATATGAAATTTCAACAAGTATTGAAGCTCTATTTAAAAGTGATTAAAATATTACTTCAGTGGGATCTATATAATTATATCCTCATACACTAGTGTTTTATGATGAATTAATCAAACATATTTTTAGAGAATAATTGAGAAATTCCTTAGCTTGTTATTCCAGTGTTCTTCCTGGTCAGCCCCATGAATCCTTGAGTAGAATAAGATATAACAGTTACCGTGTTTTTATATTGATTACCTCATATCCACATAATATAAAATCATACATAGATACAGTAACCAAGGCTATAAGATATTATATCTCATATTTTTACCAAGAATAAAATGTATTATAATTTCAATTTTCTGTTAGGAAATTTTAAAATGCCACTGGTTACTCATTCCTTCAAGGAGTAAGTTCAATAGTTGAAAGAAATGAACATGGTGGTCAATAAATTTATAGAGTAAAAAGTTCCCTTCTATAGTGTAATAGAAAAATGTGGCTAGATTATTATGTATTTTATATATATGACAAATCCATTTTTACATGTTCAATACAATAGTTTTTTTTGTCAAGAATCCATTCCTCTTGCTTCATAGCTATCATTCAGAGTCGGAGAGACCAAGCATACACATCCACTTTTTCTATCCAAGTTCCAACATTTCTATTTCCTCCTGCTTAAGATATGAGATATCTTAGGATATGTATTATTGTATATGATCATAATCCTCAATCTGTAGATAGAAAAACCACTAGTTTTCCATCTTCATTGCTTACTACACCTTCTAATCCTTCAACATATGATCTAGAGAAATCTATGGCCAAGGGAAAAGATCCTATGGATCGATTACCCATGCCATGAATATGTTATTAAAATTAGATTCTATATTTTGATGAGACAACTTTTATAAAAAAAATTTTATAGAAAATTCTCCAAATGATGTTTTTGAGTATTAATTTTTAATATATATTTATTCATTCAATATTTTTAATTTTTAACTTCTTATTATGTTATATCTTTTGGATAATCCCAAATGTAATGCCTCGACCCCAGTTGCCCAGAGTCAGTGCATTATTACATAAAATTGGCATGATCATAAGAAAGATCAAGTCTCAAACGACCGATTTGTTTAGTAGCCTATGAATAACTAGATACATTAATAAAGTATACATTACTTCATAAAGTGAAAAACTACTACAACAACATATTGTCTTCATATACCCTCATGTTATCCCTGCAAGTCATTCATAAATAACTTCTTCATATACTGGGAAAAATAAAACATTGAAAGGGGTAATATCAGATGCTCAGTAAGGATAACAATATAGTAGAAACATTCATAAATAAGCATAAACAATTAAGGCAATGTATAGAAAAATAAAAATCATTTTAAACTTGAACTTCAGCATAATATTGCAAATATAAAATGAAATAATGCCATTTACTTATTCACATGGATATTCTACTATTTGAATAATCACAAGAAATATCTATAACCACATTCATAATGATGGAATGCATAATTCCAGACTATGATAACCACATAGCCAAGGCCTCGTGCCGAGACTACAAATACGATTTTGTCAAGGCCTCGTGCCAAGACACTAGTTTGTCTCATGAGACCTACCGATGCATTGAGGAGCTATAGCAGGCTCCACCCATCACTTACTATATCCAATTCATTCCTCATATTGAAATGTTTGAAACATAACATAAACATTCGTATTAAAACTAGCATACGAAATGTCAATACTTTATCAACCAAACATGAATGGTATAAAAATATCACATCCACAGTCAAACATAAATCATTCGATACAATATGAATGATTATATTGTATCATATTATCCTAAATCTAGAATAATGAAGGATACTGACATAGATGAAAATAATCCTCAAAACTATTAAAGAGAAATATCCCCATTTTTCTTCAAAACATTTAAAAGTCACACTATTTCTCAAAAAGTCATTTAAAATAGTTTTTTAATCAAAGTGTCCCATAAAACATTGAAATTTTTTAAAGTAATTTTGATTTTAAATCTTTAATGTCTATATAAATAAATCCTTAAAACCATTTTTAAAACATGGACATTATTGAAAATGATTTACAATAATAAATCATTAAAACTTTTTAAAATGATATTTTAGTTATAGTTCTAACCAAAAGAGAGACACATGAATACAAATAATTGGGGTAATAAAAACTTTGTAATATCATGAGAATAGAGGGATTCATGATATACTATGTCAAAGTACATTATATACACCATATAAAAGTGATTCGGTGTATAACAACAAAGGAGTCTCAAATGGAATGTAAATTGAGTATAAATCTCTCATAAAGGAAGTATCCTTAGGTTATGGATAAATCAACGACATAATTTTGTGTGAAAAATATAAATACACTCAATATGACTAGATATTTAGGGTAAAACAATAAAAGTACATTCACACATATTCTTGTAAAAACAACACCTATAAATTAGATGTTTAACTCTATAAATGGAGACTGAGTTAAAATTACTCTTATCAAGTTCAAATCGATGACTTGAGAATTTATCAATGGATTGATTATGTGTATCAAAAGTATATCCACAGAAAGGGGAGTGTAAATTATGACATAAGAAAATAAATAGTGATTCCACACATAATCTTGGAGTAAAATAATCAATGAAGTATTAGTAAAGCCGACTGAGTGGAAATTGAAATTTTAAATTCTCTTATCGATTTGATAACATAAGAAACATACACCCATGAAAGAAGGATAATACAATGATGAAGTAAATGTCCATAAATTAATGTAAATTACACAATGAATACAATCATGGGCAGTACACACACCACATGAAATAAAAAAGTGGTGAACAATGGAAATCTCATGGAATTAAAAGTGAGATAAGAAACCTATTACTTTGTACTTTTTCCTTAGTTGAGGGTAGGTTAGCCTCCTTTATAATGGTGAAATAATTGTTATTGAATTATACAAGGATCATATACATTAATATAATATATTATCTCTTAACATTTCATTGTTAATAATATCTTGGTATTATCATCGTTTCAGGTGTTAACTTACTTGTTTTATTTTATATGTTTTGTTACATAAGTAGTGTTTGTTATGGGTAGGTTGTATATTATTCAAATAAAAAAATATATAAAGTCCTTAAAAATTATTTTTAATCATAAAAAGAGGATTAGACTTGAATGGATACGATGGGGAATGAATCTCATCGCGTTCGTGGAGACGGTAGTCCGTACATACGCACGATCGATAATATCATTCTTTTGATATTAAAATAATATATAATTGGATTGTATATTATATATAAAGAATAATTATAATGTTATATTTATTATTTAAATGAATTAAACATCATTATTATACCCATCTAAATAATAATGTATTGAATAATAATTACCCCACGACGTGGACACAGTAGGCTGTACGTACACACGTATGGTGACATGTCATTAAAAGGAAGGATATAATACTGAATATGGTTGTACCATATTTATAATAACATCACAGTATATAGGAGATACTGGATTTATTATTTTATAATATAAATAACAAATAAATAAGAAGTTGAAGAGGAAAGGAAATTGAAAGATGGTGGTGAAAACATTACCTCTTCTTCGGGTTCTTTCGTTTGACATGATCAAAAGGGCTCCTTAGATTGGATTTCTGATCCAACTAAGGCCTCAAGGATGAAGTGAGGGAAGTTGAGAGAGTATTTGGGCGGGGTTTGGCCGGGCCAAAAGGCTTTGAATGTGTGAATTAGTGATAAGGGTGAGTAACCTTTTATAAGGGGGGTGAGGGGATCCTTTGGAAAAGCTAGAAATATTATTTTATAAAACAATCATATTAGGTTTCTAATGGCTCCAAAGTGGATTATTAAAATTATAGGGTGGGTATGGGTTGATATTATTTCATCCAATAGAATTTATACAGGTTTTTGTCATTATATTAAACTTATCATTTAGTCTTAACTCTTAGTTAATTAGTTTGACATTTACCATGTCCCTTTGTATTTTTATATTATATAGTTAATAAACATACTATATACATCCAAGAGACCCCCATGTGGTCCATTAATGACACACCTATCATGATATAAGTCATTTGGATGAACCTTTGATTTTTTGGAATATAATATCAATTAATAATATAATATATGTTTTAAAAACTCATTTATGTCAATTTTAACACTATTCAATAATTGATTTTTGTTAAAGTCGTATAACCTGTATTAATTCGATCCAATTTCATTTAAGAAATCCTATAATTCCATATTTACCAATAAAATTCAGGGATGTGATAAAAAGTCAAATTTTATTTATTTTAACATTTATAATACCAATTATTTGATTCTTTCATTGATAAGGAAAATACTGCATCATTATTGTGTCACAAATAATATTAACAATTAAATGTCTAAAAATTATAAATAAAATACCATTATGTAGAAAATGTTTTTAGATTTGTAATAAATATTTATATTCTAAAATCCAACATATACAACCCTATGTAATATTTTTTAAAAGATATATGCTTATGTCATTTTTGTATTTATTTTAACATAATTAGTATAAAGTGTCCTTATCACTTACAAGTGGATCCATGGGGTCCCAAAATCGACCCAAAGATGCCCACGTTCGGACTTGTATCTACCAATAATGTTAGGACACGTTTTAGGGTAATTAATTATTTTTATATTATTATTATTTTTTACCCTTATTTACCGGATTTACCCTTTAACCATGGTAATTAAAATATTTACCAAAGTAATTAGTCAGAATGTCTAAAAATAAAAGTTACCTATTTAAAAAAATTGAACATCATGACTCCAAATATGGAATCCATTTTTCCAAATTCAAAACATAGAAGTGGTAGAAATTAATTTAAAATTCATTCCCGCTGTTAAATCAAAAAGTGTGTTTTTAAGAGATAATAACTTTTAAAAGATTGACACTTGTTTATGTTTGGTTTAATTGTGAAATTATGTCCAATGACCAACAATGTATTAAATGGTAAAAATATATTCTAAATATACTTTATAACCACTCAAATTCATAATTTATCACTATTAAATATTTCGATTAAAAAAGTTGTTTTTAATTAAAATTTATTTATTTTCACTATTCGTCAAAATATAAAAGTTATCCGAAAAGTACCAAAATTTCACCCTAGGATAATTTCGATATTATGAATCCAAAAATGAAGTCAATTTTTAGAGATAAAATTTTAAAATTTCAAAAAGTTGGTATTACTATTCCTAACGACTACTTTGATTGGTCGTAGTGTGTTAGAATCTCGAAGTTACGTACAACACACGCTACTATATTATTCAAATATAATATTATTGTGGATTCTTGGGGTGTTACATTCTCCCCTCCTTCAATAAATTGCGTCCTCCCAGTTTTTAAAATTGGTAATGGGAATATAATGTAATGTCCCACATCGAAAAAAGATCCAATAATACTATCACTTTAATAGAAAGAAAGAGAAGTAAAAAGGTCTCCTGAGATAAACTATACTAGGATTCTATGTAGAAAATCATGGATATGGATGATAAAATTATTTTCATGTTCTGATGGAGAGGGATAGAAAACATGATTCGGAGAATAATAACAACAAGAAAACCACAAACTTGTGATGGGACAAACCGTCATTAGTTTCCTAGTAGGAAAAGTAAACGGACAACATTTTTAAATTTTTTAAACCACATTACATAAAGATGAGGAATTCATTTCAGAGACTGACTAAGAACATAAAGATATATACTTAATTTTTAAGTAGAGTTTCATTCATTAATAAATTTCCCCAACTAATTCATTTTTTAAAACGATGAGTATACAAGAAGACCTGGTCACATTGGAAGAGCTAGAATAAAATTCTATAGAATCACATGATCCATGGAGGATAAAATATATATCTACCTTGTCATTAGAGATTAACCAAAACCAAAACGGTTTGTACATGATCTGATGATCCCCCAAAATGATAGTCATTTAGAGAAAGAAACACAAATCTTAATTTCTAACGTCAATACCCCAATGTTAAATAAAAACCATTCAATAAACATTTGTACTTAAAATCCTTCAATATAATCCAAACTAATATTGAAACCCAAAACTTAGAAGAATTTGGTTCTGCAGTCTTCCATGTAAAATTGTATCTCTAAAGGACACCAACTACTCTTAAAGTCACATACTTAAAAGTAATTAACCTAATCACATATTCTCTATTATAGGTTAATCATTCTAATAAATAACCCAAATCACTATAAATCCACAATAAAAACATAGATAAAAATCTACCATTACTCCTAAAATGAAACCCCATAGTATTCTATATTCCTTGGGCATATAGTTTTCCCAACAAATCAAACATCATTCAAAATAACATTTATTACGTAATCACCAAATCATTTTCCTATACTAAGGGTATTCATTTAATAAGACATAAGAACCCAAATCAACTTATTATTGATCAATAAAATCATTTAACTAAAAATAATTAGTCACACTAACCATGTACTTCATGTAGTCCAGTGGTAGGCGATAAATCTCAATCGCACTTTGGTTGTGGGTTCAATTCCCCCATATTTTTCTGACGTGACGGGTTGTCACACGGTTTGCGTGTTGTTCTTTTTCAAAAACTATATTTTATAACATTACCTAAATGACGTAAATTACTCAAAATAACCATAACATAATTTAACCAGAAATGTTATCTCATACCTTTCATTTTCATCCAAAATTATAATAACTTGTAATTTCCTCAAACCCAATGATCATATTAAACCAAATTGTTATTTATAACTATATACACAAGAAAAATGATAATTCTTCCTCAAATATCATTCTCATATAGAAAAATGATGGGTTACAAATACAAGAGAAAATTATTTCAATGTAAACACATCAACAAGGAGAACTAATACTATTTAAAAATTTCTCCATCCAATTATGTCCCCATATCTTCTTCTTTTACCAAGAAAATGTCCTATAGAATAGGGCATTCAGTCGGGTAATGGCCAGGTCCCCTATATATACGACAAATGACTATAAATGGATTCTTGGGACCATTTTTACATTCTTCCATAGTACTCTTCATTTTTCTTCGACGATTCTTCACTTTACGTCCTTCCTTCCCGCACGTAAATCATTTATTTGTCTCATTGAGACACTTTCCTCGGTGTCTCCTTCTATATTTCCTACATGATGGAAATTGAGGATTCCTTTCTCCATGGTCTCTAATGCTGGAGATCTTATCATTCATCACCTTTCTCTTCTTTATTGAGTCTGGGAATTGGTTAATACATATATTTTTTATCATATTTTTTGGAAAATTGATTTGGCATGAAGACGATATCTTTTACGCCTATCAACATTCCATTTTCTTGCTCATTTCCACCACCGTTCTAACCTTGTACATCATTCTCAAAGTCACTATGACTTCCTTGGAATCTAGCCATTGACTAAAACCAGAAAGCATTGTGTGAGTAACAGTGGTCATAAAATCATTTAGAGAATATCATGTCACCATATTTTCAATATGAAACACATTAGGATTAACCAAGGTCATTTAATCTCATATTATATATAATACATCAAATCAGTTTGTATATAAAATGTAAATTACCCTAAGCATATCTCCCAGGAGTGTCGTAACCATGAGTGCAACAAGGCCCGTTGTCGTGCACCAGTTCCTGTTCAAGTCTAGTTCAAAGCGGTGTTTTCATGTTTTACCCCTAGGTACATCTGTGCCAGAACCGCCTCTACCTTCTCGTATCTAGAAAGGGATGTATTTCTCGTAAAACTCACAAAATCTCTACAATACCAAAATTCTTGGATGCTCTTCTATACTAATCCTCAAAGTCTATCTTAGGGATATGTGATCAAATCAGAGTTTACCTAAATCTAGCTTCCAAGGTTTATACTAAACTTCCTCTAATACCAACTCTAACGCCCCAAACCTAGTTTCCCAGAGTCAGTGCATTATTACATAACATTAGCATGATCCCAAGAAAGATCATTTCTCGAAAGAATGATTAGTTAAGAATCCTTGGAATAACTAGATACATTCATAATGTTTACATTATATCATAAAGTAAAAAACCACTACAACAACATATTGTCTTCATATACCCTCATATTATCTCTATAGGTCATTCATAAATTGTTTCTTCACATCCTGGGAAAAAATAAAACATTGAAAGGGCTGAGCTCAGATGCTCAGTAAGGATAAAAATATAGCAGAAACATTCATAATGTAGCATAAACATTTAATGAAATGTATAGCTAATACATAATACTTTTAAACATGAACTTCAGAATAATATGGAAAATATAAAATGAAATAATACCATTTACTTATTCATAAGGAAATTATACTAGTCAAATAATCACATGAAATATCTATAACCACTTTCATAATGATGGAATTCATAATTCCATACTATCATAACCACATGGAAAAGGCCTCGTGCTAAGACAAAAAATAAGATTTTGTCACGACCTCGTGCCAAGACACTAGTTTGTCTCATGAGACCTACTGATTCATCAAAGAGCTATGTCAGGCTCCACTCGTCACTTACTAAGTCCAATTCATTCCTCATATGAAATGTTTGAAACATAACATAAACATTCGTATTAAAACTAACATACAAAATTTCAATACATTATCCACAAACCATGAATGGTATAAAAATGGAACATCCACAGTCAAACATTACACATTCTATACAATATGAAATATTGTATTGTATCATATTAACATCAATAACAAATAATGAAGGATATTGACATGGATGAAAATAATCATCAAAACTATTAATGAAAAATACCCCCCTTTTTCTTGAAAACATTTAAAAGTCCCTCTATTTGTAAAGAAGTTATTTAAAATAGATTTTTGGATCAAAGTGTACCATACCACTTTGAAATTTTTAAAAGGTATTTTTATTTGAATACTTTAAGGTCCATATAAATAAATCCTAAAAACCATTTTTAAAACATGGACATTAATGAGAATGATTTAGAATAATAAATCATTTAAAAAATTTAAAATGCTATTTTAGTTAGAGTTCCTAACCAAAAGAGAGAAACTTGAATTCAAATATTTGAGGTAATAAAAACTTTGTAATATCATGAGAATAAAGGGATTCATGATATACTATGTCAAAGTACATTATATACACCATATAAAAGTGATTCCGTGTATAACAACAAAGGAGTCTCAAATGGAATGTAAATTGTGATGAAATCTCTCAGAAACGAAGTATCCTTTTGTTAAAAATAAATAAAAGACATAATTATGTGTGATAAATATAAATACACTCAATATGATTGGAAATTTATTGTAAAACAATCAAATCACATTCACACATATTCTTTTAAAAACAACTCCAATGAATTAGATGATTAACTCAATAACTTGAGATTGAGTTAAAATTACTCTTATAAAGTTCATATCGATGACGTGAGAATTTTTCAATGGGGTGATTATGTGTATCAAAAGTCTATAAATAGAAAGAAGAGTGGAAATTATGACATGAAAATAAATAGTGATTACACAAATAATCTTGGAGTAAAATAATCAATGAAGTATTAGTAAAGCCGAATGAGTGGAAATTGAAATTTCAAATTACCTTATCGATATGGTAACATACGAAACATACACCCATTATAGAAGGATAATACACCAATGATGTAAATTTCCATAAATTATAGTAAATTACACACTGAATACAATCATGGGAAGTACACACACCACCTGTAATAAATAAGTGGTGAAGAATGGAAATCTCACGGAATTAAATGTGAGATAAGAAACCCCTTACTTTTTACAGTTTCCCTGTTAGAGGGTAGGTTATACTCCTATATAATGGTGAAATAATTTTTATTGAATTATACAATGATCATATACATTAATATCATATATGATCTTTTAACATTTCTTCATTAATAATATCTTAGTATTATCGTCATTTCAGGTGTTAACATACTCGTTTTCTTTTATATGTTTGGTTACCTAAGTTATGTTTGTTATTGGTAGGTTGTATCTTATTCATATAAATAATGATATAAAGCTCTTAAACATTGTTTTCAATCATAAAATGTGAATTATACTTGAATGGATACAATGGGTAATGAATCTCATCGCGTTCGTGGAGACGGTAGTCCGTACGTACGCACGAGCGATAATATCATTCTTTTTATATTAAAAGAATATATAATTATATGTTATATCATATATAAAGAATCATTATAATGTTATATTTATTATGTACATGAATTACACATCATTATTATAACCATTCAAATAAAAATGTATTGAATAACAATTACACCACGACGTGGAGACGATAGGCCCTACGTAAGCACATATAGTGACATGTCATTCCAATGATGGATATAATATTGAATATGGTTGTACCATATTTATAATAACATCACAGTATATAGAATATACTGGACTTATTATTTTAGAATGGAAATAACAATGAAAGAATAATTTGAAAAAAAAGGAACATGAAAGAGGGTGGTGAAAACATTACCTCTTCTTCGGGTTCTTCCTTTTGACATGATCAAAAGGGATCCTTAGGTTGGATCTTTGATAAAACTAAGTCCTCTAGGTTGAAGTGAGGGAAGTTTAGAGAGTATTTGTGCAGGGTTTGGCCGAGCCAAAAGGCTTTGAATGTGTGAATTAGTGAGAAGGTGGAGTTCCCTTTTATAAGAGGGGTGAGGGGAACCTCTGGAAAAGCTAGAAATATTATTTTATAATAAATTCATATACAGAATATAATGCATCCAAAGTGGATTATTAAAAGTATAATGTAGGTATGGGTCAAAATAATTTCATCCAATATAATTTAGATAGGTTTGGGTCATTATATTAACCTTATCTTTTAGTTTTAACACTTAGTTAATTAGTTTGACATTTACCATGCGACTTTGTATTTTTATATTATATAGTTAATAAACATACTATATACATCCAAGAGACCAACAAGTGGTCCATTAATGACACACCTATCATGATATAAGTCCTTTGGTCGATCCTTAGTTTTTTAGGAATAAAATATCAATTAGTAATATAATATTTGTTCTAAAAACTCATTTATGTCAATTTTGACACTATTCAATAATTGATTTTTGTTAAAGTATTAAGAACTTTATTTATTCGAACCAAATTCATTTAAGCAATACTATAACCTCATATTAACAAATAAAATTCATGTATGTCATGAAAAATTTAAAATTATATTTATTTTTACATTTATAATACCAATTATTTGATTCATTCATTGATAGGGAAAATACTCAATCATTATGGTGTCATAAATAATATTAACTATTAAATGTCTAAAAATTATAAATAAAATACTATTATGTAGTAAATATTTTTATATTTCTAATTAATATTTATATTCAAAAATCCAACATATATAACCTTATGTAAAAATTGTTTTTCTAAAAGATATATGCTTATGTCATTTTTGTATGTATTTTAACTTAATTAATATAAAGTGTCTTTATCACTTACAAGTGGATCCATGGTGTCCCAAAATCGTCCCAAATATTCCCATGGTTGGACTTGTATCAACCAATAATATTAGAGTATGTTTTATGGTAATTTATTATTATTATAATATTATTATTTTCTTACCCTTATTTATCGGATTTACCCTTTAACCATAGTAATTAAAATATTTATCGAAGTAATTATTGAAAATGTCTAAAAATAAAAGTTACCTATTTACACAATTTGAAAATCCAGATTCCAAATATGGAATCCATTTTTCCAAATTCAAAATACAAAAGTGGAAGAAATTAATTTAATAATAATTCCCGTTGTTAAATCAAAAAGTGTGTTTTTAAGTGATAATAACTATCAAATGATTGACACTTTTTTATGTCCGGTTTAATTGTGAAATTATGTCCAATTACAAAAATTGTATTAAATGGTAAAAGTATATTCTAAATATACATTTAAACCCCTAAAATTAGTAAAATATTACTATTATTTATTTCGATTAAAATAGTTGTTTTTAATTAAAATTTAGTAATTTTCACTATTCATCAAAATATAAAAGTTATCTGAAAAGTACCAAAATTAACCCTATGATAATTTCAATATTATGAATCCAAAAATGAAGTCCATTTTGTGAGATAAAATCTATAAAATTTCAAAAGGGGGTATTACTATTCATAACAGCTTCTTTGATTGGTCGTACTCTGTTAGAATCTCGAAGTTGCGTACAACACACGCTACTATATTATTCAAAGAGAATCGTATCATGGATGCTTGGGTTATTACCCAAAATGGGTGATAAACCATTCTAATTTCTTATTTTTATAGTAATGTTTCTATGTTACCTTTGATAATACTTGTTTTTAGATTTTTTTAAACATTTATACTTCCTAATTTCCTTTATTTTAATATTATTTATAATTTATACTATAGTCACAAACAAAGAATTCTATAATGTGTTTTTAATTTTTTATGTTACCCATAATGTTATGTTTCATATTTTTGATACCTTTGATTCCATCATTTTATATCATAAAAAAGATGGAGACAATTTACCTATTTATTTTAATGATCACAAAATCATGATTTTAACGATATCAATGAATTATATGTTTTCAATATATATTTCATAATCCGAGTCAAATGATTGAATTGACTAAGAATGAGTAATTGTTAAGGTAAAGGAATCATTAACCATATTCTGCACCATAAAAGGACTCATCGACATGATATCTCACCATCATTATTTCGTACCACTGAAATGGAAAATTGACAATGTTTGAGATACCATCACATATGGGTCACCATTGTTCATGACTCAACACCATTATGGAAATCTTAATATGTACAAGATACTATTAGATGAAATGATTCTAAAGTATAATATTTATAATGTATGACTAACCTCCTTCTTGACTAACCATCAGATAAATCATTTAACGAAAGATGACCTCTTGGAAACTGAGGCACCACTAGTGAAATAGATTTTCTCTATGTTTAAGAAACCATATGTGCCATGAAACTAGAGGATGTCACATCCATCCATGACACAACCAGTTAGATAAATGTTTTCTATTTATAAGATGTCGTGAATGTCACACCTACATAACAACTCACTACTAGTTTGAAACACCATAATATCCTAAGAAACACAATATATTTCAATACATATCATTCTCATTTAAATTATTCTAATTGATATATTATTTAATTTAATTCCAAACATATTTTTAATAATTTTCTCTTTAAAATCTAAAGAATTCTCTGATTCAATTGTCAGATGTGAAATATGAAGAAGCAGAGAGAATCCATATATTCTTCATACTACAAATAAAAGATAACATATACTACCTAGCATGTGGTGAGTCTTAAATATAACTGTTATTTGGATAAGAGAGACTTCATTTTGAATGCACGCATAGATATAAAAAGCTAAAATACTACTTCATAAATAAACTCAACTAAGGAAGATAAAGCTCATACTCATCTGTTACATTCCTCTAGTCATGCACAAGAATCTATGACACATTGTTCTATTTATGTTTTCAAGAGAGATGAAATAATTATGTATTTCAAAATAAATTCATGGATTCATGATCTTTACAAAATACATACCAAGTACACTACTAGATTGGTCAGTTCTGTTTATTTAATCATACATACAAAGAAATATGTTCTTCAATAGGATTTATATACACACACTATCTCTTACATTAAACTTTAAGATACATGATATATTTCCAAACATATTAAACTTTTACTCCAACACATAAAAGTTTTAGACTCCCCTGTGCGGCCTATTTTGTTATTAATCTCATGAATAACAATGAACGAGATTGTGTGTGACATAGACAATTGGTAATCTGTTGCAAAACCCAATCTGTGTTTTGGATCAACATGTTTATTATATTTAAACTACATGGTTTTGGGTGATTTCCATGAATAGAGGACTACATATTATCTTGAGAAGAAACCTCTTATATTTGATCTTTCCACTGTGTGTTTTCCTTTATTTCATCTTTTAAAAGTGACATTGTTTTAACCCAATAGAAACTAATACTTTTATTGTTAATCATTATTAGTGTTTTAATATGAATTTTATTATGAAAATTGATTTTATAAAAATAACTAATGTTTCATATTATGTACTTGAGAACTACTCAATCCTGAAAAAACCTATTGAAAGATTAGATTTTATAACAATATTCTATATTGATTAACAGTTGAATTTTATATTAACTGGGGAACTTCATATTAATAATGTTTTAAAAATGAATTTTTATTGGGTACTCAATCCCCCCCCAACTCTTAAGATACTCACTCCGTCTAACATAATGTTATGATTACATAGACTACTATTCATAATGAATATGAAAAATATTCTATATACCTATTATATTCTCCATGACACATGTTAATTAACTTTTATTAGATTATAATGACATGTTTATGATATTTTTTGGGTTTATAATATATTTTAATTCATAATGGATATACCTTTCTGTTCCATGTTCATTTTGATAAAATATGTCTCTCTTTATCATTTTTTCTCCCATGATTATGATATTCACCTTTTAGACTCATTGATATGAATTTTTTCTTACTGGTCTTCTCATGTCACCTTGTCTTATGTTTTACTTTTTCCTAGTTAAATATTTTATATTCAATTTCTTCGATAAATCCATGTAGAAATATTTTTTGGGAGATGTGGATGCAGTTATGAGATATAATATTTTTATTTCCCTAATAACCATGGACACTGAGCCTTTGGATTTTAGGATTTTTATTGATTATTGTGAGGTTTAATGTATGAAATATGTAAATATAAGTATGTTTTACTTGAGTCATCTCACATAGTGTAAGATCAAGTGATTAATGTATATTTTTTTAGTACCATATAAATGTGTACGATTTTTGGGTGCTTCACTCACTATTTCTAGAACATTATTATCACATACATTATCGTTATATATTTCATAATATTTTTATCTCTAAATTTTTGGTCATATATATTAGACCATTTTTATTAATTCATGTTTAATACAACAACAACATGTTTTGTTTTATTATAAGGGGAGGATAAAATGAAAAGAAAAAACATGGTTGAACCCAACGAGAAAGGGATAGAGACAAAATATCAGGTGGTCTAAAATAATGGATCCCAGTAGTCCTCCTCCAACAATACACAAAACATAGGGGAAGGGACATCATTCTAGATAAGGATACAAAGTTAGAATAAATAGTTTATATATACATAAGATAGTCAACCACCTTGTTTCCCTCATTCCTAGTGTGATGTAATCCTTTCATGCTATTGATGAGACGGATACATATCCAGATATTATATGATATGGAACATGGATTATAAATATAGACCTTATTAGTGATTTAAATAATTTTATAGTCTATATCAATAGCCAAGATAGATATTTTATTTGAAAAAACATCTGAATACAATTGGCTAACACCCATGCCTCGGCCTGATGGAAGTCTCCTCTACCAATGTATTCACTGAAATCTACTACCACACTTCCTCTTATAATTCTGAAAACCCCTCTCCATCACATATCTATGTCAATAAGCATCAATGTTTAATTTCAACCCCATTTTAGGCCAATTCCAATTGATCCAACAAACTTAAGAATTAACAAAATGACTATTGTGATAATGGATTTTTTATCTGAGTACATTTCATATCGAGGGAGAATCCTTCCATTTTTTTAAAATTACTCCAATGTTATAAAATAAAAATATAGTTCTTGAGTTCACAACAACCCTATATCATGGAGACCTACTTGTAACACATTGATCCATGCCTCGAAAATAATCTAGTAACCATGAAAAATAATAATGGATATCGATATCTTTTTCATGATATTTATGTCAACCCCTTGTAACAACCTTTGAATAATGATATCTCCAATAAAATTTGTGTAAGACAAGAAGTGAATTCACACATTTCTATCGAAACTATTATTTCTCATTCACTCAATACGATTAAATAAGATGTTGATGCAACACTCACACTTTTGGAATAAGATCATTTAGATACTATATTGATCCCCGTCTAGTGTCCCCCTTCTTCTATAGGGATCACAAGGTTATGTAAATTTAAATTGAGAAAATTATACTTTAGGGATAATTATTTTCACCATAGTAGTTGGACTTAAAAATCCCAAACATGTAAATCATTTAGCACTGATTTTTAATCCTTGACTGAGAAGGACCCAACTAAATAAATCTAGATTTTACACCTGTATTGATCATCCGCGAGCTTAATTATTAGGAAAACATCATTGTGATCCATTTTTATTACCCCCAAAATAAAAGTTGGATATTTCCTGGCCTTCTTTAATGTCATATTTGATTCAGGGAATCTAATAAATCTTGAGTTTACAGCCAAACCAATTATCATGCCAGAAGATGATATCTCCATGGTCAATGATACATTTTTAAACGTAGTCGAGACGGGGAATGTGGATTTGGATATTTTTTCATATATATATGGGGATTATTTTTTCATATTTAGTATATTATTCATTTAATTATCCTTGCTAATCTTTTCCAATAATGTATACCCTTAATAATCATCCTAATCCAACCTTTTGTATTTATAGTACATCATATCTATGAAACAACACAACATAATACCACCCTCATACATAGGGATATCCATTCTCAACTAGGATACCTTGTGATACCTTAACTCTTAATGGGGGTCCTAAATAAATTTGGTAAATAACTTCTCTATATTCATGATAATAATATTTTGAACCATATGTACTCAATGAACGAGAATGGAAATTGAGGTAAGAATGCTTTTAACAAGACTACATGTCCCACCAAAAGAGTGGGAATTGTATTTTAATTACTTTTTGAAAATATATCCTGCCCACCACCATTTCTATATTCTTGATATGAAGCCTCGTAGACTTGAATGGGTAACCTAAGATGTCAATGGTTGGGTTCAAAATTTATATTTGAATAATTTTTTCAATTAACAATGCAGCCTCTCCGACCATATACTTGAGATATATTGAAAACCGTCATCATGATTATGTGTTTTAAATTAGATTATATTACTTTTCATGAATATTTTTAAACACCTAGTTATAAATTTAGATCCTATTGACTAAAAGTTCTATGTCATATATGAACATGAGTTGGGATAAATTCTAAAAGCGATATTTTCAATGAATTTTTTTATATAACCTTCATGCATTTGGTATTTGATTAATCTACTCAAAGCATCATGAGTCCAAATAGACATAAATTAGAGAGAAAACATACCCTTGTCCAATCCCACACATTAATTAAATGATACCCCTTCTCTTAGAAAAATTAATATTAAAGACTATATATAAATCCCACATATAAACATGAGGTTGATAGCCCATGAAAGGAAACCCAAGCAGTTCAACATTTTTATAATCAAATAGAACTCAATATTTTCATAATGTATCTCCAAAACAACTTTATTGATAGTGTTTGACCTATGCTATTTTCTATTGATCTCAAAAATCATCTCTTGCACAAGGCCAACTGCAACCTTCATTATCCTTCCTCACAAAAAATCATTTTGTTTCTCAGAAACCTTAATTAAAAGTTGATGGGAAGTTATCTTGCAGAAAATAATTTGAAAACTTATGCACAATTATAGGAAATTACTACTTAATCGATGATGGATACTTGACTTTTAGTATGATCACAAGGTTGGTTTCACTTTCTACCAAGGGGATGCTACCAATAGGTTGGAAATCTTGCACATCCTAAAAAAGGTTAATTTTTACTATGTTGTAGAAATATATATATAAGGAATCAAGAATGACATATGACCTAGGATAATTCTTTTTATTGGTACCTAAAAAATCCTCATGAAGAACCTTCTTCTAAATAATGGACTAAGAGGTGTTCGTTGGTCTCTGACTTGACCTTGGGATTGTAATCAAAGGTAGGATAATTCCCACTAGAGATCCCATCCTTCATGGATAGGTAAGGTCCATCATGTAGATATTAAAATAGATAATTGACCAAAACTATAATAGTGTTAGTGTAACTTTTAAATATTTCATATTTGTGGAGAATATTTTTATTTCTCAACCATTTACTTTATATAATACATGGATTAAAATAACTAGATTTATGTCCTCCTTCTTGATGCCATAAATCACTAGATTTATCCATTAAAATTCCCCAATGAAAGAGAACCATTTAATCCAGAAATATAATCATTTGATTAAGGGAGATAAAAATATCATCATTCCATTTTTATTAAATTCTATAATCCATCTTATCAATAACCTATTTTATGGAGTCCATCTGTTACTATGAAATAGAATTTCTACTACTCTAGGATTGCAAAGCATCCTTCTACCAGCATAATTTAATATAAAAAATTCCCAATCTTTCCCCTAAATTAGTTTGGAATAGGATTAATGTACATACTAATGTAGTCTTAGGTCTGATATCCAATATATTGAGAAGGCGAAGTGCTTCATCCCCTTATTCTTGGCCTCCAAATTCAATATAATCGGTTAATAATAAAACCAAATGGGTACAAGGTTGAAGATTTTCACCTTATAGTAGGTCGATTTTTTTCATGTTTTCAAAGAACCTATACATGAATCACTATGTTCCCTATAGACTCTTTTTGTTGTTAAGAAAATTGTATTTATCCCCAAGGTAACCTATATTCATTATACTATTGTCAGAAATGAAAGAGGAGAATTAATTAGCTGACATAATATAGAAGGGTCCACATCCTTTTTTAATTGGATCAATAATGGAATTTAGGTTTCCTCATACAAAACATAACATTTATACCATATCAAATGAACTGATACTTTTCAAAAGTAATTCACCATCCTAGTGATCACATTTCACATAAACAAAGAAAAAAAGTGTTGCATAACCAATGAGATCATGGTGGTCAGGTACTAATCAGATGCTTTAGTATAATCTACCAAAAGATACTTCTATAATAACAATACATTATGGTTTTTGGGATGACTGTACAAAAATCGATGAAACCCTATTCCATTAGTAAAGGATAAAATCCTGGAAACAATTTTATTGGCTACTAAGATGGCCACTAATGAAATAATAATATAGAAAATATAACCATAAATATAATTTGGTTCATCATGTTCTCCAATAACAATGGAGTTCCAAATCATGTACTACAACCACAATATGGTAGATGTCTTCGTTTTGAACATGAAATTACCAACTTCATTGTATGGATTGTAGAAACATGATCAAGAGTGGTTTTTGATCTAGTTTGGATGCTAGAAAGTGGATGATAGTTAGTGAGTGGAGAACCCACTGGGGGTTTCATCTCTTATTATAACATGAAGGAACAAGAGTAATTGGGTTTTCCATTTGATAAAAAATTTAAAAATATATAGTTGATATTTGGTCATTCGTTATAGAAATGGATGGGTGGGAGGTTACTACGTTATTTAATTCTATTATTAGGTATCCATGAGAATCGTTATAGGTGGGAGATCCAAGAGAGGCCAAAATGGTTTGGAAGTCACCAAAGGGAGGTTTGACGTTGAAAGAGGAAGATGAGAAGGATCAGGTTTTATAGATGAATAGGTTCTAGATAGTAGCAGTACTAGCATGTTTGGAGTAATAGATGGATCGTCTTCCAGAATGAAGGAAATAATGGGACTTCTATCCTAGGATGTGTCTTTCGTTGACTAATAGGAATGAGTTTTCTTGGGCTCCTCTACCTGTGCCACTAACCGGACGCGAGGATTTAGGCACATAAAAATAAAGTGTCTATGATGATTCTATGTTGAATATAAGTGTACCAGAGAGTACTAAATGATTTTATTTACTATAAAATTGAGTCACCGGTATGTGGGGGAATTCATTCAAATAGTTCATTGGAGAGATCCATTTTTACACAAATATGTTATGTAGATACATCAAGGATGTGAATAATCTTATCTTCTAAAAAATTAAAATAACCCAAAGTGTCTCCAATATATCTAATAAATGAGTCATTTATAATGGGATGAAGAATACATTCTATTCTAAGACAAATCACAACCTGGGGATAGTCACACCCAAAATCAACCCCCACTATCCTCCTGAATATATTAATACTCCACATTATACATGATCAATATCAATGTTTCCATGATTTCAACAAGTCTTAGTCAAATGAAATAACCCAAATATTATGATTTTATTGATGATAAAATACAACCTTTACGGAGAATCAGCACCCAAGAGTTGAAATACACTTGATAGAACATGAATATAGGCTTTTCACTACCTTACTTGGACACCCAAGTACACATGTGAAAATATGATTCAATAAAGAAATAAACATCTGGATGAAGAGGGAATCAAGAATTTGTACAACACGAATGAACATGGATTGTTGATAAGGATATAGAGGATAGAATAAATAGAGCAGGAACCATCAAATTATACTCTAAGGTGAAAATCCTTTACTAAGATATCAAGCGTTTATCCATCATCAAATAGACAAGGAGAGACCATAGCTAATGAAGCCCTAAAGTCCACCTATGGATGAATCGATGGTGAGTCAGAGGATATTTGGAGGAAGATTATAAGTGGGAACCTTTGGTTGGAATGGAAAATGTGTCAAAATGGTCTAAAACGTTTTAGATGGAGGGTGAAGTGAAGAGGATTGTTCTTTTCATGTTGAAACATCATTTATATTGGATAACCATTTAATAATTTGAGTTTAAGTTCATTAATCTTATTAAATAATTTCACATAATTAATGCTAATGTGACATGGAGGGTATTTTGAATAGGTCAACTCACCTCATTATATTTATGGTAAAATACCTAAATGTAATAATGAGTCCAAAAATGGAAAGAAAAAATATGGGGTAAAAGAACTTATTTGAAAAATATATAATTTTTTTATAATTTCTGATGTAGGGAAGTCATCAACATCTAATTTTTCAAGATATTGATCGAAAATATCTTAATGTCCCTTTATTTTAATTCTCTTATTTTTTTCATATGACCTATAAATGTTGGTTTTTGAAATCAATTACAAATTTTTTTTGTCATGTATAAATTTTTTATTTTATTCTAGATATTATTTATATCTCATTCTATACCAACTATAGTTTTTTTCCTTAGACCCCAAAAAATTTTACCCAATAAGGGATTACATAAATTTTAAATAATTTCATCATTTTGAGTTTTATGATATTACAATTCATTCTAGTTGATTTAATAGCGAGTCATTTCTATGTGTAATTCTATTAGTTTATAATATATAAATAAATCATCTTTTCCCATAATGTAATTTCAAAAAAATATATATGAAATTCATTTGTATATTTCCTTATAATAATGAATCATTTAAGGATTATATTTTCATTTTTTTAATAATGTGTCCAACAAATTCATTATTCTAAGGTAATAATATCAATACACAAGAAGGAGTTTCTAAAGGGGAAACAGAATTATCTTTTCCCTTTTGTAGAATCATAGGTTGGTTTGGGAAATAAAATTTGATTTATCACCCTTGGTATTTAATATTATCCAAATTCAAGGACAATAATTTCATTACAAATCTGTGATCAAAGACTACCAAAAGTGAGAATAACTATATTTTAAACTTTTATATTAATATTGTTTAATGAATAAAAAATGTAGTAGTAACCACGAAATTTTTAATTTCTACCATTGGTTTAGTAATAGATTTTCAATATTCCAATGGTTTTTGAGGTTTTATTCATCAATTTGTTTTGTAATAGATGTATTTTTGTAATTACTTATGTAGTATTTTTGTTCCTTGATATAATAACAATAGATAACGTGGGATAATTGTGTATTCCTTTCCTGATTTCAATCATATTTTCTATCTTATTCATCACCTTAAACTATAATTACCTTGATACCCTTAATTTTCAAAATTGACACATTTCCTTATTCATTCATGGTTTTTTCTGAGAATCTTCTTTGCATTCTTTTAGATCTGGGTAATTGAATCCTCTTACATTAGTGAAGTTCATCTATTTTACATTAAGAGATAAACATAATTCTTTTTTTATTATATCTATAATTAGGGAACCATTTATATTTATTGACATTAATCTCCACTTTATGTTCACATTAGTCTATTTTATCAAATTTTTTAGAGTACCAAATAGTGAAATGTTTTCAAGTGTTTAACTTCATTATAGAAAAAAAATTAACAAAATTTATGGGACATAGAAAAACAAATTATAAGACCACATAAGTCATTTATATTTTTCTTCAAATGAAGCAATTGATTCATCCTCCCAGTTCATTATACCATGAAATTGCCAATTCATATAAATAAAAATAATGATAAGAAAATTTTTATTGAAAAAAATATATTAGAATTCTTCCCATTCCATAATGTAAATTTAATCATTACGATGGTTATTCATGAATATGTCCAACAAAAGGTTTTGTTATTTACCTAATAGTTAAATGGATACGATCACATTCCCATTATAATATCGTTAAAATATAGAAAATATTTATTCATTATAGTTCATCCAGTATTGTATGATTAAAGTATTGATGGATCCACAAAAATAGGGTTGCCAATGTCATATAAAGGACTCAACAACAATTTTATCATTATTTTAAAGATTCAACCACTCCACACATTTGATGTTATTGACTATAACATGAGTATTCTGAGAAATTATCATAGTGGGGATTTCAAATCCATCTACAATTATATTGGGAATCTCAGTCGAGAAATTGTCATATTTACTATTACATTGGATGATGAAATATTTCATCCTAATTTGAGATGGTTACTAAAAAAAGGGATGATATTTAATATATTATTAATATAAATATAAAATTTTGAATTTAAAATTAGTAACTCCTAAATAACATGAGACAAATAATTTAAATCTTCTGATGTCTTGATCTAGTTTATTTTGGTTGTATTTCTAAATTATGTTCACTAACTTTTTCCCAAAAACAACTTGACCATTCTCTGATATCAACTATAATTCCCCATATATCATAGATGTAATATTAAATCACTATTATAGTATAGACCTGTAAATTTCATGGCAAGTTTTTCTTATTTTGGTTTGGGAATTTACAAGTACGCAGTTTCTGACGGCACCTGATTCCGAGGCCCGGTGTGCCCAGAATCATTTTCTAACGTTTTTCTAGGGTACGTTCAGTGAACGAACAAGCGGATTTTTTCTAACATTTGAACCGGTGCTCGGAATCAAAATTCGAGGGCACCAACGAAACCAAAGCACCAGTAATTGTTTAGGAACACCTTTTCTGGAGTTGTGTTTGCTCGGGTGTGGTTATTAAAAAATGGTTTAACTAAGGAATGAAATAAAAATTTGGGTTACAATTTTTATTTCTATTCTAGGTAGTTACAACCTATGAATGGATGTTTAGGTGGGACCCACTCAATCCTAACTCCATATGGTAGGATAATAATAAGGTGGGTCCCACACAATCCCCACCCTTCAAACCCCTTAAAACCTCCCTCGTTCATTTATTTGTGTAACACACCTGCACCTCCCCTGTTTTAATGTCAAGTCACATCTAGCAGTTTTTCATCCATATTAAATTCATGCCAATAAAATGCCTAATTTAATTTGATCATGTGCGTTAATTAATTTGATGAATTCATTTTTATTTTCAAATTAATGATAGCTTGAGTGTGTGTAAATTAAATTGGACAACATCTTATTTTTTTGTGTGGTGATTTGTTGTGTGGAGGAGAGAACCCTCAAAGATTCTATTCTTCCTTCTTGAAGAATGTGATGAACAGTAAAGCTTCAACGAAGAATGCCATCTCATATTTTCATCTTCTTCTTGCGTCGTAGGAAGCGAGACACCGCATCTTTCATCGAGCGAACATCGACAACGTATGGAGCCTCTTTCCACGTCGATGTCTTCCACGATGACATTTCTCCGCGACAATCCTCGTTCGATGACTTCTTCCAGGTAGGGGGTTTTCGTACAAAGATTATTTGAATTATCCCCTCGCACATCCTTATTTTAATTTCAGGGTGTTTGAATAATTTACCATGAAATAATTATATCATCATCTAAATCATGTCTTTTATTGATTGCCTTTTAAAAAACACCTAACGCGGAGGGTGCGGGCCGAACAAACACGGCCTGACAACACTCCACAATTTGTTTATTGGTGTGCGGATCGACGGTCGATGACTAAGTCGACCACAAAGGCATTTTGAACCCTTTTCAATAATCTAGGTGTCCCGGGAGAGCCACAGGCGCCAACGACGGGCAAAATGGACCACCGGACCGCGTCCGGTGGTCCGCGGAAGGCGTCGCCGGCGCGCCCCACCGGCACGGCGGCGGCAGGCACCGGCCGGCCACCCTGACGTGTTACCACCCTGGCACGCCGCTGGCAGAAGCTGGCACTGCTGAATCTGCGGCGACGGCGGGAAGATAGGATCCCACCACCACCCGGGGTCTGGGGGGAGACGCGGTGACCAGTGCCGCATCCTCAGCCAAAGGGGGGGGGACCACGCCCCCCCCCCCCAGATCGGCCCGCTGGCCGAGGCAGCCCCCCCTCCCCCCCGGCCAGGCCGGGGAAAGTCACGCCCAACCGGGGTGCACCGGACCAGGCCAGACCCGGACCCGGGTCGGGTCTCCCCGGTTCCGGCCGACCTAGGTGGTTGGGTCAGGCCGGGTCGGGCCGAGACCCATCATTTCAGACTATTTTCTGTCTTTTTTCCATATCTTGAGCTTCAGACCTCTGATCGATTCACTGTTAGTTGTGTTGGTATCCTGGGATAGAGACAGTTGTTTTGGTATATTAAACTCAAGGTTTATGAGAAATTTGGGTATGGCCGGGTTGGTTTGAACACGAAACCAACCGCGCCCTCAGAGCTGAAACACTTATAACATGAGCTCCGGATGTCCGATTGACGTACTTTCGACTTTGTTGGATTCATCTTGGTGAGACGGACCTTTTGGCTTACTCCGATCGAAGTTTTGACGCAGTTGGAGTGCGTTCGGGTTGGTTTTAACTTAAAAACCAACCGGGCCCCTGGAACGAAAAGGCCAACAACTCTCAGACACAGCGTCTGATTGACGCACCGTCTGTCGCGTTGAGTTCCTTTTATCGAGACAGAACTTTGGGCATACATCAAATCCGTACTATGTGTCAGTTGATGTATCAAAACCCCTTGGATCATGGAGAGGACCCTCACGGAACGAGAGTGCAGTGTGCGGAAACCCTATAGCCGGCTGAGACTTGACGACTTTTGATCGATCGACTCGGAGTGTTTCGATATCCCAGTAGAGAGCTCTTGGTTGTAGAGGAAGACCCCTGGAGGAGGACCGCTTGGTTGTAGCATCATACCCACGGTACTCAATAGAAGGAGTACCTCTGTAGTCTATGAGGTGGAGCGCTTGGTTGTAGTGGCAGACCCATGGTGGGAAGCGCATGGTTGTAGCAGCAGGCCCACAATACTCGACAGGTGGAGTAATACAGCAGTAAAAGGTTAGTGGGAAGCGCTTGGTTGTAGTAGAAGGCCCACTTTACTCGATAGAGGAGGAGTTCCCCAGCAGCTATGGTTACGACGGTGAAGACTATCATACTGGAATCCTCCGTGTGTTCGACGATGATGACAACTGTACTGGAATCATCTGTGGGTTCGACGGTGAAGACTATAGTTCTTTAATATTTTGTGGGTTCGATGATGACGAAAACCATACTGGAATCATCCATGGGTTTGGCGGTGACGACTACAATACTTGTATCCTATGTGGGTCTGACAGTATTGGCCTCTGTTGTAGTATCCTACGTGGGTCCGACAGCTTAGCTGGTCTAGTATCCTACATGGGTCCCAACCTAGATGAATCAGTGGTTACATCTGATCATCTCCATCACCTTACGAAGAAGTATACCTGTGTGAGATGAGTCTTGAATATTCAATCAATATCTTCGATATGATTGACTTGCTTTCGTATGTGTATTGGTTTGTGTTATCATGTGTGGTTTGGGTTGCACTATCCTGTTTGGATGTTATCGAACTTGGGCTCGGATGTTGGAGCCGAGCTGGAATTGATGACTTAGGTATATGTGTGGGCATATACCTAAGTAGTGTTGGATGTTACTTATTGATTGTTACTTTCTTTTGTGGATTATCCTTTCTAGATTATGAGAGACCTTCGGGGGTCTCGGGGTCCCCAATGAGTAGCGTATAGTCACCCCTACATGGGCTATTCCCGTACTACGTTGTGTTGGATGCAGACGATAGACAGCACTGATCGTGGTTAAGGTTTGTGGTGCAAGTCGGTACATGGAGGTGGACCACTGGGCATGACGTACACGGAGCGGACGACTTGACCCGAGGAGCTGAGGAAGCTATCTATACCCACCCTTCAGGTGGTAATTCTAGTGGACGGCTCGACGTTGCTTCTTTACTTTCAGTTGATGTACTTTCTTTCCAGTTGTACTTTACTTTTAGTTTGGGTTTTTATTCTGGCCCATTTACTTTTCGCACTTACTATTGTAATCAGTTTACTTAGTGTTTACTTCTGCTGGCATACTCTGTGGTGTTTGTTTACTTATAAAGGAAATGCCCTCTCCTTTTTGTCGGGATTTACGCCTTGGTGCTATTCGCCAGCCCCTGGCCTATGGGAGGCGGGCTTGGGGTTGTCACGACACATTTCCCAAGGACAGGTCGTGACAAATTGGTATCAATGGAGTTCGGTTCTACCACATAACTCTGGACTCTGATCATTCTTCTATATGAATCAATAATGTTATGGGTAGTGAGTGTGGTTATTAGTCCAGGGAGTCTAGTGTTGGTGCGGCGGCCGACGTATCCGTGCACCCGGACCCTGACTTCTGATTTCCGACTCAGTGCATGAAAACATTGATTGCTTTTGTGTTTCAAAAGTTATATTTTTGATTACTATGTGTCAGCTCACCAGGTATACTGTTTTGACTGTGGCGTGCCTGTTTCTTTTCTGGATGGCCCCATGATGGCAGATACCTAGGGTTCAGAGCTTTGTGCGAGAAGATGCCCACCAAGTGATGAGGCCTCGGTGCATGGCCCTTTTTTAGTGGAGGCACCTGCGGTACCTCTACCCATCAAACCACCAATGCCACCAACCCCAGCCACTTAGAGTGCTTGTCCCCTTAGCGCACTGCATGAGTTCCTGCGTCAAAGACCACCCAGGTTCCGCGGGGAGACAGACCCTCAAGCAGCCGAGGATTGGTTGGATGCTGTTGTTCATGTTTTCATGTTAGTGGGGACACCAACTGACCTCATATTGATCCTTGCAGCGAGTCTCCTACACACGGCAGATGGAATATGGTGGAGGCTGATGCTTCAGGTGCACGATGAGGGATCACTATTTTGGGAGGACATTGAGGGCCTCATCTTCTCGGAGTTCGTCCCAGCCACCCTCTGTGTGGTGCGCATTCAGAAGCTAATACAGCAACATTAGGGAAGCATGACGGTAGCCCAGTACTCGGAGAGATTTACCGATCTCTCACACTATTCCACGAACATGGTACAATACGCATTATTCAGGGCCCGAACCTTCGAGCAGGGGCTCAGGCGAGAGATCAAATCTTCAGTTGTTTCTCACAGCATCCTGACGCAGACATGGGTGTTCAAGAGAGCCCTCTTTGTGGAGAGTTTCCTTGCTGAGCAGTCTCCAGCAGCAGGATCCACCACAAGACACCATGTGGTAGATTCTTCTACAGCGGGTAGTAGACAGATGACGTAGAGGACCAAGAGGACCGGAGCTATGGGTGGTCGACCGCATGACACAAGATCATTTGTGCGAGGCGCCCCGGGTGGAGAATGACTTACCATGAGAAGACAATGTTACTCCTGCGGAGGGGTTGGTCATATGGCACATGACTGCCCTACCCGCCATACAGATGATCATAAGATAAACGAAGGACCTCCCAGGCAGAGGAAGAGGTTTGATCGGGGTGGAACACAAGGAGTAGGAGACCGAGGCAGGGGAGCTGGCCGTGCACCTGGAGTTGGACGACGCTTTGGGGTGTTTCCACCACCACCACTAGGAGGTCCACCCTGATAGTAGGGAACATATGGACATGGGAGAGCTCAGCTTCAGGAAACTGAGGCTTATGACCATGGAGCTCCGTGAGAAAATGGACTTGAGAGGGACTAGTTCCAGAAATAGAGACTTTTGTTCATGTTTCTTCTAGCTTTCTTGATGTTTGTTTGCATATTCATTGTGGCTTTGTACTTTGAGATGTATTAATAAAAGACACCTTTCTTTGTGGAATTTACTTTCCTGTCTTCTCTTTATGTGTACTTAGAGGTTCTGGTTTAAAAACCGTTGGCCTGACCCTCACTTTTGAGAGACCTACTGGAGGAGACCCAGTGACCACACACTGATGTCGATAGTGTGAATCAACCCTTGGAGGAGAGAGTAATTTAACGATATCTTGGTAGTAGTTTCGAGGCCTTAAGACGTCATATTTGGTATGGATTAGTATAATCCTTGTCGGGATTGACTATATTAGGCGAAGAATGTGGTTCATCCTGGGGATGAGACCAGATTTCTCTTATCAGAAAAGATGAAATCTTAACATCTCTTGTAGGACCAGAGAAGGTCCACTACAGCCAAGATCGGATGAGGATAGCTCAGAACCGAAAAAAATTCTTGTTCTGATTGGAGGTGGAGACCACTGGAGTTTGAGGATGGTGACCCTGTTTTTATACTGGTCTCAGCTCGACGTGGATTACAGAGTTTTGGCCGAGGTGGAAAGTTATGTCCGCGATTCATCAAACCATTCCTGGTTCTCATCATGATAGGTGAGGTATCATACCGCCTAGATCTACCAACTCAATTGCACCGGGTGCACGACGTCTTTCACATATCTCAACTAAGGAGATACGTGCACGACACGACCCATATCATAGACCATGTGGATGTGGACATTGAAGATGGGGAAAATTTTGCTGAGGTCCTGGTGGAGATCAAGGATCGACAGGAGTGGGTCCAACATGGGTGGTCAATTCCCTTAGTGCGCATCAGATGGCAGCATGGGATCCTCCAGGAGAGCACTTGGGAGTGGGAGGCTCAGATGCGTGATCGGTCCCCTCATTTGCTTCCCTAGTTTGTGATGTATCTTTACGGGGACTTAAAGACCTGAGGTGGTAGTAATGTAAAGACCCGTAAATTTCAAAGGAACTTTTTTCTTAATTTTCATTGGGATTTTACGAGTACGCAGTTTCTAACGGCACCTGATTCCATGTCCTGGTGTGCCCGCAATCATTTTCCAAAGTTATTCTCGGGTACGTTCAGTGAACAAACGAGCGGGTTTTTTCTAACTTTTGAACCAGTTCTCAGAATCGATATCTGAGGGCACCGATGAAACCGCAGTGCTGGTAATTGATTAGGAACACCTTTTATGGAGTTGCATTTTCTCGGGTGTGGTTATTAAAAAAAAGGGTTCACTAAGGAATGAAATAAAAATTTGTGTAACAATTTTTATTTCTATTCTATAAAGTTACAACCTATGCATGGAAGATGAGGTGGGACCCACTCCATCCTAACTCCATATGGTAGGATAATAGTGAGGTGGGGCTCATACGATCCACACCCCTTCAAACCCCTTAAAACCACCCACGTGCATTTATTTGTGTAACACACCCGCACCTCCCCCGTTTTAATGTCATGTCAACTCTAGAAGTTTTTCATCCACATTAAATTCATGCCAATAAAACACATAATTTAATTGGTTCATGTGCTTTAATTAATTTTATGAATTCATCTTGAATGTCAAATTAATGATTGATTGATTGTGTGTAAATCAAATAAGACATCATCTTATTTTTTTTTGTGGTGATTAACTGTGTGGAGGAGAGAACCCTCAAATATTTTCTTCTTCCATCTTGTAGAATGTGAAGAACACCGAAGAATCAAAAAATAATTATGTCTCATCTTTTCATCTTCTTCCCACATCGAATGAAGAAAGACGTCACATCTTTCATCGGGCAAACACTGATGACGTACAAAGCCTCATTCCGCGACTCCATCTTCGGTGACCCCATTTCTCCGCGACGATCCATGTTCGACAACTTCTTCCAGGTAGGGGGTTTTTATATTAACTGTATGTGAATTATCCCCTCGTGAAACTGTATTTTAATTTCAGGGTGTTTAAATAATTTACCTTGAATAAATTATACCATCGTTTAAAGCATGTCTTTTAATGATTGCTTTTTGAAAAACACCTATCGCGGAGGGTGCGGGTCGAACAAACATAGACTGACAACCCTATAAAGTTTGATTATTGGTTTGTGGATCTATGGGCAATGAATAAGTATGCTGAAAAAGTGTTTTGAATCCTTCACAGTAATCTACGTGTCCCGAGAGTGCCACAGACGCATATTGCGGGCAAAACAGACCACCAGAGCGCGTCCGGTGATCCGCGAAAGGCGTTGTCGGCGCGGCGGCGCTCCGGCACGCCGCCGGCAGCATCCGCCGCAGCTGAAGCCATGGAGGTGGAAGGAAGACCGGATCCCATGGCCACGCGAGATCCGGGTGGAGACACGGTGAAAAGCGCCGCGTCCGCTGGCAAAGGGGGGGGGACCGCGTCCTCCCCCCCCCCCCCAGCTCAGCCCGCAGGCTGAGCCAGCGCGCCCCCCCGGCCAGGGCAGGGTAGGTCGCGCGGACCGGGCCGGACCGCGCCCAGCCTGGCCGGGCCAGACCCAGACCTGGGTCGGGTCGAACCAGTTCGGGCCGACCAAAGGGTGGTTGGGCTGGGACGGGCCGGGCCCAGACCCCCCATTTCTGACTATTGTCAGTCTTTTGCCCATATATTGGGTGTCAGACCTCTGATCGATGCGCCGTTAGTTGTGTTGGGATCCGTGGATCAAGATGGTCGTTACGAAATATTACAATCATGTTTTAAGGGGACTTTTGTAATGGTCGGGTTGGTTTGAACATGAAATAAACTGGGCCCTCGGAGCGGAAACACTTATAAATTGAGCTCCGGATGTCCAATTGACATGCCATCGACTTTGTTGGATTCTTCATGGTGAGACGAACCTTTTGAGTTTACTCCACTGGAGGATTGGATGCAGTTGGAGTGTGGTCGGGTTGGTTTGTCTTAAAACCCAACCGGGCCCCTGGAATGAAAAATCCAATAACTCTCAGACCGGGCATCCGATTGACGCGTCATCTATCGCGTTGAGTTCCTTTTATCGAGACGGAACTTTGGGGATACATCAACTCCGAACTACGTGTCAGTTGATGTATCAAACCCCCTTAGTTCGTGGAGTGGACCCTCCCGAAATGAGCGTGTTGTGTGTGGAAACCCTAGAGTTGGCTGAGACTTGACGACTGTTGATCGACCGACTTAGAGTGTTTCGATACCCAGTGGGGAGTGCTTGTTTGTAGCGGCAGACCCATAGTGGAGGAGCGCTTGGTTGTAGCGGCAGACACGCGGTACTCAACATAAGTAGTACCTCTGTAGGCTGTGAGGGGGAGCTCGTGGTTGTAGCGGCATGCCCATAGTGGGAACCGCTTGGCTGTAGCAGCAGGCCCACAGTACTCAATAGGTGGAGTACTACATTAGTCCAAGGTTAGTGGGAAGCACTTGGTTGTAGCGGCAGGACGACTGTACTCGATAGAGGAAGAGTTCCCCAGCAGCTATGGGTTCGACGGTGAAGACATTCGTACTGGAATCTTCTGTGGGTTCGACGACGATGACAACCGTACTGGAATCCTCTTTGGGTTTGACTGTGAAGACTAACATACTGGAATCCTCCATGGGTTCGACGATGATGACAACCATAATGGGATGCTCTATGGGTTCGGTGGTGATGACTACAGTACTTGTATCCTATATGGGTCCGACAGTATTGACCTCTGTTGGAGTATCCTATATGGGTCCGACAGCTTTGGTAGTCTAGTATCCTATGTGGGTCCCGGACTAGATGAATTAGTGGCTACATCTGATCACCTCTATCACCTTAAGCAGAAGTATACCTGTGTGAGCTGACTCTTGAATTTCTAATCAATATATTCAATATGATTTAATTTCTTTCAAATGTAGATTTGGGTTGTGTTATCCTCTATGGGATGGGTCGTACTATCCCGTGTGGATGTGATCGAACATGGGCATGGATGTTGGAGCCGAGCTGGAATTGATGACTTAGGTATATGTATGGGCATATACCTAAGTTGTGTTGGATGTTACTTCGTGATTGTAACTTTCTTTTTTGAATTATCCTTTATAGATTCAAGGAGTCCTTCGGAGGTCTTAGGGTCCCTACTGAGTAGCGTATACTCACCCCTGCACGGGCTATGCCCGCACTACATTGTGTTGGATGCAGATGATGGAAAACGTTGATCGTGGTTGAGGCTTGTGGAGCATGTCGGTACCTAGAGGTGGACCACTGGGCAGGACGTACACTGAGCGGAGGGCTGGACCCGAGGAGCTGAGGAGGCTATCTGTACCCACCATTCAGGTGGGACTTCTAGTGGATGGCTCGACATTGCTTCGTTACATTCAGTTGATGTACTTTCTTTCCAGTTGTACTTTACTTTCAGTTTGGTTTTGTATTCTGGCCGAATTAATTTTCGCATTTAATATTGTTCTCAGTTTACTTAGTGTTTATGTCTGCTGGCTTACTCTATGGTGTTTGTTTACTTATAAAAGTAATGCCTTCCCATTTTTGTCAGGATTTATTTCTCGGTGCTAGTCTCCATCCCCTGGCCTATGGGAGGCGAGCTTGGGGTAATCACGACACGGTTCCCGGGGACGAGTCGTAAATTTTTTGTAAATATACATAATAAAGAAACCACAATATGATGTCTAATATTATTTTTGGTGTTTGATGGGACATAAAATAAATTAAAATGAAATATATAATATCTTATTTTAAAAAATAAAAAACAATACCTAGATCCCATAATACACATATCACTACGTAGAATATTCAATGGACATAGATAAGATAAAGGGTGAGATAAAAAACAATTAATTGTATAAAAAGTATAAAAATAAGGTTGAGAAGTTATAAGAATGAATAATAAAAAATATGAATCAATAAAGGTAATGATGATAAAACATCACACAATGACTATAAAATAAGGATATGAAACAATAATGTAATACATATATTTAGAATCCTAAAAATATTTCAAAAACATAAGGATGATAATTATAAGAATATTTTCATGCTCACTAATAATACTTGATAGAATTATTAACTGTTCTAACCCCTTATCCCCTATAAATAAGTGGTTGGAAACAAGTACCCACAAAATTTCCCTATATAATATTTTTTAAAAAGAAAAACATACCATTCCACACAATTTTAACTAATCAAATATTATCATTACCAAATTGATTTGTGTAATTATTAATTTTACACCTATTAAGTATCATAATATCAAAGGAAAAATTATTATATATAGAAAAGAAACATACGAAAATAATGATCTTGGAATAATCGCCATATAAAAAAAATTATAACTCGAAAAATTAGAAAAACAGGTAACCACTCAGGTATCACATTATTTCCAATTAAAATAATGAATTAAATAATTGTTTTAATACATTCGCAAAAAAATTAATGGTTCTTGAAAATTTAATTTAAGGCCTACTAAATTTCATAGGAATAAATGATAAAGAATTTGTAAAATTACACTATATTCTCATAAATATAGTATAATAGAATAGAAATAATTAAAATGTAAAGGGAGAAGGGTTTACTAAAAATATTCATGATTGATGGAATTTTATTTTAATATAATATGTATTTTTAAAAACCATAATATAGTAATCTCTTAAAACATAGAACTTGATTAAGTGAATAAATGGAATTTTTCTATTTATCATGTTTAATTAAATGAGGTTTCTACAACAAAAATTATAGAAACATTTATATACCCAATAAATTAATGGAGTATGTAATTTTATCCATCATTTATATGTTTATAATTACCATATAAATAATATAAATGACTTAAAAATATGATTATAGATTGGTAAAGAGTTGTAGATAATATGAACAGAAGAATATGAAAGGGGGGTACTAAACCCTTCACTAATGTCATGAAATACCTATCACTCTCAAATAAACCCATAAATAATAAATTAAATAAATTAATATTTTTTTTAATTTTATAAATATATGTTTCTGTTTCGAAAATTATATTTAATTTAGCATTACTTTTTATTAATTTATAAAAACAATTGTTAATAATGAATGAGTTGAGAATTTTTTCTCCATAGTTATAAAACCACATTGTTGTATTGGTATCAAGTTATGTCAAATATATATATTTTTCAATAAACATCATTGTTCTCATGGAATAGATTTTATTTATTTCTTGAAGTAATTGTGCTGAATAGAATTCTTGACTGTTTCATTTTGTTAAATATTTATCCTTATTATTGTCTTTTACGATTATAATGACTATCAATTTCTATATTCAATATCATTATTTTCATGAAAATTTTATCATTCCATAATAAATGAAATGAAATTATTTTATTATTGATGATATATTATTTAATTAAATTAATTTTTATGAATAACCATGGATCAAGAGGGTATATAATAAAACATAATTGTTCACATAGGTTTCATAAAATATATGACAATGAATAATGTTAATTTATAGATTTTAGTTGATGGTTTAAAATAATATTTTTATATAACAACATTAGTGTATGATTAAATTTTTGTCTTTACTTTTAACAATAAATTATATTAATTAATGACTAAGTGGATAATTAAAATCAGAAGACATGTTTTTTGAAATATATAATATACTTTTCCAATAACTACTTTTACATAGAGTGTAATGCCATTAGAAGAGGGAAATTCTGATTGAATATACACATTGAAATGAGTTTATTTGTGTTTAAAGAGGAATTTGAATATATTTTTTTAAATGGAAGTATTTTTAGAGATGAGGATTAAAGGTTGGAGAAATAGGAATTATATAGTTAATGTGGAGTAATTTTTTTAAATATAATATTGATTATAATATTATTTTGGAGAAAAATGACAATATATTTAGTGAGTTTATATTATAATCATATATTATTTAAAAAAATATTTTTTTATTAACATTATATCAGACCAAAAAATAATGGAATCTTGAAAATATTATATATACTGTAAATCATCTTGTAATATTTTATATATAAAAAATATAATATAGGACATTAAAATTTATTTATTTATTCTGGAACACTTATATCTTATTTTAAAACAAATTAAATATCTAATTAAGTGCCTTTTTAATATTAAGAACTATTTTATAATTTTTACTCATATTTATATCACAATAATTTCAAAAAAATATGTTTAGGAAAAATTATAGCTTTCACTATTCACCGACAATACATTTTAAAAAAACTATAAAAATTTATCTACAAAAAAATATAACAGGATTATTTTAAAAATTTATTATATTTTTTTATATTAAAATTATTTATATCATAAATTTTTTCTTTTTATAAAATCATACAATACATGGAAAAAAATATATCAGGAATAAATTATATTTTTTTACTTATGAGTGATCAAATTAATATTTGATATTATTTTTAAATTGTTAGATGATTTATTAGAATATATAATATACCTTTTAACCAAAATTGAATTCAAATGTGGGTAATTATAATATTTAAATTTTATTAATAAATTGTTATCATACTAAATATGTTAAGATAAACTGTATTATATTTTAAATTTTTTACGCATTAAGTTAAATAATTTTATAAATAATTTTAAATTATTTTAATATTTATGTGTTCTTATTATAATCACTCTAAATATTAACTATTGGTAATTTTATTTCTATCATAATTATGTTTAAAAGTTTAGTGATATGTTACTATTGTAGCAGTTAAGTATTTATCCCAAGGAAATAATTGTTATAACACTCCTTATAAATACCTATTACATATTTATTTATTAATTCACATAATGTTTATAAATTTTTCAAATATTTATTTTTTAAAATTTACATCATGTTTTTATTAGTTTAATATACTTATTGAAATTGTGATGTTTGGTAATATTTTGTGAGACAATGTCACACATGAAACTCTTATTCTATTTAATATATTTTTATGTTTTTCTGTCCATGATATACAATTATTAATTTTGTATGTTGTAATTAAACATAATTTGGAAAATTTTACATTGAAATAGAAAAATGATTATTTTTTAAATTTTTTTTTATTTTAACAATAAATTATATTTAAATATGATAAAAATATATTTTGAGAAGGAAATTTATTATTTACATGACAACAAGATATTAAAAATATTCCTCTATCAAAAATTTCATCATAAAATTGTCAACAGAACCCCAACATTGGGAAGAAGGTGGTGTAATTTTTTTATTACATATTGAAGTTACCATATTTATAATTCATACAAGATATTTCCGATTTTACTCTGAATAGATTATATTTTTTATTTCATAGAACATTGTCTACATGAACTATGATTTCCATTATCCACACCACATATAATATATCATACTATTAATACACCACTTCTATTTTCAATACATGTGATAGCTCTAGTATTTACATACATAAGAGAGACATTATAATGGCATAGAATGTTCAAGTATATTTAATGCTTATTTTAAGACATTTTTATTTTTTTAGTAATGATTTTTTAGGGTAGATTACAATGTAAAATTTGGAACATTTTGGTGGGTTTTATAGGATTTTATTTTTCAACCAACCTTTTTATTACATATCTTTTCATTAAATTTTACAAAATGATAATCTTTGATATTTACTTTCTTGGTATAAAGCGGTAAATAAGACATGGAAATATAAAAATAATTTATAATCCACATAAAAGGATTATTCAATGGTTCATCCTAATTATATTTACTACATATCACAAACTATGTATATACATCAAAGGAAATGGAAATAAAAATTCCAATTATAGGAATGTGTGGTAAACAGTTATATTTTGACAATGATAAATATCAATAAGAACTTGAAGAATATCATTGAGGGGTGAGGAAAGTAAAAAATTGAATATCATAGTTAAAAAATATGAATTAAAAATTGGATATGTGGCTAGAACATTTAAATGTGACATTTATTGGCATATCACAATTGGTTTTCAATGAGGTGAAAAAAATTACCAAGGTTATTCATCAAGGTATCAAAAAACATTTAATTTCTAGAGATTAAATTCTTTACCTAAGGTTTTAGAGAACTATTCGTGAGTACCCTTTATGTGTATTAATTTTATTATGATCCACTATAATCATAATATTTCATTTCATAAATATTTCATGGAGATTAATAGAAATGGTTTTTATATAAAAATCACGGAGTTTTAATTTTTTTAAAAACTAGATCATTTTTTCATTTTAATCCCATGGAAAGGGAATGTTGATTTTATGTATTTCAATAAATATATAAAATAAATAATTTCAACATTTTTGGGAATACACATAAAAAATAAAAAGGTTTTCAAATTCACATGAATAAAATAATATTTAATTTCAATAAGAGAGGAGAGATATTTTTGGAAATAAAATTTGGAGCGTAACATGTACACAATGTGTTTTTCGAAAATGGTAAAAAGATAGTGGATATAGATTACCCATTGATAAAAAAATGTTGCATGATGGTAATGAAAATAAAATAAAAAATATAGATTTTACATAACATTCAAAAGAAATATACAAAAATTTGTTCTTGAAATGAAGAGAAAATAAGGTTATATCCCTTACCTTGAAGAGTAACTCCAAATACTAGATGATTGGAACCTTGGGGGCTTGACGACACCTTTGGAGAACTATGTCAGAGGTGAAAAAATGAAATATTCATGGATGATAATTTTATAGTGAATGTATATGGTGAAATGGGTTGGTAATATAGGGAAAGTGGGTGATTTGTTTATTAATATTTAAATTTAGGCCTTAGACACCTAGGTAGTTGTAAATGAAAAACCATGGGCTTTACCAAAATATTTTTCCATGGTATTGGAAACCTGAGAAATATTTTATGTTTATTTAATTCATATGATTCGACCATCATTTTGTATTAATTATTTTGTCCTAGAAATGTAATGTTTGAACAAATATAATGTTTTAAATTTTAATTTTTTCATTTTATATTTTGGACCGTAAATCATAGGTTTTTAATTATATCAAAAACCATTAAAATTATTTATATTATTAAAATATAATTTTTTTTAGTTGTTGGTTATGTTCAATTAGTTATTAAATCATTATGACATAATTATAAATTCAGAAAAAATAAAACTGTATTTTTATTATTCTGAAAAAATAAATGTATTTTTGAATATTATCATAATTTCTAAAAAAATATAAATTAGATATTATGATTTCAAAAAATAATGTTTTTTATCATGATAATCCTCTAAAAATGATATTTATAATTTTGAAATATAATTACCCTTATTTGTTGAAAATAATAGCATATTAAAAATGCATAGTAATTTTTTTTAGTTGAAAGAAATATTATTTTATCTTTTATAATTATATAAGATATTATTTATCATATTATTAAATTAAAAAATTTAGTATTAAAAATATCATATTTTATTATAAATATTTATATCTTTTTTGTGAATTACAATTTCTTTTGCAAAAAACAATTTATGAAATTAAAATAAGTTTTTTTAATAACAGATATTCGTAAAATGAAATTGATAGGAAATAAAATTTATTTAAACAAAGGAATTACACATTAAGTAACTGGGGTTTGGATATTTAAAATCTTATAAAACCCACCAAGGACCTAAATGTAAGGTGTTATATGGTGATTGATTCATGTGGGGGCTCAATTAACATTTATTGAGTTGTTATTTAAACAAACATAAACTTATAATATTGGTGATTTTGTTCAGGATTCACTTGATGAATCTCACTTTGGGATTAGTCAAGAGAAAGACATAATGATTCTCCCTCCCTCGTACATTTTAAAAAATGGGTTTCATATAACATGAATCTACATGTTGAGATCATTGTATCTTCTTTCTGTATTAATTTGAAATTTTCATTTCTACTTATAAACACTAATTATAACATCAAAATTTTTATTAAGAGTATAGTTTCCAACATTCATATTGGAAAATGGTCATAACTAACCAATTTTCATATAATAGGCAAAACATGATGGACACATTTAAAATTACACTCTCTTATTTTTTTTAAAGAGATAACGTTTTTTGAGTACAAGTTAATATAACATGCATTTTCTAAGGAATAAAATGCCATTCAAGACATCTGGATTGTTACATTCTTCCACCATAAGAAATTTTATCTCATAAATTTAAAATCATTGTCTCAGTTTGGAAAAGGATCAGGTACTTGTGTCTCATTATATCCTCTAGTTCCCAAACCACATCATCATATTTATGGTTCCTACACAACACTTTAATGAGTTTAGTAGTATTTTTTCATCGAACTATGTCTTTATGGTTCGATATATCCACCAACTGCTCCCAATAAGAGATTTCACGTTCCATTTATTCAACCTAAGGATTCAGTACCTATAATGGTTCATGAATATACTTACTCAAGTGTGATATCTATAATACAACATGAACATGAGCTATATTTGAAGAATGTTCATTCCAATAGGAAACTCCTCCTATGCGATCAACGATTTCATAGGGACTAATATTCCTAGTGAGAAAATTACCTTTTTACCCAATCCTCATGAATCTGTTCCACGTTGAAATTTGAAGGAAGACTTTGTCAGAAACATCAAACATTGTGTCCCTTTTATGATTTTCATGGTAGATCTTCTCTTGACTCTTATTATACCTCATGTGTTTTGGATGACATAATAATTTCCATCATCTCTTGAATAAGATCAATCCTAAGAATATTTCTCTCACCAACTTCATCCCAATAAGTATAATATGTTTATTTCACCCTATATTTCTCTTCATAGGGTTCCATTTGAAAACTTCACTGGAAGATTTTTTTGTATGACAACTTAAGAAATTAGATATTTTCATCCAACACACGATTAAATAAATTGATAATGTTCTTAAGATGACCCTGATCATCTAAATAGTCCATTCAGATGGGCCATCGGTTTGGGGGTGATGGGACATACTGATATTCAATTCATTATTCAAATCATGTTGAAGACTTCCTTAGATTTTTTAGGTGAACCATTAATCATGATGATAAATGATAGAATGTGGGACTCCATGAATCCTCACCACTTAATTTACATAAATCGTGTAATGTGGGTCAACATTATGTCTTCCCAAATATATATATTTTTGGTATTCTTGGTGTGATAGTCCACTATAACCCATATCGCATTCTTTCCTTTGGATTTTATCAGGAGACCGGTGAAACATTCTATAGTTATATTGTCCCACTTCTATGTTGGTATGTGTAGTGGTTGTAATACCCCATTTGGATGTTTCCTCTCCATCTGCACTTGTTGACTCACTAATAACAATGTATTTTTGTCTATAATCTCCCATTTCATTTTATCCAACCTAAAATTATAAAACAAAGACTATATACATTTTTATGCCTCTAGGATGTATAGAAAATGTGGAGATATGATCTTCATCCATTAGCTCAAAATTATATCTTAAATAAATTAACCCATAGACTTGCATGAAATTTTATTAAATCTTATGAATCAATATTGAACTTAGGAGACATCCCATTCCCAACACCCTCTATCTCACTCTATATCAAATGATCTTCTATTAGATATTTATTGATCTTATAAAGTAATGATGGTTGAAAAATCATTTGGGATTTGGTTGATTATATCCCTTTCCAAATGATTCTAATGTTCAACCATAATAGGGTATTGATCAATCGAGTGACCTAAATCCTCATCATTTCCAAAAAAACTAGGTATTTCCAACTTAATTTGTTAGTAACACATCTTTCTCTTATGAGGTGATAATTAGTTGGACAATCATTATATTTATGAATTTCCAACCATCTCATATGTCTCATGTTCAATTCACAATATGTGATAATATAATTCAATCTTTGGTTTTCTTTATATATTTATCATTTATCCCCATAAATATATTTCCTCCATATCATCAGATAATAAAAACTACAACAATCTCTAGTTCATATATATTATAATTCTCACCATGAGGCATTTAATTAGGAGATACATAATAAATAACCTTTTAATTTTCATTGTGGACCCACCATATCAGTTTTAGAGATGAATTACTAAAAATAATGAATCCTTTTCTGATAGAGGGTAGTGTTAGCATGAGTTTAGTAATCAATCTATTCTTCAACTCATGGAATATTTCTTCACACTCCATTGTCCAGATGAACTTAGCCATTTTTCAAGTTAACATGATTTTTTGATTAGAATGTCTTGATGTTTTATTCACATATCAATTAAAATATCCTACCTGGCTAAAGAAACAATGAATCTCAATTACTGTTACTAGATGAGGCCACTCCTCAACTACCATATTCCTAGATTGCCAACTGAGATTCCATCATTGGTCAAATATTCCCTATGAAATCAGTTTTTTTAACCAAAATTAAAATTTTCTAATCATTCCAAATATTCTATCCTTCCATAGAGTTCCAAGAACAACTATTATATGATCCCCATATTTCACATGAATTTTTTTAAAATACCATAATTTTTTTAATAAAAACTACCAAAATTTTAACAAGGTTTTCCTTAAAGTATCTATTAATAAAATCCATAAAATAGATGGATCATTAATAAAGCCTAAGGATATAACAAAAAACAAATAATTTCCATATCTTGATCAAATTTCATTCTGTGGAATATCATTGTTCGTCACCATCAGTTGAGGATAAATATATTAAAGATAAATATTGTAGTAGAATAGATCCTTGGGAATATGATCAAATAAATCATCAATCCTTGTATGATGGCACATGTTCTTCACTATGATCATGTTATGATCTATATAATCAAATCATATATACAGTCATCTTGCATTCTTCATCAAAAAGAGAGTTTGTTATCTACAAGAACCCACACAAGGTTGTATAAACCCCTAATCCAAAATATATTGGTGTTGTTTCTTTAATTAATATAGATATAAATTTACCATTCTATATGAGGTCTTTGATATCTACTTGGATCGAGGATTGAGTTGAATTGAGAACTCTAGCACTCATTTAATGGGAGGTCTAGGTAACTGAATAGGAAATAATACAATGTATTATTAAATTATATGGGACTTTTTTTATTCATATGTTTTAATTTATTCTTTATATGTACTAATTATATATATAAATAAATATATGAGAGGTGATTCTAGACAAATATTATGTTGATATACATGTCCTTTTAAAAAAATATAGATTTTCCATTCATGAATATTTATATTTCCTTTCTTCTTCAATTGATCATAAAATTATACATTGATATCTAGTACATCAAAAATATAATTACAAATTCTAAAATGGGAATGACTACTAGAGTTTCGGTGATATTATTCTTGTATATGTAAATTCTAGAGTGTCTATAAACTTTTGATGCTTGAATAATCCCTCAAGGAGTATTGATTGGTTGCTACACTTATTGTAGTTTTGTGATTGATATTATATTCATTATAATCATGGAAGAAATAAACGAATGAGTTGAACATAATCAAACAAAGTACTTTCTTGAATTGAGATAACAATGAGAGTACGTACCAAAAATATCATTTGGAGCTTTATGTATAGCCATCATGATTAAAAAATCATGATATTTCATCCTTCTCCTATGCTAAGGTTGATCAAGATTCCACTATACTCTATTCAAATTTGGGTAGTGATTGTAAAAGTGAAAACTATTTCCATATTTATAGCATTAGTCTTTAGGATGGTACAATACCATGTTTTCATTATCATCAGTGTTGAGAAGTCAAGGCATCGCCTCACTACGAATGTTCAAATAAATATAGCCATATTTTTCAAAATTTTGTCATTTACCTATCTCAAGAAATCCATCACCTGAATGATTCTTCCAATAGTTTTTTCATATGCGAAGTTCTACATAAATTCCTTTATCTTTCATGTTCAATATCCCTCCCTAATATTGGATCCACCGATATAGTATTTTCATTAAATATGTGGGACTATTTTGCCTCCCTGTACTCCAATTTAATCTTTATAACACTTTTCACTATATCCTCATAGTTATCATAGTCCGTATTTTTTAGATTATTCTGTATATGGGGTTTTAGTATTTTGAAGAATCTATCAAACTTTCCATTAGGATCCATGAAAAATTCATAGGTGCAATTAGAAATTATTGAAATTTTCATATCATATCTTCCAACATGTTCATTTTCCATCTTCTTCATATCTAGGAATTCATTACCCATATTTTTTACATTGAAAAATGGAAATAGTTTTTTAAAATAGGCACCCATGAACTCTTCACTATAGATATAATCAATCACTTTTTTTCATTTTTATTCAATTTCCACCACTAACCACCTTCTACCTATAATCGGTACATAGCCAAGTTGACTATCTCTTTTACACAATAAAATTTTACAGAAAATATCTTATATATATAACTTATCTATTGTTAAAAAATCATTGGGTTAGTACATCCATTGAAAGACGGTGGTAATTGAAACATACAGAACTCAACATAATGTTGTTCCTTTTTTGGTGAATCTGTCATCTAAGGTAGATTCATGTCATTTCTCGTAACATGAGTGAATTTATTCATTATTTTCATGATGTTTTCCATTGTTTATTCCATCTGAGGGTCATCAGCGCATGGTCCGTTACACACGTCATTTACATGGTTCCTCCGATTAAATGCCATTTTCATTATATCAGAAATCCTTAATCAATTTTTTTAAATAATATTATATATCTAAAAAAATTTATTTCTTATTTCATCATTATAAAATATGTTTTTATTTACAAAAAATTTAATTTGTATATAAATCAATTAAAATTTATCATAAAAATCATGTGATTAAAAAATCATATCCACAGATAGTGTTAAACCAAGAGTGTAGAGAAGAATTTCTATTATCACCATATCCTATTTAAATCTTGTATAATGTCTTTTTTTTTGTTTTTACCCCTAAACACATATGTTCAAGTGCCTTATCCAATTGATCATATGAGGATAGAAATTTCCTTATAAAGAAAACCACTAATCTTAATATTTCATGAAATATAAGGATTTGTTTAAAATATATTAACATTTCAATAGGGTTCTTCTGAATATTTTAAAATCTATATTTCCATAAATAACTAATCCATCCATGTATACCAACTATGAAATCTCAACTTTTTTGTTACAAATGTTTTCATATATTGGTTAAAATGAGAATTTTTGAAGATTAGTTACATGAAAAAAGTGTATATAAGAAATGAAAACAAAAAACAATGTTATAATCCACAATAAAGATTATTAAAAGTTTGATCATAAGTACGTATTTTCCATCTCATAGATTAGGAACATAACTTAGAGGGAAGTGTGAGAATAATTCCCTGTAAGGGAAAGAACAATAAATAATTTACATGTGACCAGGAAAAACATCAATAAAAAGATAATGAATAAAATAAAGGAATGATAAAAATTAAATATGGAATATAATAATAAAAATAACATTAATTATGATATGTAAATGTGTCTAAATTTTTTAATGGAGACATTTATAAGTATATCACAATGGTTTTTCACTTTGGAGTCACACAATTTACCATGATTATTCACCATTCTATTACAAAACATGTCATCCCTAAATGTTACATTATTTAAAAAATGAATAAGAGATATATAAAGATGAACCCATAATATATATTAATTTTAATTGGATCAACATATATAATAATATATCATTTCATAAATAAACAATGGAGAATAAAAGAAGTGGGTTTCATATAAAATCATTGTATTTTTAATAGTTCTGGAAAACAATATCATTATGTCATTTTTAAAAACATAAAGATAATGCAGGATTAATGAATGCTAATAATATAATAAAATAATATTTTCATACCTATTTTTCAATACCCCATGAACATATAGTGGTTTGGGTGTTCACTTATAAATAATAAAAGATAATTTCTTGAGGGGGAGAGAGAAATTTTGAGATGTAAATTTGGTAGTGTCACATGTCTAAAATATGGTTTCAGATAAGGGTGAAAATATATAGGATGGATGTATAATATTTATAAAACATAATTTGAAAGTATTGTAATAAGTAAAAAAGAAATAATACAGATTTACCATAACATTCACAAGACATATTGAAAAATTGGTTCTTGAAATGATGTGAAATGAAGGATATGTCAATTACCTTGATCAGTTACTGCTAGAAAATATATATTGTGACCTTGGGGGCTTGAAGAATATTGGAATGATTACTTGGGAGGGTAAAATGTTATAGATTCATGGTGGTTTAATTTTGAGAGAAATAAAATGGAGATATGTGTTGGTATTTATATAAAAATTGAAGGATTTTTATATTATTTTTTTAATTTATGCCATAGACATATAGGTAGTGGTAAATGAAAAATCAGGGGATTTCTCATTTTATTTTCCAATTTAACTGGGCAATTGTTACTCCATATGTGTTATAAAAATCAACATTAGTCAATCATTATTTTATATTAATGTTTTGGGAATTGAAACGTAATATTTTCAAAAAAGTATGTTTTTAATGATAATGTTCCCATTTTTAATTTTAGAAAGTAAATTATAGGTTTTAGAATTTATTAAAATCCATTTTAATACATGATTTAAAAAAATATTTAGCGAAGTAAATTTCATTTATTTAGTTATTAATTTATTATAACATCATTATGAAGTCCCTAAATATTTCGGAAATCTAAAAATGTATTTTTACTATTCATGAAAAATAAAATAATTTCATAAAATTATCAAAAATTATCCCTAATATAATGTTGACTTTATGATTTTTGTGATTATGTTTATTTATCATAATAATCCTCTAAATAATATATTTTATTCATTTAAATATAAAAATCATTTTTTATTAAAAATAACAGCTTATTGAAAATGCATAGTAAAATTCTAGACATTTGAAATAAATTTTTTATCATTTATATTTAAATAATTTTATTCGTATCATATTTTTTCATTAAAATAAGTTTAATTAATTATAACATAGTATATTTTAAATATTTTTATCTTTTATAGAGAGTGAAAATTTTGTTTGAAAAATAAAATTATCAAATTCCATCACAATTTTATTAAGAAAAACTATTCTTAAAATAGAATTTATGGAATAATAAATTTTTCTAAAAAAATGAATTACATTTTATGTTACTATGGCCATGAAATTTAAACCCTAATAAAAAATGAATATTCTATAAGGGTAAGGTGTGTTATGGTAATAAACTCATAGGGTGGCTCGTCTAACATCACATGTGTGGTAATTTACAAGAACTCAAACTTCTCCGTTATGATATTTTTTTCATGATTCATTTAATGATTCCTATATTGGTATTAGTGAAGAGATAATTCTATTGTTTCCAAATCCCACAAAATTTCATACAAATGGGGATTATACGACAAAAATCTATAGGTTGAGCCCATTTTTTATTCTTTATACCTTAATTTTCTTTTGTGATTTATACTTTTAAACACTAATTATAACATTAAAATTAACATTAAGAGTATAGAATTCAATAGTTATATTGACCAACAGTCATGATTGACCAATGTTATTATAATGGTAGAAAACTAATGGGAACATTTCATATTATACTAACATAACTATTAATATAATATAGTTATCTTTATTAAAAAATAATATAGCAAAACTTTTTTCAAAAAAATATACCATTTAAAAAGTATGTGTATTTATGTTTTAGTGGGGGTAGTTGTTTGATTAATACTTTTTAAAATCATTCTATTTTTCTTTGGATATCATGTGTCTTAATATATAGGGGTTGATGATGGATCATAGTTATCACACTATAAGAGATAATCATAAAAAATACATTAATAAACCCTATAATTATAGACTATTATAAAAATGTTATTTAGTAGATTATAAAACCATTTTCCCAAAATGTGTTGGTTCAAATAAGATCAAGATATAGTCATATATTTTCACAAGGTTTAGTATATTATGTGATTAGCCGGTGTATGAATTTTTAGTTAATTAATTTTTTTTAACCAAAACCCTTTCACTCATTCTTTTATTCATAACGATCTCAAACCATGGGAATACAATTTTCATTCTTATCAATTCCTCTCATTTTAAAATCCAATTATAGTGTATTTAGAGGATTTTCCTTGTGATAATTCAAGGTAAGGTTTTTTTCTTCCTCTATTCATTACACTGATTATAATTATACTCTCTTTTAATTATATGTAATAATAGGTATAGTATTACTTTACTGGATATTTAAATATTGTCATGATATAACCAAGATAGTTCGAATTATCGATGGATAAGTGGCGAATCTTGATAATTTCAATCCATTTCCAAAAAGATATAGATTTTTCATTAGTATAAGTTACTTTTGGGTGATATTATCTATATAGAATCTAATGTTACTTTCTTCTTCAAGAGTCGTGGTTTTAGTATCCTTGTTGTAATTAATTTGGATTGGTTTAAGAATTCATTACTCTATATACATGGGGTAATGAACCGGTGATTTTTAGTAATATTTGTTTCTAGAATAAGAGTGAAATATGTTATTATATATTAAATAATATACATAAATAATAAATAAAAACAAACAAAATAATTTTTGAATAAATATTGTTACATTAATCAGCAATGAATCAAATTAATATTCCAACCATTACAATTTGTTTAAAATTTTAATATAGAGAAGATAAAATGGAAAAATATTGATCTCCCCCACTACCAGAACTATAAAAAATATTAGTAATCAAATCTAAATTATTGAAAATGGAAGCATAATTTCATGAGTGTAATTGAGTTTACTATTTAGTAGAATATTTAGGGAAATAATTTATTGGAATTTGTAAGAGGTAATGTTACTATTATAATATTAATGTGACGATTAGAATAATTACTATATTATTGGGAATAGTAACTGGACCATTGGGAATAATATCCTTATAGTTTTAATGGTAATTTCTCTTGAAAATAATAAATTTTAATGAATATAATATTTTTCATGATCAATTTATTTAAATATAAATTTTTTCTTACAAAAAAATCATGACTAAAAAGTTAGTAAAAATATAAACACATTTTTAATAAGAAGTATTTTAATTCTTTTTCATGAATTAATATTTTTTATTAAAAATTAAAATTAAATATATTTTAAAAATAACAATGAAATATATAATAATTTATAAATAAAAAAATATAAATTTTCCTTGGGTGATTTTTTGGTAATTTTCTTAAATACATTAATTTTCATGTCAATAGTAAAAAATATTTGTTTTCACATAACATATATATCATAAATTACATTATTCAGAATGTAATAATGAAATAATAATTTATATACCAAGAGGTTCAGACATGACATAATAAAAATCATAAATGAGTCAATAAAATAAAATAATCTTAATTTTCAAAAATAAAAAGAACATTTCAAGTCCAATAGTGAATATCGATTCATTAATATTTGAATTTTTATATAATTCTAACTCCATTTTTAATAAGTAAATGAATTTGAAATATTAACATATTTAATTCCATAAAACCAATATATTATATGATTTATATTATTAATATTTTAAGAAATTTATTGTTAATTGTTTTACCATTAATATAATATTTCATTCTATATTGAAAAAATACCACTTTCCTCAACTATAATTTACCCTCTCCCTTCCCTTGGAAAATCACTCCTCTTTTCCTTTACACATCCATTATTTTGAAAAATTAATTCTTCAAAATCCCCTATGAATCCTTATGTTCTTGTAGAGCAATCCAAATATAAAAAAAAATTGATTTGTAGTTGTGTACAAGAGTACCTATACCGAGGATTTTGTAAGTTCTGATCAACTCCACTCTCTATTCTTTTTATTCTTCTTAATGATTTTTTTTCTCCCCAACCCAGAAACAATAAATTCATATAATAAATAATTAGATAATAATATAACTTTATATCAATACCTATAACCATATTTAATTTTCATATATACTATACATATATATTTTAAAATACTTTTTCCAACTCTCCGAATAATGTCTCTTGAAATGCATGTTAACCACATATAGAGACATTGCATATTTAATGATTATAACAACCATTATGGTTGGATACAATTAATTATATATAATATCTAAATAATTTATTTTATTTATTATATGTTTCTACTATTAATAATACTTTTCTATAAATGAATTTGAATGAAGTTATAGAAATCTAAAAAACTGCAAATTTTTACAAGAAACATGATATCAAAATGTGTAAATACAATAAACATAAATTACGAAATATAATAAAATGTTTATAATTTATTAATATTCTTATATTTGACTATAATTCACTTCTAAATCAATGTTTTAATAAAAATGTGTTTATTATTCTAGAGGCACAAAAGTGATGAAATATAGTTGGAATTATGTAAAGGGAATTCTCAAATACAACTCTCTTTCTTTGGGTTATCAATATTTCATACTGAATATCAGAGTGTACATTCCTCTAATATGACATAAATATAATAAAAGTGTTATTTCATTTTACTTTCAACCATATCCATTGTTCCCATCTTAATTTTATGAAAAATACGATGACTTTTTCCAAAATAAATCTTCTATCTAAACCACATCTTGACTTCTCTCGATTTGTTTTTTCTTTTATCAAGAATGATGTTTAATATAAAAAGATGCTTTCCCATTTTAATTTGTGAACCCCATGTTTAATCATGACAACATGATTGATGAAATACCTTTGAAACCAATTTCTTTTGATGTGTTATTTCATGATTACTACTCTTGTATGTTCTATTGGGCATGCATGATTATCTAATTGTTACGATGGAATGTTTGGGTCTAGAGTTATATGTCCCAAAAATTCATTTTTTAATGTTTTGTATCTCATGAGATATTGTGTATTATTAATGAAGATGATGCCACATTTATTTTTCTGATACATTATTTTATGATTAAACACATATGTTAAGTGTTAACATGATGCTAAATTCTTCATACTTATATAGGTTATTTGACCACTAAGAAATGATGTTTCATTTTTATGAATTTCCACATAATATTCCTTTATCACATATTACCTTCATGATTTTGATGCCAATATCATTCTTATAATATGATGATGATTATGATTGAGCTCACCCTTGTCATATTGTATATATTCCCCATTCAACCTCTTACATGGTTTTTTCTGTCCCTTCCTTTAATATATATCATAAGGTGATTACATATAATTAAGTGAATGTTATATTTTAAAAAGATAAAGAATAAATATTTAATATAATTTTTAATTATAATTATGTAATGGCTATATATGAGCTTCATTTTCCCAAGACACTTAACAATTGGACCCTGGATTTGTAATGTTAATATGTTTTTCATCTAAAAAATAATGTAATACTAATGATAGAAAACTTAAGGTAGCTATAAATTGTGTAGTGATGGATCTTATAGATAGTTATTGGATCACTTTATTTAGTAATTAATCATCACTTAATGACATTTTATAAATACTATTAGCATGATTGGTATGATTGGGCATGTGTGTGTAGCCATGGAAAACATTTTTTTCATTTGGTATGTTTTTTATTTTTCAGTTCGTATTCATGTGTAGCCCATTTGAACTATGTATTGCATCATATATTTTCACCTGAAGTGATATTAAATGTTTTCTAGGGATTCATGTTCAATATACGTTTTTATATTGAGTCATGGTGATAGGATTCATTTCATGGTTGTGTTATTACTACCACAAAACCTGGCAAGGACAGCGCCAACCTTTATCAGTGCTAACGAAAAAGCACTAATAAATGTACCCCTTTATCATCATTTTTTTAGCGCTGATAAAGGTACCCCCTTTAACAGAGGTTTTTTAGCACTGTTAAAGGGTACCCGTTTATCAACGCTTTTTTAGTATCGTTGATAAAGGTTGTTTTTATCAGTGCTTTTTTTAAAAGTGCTGATAAAGGGTCTACTTCCAAAAAACATTCATTATAAAATATATATTAATATTTAAATATATAGATATAGTTATATTGATATAAATATAATATATATTTTTTAAATAAAATTTTAAATATATTTAGGATAACTATAAATATACAATTACACTTAATATATAAGATATTTAGTAAAAATGAGATATAAAAAAATAAAAAAAATATTATTAACAAATAATTTGATAATTATTATGTAGTAATAGTCATTTAATAACAATTTTAAGACTAAAAAAATTAAAAAAAATTAAAAAATATCCAAAATATGTTGAAAACACAACTCAAACAGTAAACGACCATAACTTTTGATCTGGGTGTTCGTTGGTGCTCTACAGCATATCAAATCGAATCCTGCGATGAGATCTATGAACTAATGATCCAGGAAAGGACTATGTCGCATATTTGGAGGTCAAAAAATGCCCATAAGGCCTCCAACACTGATTTGTTAGTCGGGATACCCTGATTTTTTAACATTTTGTGGATTTTTAGCCTCATTTAAGGAGGTATTATTTTCTTTTTTTGGTGGGTACTGAATTTATTCCAAGGTATTACAATCATATTGATATTATTTATTTGAAATTTTATCATTTTTTATAATTAAATGCTACTTATAATCAAATATATAATGACATATACATATTTTTTATATTCACACATAAAAATTTAATTATAAATATAAATAATAAAATATATTTATATATAAAATATATTAGCTTTATCTAAAAAATAACTAATATAAATTTTATATGAAAAACAAATTTTTGAATATTTATATACAAATATATTAATCTAACTATATATATATATATATTAATATAACTATATATATATATATTCATATAACTGTAAATATTTATATCAATATCACTATTAATATATATATTAATATAACTAGATATATATATATATTAATATAACTATATATATGTTAATATAAATAAATATTACTATACGAATAAATATAACTAAATAACTAAATATATATATAAACATAGATATCATGAAATGTAAACCAAATCAAAATAGAGGAGTGGTAAGGGCTTAGGCACGCATGAGGGAGGTCTCGAGTTCAAAACCTGGTGGAGGTATGGGCACACGCATGGGGGTTGATTTAGGGGGATAGCACTGATCAAGGGTGGAGGAGGTGTGTGAGGGCGCTTGGGGGGATGGAAAAGAACAGATAAATGGGGGGATCAAGCGCTATAAAAGCCCCCCGATTGACAATATTTTTTTAAATTTTTTTTAATTTTATTCTTTTATCATCACTAAAAAATGCGCTGATAATAGGGGACTTTTTTCAGTGCTGAAAAGAAAGCACTAATAAAAGACCCCTTTATTAGTGCTTCTTTTTAGAATTGATAAAAGGCCCCTTTTATCAGTGATTTTTATAGAGCTGATAAAAGGGGTCTTTATCAGCACTTTTTGGAGAGCTGATAAAGGGGAACCCCCCCCCCCCCTTTATCTTTGCGGGCTTTTACAGCGCTTTTCTAGCACTGTTAAAGGCTATTTTTAGTGCTGATAAAAGGAGAATTTGTAGTAGTGTGTCCCATATAAGGGACCATATAATTGTTTGATGTGGTTTTTATGATGATGATGTTGGGATTTGGAGATAGATAATGGGTAATAAGTCCATTTTTATATACTAGAATCTTTGGATTAGGTATGATGACCTTGTGGCATGACCCAAGGTTGATCTTTGGGTCTGATGACCTTATCACTTACCCCACCTCTGTCCCCATAGAGATCGAAGTATGGCAGCTCTTTATCCCTTAATTTTTTCCGTCACTTCAACTTTTCTTCCATCCAATACTATCATCATGTGCATAAGAACAGTAGAAAAATTGTAAATGTACGTTTTACACTCTTCTTCCATGAAGGCTAAGATCCCCAGGTCCAATGCTCGGGCACCCCATATTCAATGACTCCAATTATTCAATAGAATGGTCATGAAATTGGAACATTGGTGAAGAAAAATTTCATAGCCTATGAGGTTCATAAATATAAGTCTGCATTTGTCTTTGTCCGTGATCATATGAAAAAACCGTCCAGAATAAGTGAATTTTCTAAAAGGGTGAAAATGCAAGGATCCATGCATACAGATCCCTCCAACTACCACATTTGGATTTTTGGGCATATTTGAATAATGGTGGACCTTGTGCAGCAAGGAAACCAACATATTACCACCTTGAGTACCCATTCTGAAGGAGTCTTCTTCACCTCTTTTATTTACACGAGCTGTGACAATCAATAGAGAGAGGCCTTGTGGTGTGACCTCAACTTGTTTAATAATGGTAGTTATCCATGGAGTCTTAGAGAGAATTTAAATGTCATCATGGACCATGATGAGAGAAATGGATGGGGATCCTTCCATAGGAAATCTAGAAGATATATTTTTTTCAATTTGTGGAAGGAAAAGGTTTAACGAACATTGGGTTCTCAGGGAAATAGTTCAACTGGTGTATAAATCAGTGCATGGATCACCTTTCTTGGATTCAATACGAAAATTTCATTAATAAACTATTTTCCATTTACATTTTACCTTTCATTATTTTCAGTCAACTAGTATGTGGTATCTTGGACCACTCCCTACTCCTCGTCATGCTCGCAGCGAGTCAGGCATGACCTGACACGTTCAGATTCAACAATCATTGGACTGACTATCCTGGATATCAGAAAACCATTCAAGACTCATGGGGAGAGCCTATCCAGGGGATTATGTTGACCTCCATCCAAAATAAATATATATGTCTTAGAGGCCAGCTATAGGAGTTGGTAGGAACAATTCTGTTGTCTGATAACGATATTGACGCAATCATACCTGATGTTGAGCAGCTTGAAGCTAGAATCAAGGAAACATGGGATGACAGTGTGTTTGAGGACCTCTCTATAAAGAATTATATGATGACTGATATTATTCTTTTATAGGAACAAGTTTTGATGAAGACCTTGCATATCCGATGGCATGAAGAGGGAGACATGAACACCGCATTCTTCTATGCGTGCATCAAAGATTAAAAAAAACATTGTGTAATCCAACATTCTGATAGTGGATGGGTCTTACTTAAATAACATTGATTTTGTTGGTAGTCTCACCCACTCCTTCATCAAGGACCTACATTCTGGAAAGAATCCTTACATGCCTAAAGGGTACAAGGGATGAGATGCAATGTTCATTGGAGATATCTTGAACCAATTTCCCTATTGAATAATGAGTCTATTGGGGACAATCAAGAAGAGGTTAAAATTCACTAGGTAGTTATACAACATAAATATTATTGTTTTCTAGGACCATATGGCTTTTTAGTATCCTTTTACAAATAATCCTAAGAGGTTGTCAAATGTGATATTTCTGAGGCGATATAGGATTTTTTCGGGGGTGGTAGCTTGTGAATGGTGCCATATGTTTCATTCATTCATCCTCATTCCCATGATCAATAATAAATCTTCCATTCATCACTATTGTCTAATTATTATATGAAACTTACCGTATAAAATCATTTATACTATCATAAATTCAGGGATCTCTATGCACCTATCACATTGGGAAACGATTGAGGAACATAAATTAGTGAAGGTGTGATAAATCCATGGGGCAATGGAGTTGGCTCATTAGATGGTCAATTACATAGACAACAAGGCTCTTGAATCCATTATTATTATCAAAATGGATGTGAAGAAGGATTATGATCATGTGGAATTTAAATTTGTCAACAAATCTTTATCAAGTTTGATCTTTTCTCCTCGGGTGACTGACCTCAACGTCCAATGATTCAGCTCCATCTAGCTATTAGTTCATTTTATGGGTATGTATCATTGTTTCCTCAAGGAATCCTATATATTATGGATAGGTTAACCCCTCTATCAAGACTTTTCATCCCAAACAAGGATATTCTCACCAACATACATCATAAAAGCATGCGCAATAGATTTTTTCTACTATATAAAATGAAATATAATAATCCCTCCCTTACTCATTGCATTTTTCTAGATGATATCTTGATCCAATTGAATGAAAATATAAGATTAATTCATAGTCTTATCATGTTTCTTGATTAATAATTACATTAAAACGGGATTCTAATCAAAAAATAAAAAAATTGTTCATTTTCAAAAATGTAATCAGAGGAAGGCTCACTCGATTTGTAATATTATGGACATGAAAATTGGGAGTATGGTAACTAATTACATGGGTTCACCTATTTCTCGAAGAGGGATTCATATTTGTGACTTTGATCATATTGTAATCATGATCACAAATAAGTTTATAAAATGAAAAAATAGATACCTCTCATTATGGAGAAGAACTTCATTGGCCAATAGTGTTCTTTTTCCACACTAGTGCATGTGAAACCTTCTATGAAGGTTATAATGGGATCCATTTCCAATATCAACAAAATAATTAATTAAAATATAAGGGTTTCTCGAGATGAAGGGAAAAAATTTAGATTTCTTGGTGGAGATGGAGAAGCCCATCAAGGAAGGGGGGGGGGGGGGGGTTAACGTGCACATCCTTACTGGAACTCTACTTTGCATTCATACAAAGTTTTCATTGGAGATACCTAAACAATGTACTTTTTGGGGTAAGATCATGTGAAAATATTATATGGGTAGTTTAATTATGGAAAAGTGGCACATTTATCCTTTATTATATTTACTGAGGCCCCTTTTCTTGGAAATTCAACCCCGTATCCAATGGATTATCAGTGAGGGGAATGTTCCCTTATGGCATGCAACTGGGTGGTCATGGTGCGTTGTTTCCCAGTATTCCCATACCATGATATCATATTCTAGGAAGAAAGATTATATTTGTGTTTCATTAAATAAATGTTATAAAAAGAAAAAAAAATCATCCACCATCCCACTAATACTTCTATGGAACCTGATATGTGCATGTTTTTCCCCTCTATATTAAGAACCTTTTCTACTAAGGATGTAAATCATATTATTTTTATCCAATAATAGGGTGAATTATAGAATGAGACCTTATGGATCAAGAGAATCCAACTAAAGTAAAATTTTCCACCTGGAGGGTCATAAATATTACCTTCTCCACTAATGAAAATATCAGAAAATGTGGTATCCCCTGGTGTCACGGGGATCTTATTGTATTAATAACAATGTGGAGAGTTCTTCCCAACTATTCATTGATGGTGAATGGGAACATGATATATTTTCTTTTTTTGGCGAGTTCAATGCCTTCTGCATCCAATCGCCAAATGGTGACTTGTTCCTTGTATTTTGGTTCCATGGCTCAGGTAAAAAGGCTGTGAAGATTCTAGCTAGGGATATTATTCTACACGCAAAAATTTTGTGTTTTCGAAAGGCTATAATGTGAGGTATACATGAGGGAATAAGTTCCTTGGGGAGGGCCATCATCACACACACTCAATGTCTTTTTATTGACCTGTTCAGGCTCATGGATAGATAGAGGGATTATCCTTCTGTCAAAATTCTGCAAACGACCTATCATCCCATTAATTTAGGCTACACCTCGAGAAGTCATTGGATATTCTCTCATGCACCATACTCAAAACTAAAACTCAATATTGATGGGTCTTCCATAGAATGTATATTGCGTGTTGGATAGGAGGACCACATCTTCAAGGGGGGCTATCATTCTATCATTCAATACTTACTTTGGCAGTATCAGTTTTCTTCAGGCGGAGGCACTTTCCCTCCTTATGGGTCTCACCCTCTATTGAAAAAGGGGGATCATCATTCCTGAGGATGAACCTGATTCAATTTTCTTCTTTAATGAACTTCAAGGTACTAGTTCTATACAGAGATCCATCATCTACACTACTATGAAGTACCAAGGCTTTCTATCCATTAGCATCTGGTTGAAACACACATGGTGAGAGGGAAATAATGTGGTTGATCATCTATAATTTCTTTCATCTCAAGGTTTTAGTGTTTCATCAGTTTAATAATATAAAATTTTGAATCCGGAGGGGGTTAATGTTAATAGAAGGAATGCCCTCAGGTTGCACTACTTTTACCTCTATAGATCTCTTCTTGCATTATCGCTACATTGTTTTTAATTGTTTCATTCATTCAATTAATAAATGATCCTGCTGATGAGAATGGGATGAATAATACCTTAACCCTTTCCTAAATTTAATCACATACTCTTATAAAGTCATTAATATTCATGTAACATTTATTAACTTTCTTTATAATAATATTATTAATTATTTCATATCATTCAGTCCATTTTTTAACATGTATTATTTATTTAATAATTTAATATTTCTTCCATTACCTATATATTGATTTTTTTTAATTTATACATGTAAAACTACTATTATTTAGTTGGAGCCACCGAATGACATTATATAATGGTACCATAACTTTCATGTAAGAGTTCTAATGTTTATATATAATTAATTTTTTTCCAACCTCCTCAAACCAAAAGTGACCCTTCTATGTCACTAATTATTTAGGGTAGATAATTATCTCTAAATTCCACCTCTAATAGGCCATGGTATTGTGAAAAGAATATGAGGTATATAATAAATAGACATGGGATTAATTTAACTATGATAATAACATTTGAAACAAAATTTAAGATAAAAAACAATCCTACATAAAAAAATGTTAAATGTTCTCAATAAAATTGTTTAATGTTATACAAACATAACTAATGGAAATGAAAATATGAGTAAAAAACTAAAATTAAATGCCTATCATAGACCTTTAATACCAAAAAATTCCTGAACAACCCCACAATTAGTAATGTATAGCTCGATCACTAATGATCTCTTGGTAAATGATTGAAATATTTATATACATCTTCGGTTACCATGACATGTATAATCATTTGGATCTTCCTAAGAGACTTCCATATAAAATAGAATGAAAGAATAATAAAGAATAATGTGTTACCTTGTAAATCTAACTAATAACATGATTATATTTGATATGTTATTAGCCTCAACATACCTCTCTCACCATGTATCACTCATAAGTAATTATATAATACCCAATATAATATAAATATGAATATATCTTGCTACCACTTCCTACTAGTTTACCACTCTTCACCAACATTACACATCCTTATCCATATCTCTCCAATAAATAATACTACCTAAAAACACCTGGTAAATTAAAAAAAATCATTACCCCATGTATTAAACCATATATATATCAACATCCACATATCAAGATAATAAATTATTATTTTCAAATATCCTCCACATCCAAAACATATTTTATTATAACTCAAGTAATTAAATCCCATTCAAAACATATATATTTTAATCATTAGGATATTATGACTAGAGATATATTTTGAGTGAAATAAGAACAAGTCATTACATAACTCTATACACATATATGGGATATGTAACAACAATTCTTACATATACATAATACTATCAAGAGAAGAGATCATCTAAAGAGGCATTAGTCATCAATTTGTTACTCATTAGCCCAGATATTTGGGAAATCCCCCTCCTAATGTCCAATGGGTATCAATATCCACCCATACATGGTTGGGGTATTATATGAAATCATATAACATAAAAAATACATGTATATAAATTTGTCAAAAACCATTCAAAAATAATATACACATCTTTATCCTCAATTGTAGTAGTAATTTCTCAGAAACCACGTTTCCAATTATAGGAACATAATATCCTATAAGAATAAAAACATTTAAATAGATACTAAATTTATTATTTATAACAAAAATTGAAAAATTATATTAATTATCAAATTAATTACACACACTTAAATAACATTCAAATCTCTTCCACTGTTCCTCAAGAATTACTTTCATATGTATTTCTATCAGGCCAATAACACCATGATTTATATTATATAACATTTATTGTCATTCCACTATTTTTATTATTCATGTATATATCCTAATATTCTGGATGTTACACTCACAATGTTCATCCATCTGCATTAGGAATTGGGTAAAATAATAGTAGAAAAAAATTACTTGGCCATCAATAATTATAGAAGATTCATTAAAAAGAAATAATCTAATATTTTATGGTAACTAATAATGGGAAATACCATCATCAATGTGCTCTATCAATCTCAATGCCATTCATGACATGACTCTTTATGTCATTATTGATCCTACTATCAAATGACCCAAATAATTCCAACAACATAGGTATCCTCATACATGTATTTCAAAATAAACATCCATCTCATTCATACACCACATTGAAAATATAGTATCCCTAATTAATTTAATAACACACTAATGAAGGTTAATAATAAATATTTAATGTGGGTAAATAGGCCCTAGAATGAGGGAATGCATCCTGAATGAGGAAACATGATCACTTATCCCTAAAAATTATCTTTATTAAAAGCCCAATATTTTATATTCTTTAATTCGTTAACTATTTTTTAAAGGTCATAACTATATGAAACTTATGGCAACAACAAAAAATAACTGCTAAAATTGGATGACGTGTAATAAGGATAAATTCCATATCCATCAATTATAAATAATAATGATATAAATTTACCATTCCACTTTATTATTTTTTATATACATTAAATTATTTACATACATTATTTGATCAAATTATTAAAAACAATCTAAATCATATCACAAACAATGATTCACATTTTGTAGACAAATAAGATGAAAATTGTTAACATGGAATAAACACATGGAATCACTTCTACCCCAATAAATTCTTTTTAATTTATGGTTTAATATTAATTATAGTTAATTACACCATTAGATATTATGAAAAATCAATTATAACATTACAATTACACATAAAAATGGAGAAGTAATGAATTCCCTACAACAGTTTGGTTGTTAAACATTCTCAAAGTATTAGTTGATGATCGAATGTAATGAACCGAATATACATAATAGGGATTTATTAGAACCTATAATTAGCAATAAATCATCATCCATACTCAAAAATAAGAAAAACAATCAAGGGGTTGAATTGTGAAAATCCAACTAAACAAAATAAATTAAGGAAAAGTGGAGGGGAAGGTACCATGAATCAAGAGAACATGATCTATCATGATAAAATGGGTTAAAATATCAAAAGGATAATATCAGGACTGATATATGCTTTATTGAGTTATCCATGACTTGAGGGAGGATATTTCTTGATGATATATTGGGGTCTAATCCCTCTATTTATAGTGGAAAAATCAAAAAGAATTTTTATAGTGTAGTGATGGCCCATTATGTCATGATCCCTCTTAGTGAAAGTTGATATGATTCTCTAACGGATACATCCATATGTTAAAAAAATTTAAAATTTTTTTTACTAGTACCATGAACTATAAAATACAGTCCTCGAGGCAATGGTGGATCCTCTGATGTATCCCTTGACATGCCCATATTGCATGGCATAATGAACATGGCCATTTTCTCCCCACCACACCCAAGACTTTGTCTTGGTGACCCCTACACTATGAATTTAATATATAATGATTCAACAAAATAAAACATAGCCAATCCTCTTCAACCAAGTCTTCCAAGTTTCTTTTACATCCCTTTTTTAATTAACTGGAACACTAAGCTAATCTACTAGAGAAAACCAGCAGACAAGAAATTTTGTTTATAATATCATATCCCAACACCATAAATTTTTTAACATTTCAGTCAATGAAATATTAAATTATTTATTTCTAATAATCATAATTCTAAACTATTTTTTCCTTGTAAATACTTGTAAGAACTATTTTACATATCATGGTTCAGCCTTTTCCCCACACTTAATGCTCCAAAATGGTTAAAAATCACCCACACCTCAAGAGTACCTTCATCACTTGAAAAAAAATAAATATTTTAGATTTTAGAAATCATGTACCTTATATATGATACATCACAATTAATTAAAACAGTGGATAATTAAAAAAACTTAGAGAGATGGAAATAAAAAAAACTTTTTTGAAAAATATCTGCTAGATATACTCTCATGAATATTTCCATCATATGATCACACCAACCACAATAATAGGATTAAGATTTAAATATACATAATACTAAAAAAATAGGTCCCAAATAATCTCCTAGAAAATATACCTATCAAACATGAGTAATTCAACAAATGGGACATCAAAGAAGAGAAAATCATCTTATAATAAATGAAAAAGGTACATATTTTCATCAAAACCCCACTAAAAAGAAAATATAAGTATTATAAAACCCATGATGTTGAGAATTTATCTATTTATCATGATCTCTTGTTGTATCATCTGTTAAATTATTAATGCTCGAATGGAATAGCATGCCCATATAGTAGCTTTATAGGGTGGTCCTATATCTTTAATTCCTTATCCTTGAATGTCATATCATCATCAATATAAATCAAACCAAAAAATATGACATTATTATCATCATGAAGATGAAGGAAAATTCAAGAATCATGAAAGAATTCTTGAATATATATCATATATGGGGGGAGTGATATCATATATGTGATGGATACAAAATAAGACAACACATCAAAAGGGGAAAACAATAGAGAAATATTACTCCCATAACTAAAGCATCACTATACTTGGTTTGGATTATAATATCAATATTTTATAAAGGTTGAAGAATTTGAAATTTAAATTTTATTCCCCCTATTAATTTTCTATTTATATGATTTAAAATGTGTATTGAGGTGCTCATTCTCTTTAGTTTGAGCATGGGGTGATTAGAGTGAAATAATGTCCTTATAGAGATTGTAAACATCTAATATATGGTTAGTTGTGTACACCAAAAAATTATTGGTATTAAAATAGCTCTGAAAAATATATTATTATCATGAAATTGGTTATAGATATACCCATATGATTATTCCTTAGACAATATCGCATCACATACTAGACACTAGTCGTTTTATGGAGTGACTGACCTACAAGTAGAGCCTGGATATGAGTGGACATTAATTTCACTCCACTCATTTTTTATTCCACTTGATTTCAAATTTAATTAATTAAATTTTTTTATCATAACTCCTATTATGAACCTAGTACCTCCTCTATTAACTCTGGTGCTCCCTCAAAATTCTCCCATTGGATTTTAAATGTTGGATTGATCCTCTTATGTATGATCGGTATGTTTTCTCTTGATCTACAACAAAATTATCTTCCATTTTGAGATTTGTTCATAAATCCATAATGAATATATAATCTCTTCAATGATCTGGGGATGTGTTCTTTCCTCTATAATTTATAAGTGTCAAATATTGGATGTAAAAAATATCTATTTATTGGATTTTGATATACTTTTTACAATCAACATCTTATGGGTATGAGGTAATTGATATTATTCCTATATCTCTTCATGATAATTTATTTATGATAGAACGACAACATATATGAAATATCTATGTTCTATTTCTATAAGTAATGTGATATTGATGATACTTATGTACATTAAGGGTGGATCAAATGTGTCAATGATATCCCTTTGACTAGAGATATATCTCCCATGAATGGTGGATGTTTCAAGGTATGTTAACTTTGATTGATCATATTGAACTGTTATTTTCATAACTCTCATATAAAATATATAGTCTAATGAATTATTAATTGTGGATTGATGATTGTTGATTAAGCCATAGGTTTATGCTGTATTTGATGAGGAATGTTTGTTCTGTTTAGGAATAAAAAATAGATCTAGTAATTTTGAATCCTCTTAATTATCAAATCATTGAACTAGTTACTATAATGGAATTCATATGTTTTTTGAATATTGAGCAACATTTTCTAAATGGAATCCCATTATTCTCTTTTATATACCTCAAATTTGCTGACCTATTATATATGATAGGTATCATTTATATTCAAAGTAGTTCAGGATGGGTACGTAATGTGATTCCATATTCATTATTTTTAATAATTTTAGAGTACTTACATGAAGAGAATTAGGTGGTATATTAATTACCATATAGGCCCTTATAAAATCCTTATATATATATAATTTAGTTCATTCCTTGGAAAAAATGAATATTCATGTTTGATTAAAATTTGATGCTTATGTGTCCATAGTACATGAGAACATTGTATGATGATTGATTCAAGGAGTCTTCTTAGGTATCCTAATTCCCCATTTATGACTTTTTAAAAACAATATTTGAAATGTCGCTACAGTTACACATGCTGACATGTTATGGTTTTTTATATGTATCCCTAAATGTTTTTGAGATATATCATTTTTCAATTTGATGTATTTTCTAACTTTTTGACAGTTGGTGGAAAATAATAATATAAATATTTATTAGAGGGGTAGTGAATAAATTTTACAATGATGATTAATACGTCCCTAGACATTGGGTAGGAGAAATACTCTTACACCCAGAATTATTATGACTTGTTTTTTAAAATAAATTACAATTTTTTGATGGTTTCTTTCGTATGAAAAGCCGTGTAAATACTTCTATTTATAAATTTATTTTCTACAATCATCATTTATTATGGATATCATTACAATAAATTTTTATTTATCTTTATGTTACACATAAAAATTAGACCCTTCTATCGATTGTATTACACACAAGACCGAGATTTATAAACAAAAAAATATAATTTATCATATTAGTTATGACCTAGTCATTATAATGGAACGTATGAACAAGAATAAATGAATTATAAAAATATGGTCAATACATGTACACATAATAAAATTTTTTGTGACTATTTATTTATAAATGAAAATAAAACTCTATTGAAAATAAATATAATTTTTTCTGGAAAACTATTTAAATGTTCAAAATAATTGTTTATACCAATAAACTAAAAATCGCACTTTTTGGATTATATAAATCAAATATAAATCCATTATTCTTTTAAACATTATAATTAGGTTTTTTCTTGGAATGATATATGAAAAATCCAATTTTACATATAAAATATTTTTTTTAATAAAATAAGGTTTTGCCTCATTTTGATGGAATACTTATCGTAAATCAATTTTTAATAAAATTTATAAGTTTTATTTCAAAAATAAATGTCTTATTTGAAATAGTAATAAAATAATTTACTTTGGTTTGATTTTTTTTGTTTCCTGCAAAGTTTCCAGTTTTGAAGAATTGTGAAAAATTCTAAATTTTAATTGTATTTTTTCTAAAAACTATTTATTGTATTAAATTCTGTATTTATTATTTTAATAGAATAATTTGATCCATTTTATATCATTTAATAATATTTATTTTATTTTAATCCATTTCACATTGAATTTGAATATACAAACATTTCAACTGTTTGAACGTTTTCAAATCAAAAACAAATTTTCTCACCATGTATATGAGATAAATTTTAAATATATTTCAGTAAATCATTTGTTCTAAATTTTAATAATGGATTATATATTTCTAATTAAAATTTTAATATTTTTAAAATATGTCCCTTTTATCTTTTTACAAAATTAAAAGTAACCTTATTCTTTTTTATTACGACGAGAAAGGGTAAATCAGGTATTTATGGGTAAAAAATATTATAAATATTGTAAAACTAGTTTAACAAATTACGAAATGTTATTTCATAACATTAATTTGACTGTTGAATCATAAATATCCAAATTATATTATTTATTGGACAATTGTCTATGAAAATGACATATATATTATTAAAATCAACGAGAGTGTCAAAATTAAACACTCTTACTTTTACTAAGTATGATAATTTTAAAATGGGGATAAATAGAAGATATCATCAAATATATATATTATTCATACATATACATGGTTTATATAAATAATGAAAATTTATTTTCATTTTTTAATTAATACATAATTATCATAAATAATTATACTATGATGCCGTATTAATTATCAAATTAATGAATTAATAAATTATATGAAAAAAAATTTAAAATGAAATTAATTTAATTTAATTAATGTTATAACATAAATTTTTAGATAATTTCTTATAAAAGGGGTTTATTAAATTATTTTTTTCAAATATATATTTTTCCATTTAGTTTGTAATATTTAATGTAATGAATATTTTCATAATTGAAAATCATAGTATTTTATGAAAATTATATGTTATTATATTATTTAGAAATCATAATAATATAAAATAAGGAAAAATAGGATGATATGTGGTCGAAATATTTATAGATTTTCCATTTATGGTCCAATTTACACTGTAAAATTTAAAATCACATCTTTTATATTGTACAATTTGATACTGTAATTAAAATTAAAATATAATTACTAAACCCTAATATAAATGATACTCTCTAAAATAAAAAGAATTAATTTACTTTTTTTATGATAATAAAACATTTAACTATGTTATCTATCAATCCACGGATTTTATAAAGTATTTTTATTAATAATGAATTTTTTATAATTTATGCTTTTAACAAATTATAAAAGATCACATCCCATATCTTATAAAATCGTAAATCATATTCTCTTTTAATAAAATATGATATCATATTTGGTTAGGGGAAGCTATGTACTAATATCCATTCAAATTCACTCCATTCTTCTTGAATCCTTTATTTGGGTATTAATATAACCAACAATGTCCTTTGGTGCAATTTAAAAGGTGTCACTTGGGAAAGATGTAGTATTCATTGATAAATGATTTTGATTCATTTCTTCCTTAAAAAATCAATTATTTTAATTCAAGTTTATATAATATCCTATGTATCAAAAATATATTATATTTTATTATGTTAAGGTTAATACATAAATATTCACAAAATTCCATCAAATGTGATACACAATCATCATCCATGTGTATAACAGAAAACATTTTCCCAAACTGATGTCATTCATTCATCCTTCAATACATTTATGGGTTGGTAATACTATTTTATTTTTATCATATACATGATATATTTTATGTTTAATATGTTATTATTTAATATTCATATCACACAAATAATTATGCTTAAATTGTTTTAGAAATTTGATAATTTCATTTCAGTGTATGGTGGACTACTACCTCATAAAATAGTGTAATTCATTCATGCATTATATATAATGTATTAAGAATGGAATTAATAATCATATTTTATATATAAAACAAAAAATATATTTAGTAATGAAAATATATTATATTTTCTTCTTTCTTTTCATTTGATAAGAAAATGAAAATAGTATCTAGGTGTACATACAGATTACTAACTCCATGAATGATGTATTTTAATTTTTTTATTTGAAAATCCCCAAATACATATATACTGAATTATATATGATATTTTTATCATTTTTATAATTTTAATATGATTAAATCATCATATAAGTTATTGTAAAGAAAATAAAAAGTCAACATTTCTATGAAAATCAAAGAAGATATTACTTTTAACAAATCATTAAAATTGAATTACTAATAAACTATTATTATAAATCCATATGTAAATAATATTTTGTATTATAAATATTAATATTCTTCTATGGTATATGTATAACAAAAATATATTTTTTATATATCTTCTTTTAACATGTGTGACAGTATTCAATACCTAAGGTATGTGGATTTCGATTCTCACTTTATTTTCTGTGAGAGTCATACCAAATTCACAGCACGTTTATTTTTTTGTATTGTATATAATTCCCATAAATGAATTCAATAATTCATATACTTATTTATATGGTTATTTAGATATCTAATTAATGATCTCCCTTCCATGTGGTTTACTATTCAAATATTACCAAATTTCTTAGCTAATCGTATCTTAATTTTCATCCTTCGAGACATATGATTTCTTTTGCATATATATTTTTTACAATGATTTTATACTAGCATATTAGAGTTATTATCATTAATATAATTATTTTAATGATACTATAAGCTTCATTTTTTTTATTCACTCATAAGTCAGATTTTTTTTATTCAAACCCAATATTTTCTAAAAATGTCAACAAATTGTTTTAAATGATAATTTAAGAATTTTTAAGAAATTTAATTTTAAATATGTTTTCTCTATTTAAAATATTTTTTTAAAGATTCAATTTATATTTTTTGAGATTATTTTAAAACAAATAATATTTACTAAATGTGTTGTGATTTAGAAAAAATGATTCTAAAAATGAAAATGTTATTTTCCTTAATATTTCTTCCAAATTATCTTTAAAAATTAATTCCATATTAAATAATATTTTTTAGTGTTAATTATGATTTATTAGGGTTATGTATCAATAATACTATCCTTATTCATTATATGGATGGTTTATAATTATAATGAATGATTTATATTTTTATGGAAGACATATGTATGGTTTTAGTATGTGAGAGTTGGGGTATATGTCTCCCTCTAATGGAATGAGTAATAATAAATGTTCTTTGAGATCGAAGTGTATATGGGATGCCTTCTTAATAACACAAAAAAATGTTACATGAATGTTCAAACTAATACTGAAACAAGAGGGTACACTATAGGACAACCAAATATATAAACTAGAAGGTATGTTATAGATCTTCTAAAGCCTAATATCGTTACACAGGTGATTATCCACAACATAATATTATATGAATGTCTTGGTATGTATCAATGAAATAAGGTAATCTAAGATTATTTGTTTGCCTGAAAGTCATCGTGATCTTAAATTGTCTTATGATTTAAATCTTATATTCAGAAAATATTTATTCCATAACTCTTGTACATGATCTTTTACATGGATGGTATGATGATAAATGATTTTAACTTTTTCTCAAAATTTTATCATCATTTCCTTATTATGTATCTCCATTCATCACCCTTACTGTGCATTTTAAATAACCATTTCTTATGTTTTGTTTCCCTAGGAGAAGAATATTTCTATTAATTATGACATTTCAATAAGGTTTCTCATTATGAAGAAATATGCAAGATAAGAAGTAGATTTGTTTTGAATCTGTTATTTATATTTACATGTCAACAAAAGATCTAAAAAATATAAAATTTGCCTATGTTTTTTTGTAATGTATTATATATTTTGAAAATAAGGATTTATTATCAATATGTGAAATTCATAAGTTGTTATAGTTTATATCGGCGAAAAAGTTTATTAATCTTTTAGAAATAAGGATGAGAAAAAAATTAATTAAATCCCTTGAGTTATTTAGAAGGGTATTACATTGCATTTATCTACGGATAAATCTATGTATTAATATATGTATGGGTTATGATCATATATATTTTTCAATAATCTATAATAATCATGGAATAAAACAATTTGTCAAATATTGAAGGTATTTTACCTTTATAATATAGTTTTTCTAATATGATTAGTGTTTCTGATGCTGTTATTTTGGGGTTTAAAAAGTTGATGATACATGGAGGATTCATGTTAAAGGAATATTTTATAGGCAATGGAATGATCTTACTCTTATGAAAGAAAATTACATTATATTTGTATGGGGTAACCTTGTTATTATATCTAATATTAAGTCTCGTAATATGATCAAAAATATAATCCCTAGTGCGGTACCTAGATATATAATAATATAATGATGAATTTTTATAGTGAACGCTATGGAAGTACATTTAAATTTTACTCTAGTAATTGATGTGGGAATATGCATCATGGAGAATCAATCAAAGGAACACGAACATTCTTTGGGTGTGGAAACGATGTACATAAAACGTGTGATTTTAATGTAAAAGGTTCACATCACACAATAAATGAGGATAATGGTATTCTTATGTAATCATCTATATTTAAATGTTGTAAATTTTGATTATAATTTTATCATTAAAATCAATTCCAAAAGGAAAAAATCATGAAGTGAATCATAATTTTTTTATGATAATAGTTATATTTCATAGGAGTATAACACTATGAAAGATATTTGTGATGAAAGAAGTGTTATATAATAAAATGAAGAATATTAGTTAATAGTTCAAGAAGGTAGTGTAATGATTTCATGTTTATATATTGTAATTGAAGAATAATCTTTTATAATTAATTCGAATGTATAATGGACTAATGAAACAGCTAAGGAATTTTCGACATTAGTTTCATCATCAGTATTTGAATGTTTATTTTGAATGGATCGTGTATCAATAAAATTTGATTGATTTGGTAAGGTTTTATTTTTGGATAAAAAAATATTAAGAAAATGGTGATCCTAAATATTTGTAAGAGTTTGGGAAGATAAAAGTATAAATAGATGTTTTATTGTGTTTTAAAATAAATTTTAATGTTTTGATGACAATAAAACTTATTAGTAATATAATGGTAATGTGGTTTATCAATTGTGTTTTTATAATTTTTGTAGTTTTGGTATGAGGGAAGTGATAATTTTTGAGAATATGGATATTTTTACTAAGGTTATATGTAAATTTAGCATATTACTATGTTTTATGAGAATACACGATGAAGTTATTCACATGTTTGGTATGTGTAAATCATTAAATACGTTATTATATTGGGGGATTAATGTTTTTTTAGAAATTTTGTGTACATTTTTTATAACATTCTAAATTTTAAAGGGTTATAAGGTTAACCATTTTTAAAATGGATTTTCTTGAACTTTCTTTTAATATTTTAAATTTTAATGTTTTACATAACCACATAAATATTTTTGTTTACTGAATTGAATGTGTGTACCATTTTATTAGTATAATAAGTATATATATAGTAGGAATGTATTTTTATCCAAATATAGATCTTATGATTCAATAGTTATTCAAAAATTAAAATAACATCTTCATTTTGTGGAGTGATAGTTGGAGCGTAAATAGATCAAGATAAATCTAATGAGTGATATTGCATATAGGAGATAAAATCAAGTAATTATATCATCTCAAATGGAAATTTTTTAAAATAAAATGTTATCATATTATCATTATTTGTGATGATATCATGGTCATTTTTGTCATATTTGTATTATTATTTTGTTGTTATTAACATTATAATAACTATATTATCTATCACTATCAATTAGAACTCTATAGTTGTATTTCTCCTCGATGAACATATCTTCACATTCAACTTATGTTCTCAAAATCTAAAACATAGTTATGTGGTGATCTTATATTTTTTAAGAGGATGTATTATTTACCCGTTTAAGGTCGTGGGTTTCCCAAAATTATATTTTCAAACATACAACTTTTATTTTTTTCATGAAATCTCTAATTGAAAGGATACAATTTCTTGAAATTCCTGATCACATTGGGAGGTTGGGTTGTCAATTAGTGCTTTAAAAAAATCTCTCAAATCCATGATGTGATCCATGTATCTCTCCAACGGATTTATCGACCAGACCCTTAATATGTATTTGACTCACTCATAGGACATACCACTAGATCATTACCTTTACTATGAGGAACAACTGATATACATTCTGGATCGAATAGAGAATGTTCTATGAAACAAGACCCCCACCTGATCTATATTTTGTGATGAAACATCTAGTTGAGAAATATATATGGGACATCAAGGAAGTGATATGTTATAGGTATCCTCATATATTTTTAACTATGTTTTGAACTTATAAAGATAAATTAATTCTATGAGGGGTAGATTGTAACACCGTTAGTTTTTTGGAATTATTAATTTTTTATAAATTAAAATTCATTAATGGCTGGTGGTGTACAACAAAACATGTAAACAATTATTTCGATAAAATATTTTTCGGTATGAAACCTATAGTTTTGTTTGTGGTACATAAAATACTAATTTTGTCTCGTGTATAAAAAAACAAACTCCTCTGATAGCTTGTGTTACACGCAAGATATTGTTTTACTAAACAATAATACACTATTTATCATGATATTTATGACCTATCCATTAAAATGGTTTTTATGAAAAGGTTGAACTGATTATAAAAATATGGTTTATAAATTATTATATAATTTATTGTTTTCTGACTAATAAATTATAAAGGAGAATATAAACCTTTTTAAAATAAAAAGAAATGTTTTTTTGAAAGTAAATTTAAATGTGAATAATTGTATTTCATACAAATTAATAAAAACTAATAATTCTTTAGATAAAATTATATATATATATATATATAATTCCTCATATTTTATTTCAATAAATGATATAAGAACAATGAAAATTTTAAGCATAAATGATTTGTTTTTTAGAAAAGTATGTTTCCCACTTTTAAAGGATCTCTTGTTTAAAATATAGTTTTTTGATAATTTTATAAGTTTTATGTAAGAAAATAAAATTATTCTTTGAAATGGTAATATCAAAAATTTACATTGGATTAATTTATGTAATTTTTAGGATAAAATCCAGGTTTTCAAGAATAGTGAAGAATACTGAATTTTAATTAAAAGCACATTTTGGTATAAATTGGTTATAGTGTTAAATTATATTTTACATTTGTATTAAATTGTAATTAGATATATTTTATTTTATTTATTCCAATGTTGATAATTAGAATCATTTTCACATATAATTTTTATATGAGAAAATTTCAATCGTTTGAATGTTTTCAAATTAAAAACATGTTTTCTTCATCCATATAAGTGATTAATTTTAAACTAATTTTTTCCATTTATATTATTTTAATTTTAAAAAAAAGATTTCATATATTTTAACATAACTGGAAAATTTGTTAAATTATTAAAGTTAATTATTTATAATAGAAATTGTAAATTTAGTAATTTTTACGACCACATGTAAGGGTAAATCGATTAAATAAGTGTGGAAATAATATTATAAATATATTAAAACAACAATATAACATGGTATAATTTTATTGTATGAAATTAATTTTACTATTAAAACCTATGTGTCAATATTTATTAATTTAATATATTCTTTTCAATGAAAATGATTTATATATTATTAAATTCAGTGATAGTGACAAAATAAACAAATCTTCATTTTAATGAGTATAATATTTTCAATATGGAGATAAAGAGAATATATTATTGAATAAATTTATTAATCAGAAATATAAATGTCTTATCTACATCATAGACATTGATTTTTAAATCTTAGTGAAGAAATTATTATCTTAATTAATTATTAATTAATGATTCAATAATTATTCAATTAATGAAACATTCAATTAAATGATATTATATATATCAAAAGAAATAAAATTTTCTTTAATTAATGTGATACTAAAAAAATATTATTATGATATATTATGGGTTTATTAAAATATTTTTTTTCTGAATATATATTGTTTTCATTAGTTTTGTATGTCAATGTAATGAACATGTTAAAAATGATAGTTATGTTACATTATGAAATTAATATATTATTAAATTCCATATAAATCATAAAAAAAATTAATAAGTTAAAATGAGATTCTATATAGTCGAATATATAATATAATAAAAATTTATGGTTCAATTTAATCCTTATAAACAAAAATAAAAACCATTTTATATTGAAAAATTAGATATCATAGAAATATTAAAACATGATATCTAAAAAGAATTAAAAAGGATATGGTATAAAATAACACAATAACTTATCTAAAGTCTACTGATCGATGATATCACAACATTATATTTTATTTTATTTGATAAAATTTCATTTTGAAGATATTTTTATTTCAAATGAATTTATTATAAATTAATCTTTTGGGTAATTATGAAAGTACCCTTCCCCTCTCATATAAATGAGATCATCTTTTCCCCTTTTCTTCACACTTCAAACCCTATTTTGTTTAACCAAACTCTGAAAAAAATTCCACAAAAATTTCACTCCATTCCTCTTATTATACTTTATTTAGGTTGAAATCCAACCTTGAAAGTGCTTTGGTGCAAATCGAAAAGAGATACACGAAGAAGATGTAACATTCATTGAAAAATTTTGTTATTTGATTTTTTAATTAAATACCATATATTATTTATATTTTATTATTATATAATAACTTATGTATATTTAATATATTAATATAATGTTTCGTTAAGGTTACAACATATTAATTCCCCCTCCTCCATCAAATGGGATACACAATCTTCATTCTTATGTACATCGGAATACCACCTCACGAAAAAATGTCATTAATTAATATATTAACACATTAAAAGGTTATTAATTGTGATGTATTTATAGATTATATATAATATATATAATGTTTAATATGTTATTAGGTATTTTTTTTATAACAGATACCATCATTCATTCCATTTTTTGGTAATATGATAACATCATCCATGTGTACAACATGCTACCACCTCTCAAAGCGATGTAATTCATTTACTCCATTAATAGAATGTATTAAAGGTCGTTTCAAAAAAAAATGTTTTATATATGAAATTAAAATTATTATACAATTATAATTTACCAAATACTTTTATTTCTATTATTCTGATATGAAAATTAAAATAGCGTTCATGTGTACATAAGTCCTTCCATAATTATAAATGGTGTATTTTAATTGATAAATTTTATGAAACACCATAAATATGTATATACATAAATTTATATAATATCTAAAACATGGTTATCATTATGGATATTATTAAATCATGACTTAACTAAGAGGATAAGTATACAAAATCAAAACATATAAAAATGATGGTTTCTATTAATCGAAACACACTTTAACATTAAATTGTTAACAAATGAGTATAATAATACCAAAATAAAATAATATGTGGAATTATATGTATGAATATTATTTAATTATATATGTAAAATAAACTTATATTTATTATATTGGATGTTTTAACATGTATGAAGGAAGGAAAGACTTTTGGTATGAGGATTTGGAGATTCACTTTTATTTATGTTAGACATCTCCTATATTCACCACTCATTTATTATGTGTGATGTATATAATTACCATTAATTTATTATATGATACATATCCATATATATAAGGGTATTTTCATTTATAATTGTTGATATACCTTTCATGGGGTTTATGGTAAATGTTTTACCAAATTGGTAATGTAATATTTTCTCAATTTCCATTCTTTGTGAAACATGTCTTGTTAAGAACCTATATTCTTTTACAAGGTTTATATAACTACCATTGATATGTTCTATCTAGAATCTAATTAATGTCATGTTATTGTATTTATCATGTAATTTTATAATACTATCAGTTGTAAATTATTTTTTTTCAAAATCCATGTTTTAAAAAAATGTGTTGCTTTTTTAAATGATATAATATGAAATTTAAATGAAAATGATTTCAACAATATTTTATGTGTTTAAAATGGGTTTTATAATATTAAATTAATTTTTTCAATGTTATTGTTAAATAATATGTTATTCTAAATATTCAATGATTTGAAATTCATTTGACTTCAATAACTAAATAGATATATTCTTAAAAGAATAATTAAAATGACATTCAAAACCCATGTTAAATCTAATATAAAATTATTTTGTATTTCTTAAGCTTTACATGGGTTATGATTCAGGGATAATATCCTTAAACTTTTAATGGTTTTCTTATTTTTATAATTAACGATATTTTTTTCATTACAGATATATATGGTTTTCATTATGTGATGGGTAGGGACTATAACTACATAATATGCATTGGGTAGTGATAAATGTTCAATGATCTCAATGGGTACACATGAGGTTATCCTAATCCCAAAAAAAGATTGTACAAGGGAGGTAATTCTAAGATAGGAACTAAAATTTATACGGGAGGTCATCCCTCGCCCGAAGTAGGTACACAAGTTATTCTCCCATGACTAATATAATATGATTATCATTGTAGGTTTAATTGACCTAAGATATTCTGAGATTATGTGTATTCCACAAATTACATGTTTTATTCCATTATTATAATCTTGTTCCTCATGTGATTTCATTATCTTATGATTCATGTCTTATTAACTATCAATATTTATTACAAGAGTCTTTTGTTTATTTTAAATGGAGTGCATGATAATCAAATTTGTTTACTTCATTCTTAAAACCCTTATGTTCATTTTTTAATTATGTATCTCCCTTGTATGAGATTATTAGCAGATGAGCCCACCAATTATTATGTTTCATTTCTATAGGATATGAATAAGGTAATTATGTATTTTAGGTCACAAAGGGTTCTAGTTTTGATGAAAGAGGAACTAATATTTTTTTTTATTTTTTATGAACTAATTATTTCTGTTTTTATGTTTCCAATGGCACTAAAGTAAAACTATATATGGGATTTTGTTTGAGTAATCTATGAAATATTCATCCAAAATTGTTTAATATCCACGTATCAAAATATTAGGTTGTTATAATAAATTCTATGAGTACAGAACAATGATGAAAGATGTTTGAAATGATCAATTTTTGGCCTGATGTAGGGAATAGATATGATATGACAACCTCAATTACCCACATTGAAATGACACATATTATGACATCATATAACCAGGTCTGTCATTGATATGGGGTGTGAATGATTTTTAGCATCACTCAACCCAGAACCCTTCTGGATGCTCCATAATATCAGCTATCATTTTGGATATCCTAGGTCTCAACATCCACATATCTATCACTTGTAGAACTGATCTAAAGAAGGTATTTTTGGGTTTGTTATAACAATTTTTGACACTAATGAATTGTGTATGTTTGAATGATTTTAACATATATTAAAAAAATTATTATTATAATGGAATATTCATATTAAACATGTTCCCTTATGTAAAAGAGACATTGGGGGAATCTTGCAGCGATTCATCAAACTAATAGTACATTGTAATTTGGGTGTTGGTGTATACATCATTGTTATGCATCCATTTTAGGGTAAGGTGCATAGAAAATATAGTTGAGTTTTTTATCCATGGTAATGAAGGAGTACTATAAAATACTCTAGATGACTATCATATAGATTTAATTTTAACTTATTGAACCCATATACATGGATTTTACATTATATTATTGGGGTCCCTAATACTTCTTTGTGGAGATGCGATATATATTATAGAATTTTTATTTCCGTTTCCATCCATTTTTATTTTTGATGTTGTCATATATTTATGGTGTACAGATTCTATTACTCATGGTATAGTGTTACCACTATATATATATACACAAACCAATAGTTGAAATCATATTACAGATGGGGATGCATTCATGATGCTATGATGCACTCTATCATGGGCATGGTGATGTGGGATGGGGAGTTAAAAAATTCCATAAAAGCCTAATTTCACTTTATTTGTGTGAATAACATGGAATGTTTTATATTATAAGTAGGTTATTTGGAACATCGATTGGGGTGTCTCTATCTATCTACTTAGTTTAGGAGTAATGAAACATTGTTTTACCATTCAGTATATTTATATTATTAGTATTATGCCTTTTGGTATATTCCTACCTAATGACAAGTGATGTTGGGTTACATGAAATATACACATATATCCTTTTTTGATAAATTTGGTTATATGAATTAATACATGAGAAATAGTTTTTTGATATATTAGTATCATTTTATTATGATATATTTGTGCTTTTATAATACTCTTGTGAAGAAATTTGAAAAAATAAAATCCCATGAGCCGTATTTTTTTATCATATGTATAAATGTGACTAATGTGTAGTGGGGAAGGACTTGGCATCGGTAGTGGGTAGTGCTACTATATTACAAGTCTAGACTCATATGATAACATATATTATTGAAATCCCAATTTAATTCACATTACATTCTTAGTTTCATTCCTTGACATATATTTAACAGATTACCTAAATATTTTCATTATGTATTAGATGATTCCAACATTAAATATCCTTATGTGATAACCAACCTACATGAGTAGGATTTCTCCCACTAATGATGATTCACCCAATCCACTACTCATTATAATGGAAGTTATACTAGATAATTCTCTCAAACATTCTCAAATGGTATAGACATTGGGTACACAACAGGTGGAATATCATTAACTTTTTCCTACCCAAGGTATTTGTGCACCAAGGTCTTTTTTTTAAAAAAAGTTGCTGCCGAAGCTTCATTTTTATTAATAAAGCAAAGGAAATACCTCTTTTAATTGGGTAGAGGGAGACCCATTACATAGCCCGAAGGCCTAGTGGGCTTGTAGCCCATTACATATCCCGTAGGCCCAAATTTGTTGCCCAATTCCCATTCTGTGAATAGTAACCCAGCTGCTACAGTACCCGCATAGTATCGCCGCCGCTACATTACCTACCGATCAATAGTATTGCTGCTGCTACAGTACCACTACAGTACTGCTACAGTACCTACGCCCAATGGGTTTTGAACCCCCATTTTTCATGTAGTATTACAGGGTGCTTACCACTAAGCCAAACCCCAACTACAAAACGTGTTGTATGGGTAACGAGGTATAGGGCTGGCCTGCCCACCTGCACGCCGCACACTCCTAGCTAGGACCAAGATGGCCAACCCTTGGGCTTGTACACCAAGTTCTATGGTCGAATGTGAGAAAGAGTTATATCTATAATATCAACTATCCTTTTAGGAGACAACACATCCATAGGATTTAGAGGACTATATTAATTTCATCATTGGTATATATGACCACATTAATAAACCTTAAGTATTGAAAGGCGAATCTTGAAGAGTTCATGATATATGTATATGCCAACATATGGTGGGTCGTGATGGGATTGGCTATAGGGTAAAAGGATTTCACTTGAGAGAAATTTAAGACCATGTTCTTATCATAATTTCTTCATTCCATGCTAATTATTGATCATGTACAAGATTTCATAGAGCTATAGTAGAGTTCTGTTATGGTGTTAGAATAATCTACATGTTTAATGGACTTTCCCTGTTTCACACCCCTTGTAGTGGGAAATAATTCTAAGAGGTCTGGGAATATTTTTCTTATACGTCATCTAGTGATGAGACACCTAGTATGGGGTATTTTATTTAAAAATAAATTATAATGGGATTTGTAAGGATCTGAATATATATATGGGTCTTGAGTATGGACACACAACTAGAAATATTCTATATTTTAGTGCATAGGAATGTAAACCTCCTATTGTTTTGTTGAGAATCACTTTTATAAGTTAGAAGAGTAAGGAAGAGTAGTTGAGCTAGGGTGGATGTATATAGGATAAGTAGATAATACCATCATCATTAATTTTTTGAGAAGTTGTAAATTGCTTCAATTATGGAAATTTTAGGGACCTTGAAACATTCTTCATAGTGAATTAGAGAATAGTTTGATAGAATAGAATAATGGGACTCTTAAAAAAAATCTATTCTAGGGATATGATGTCATGACTCAATAGCGGATTAAGGTCAATTTTATTAGATAACCAAGGATCCTTCCAGGTCCACTAAAAGAAAACACATATGGAAATTACTGTGATGAGTCACATACCTCATGGAAATGGTCTCATAGATTATAAATGTTGAATATATGTATTGAATCATACTCCAGGAGATGGTGGTGAGGGACTATATACTATTTGTGGTATATTATTGATCACTTCAATTGTTTTTTTCATTTGTTAGGATCAGTTATTCCATTTAATTATGACTCACTTGATATAAATATTTGAGTTGTATTGATTTCCATTTTAATCCATAAAACATGGAATACACATCCTTGTACTAGACCCTCCATGGTTTAATTATGTTTAACCCATGTTATTATTATTTTCAACATATAAATGCCCTAAAAAGATTATTTCAGTTTTTTTTTCTTAATATCAGATTGCATAATGATCTATTATTATTCATATAGATGAAACTAATTCATTTTTAAGACAATTTTGATTCCTAAAAAGGATCAATATCAATATTTTATCCTTTACAACATTCATTTATCATAATTGCATTGCAGGATTTTTTTGACAATTCTTGGATGAGGAGTCCTATACATAAATTACTATAGTTCAGACTCTGTTTAGTTCCTAAACGTCTTTTTTATGTTTATATATTCATATCACAAAATGTGTGACTTTATTTCTTCAACAATGGGTCCCTATATCTTATTGGGTGTGGAATAGTCGATTATCTAGTTCACCAACAATAGATTCATTATTCTTGCATTAGTTAAATGATTGTGTTCACTAGGAGGCATAAAAAATAATTTCCCTCCCTAATTATGGTATCATTGGTTCCATGTGGTGGTTGGGGAAATCAGTCATGGTATATTGATGGTTGTATGATTAGTTGGTTGTTGAATAGTCACATGACCCTTCATACACAAAATATATGGGCACTATACAATAATTTTTTGTAACAGTCTCTCAGACTACTCCTTATATCATAGATGAATTCAATTTCCCTTATGAAGAATTATTCATAACCTCATTACCCTTTTGTGGAACTAGAATATATATATGTATATATATAAATGTTGACTTATTAAATATGAAAGATGTTCTACTAATTCAATTGATTTTTAGTTTGAAGAATGATAATAATAAACGGATTCCAACATTTATATTCATGATTAAAGTGGAGCACCTAGATATAGTAAGTAAAATATAAATAAATTATCATTTATAATGTTATTTCAAATAACTGTTTCTCAAAATAAACAAAATAATTATTGTTAAATATATTTTAATTGAATCAATGCAATTTTTATTCAATGAATCAAAAAACACAGAATATCATTAATGAATTCAATAAATTAAATATTTCCTCGTAGACCATCCAAAATTATATAATTCGATATAAATATATTATTTATAACATTAGAATATTATTAAACATATAATTATGTTATCTAAAAATCAATCCATAAAAATAAAAAACATGTAATAATAATGTCTATTCCACAAGGGGTCCCAATCCAACTATTATTTGGAATCGACAATGATATATGCTATGTATCACCACCTAATACTATATAACATTAGAGAAATAATGGTGTATCATCAATAACATACCAAAGCAACTCTTTTGGATGAATTAGTAGAAAGGGAGACCCCTTAGGATCTATAGTTCAATTTAAACCCTATTTTAGAGGAACTCAATAGGAGGGGTTGAGAAGTGAAAAAAGTAATGAGATATATAATGAATCACTAATACATAAGACACAATCTAACTTGATCAAAATAGATAAAAAAATTATAAAGAACTCCATTCCATAGAGACATTGGATACCCCACCAAACATACATCCTCTAACTACACCACACCATATCTTACATGCTCATTCCTCAACAACAATCTTCCATCTGATGTTTATCTCAATAAAACTTTTACAATTTTACCCCTTCTATGAAATATAAATAGGTAAAAATAGAATTTATGGAAATGTAACAAATTATTCACTTACATAATATTAAAAAAAAATTGTAATGTTAATTACATTATTTTTCACTTTTTTTAATATATTTTTTATTTTATGGATATAGCCAATATCATGTACACTATTTCATTACTGTGTATAAAATAAATTAATTAACTATATATTCATTAACATATAAGGTGTATTCGTGAAGTGTTATTATATTGAAATTCATTCCATTTATTGACTATGTAAATATTAACATTCCCTATTATTTTTATTTCAATATAGATATTTATTGTTTACTACAGCACGATGTTTAGGTATTTCATTGTTTATTCATTCCTACATATGATAAATTAAATAAAATTAATTAGTTAAAGGGGTGAACAAGAATATTATATATACATATTCCATCAGTATGGTCCATGTGAAAATAATCATGGTTATTTGGTGTGATGATTACTCATATTTGTTTGATGTTAGTCCTTGAGGCCTTGACAATATATTTATCATGTATTGTTTTACTCCATTATAAGAATCTAATTTTTTCCACATGATTTTTTGACATATTATGTAATCGATGGATGTATTATTCACCCATGTTATTAGTAATAGGTGATTTTTATTTATTCATGGTAGGGAAATAATATTACTTCCTTGTTTATTCCATGATAAATATTATTATATGCTACCACTAATATTTTTTTATCTCACCATATTATTTAGTTTCTATCCCCAAATGAAATCTATGAATAAAATTATGTATGATGTTTCATAATGTTTATCATGTGTGGATTATTTTATGGGATACATTGGAGATTTTATTGATTGTATGGAATTATTTTTATAGAGTGAGTAATGAAATTTTGGAAAACAGTGATATGTGTTTCACTAGTTATTTATTTTTTTGTGTATAAAACCATAAAAACTCTATGGTACGATGTATGGAGGTGTTCCAATTTTTTTTTTATATTATAGATATTGATATATATTTCAAGGTCACATTAGTTATTATCAAAAATATATTATAAAGAATATATTTTCCTCCGAAGACTTGATATTGTGGCTATAAATAATCTCAATTGATCGATAACATTTAATAAAATGAAATATTTCATATAAAAAATATGTTATTGAAGAAAAATTGATGATGATATCATAAAAGTATTAAATATAAGGAAAAAACTAAATTTATTCACACTGTTATTTTCTTATTGACCAACATCCCAATATATCAATTTAATAATTATAAATAATTAACATTCTAAATAATAATTGATTATAATGTATCTCCACTAGTGGGTTGACCAATTAATAATAAGATTACTGATTTGTAAGAGAGAATTTATAATAATAAAAATATGAAGTAATGAAATATTTATATATAAATATATAAGATATTTATCAATCTATATCAATACATTCCCCTAATATGGTTATCCATAAAATATATTAATAGTAAGAATAATGACTTACTTGAATTGGAATGTTAAAATAGAATTGAAAAAACAATTATAATGATGAAATAAATCTTATATGTTTTTAGATTCTATTTTTCATAACATTCGATATATTTATCATTCCCTAAAATTCAACTTCAAGCATATGAGAGTTGATATTTCTAGATAAATAAAAATATATACTTATGTAAAATTACATAGAAACTAAATTTATCATCATCTAAAATTATTTCTAATTGATTAAAAACATTCCCCCAAATACTTTCAATCCTTTACTCTTCTATTATTAATAGCTAGATTATATATTATCTTTTTATATAATCAGCTACCTCTCAATTAAATTTACTTTAAAGTCCGCAGACATCTTCAAAATTTCTTTTATATTTTAATTAAAAGTTTAAAACAATCATATCCCCTCTTTATAAAAATTTGATATGTTGAATCTCAAAAAACAAATTCACTTACCCCAAATCAACATCACTTAATTTCCTTTTATTATTATTTTATACATATTAATTTTTTTAACATTACATTATCTAAACATCTCCTTCATAGGATCATTGAATCTGTATCACCTTATCCTTACAATCTAAATCACACTTATAGGTTTTGGTTCTTTCATTAAGTCTATATATGACTACTATATGATCTCATTATTAGAACGTCCCCACATCTTTTACTTGTATAGGTATTCTCAAACATTCCTTAAATAAGGCTGGTCAATCTCTTACCTCAAAATCTCCATCATATTTGATCAGGATGCTGATATTGTGTTCATAAGTTACATACAACCTTAGAATATGGGTTCCTTAATATTATTGTTTGATTTATATATATTTATGACATTTAATCGACACTAGTTTCTATATTTGATCAATTCATCCAAAACAATGAATTTTGCTAATAATTTTAAAAAATTTCTTGTTTACCTTCTTCTTATTGAGTAATTTTTAAAATTCAAGCTATCATGTTCGAGATACATAATCAATAATTTTAGTAAAATTATCTTATTATTCATCCAATTTTTCCCACAACCAAGCTTTTTTTATATTAATCATTTTATAATTTGACCTTGGTATCATCAGAAAATCTAGGATCGCCTTTAGTGAAATGATATAAAACTCATCCTACTTAATTAATGAATCAATGATCATCAAATAATCAAAACATCAATGTCTACTATATTGAATCAATAGAGGGTTTATTTTCTAACTTCATTATTTGTCCAGAAAAAATCAATAATTCACTAGTTATTTTCTATCCGATTATTTATTATCCATAGATTTTATCCCTCTATATAGAATAATTAAATACTAAATGATAAATATATTATGAAAATAATCAATGTATTTTAAATTAAAATATTTTTTTTATTTAATAGATTTCATTTTTCTCAATTAATTACTTTTTGAAATAAAATTTTTTACCTTAGATATTTTATATACTATTTTAATGATATTACAATTCTAATCAATTTTCCATGTTTCTCATAAACATTTTATTGTTAAAAATATTAAACATAACTGGGTTTTCTATTTAGATATTATTATAATGTGAAAGAACCTTTTTCCTATATAGAAAAATCCTTCAATTTTTTTCATTCATACATGATTCTCTTATGATATTTCTAGATAAAATATTCATCATAAATATCATGAATATATTATTTTAAGATACTTTAGTGAAAAATATTATACACAGCGTAGTTGAAGAAAATTCCATTAATTTTCATTTCTGAATTATTACATTGGATTAAATTTTATATTTCCACATAAAAATGAATCTATATAATGATTAAACATAAAATTAAATCATAATTAATAAATAAAATATAAAAATTAATGTAAAATTTTCATCAATTTTATTTATTTAAAAATATTATTTATAATCCAGATTAGTATAAATTTTATGAATTTATCTAATGATATATTATATTATTATATTCTTATTCTATTAAATATAATTCTAGAAAACTATTAATAAAATTAATTTCCACATCCTTTGATTATATAAAATAATATAGAATTAGAAATATTAAAAAAAGATATTTTAATTAAAGTTTACCAAATAAATCTATAAATTTTGTTAACAAAATATATAGAAAATTTATCATAGAGTAATGTATCATTGTTAAGAACCAAAATTCATTTTTTGATTAATTTTATAATACAAACAACACATTTAAAATTATTAAAAATGAATAATTTGACAATTTAATCCCATTTATAGAATAAAATTACCCTGAGATGATTTAAAATTGAATTTAGAAACCTTTTTTAAATAAAACTAGATCACCTTATCATATGGAAATAAACTATAGAATACTATTTTTTATAACCTCATGAATGAATTTAATTTCAGATGTTCCTTCATGAAAAACATTAAACTATATTAAAACCCTATGTTTAAATAATGAGTTGTTACATTATTTAAAAACATGGTAACTTAAATTAAAATAATATCCCAAAAAATAATGAAAATTCAATAACAAACTTTCAATATTGTACTTTTCCACAGTAAGGCTTTCTATGATATAATTTTAATTAATATTTCACAAAGATGGAATCAAAAATGAGTTACATATATAAGGTAGTATGTGACTAGAAAATAAGACGATTCATATACTGATTCAACCTCCCCTCGTACAAGTATACCATTTTTGAACACTATAAAAGACATATATATTATGGAGGAAGAAAGTCTGGGTGAATAAAAAATATTGAACTTCGTTTAATATAGATTAATAATAAATTGACATAGGTTAGATAAAATCATTAATATGATTTACTACATTAAAGAGTGTTATATGTTATTCACAAGAAATTAAGAATATGTATTTAGACTAGGAAATATAAATTAATAAATATCCTAATAAATGTAGGAGTAACTAGATAGATAATAATTATTATAAAACGAAGACCAAAATCTCAGAAACCCTTATATGCATATCTATTCCACAATAGTAACCACAAGTTCACTAATTCTTTGACACACAATTCTATAATAGAGAATTTCAAATATCAAATAGTAAATGAACATGTTCAGGAATACCAAAAAATCACCTAATCTAAATGGTCATGCTAACAATATAAAATCATTAATGAATGGGGATACACATTGCAACATCTCTCCATAGAATATTTATAGGAATTCATCACCCAATTCCACATAATAACTCTTTCCTCCCAAGTTATTACATTTAAAATAGAGGGTCTTCCCATTGTATCATTAGTATCTTTGATATTGGAAATGACCATGATGTTTTTAAAGATCCCTATGTTTTAATAATCACCTCTAGACATTTATTATCCAGAAGGAGATCTAATAAAAGATCCTCATTTCTCTCGAGCCCCCATAAGGAAAATGTTTATTGGAATTATTTTGATATCCCTACAACCCATAAAATTGGACATTACCTTTAATTATTGGGATCAATCCCACAGAATGGAGGGATAAATTCCATTATATATTCCCTTTGAAAATATATTTTTATGGGAATTAAGACATTGATGTACATTAAATTCATATATCGATATATGAAACCAAACTCCAAGCTATGATCATCAAACACTATCCAATATATGTATTTCATTAATAAAAAAATTCCATTACTCATATCCAGAGATACTCTTGAAAAAAAATCTATTCCTTTCAAAAAACCACACAAATAAAAAATGAGATTCATTCCCAATCAATATATTTATTTAGATATTTTTCTTCATCAATCCCACCATTGGATTTTTAAAACCACAGAATAGATAAATTCTCTAGGGGTTTTTGAATATCTGTTTGGAAGATTCTTGGAATGAAATCATCATTTAAAATTAGCATTACATACTGTATATTGGTTACGATGTTGATATTGGTAATTTATGGGAATAATTTTCATGGGAAAAAGTACTAATAAAGTACTTTCCCTGATCCACACATACATATTCCATAAATTATTATATTAGATAGGATTGAATTCCATTATATTATAAATTTTTTTAGTGAAGTTGAATTTCCTTGAATACTAACAGTTGTCTAATATTTGGAATAAATAACACCATATGATAACTAATAAAATATTCTTATAAGATAACCTGACCGACATCCCACTTTTATTGATCCCCGTGTATGAGATATTCTACAAGAACTATAGGTATTTTTTTCATAGATTGAATCAAGGATGGCTATTAATTTAAAAAATAATCACCTCTTTATAAAATTTAGATATTTTTTGACACAAGATATGATATATTTTAACCATTCATATATCAATATAAATATCCTTATAGTGTAGTGATTATTCATGCCTAAATGTGATCTTAAAAGGTGGTGTTTAATGATTTTACCTATTTTTGAACAACATTTATGAGAAAAATGGCATGAATTGATTTCCCTAAAATCATTTCCTTGCCACTATGGATTAAAATATATTTAATCATTAAAACCATGTAATTATCTAAATAATTCATGATTCCATCCACATAGAAATAGTTGAAATGAGTTAAAGTTGGAAGATACTCATTAATAAATGTGTAACAACATAATATTTCATTCTAGAGTGATATTCCCATGATCAGTGGTTTATTTGATAAATGATATAATGTATATAATAATTTTCAGGATACGAGCCCAATTGTAAAGAGGAACACATCATTTATCAGGGAATCATAGGGGTTGTCTTATCCTATACTGATTATGGTATTATTTTTTAACTTATATGTGTTATACTAGGAATCAAATTAAATGTGCATTTTATTTTTTCCCATACTTCATCAATATTCATGTTCACATGGAAATGGAATTTCTTATAAATTATTAATTAGTATAAAAATCGTCTTGTTATACAATGAGTTTTTTTTAGGTAACACTATTAATATCACTTAATAAATGGAACACTGTAATTCACTATAGGGATTCTATCAAAAATAAAATGAGAAATAGTAAAAATTATTCAATGTTTTAATCTCATTCTAAAAATTAGCTATCATATGAAATAAAGATTATATGATTTTTAGATAATTTCATCAATAGAAATTACCCATGTATAATAATAGAAAAAATGAGTTGGTCCCCAAAATATATTCATTTTTTAATAACTATTATGGATATAATTATTGATACCTCAATACATGGTTTCAATAATGAACAAAACAAGGATGACCCATCATTAACAACTACCCCCATATACATAAAAAAAATATGTTATACTAAAATTGGAAATGAAGGAATAATAATGAATTTGGATCCCTTATAAATTTTACCTTTCTATCATATTTATGTGTTTTCACTAAGGACCATGGTAGTATAATTACCACATATAAAACCAACCCACTACTGAATGAAAATTATTCAATATACAATGCATGAATAATTCCTAGTTAATATGGTTCATTGATACCATTGGATAAAAAACATTATTTTATTATCATTAAATAATACCCTATGATAAATAAATGTAAATTTATTTTCCATATCCACTACTTAATCTTCCATAATCTGTATGAATTATCAAATATATGAGGGAAGATACTTCTCAACATCAATGTTTAAAAAACCTAAACTTTCAAGTTAATCTTATCCCTAGTAAACCAATATATTTTTAATACAATAAAAATACATCAATATCTATGTTTGGATATCTATATAGGGGATTCCCAAAATGTGGGATTGGAATCACTATTTTACAATTTTAAATTTATTAATTATCTATTAGATGTAATGAAATCAAATAATTCACATGTATAACATGAAAATAGTATATATCATATGTGGTTTGATTTTATATCTCCACCAAGATGATTATCCATTACTAAAATTTCATCATTCAATGTAATGATCCATGTGGAGTGGAATTTCATTCACATTTACAACCATTGTTCTCTGATTATGAAAAAATAAAAAATATAATTAAGTAAAACATATGTTTTGTTACAAAACATTAATGGGACTGGATTTTATATCATATAACAACCTAGATGAATGGGTTTTTAGTTGAGATAAACTATATTGTTAGATATACTTCCATATTAAATAAATCTTTAGGAATATAATGATTTATTAAACCTCAAGGTAAAAAAATTAAAAAATTTACTCAATTCATCACTCTATAGAAGGGTATAATATATTCTATTTTAAAAATAGATCCCACAATATCTTTTCTATATTAATATTGAGATAATTAATGATAATATTAATTCCATTATAGACCAAAAAAAATTATATTGGTTAAATATATGAGATTTTTTAAAATATATAACATTAGATAATTCTATTTTTTAAACAAATATGAAAGTTCAAAAAGTACCCCAAGTTAAAATAGAATAAACGTAAGGGTTTAAATAAAATCCATCAATCATAAAAACAATTATTCATGTTATTACACCATGAATAATTACATTTTATGTTATAGAAACACATGATGCTAGACCTTATAAATATAGTACACACACCTGAACCAAAAAATCAGTATATATGTAAGAAGAAGAGGCATCAGGACATATAGACATGAAATAAGAAGATTTATTACATTTTTTTCCATTAACTTCATTGATAATTCATTTATACCATATAACATGACTGTGGAACATTATTAGAAATATATAAACCTAATAAGGGGTGCCTAGATCACATACCCCACCACACCCCCTTCTATAAATTCCTAGGATACACCATATGAGATTAATAATTATCGTGAATGTTACGGAGAAAATTTCTTTACGAATAACAAATGGTTTTAGAAAATACAAATCTAACATAAAATATTGGATTGTTACCCATTTTAATAATTTTATGTGATTAAATAATTGAAAAGGAAAAATTCCCAATTGTATGGTTACTATATAACTCTAATGTTAGTAAATCACATACACACAATTTTTAGTAAATTATTTAATCAACTTTTTATGACCCAAAGTATCTCTATATCCCTCATGATAAAAAATTCATAAAAAAATAGAAATATGTGTTTTAAATTATTCCTATATGGAAATAATATTGATGATGAATCCATAAAGGTACTGATAAAATCATAGACCATTATAGAATTAATTCCCCCTATATAAGGAAGATAAATACTACCTCCCCAAACAAAACCCAACAATAACGATGAATCTTATTTTTATATTATGAAATTCATTTAGTAGTTAGGAATATATTCAAAGAAATAAATGTTTTATAAATTTGTTTTATTAAATAAACATAGATATGTGTGAGGAGGAGGAATACATGTCTAATTTAGGTCCTATATTCAAGGATCAAATCTAAACAACATATTTAATTACACTAAAAAAGAATTAAGGGAAATTATCCAGACTGAAAATAGAAATACATTGAATCATGTACCTATAATTATTGTTAGTATATTTTTATAATTAAACACCATTACTATTACTATATAAGTTTTTAATGATTTCACATTACCATACACTTCATTCCACATAGGCACCATATGATTAAACTCTAAAGTCATCTTCTATATAGTAACTCATGCCTTAAAATCATCAATCCTTGGATTTTACATTTGATAGGAGACCAATTTTCCCAACCCAATAAAATGATGGGTATAATTTCCTTTCTTATAATTTTAGTATTACTCTAAAATATAGATTCTCTTTTACTCTCTAATGATTTTTTAGAATCCTTTATTGAATCACCAAATAATAATATTAAATTTGTAACTAAAGAATATGAAAATATTTTGTATCATATTAATTTTTTTAAATGGTATGTGATTATTTATTTCATGGAGTAAGATAAATGGGTAGGGGTACATGTGAAAATGTGGACCATTTATACATATATATAATTAATATAAAAGGATATACATCCATATTTCTTAGAAAAAAAATTTATGATTAACATTATTCTAAGACAAGACATCAAACATAATGTGTTCAATTATTCTATGATATATCCATATCACTTGAAAAGTCACAGAAATGAGAAAAGTGTGAAGAGTCCTATGAAAAATGTTACATTTTTTAGTAAATTTTTTAAAAAATTAAATAATTTTTTTGAACTTGATAGGAATTAAATTTATTAATTCCTTAATCAAAAAAAAAACCATAGATTAAATATCAATAATATTAAAATTTATTCCATACCACATTCCCAAAACATTGGTCCAAAAACTCTGTTTGAAAATTACAATTTTAAATTGAAATAAAATGAAAATGACCATGCCTCAGACCACAAATCATGATCTCATTAAAACATACACCCTGACGCACAAAAACATGATTATTGGCCCATAAAATTAAAAAAATTCTATGAGGCCACCATCCTTCCAAATTCCATGATGCACTAAACACTATGTTTTCATCTCCATCATTCATGAAAATTCACTATGAAAATTCACCAATAAATTAATAATCAGTAGTTGAACAAATTATAATAGGTGGATAAGATGCATATCATTTATGAGGGGAGTTTGTTAGACCTCAATCAGAGTAAGCAGAAGAGATCTATTCAGATAATATAATATCATAAATGATACCCCTTGAGGAAGGCCACATCACCAACATACCCTTCACTATGAACACAGAATACCCTACAATACATCTACACTAGAAAGATATATGGTCTACCACACTGGAATAATACACTAGGGTAGATGGAATGATAATATTGTTACAATCCCCATATAAATTTAACCAATCAATTCCCATGGGATTCATCTAGTCATGAAATGGAAAAATGGAACCCCATCAATTAATTCCTACAATCACATAATATATGAACATACTATCCCTCACACATGTTTCTTATAGTGTCAGACATGTTGTGATTATAACAAAGAGTGTGTAAAGAAAAATATGATTATCATCAAAAGATTAATGTAATAATATAATAAATCCTCTTAAAATAATATAATAGAAATAAATGAGAAAGATTAAGAGGAACACAAAGCCTAACCAAAGACCCAACCCAAACGACATTAAATAGTGATATGTTTGACAAAATATGGGGTCTAGGCATTGCTAACTCAAAAATATAGTATGGGTTAGTGAAATGGTTATAAACACAAATAACACATGAAAACTAAATAAATTAAATAATAAATAGAAAATGTTGTGGAGAAACCTAAGAAACTATGAGAAAGATAAATTGGGAATATATAAATAGTATATAAGAAAAATAATATAAGAGGAGGAATAAGATGGAAATATATTCCATTATAATAATATATAACACCATAAAAAAAATATATTGATGTAAAGAGACACCATGATTGAATCCAGGTGATCCAAGAGAATGATAAACCATAAACATCAATAGGAATTATTACACTAGAAATCCAATTTTAAAACCTTTCTTTTTTGAACAATTATTATTTTGTAGTCATGATATAATATTACATTCTCCAATGGACAGGCCTAGAATTAATTTTCACATGAAAATTACATCTTCCTACTAAAAATTTAGAAAATACATTTTTAATTGAATTTTGTAGTGTGTAGTGGTGATATGTCCCCTTTGGAATCATATAAAATGAAATATATCTATGTTAGGTAATAGAACATGGAAGAAAAAATATATTAAACTGGTAAATCATTATAGTTGTAAAAGAAAAATATATTGTAAAATTATAATCCCATCACTAAAAATGATATTAATTGTAGTTTCTAACACCGAATGCACTATATAAGAGAATAAAAAATTATTATTTAGATTCATATTTTCCCCCTTTTTATTGGGAAACACCTAATGAAAAAAAAATTATTTTACAATTTAGAACATTTTTTGGTTTCCAAACACCTATCATTAAAGGTACGAGAGGATGATTCAATTAAAACATGTATATTGACCCTTTTATGGTGTAAATATTCTAGAAATCTTGTTTTTATAACAATCATTTAACCTTCAGATAAATATTAATATAATGAAATAGAAAGATAAATAAATTCTAAGAGGATGAGGTTACACTATGACCATCCATATAGAAATTTTATAGATAAAGGACCCCTTATAAGTCCTAGATAGTTAAACATTCAATGAAGGAAATGATCACCATATGAAATTATATAAGGCAGACGAGATGAATAAAATATTAATATCCCTCAAAATTGATGAGAATGATAAAGATAATATATTTCTATCATTTGAAAAAATTGTCTCCATAACTATTGACAATCCCAAACAAGTGAGCCCAAGAACCAAACAATTCCCATGAACCAATATAATAATTATATCAATAAATCTCAATAAATAGGGAAAATATATTTCCCTCTAATAGAATTAATGGTATGATTCCCATAGAATCACAATAAATTTCTTTAACTATATCTTGATGTGTTTTTCCATTTTCCTGGACTACTAAAAAACCAAAGGGACAACAAATATGATTTGAAATGGATTTTTATATCCCATGGTTTTATGATAAAATATAAAATTTATAAAATAATACAAGAACACATTTCTTGAGAGTTATAATAACTTAATTGTCTAATGAATAAATATCCCATCAATGTGAATAATAGAATGATCACATTCATAGTAATTTTTTTATCTCAATTACTTTTTTCTAGATGAATTTTTTACCATCCCAATCATGGAAATCATATTTTATATCATAGTTGGTTTTCAGGATTACTCATTCGATGATGGGTATTCTAAGAAGAACCATATCATCATGTTTCTAGTGGATGACAATTCAACATAATTTTGGGATCCATGAGAACTATTATTTTTTCCAAATTCAAAATTTTTTATTTAAAAATTTTAATTTCATCTATAAATGGACAATGCACAAAATATTCTCACCTCTTATAGGAAATATGATGATGTTAAATATTGATTACATAGGTGTTAAAACCTACAAATTTTATATCAATATTCTTATCCATGATGTTTTGTTTATAAAGGTATTAACTATACAATAAATTTAATAACAATATAATTTTTATATCTAGTCACTTATGAAAAAATCTTTATATTTAAGGTTATTCACCATTCATTATAGGTTGATACTAAAACATCATGTGATATATATATTTTATGACCCCATCCATGAATCCTTAAATAGTTTAGATGAATCTATGGGAATATAACTTATATTTTATTTTTTATGTCAATTCTCGATGGAATGCTTATTATATAGAAAAACTCACAATAAAGGTTGAAACATACTAATCAGATAAGGATTTCCAAAATTCATTTTGAAAATAGATTAAAAAACAATCACATCATCTTGTTTTAATATATCTCATAAAACTAAATCCTCCTATAAAATATATAACATCCTTATAATGATACATGGAGTCCCTCATTTATCCAAAAATTGATAATGGTATATTGAATATCCCATATTATCTATAGTAACTATTTTAGGAGGATGAAATTTAATAGGCTATAACCATGAATTATTACATCACTTAATTCATAATAGTGATGATTTTGTGTCTCTATTTAGACCACCATGGAGTCAATATTTCAAAAATTGTGGATCCCTTAATGTATATACTAATTGTCCTAATGATGTCTATAAATTTTGATATAGGATATTAGTTATCTTTTAAATTTTATAACCAATTTGTATATCAATAAGAAAAAAATTAAAAATGATGGGTTATTTTCATTCACACTACCTCACACTAGATAAATGTCCCCTTATAATGGAAAATATAAATTATGATATATTTTTTTATTGGACAATAATACTTATCAGGGGATAACCATTTTTATATCACTTCCCGAATCCTAACTGGTAAAATGTTGGATGATCCAAAACTCAATTTCTGTTTTCGTTGGGTTGTATTCATATCCTATATAAGTAATCTAATAACTTACTCATTCCTCCACTTTAAAGGATACAATATTGAGGAATAATAATATGAGGATAAAATAATAGGCCATAAACTAGAATTAAAATTATACATCTCCAAACACAACATCAAATGAAACACAATGTTGGTCAAAAGAAATTGGTGAGTAGGTAATAATGAAAGAGAAATAGATAAACCATTTAACAATTCATATGATATGATAGAAAAATTATGCTATGAGATAATTAGTTCCTTCACCTAATGGTTACATAATACTAATTCTGTTCCATTGGATAGTTTGTTCACCTCCCTTACTAACACATAAGATAAAATGATCATTTATGTGGAATATTGAAAAGTAATTATCTATTAATCATATAAGGAGATGAATGATGTAGATGAAATCTATAGGAACATTCTAATGGTAGAGTCCATATCTTCTCGACTCATACAATTACTAATTTTATGCTCCCAATAGTGTACTATAATAATAGTAGTCAGTATCTAAATGGTCATTTTATAAGAGAAAATATTCAAATACTAGTATCAAATTTAGGCCATAATTACTTTTTAATTTACATATTAATACACAAGAATAATGGTATTGATGATGGATATCTCATGATAATTGAAATACTATAAAATCTTAATGTTATTAATGACATCCATTAGCTATAATCAATTTGGTACAATGATCTCCAAAAAAAATCAAGCTTAAGTAATGTGTACCTTAATGATTCATGATTGAATAAAAATCACATTGAAATTTCGTTCATGTTATATTAACTCCCATGTAATCCACCAACCTCATATCTATTGTATGATATAAATCATTCATGATAATTTCCATTTTTAAGGATTTATGTCATTGGTTTTAACCATAATTGACAGTTCAGTAGTTTATTATTATTCCTACTACTCTAAACATATTTGAATAGTATGTTGATGTAGTCCCCTTGAAAGGAGATGTGAAAAAATATGTCATCAATTTTATATTATCCAGTATGAATAATCATTATGGAATCCCTTAGACCATCATTATTAATAATGTTGAAAACTATTGTGTGCATATTTTTAGTAAATTTTATTCCAATATCCAACCTAAAAACTATTCCCATTATCATAAACCAACAACTAAATAGATTGAGACCATTAATAAGAAATTATTGTATATATTTCTAATAATGAAAGATAGAGAGTTGTCTATATTTTCTATTAATTGTTTTTGGGGTGTATCATAACATTACATGCACCCAACCAAATAAACTCCTAATCACAAGTTATATTGGGTAGATGAAAAATTCTCTTTCAAGATCTATATACCTTCACCCAAAATTCTATATCAAGATCGAATGAGTGATGATATGTGATTAAATGTTTTTTTGGATGAATTACAAAATCGTAAGTATAGAAATACAATACCCTTAATAAAACATCATTTTCATAAAAAATAATTGATTCAAGAATTAAAAAAATTATATGACCATTTTTCTTGGGTGAATTTGAGTATTCTATAACAACTCTACTGATACCACAAATAAAACCCCTGATATTCGCATAAAAACAAGTTGTAATATACACTATAAAGAATTTTACACTAATAAATCATATTCATTGATCCTCCTTGATATATTGCTGACTGTGTAACGACACATTAATTCTAAATATATGAAATTTCATTCCTTAAATATATGTGTGTAATATTAATATAAAATATTCAGTAAAGATCAATGAAATGAAATAATAAATATAAAAATATTTTAATTGAATAATAATAAAATTTTACATATGAATAATATATATTATTTATAAAATTACAAATAGTAAAATTGGGAAGTAGATATATAAAAATATATTATCTTGTCTTTCAAATTCTACTAGGTCAAAGTCACATTAAATTATCAAAAACACAAATAATTATTTTTTATTCCAATAATCAAATTTTCAAAAAGAGAAGATATAATTTATTTTTATATATAACTATATTTGATGAATAACATTATAAAATTTCCTAGATTTATTCTAGTCTTAGTTATGTTTAAATGTAAAATAAACACATATGTTTTAATTATATACTATTAAATGTTATATAAATAAAAACTGCTACTTCCTTTTATCCAAAATTATAATGTAACCAACATTTTATTCAAGGGTGACCTTTATCACGAGCTGTATAAACAACCCTCCTCTACACCTTTTTAATTAATTTAATAAAATTTCAATTGAAGGATATCATACCAAACACCACTCTAAACCTCAACAGAAATTTTTTTAAGGTATTATCCCCTCTTAATGTCCCTCCCCAATTCTATTTAATCTCTATAAAATATATTCCAATCAAATATTATAGAAAGAGTTTCAAAACCCATTTATTCCTAATTTAATTGTCCTCCCACTAGATATATAAACTACACAGACATTGACAGAAACCTAAAAATATAGTTTATTTATTACATATTGTATTTAAAAATGTTATTTTTTTTGTTTTTCCCTTGTATTAATCTCCTAAAAAATAACATTCACCTGATATTGTTTTATTCTACCATAATGTAAAATAATGTTTATTTTTTAATTTCCTTATTTCATGTTCATTTATAAATATTTATTTTATTATTTAATATAAAATTACAAAATAATTTTTCGGATTATTTTTTCTAGTGAAATTAATTTTTATGATAATAATAAAATTAAAATTAAACATTCACAATTTTTTTATATAAAATACTAGCTCACTAAGGAATGATTAATGAATTATAACTTTCTAAAAACTATTAATCTTTAATTTTATGTTCATTAATTTCAAAAAATACCTTATATTTTTTTCATTCTGTCATGAGAATTCTATAGGTGTGGGAATATTTTTGGACATTTTAGAACCCTTTGTTCTGGGGAAAAGGTTCACTGTCACGACCCGTTCTCGGGGCCCATGCCGTGAATACCCCACGCCCTCCTTCCATAGGCCAGGGGCTGGCGACAAGCACCAAAGGCGTAATTCCAGATAACTGTGAAGCCATTTCCTTTATAAAAGTAAACAAACACCATAGAGTACAAGCGGAAGTAATACACTAAGTACAGAAGGAGGTGCTGAAAACTAAATTGGCCAGAATACAAACCCAATCAGAAGTACAGCTACAACTGAACAAAGGTACAATAGAAAAAGAAAACATCTAGAAGAAAGGTAACAACTCTTGGGTCGTCCTCCTTAGATCCTACCTGAAGGGTAGGTACAGATAGCGCTGCTCCTGGATCGTCCACCACGGATCCTACCTGAAGGGTAGGTACAGATAGCGTAGCTCCTGGATCATCCACCACGTATCCTACCTGAAGGGTAGGTACATATATCCTCATATACGCTCTCACCCATCAACCTTCTTCGAGTATCGTCTCATCGTGAAGTCCACCTCCGGATACTGAATCGTCGTGAGGTCCACCTCTGGGTACCATCCAGTCCTCGAACACTCGGGCTCTGTCAGCGCTGTCCGTCGTCTACATCCAACACAACGAGGTGCGGGCATAGCTTGTGTAGGAGTGAGTATAACGATACTCAGTAGGGACCCCAAGACCCTCATGGTCTCACTAAATCCAACAAGGATAACCACAAGGAATGATCTCAACAGATAACCTCTACTTAGGTATATACCCATACATATACCTATGCTATCATGTAACCCATCTCAATCATGAGGATACCCAAAGATTATGAAATCAATGGATAACCACTACCTAGGTATATACCCATACATATACCTAAGTTATCAAGTGACCCATTTCAATCATGAGGTAAACACAAAAATCAAAGACTCAACTAAAACCTGGATTTTCATTATCGAAACAGTAACTGCTGAAGAGCCCCGTATCTAGAGTGTATAGTGGTCCTGTCACGACTCTGAGGTACTGCTCTCTAACCTAAGAATGCTGAGGTACTCCTCCTATCGAGTAACGTGGGTTAGCCACCCAAACACAGTAGTGCTTCCCGTAGGGGTATGCCACCCAGACACAGTAGTGCACACCCCCAAATAGCCTGAAGAGGTACTCTCCGGACGAGTACCACGGGTCTGCACTGTCACATAGTAGTTCTTCGTCCGCCATGTGTCTGCACCCAAACAAAGTAGTGCTCCGTCCACTCGGATAGTCGACTCACTCCAAGTCGAGTTGGTCAAGCAGTTGTCGGGTCTCAGCCGACTACACGATCTTCGTACTCCGTATGCTCGTCTCTGGGAGGGTCCACTCCACGAGCTACATGTCGATAATCCAAGTATCTCAATGTCCCACGAAGAAGTATCTCAAAGGACCACTTCGTCATAGGGGTCTCAACACAACAGACAACGCGTCATTCGGTCTACCGGTCTGTGAGTTATTAGCCTTTTCGTCCCAGGGGCCCAGTTGGTTTCATGTACGAACCAACCTAGCCATATCTCAAATGTACCCCAAAATCTCATAGGTTATCCCTATATGGACTGTTTCTCAACGTGATCACCAACACCGCTGACGGTTCGTCAGACGAACGTCCGGACTGAAAGTTATCAGCTTTTCCGTTATAGGGGCCCGATTGGATTTCGGGAACAATCCAACCCGGTCATACTACAACTACGTCCAAGACTCAGGAGAAGTGTGCAAAAAGTTCCATCTCAACAAGAGGAATCCAACAAAGTTGACGACACATCAATCGGACGTCCGGAGCTCATGATATAAGTGTTTCCGCTCCGAGGGCCCTGGTGGTTTCGTATACGAACCAACCCGGCCAAACCCAGTGTTTTCTGACACCTTGAGTGTAATATACAGAAACGACCGCCTCGATCCAAGGATCGCATCACATCTGACGGTGCATCAATCGGATGTTCGTGGACCAAGATATGAGTGAATGACCGAAAAAGGTCCGGGAGTGGGGGTTTCGGGCCCGGACCGATCCGGCCCGAACCGGGCGACCCGACCCGGGTCCGGCCCGGCGCGCTGGCGTGCTGGCCATGCCCGATGGCTCAGCCAAAACGGCCGAGCGGATGCGCAAAGGGGGGGCGCCGCCCCCCTTGAATGAGACGGCGACCCCGTGTGGGGGGCCACCCCTTGCCAATGGACGTGGTTGAGCGCCACGTCCCACCTCCCTCAGTCCCGCGTGGTCATGAGACCAGCGGCTTGCCGCCGCGGCTTCATCAGGGGGGCCCTCCCCGACGACGCGTCGGGCCCCGCCGCCTCCTGCCTGCCGGCCGGTGCCAGTCGCCGCCTCAGGCCGCCGCCGCCGCCTTACCAGCGAAGCGCACCAGCGGTGTTTTCCGCGGACCACCAGACGCGCTCTGGTGGTCCGTTTACCGCCTTCGCTAACGGTCCTCCCAGAACCCGGCCTTTGCTACAGAGGCATCAAAATTACATTTTTCCCTGTTTGTCATCGCCCATCAATCCGCATTCAACGTTCAACCAGTGGAGTCTTCGAATGGCCTCCGCAGCCTCGAATCCGGCCGCAGTTTCGTTCGGCCTCAACGACACGACACGATGGCGCCACACATCCTTGCTGAATTTATCCATGATTCTGGACGGTTTCGTTGCACCGCGCCCACCTTCTTTCGAGCTGCAAAATAATCAACAACAAGGGGGAGGAGGGTCGGACGCATTGTGCGGTCCGATCTCCTCCCGTTATAATGATAGAAAGCAGCCATCAAATAGAAGTCGACGTACAACAAAGAAATAATTCATGGGAAAAAACAATAATCCGTAACATCAACCCACATGAATGAATGATCTGTGGATCAACCTGGAAATGGTTGGTCCGCGTTCGTCATTCTTTTCTCAAAAGATAAGAGAACACCAAATAAATTCCTCTACCTAGAAGAAAAAGGTGAACTAAGGTTCGTCGCAGAATTGCACGTCGCACGCCGTCGAGCCGCCGAAGTCGAACATTGCGGTAGAACGACATTGAGAAGAATGAATAGAGAGTGACGATAGTCATTGTTGTTCGTCGCATCTGTCGTTGTAGAAGTGCACCCGAAGAAGAATCGACGGCTCCTCTCTTGTCTCATGAAGAAGAGGATAGAGGGTGCGTCGTCATTCTTCATGGAAGGGTGTGTTGTTCCTCGCAGGAGGTTTTGGTGTTCTTCAATGATGGAGCAGAACCCCACTTCCTTCACAAAGCTCTATCTCAAGAGGGTTCTCCCCACTAAACAAATGCCAACCTTATTTAAATAAGAATCCACCTTATTTTAATTAATCTTCCAAGCTATTAAAAATTTTAATAACATAATTCATTAATTGTGTGGGTTTGATTATTTAAAAAAGGGGTTTGGAAAAAGTTTAATGAGAAAGAGGAAGAGGGAAGAGGAAGAGTCACATAAGTTAAAGTGGAGTTACAAAAATAAAGAGGCAAGTAAGTTATGGGAGGTCAAGGGGTTATGGGGTGATCGATGGGCGGTTGGGGTCTCGTGTGGGCCCCACCTCCCACATATCCACACATGGGAAGTTAGGTTGTTGTGGGTCCCACCAAAAACTTCCCATGGTAGAATTTAACTCCCTTGGCTAACAAAAATAAAATTATTCACAATTTTATTTATTTCTTCCTTAAACCCCAAAAGTTAACTTCTTCTCCCAAGAAAACGCACCTACGGTAAATGTCCTCTTAAGCAAATACCAGCGCTGCGAGTTCATCGGTGTCCTCGGATTTCAATTCCGAGTACCGGTTCAAATGATAAAAAAACCCGCTCGTTCTTTCACTGAACTTACCCGAGCTAAACTTCATAAATTTATTTCGAGCACAACGGGCCTCTGAATCAGGCGCCGTCAGAAACTGCATTCTTGTAAAATCCCAAATAAAATTAAGAAAAAATTTCCATTGAATTTTATGGGTCTTTACATTACTCCCACCTCAGGGATTTACGTCCTCATAAAGCATTAACACAAACTAGGGATACAAAAGTGGTACTGAGCATGCATCTGAGCCTCCCGCTCTCATGTGCTCACCTGGAGGTTCCCGTACTTCCAGTGAAAGTGCACCCGAAGAATCGACCGTCCTCGTAAGATCCACTCCTTTCGATCCTTGATCCCCACTGGAACCTCCGCAAAAGTCACCTCATCGCCAAAGTCCAACTCCTCATGGTCGATGATATGCGAAGGGTCGTGCTCGTGTCTACTCAGGTGAGATACGTGGAAGTTGTCGTGCACCTGGTGCAACTGAGGTGGATGGGGCAAGCAGTAAACCACCTCGACTACCCTGCTGAGGACCTATCAAGGTCCGTTGATCCCCGGAGATAACATGTCGCCTCATCCACATCTCTATAAACCTCGTTGAGGTGAGACCCATATAAGGACGTGATCGTCATCCTCAAACTCTAGAGGTCTCCAATTCCTGTTAGAACTAAAACTCAAAATGACAGTTGCCACGAGGGTAAGGTTGAACGACTCAAGAGTGAACGGTCGCACCCTCCTGTGCATGTTTTTATCATGTGCTTCCTGGGGTTTCCTTTTTGCCGACCAAGGAAAACACAACCAGGCATCGTAGTTAAACCACAACCTGTTTTCCTAATTCCGTCAATCTGTGTATGAACTATGATTTCCCAGTCCATACTCAAACCAACATCGCCAGGCCTCGACGCTGCCACCAAGAGATTCCAACCGAAACTCTCGCCTCGAGGGTCTGACCACACCGTCGGCGTAAGTGTAGTTATCGAGTCTTCTCCCAAGGTATCTCCAGATGTGAGGGTCAAGTCTACGGCTTACCAGAAACTCTAGGTCTGGGATAAGATTTTTGAAAGGTAGTAATGATTCATATCGACGTATGTTACTACGACATCTATTAGTGGATACAGAATTTCCCATGAATCATTTTTAGAGCTATTGGGTCACACTCTTTGACCGCATGCAGCCATACTCTTCAACCATCCTCCAGCTCCCTGGGCCTGGCAGGGACAACTAAGGCGGGTGGTTGTAGCATGATAAAAAGTACACCACCTCATGCTGCTCTCCTAGATCTGCCTCCATGTCTGCTGCTTCGCAGACTCATCTCTCCTTAAAGATTCCTCTTATTGAATCATTTAACACGCCCGAGTCTCTAAGACTGGCACCGGTTTCCTGTTTCTTACTGCACTGTGTAGTCTTCATCCGCTATTGGATGATCTACACCATCTCTGCCTACAATCTTAAAGAGTTGCTAAAATTTCTCCTTTTCTGAAAAAGAGAAACTCGGTCTCATCCCCTGGATGAACCACACCCATTGCCTGATACAGTCAATCCTGACATGAATGATGTATACATGCCATGGATGACATCGTAAGGCCTCGACATTACTTCCAAGAGATCCAACTGTCACTCTCGCCTCCAAGGGTCGAGTCACACTATCGGCATCCGTGTGATGTCACTGGGTCTCCTCCAGTAGAAATCTAGGAAGTGAGGTTCAAGTCAACAGTTTTAACTGGGACCACTCAGTATCAACCAAACAAAAGGACAGGAAAGAAAACATCACTAAGATAATTGTCTTTTTATTATTGCAGCTCATTTTACAAAGACCCAAATACAACAAAAACATGGAACTAGAAGTACAATGGACGTATCCACTAGTTCTGCTCTTGTCCACCTGCTCCCAGAGCTCTACTTCCTTGTCCACTACTCGGTTGTTGGTCAATCACCCGCCACTACTTCTGCCTCAGTGGCTCCTCCAATGCCTGCGAATTGACTATGCGGGGAGTCGGACAGTCACGTGCCAGGTGACCCTTCCTACCACATTAATAACACTTCTTGCTCCTTGTACGACTGTCTCTGGTCCTCTTAGACCTCTGCATCATCTGTCTACTACCCACAGATGACTTGGCTACTGATCTAAAATCTTATGGCTAATGCAACATCTCCTATACATGCTTAGGGTGTAGAGCTACTGGCACAAACTCCCCCCTAAAGAAGGTCTCGATGTCTTCCCATGTGAATGTCATCCCGTCGCAAAACTGGAAAAATTGTCTCCACCACCTGCCTGCTGCTACCTGATGAAGGCTGGCAACAAAGATCACCATGAAGTCTGCTAGCATCTCCACTAGCCTGAAGACTCTCACCACAGCCTCCAGCCAATCCTCAACCTCCGGCGGGTCCGTCTCTCCTCGGAACCTGGGTGGCCTATGGCACTGGAACTCGTGCAGTGCGCTCAAGTGGCATGCATTGCCTACTACTGGGGCTGATGGCATCGGTGGCACAATGTATGGTAGTACCGCTGGTGCCTCCTCTGGTGCCTCAATTGTAAGAGGGCCATATACTGAAGCCTCGTTTCTCGGCAGGCTGTCAGTACGCACATCCCTCTGGGCTCTAACTGGTCGTTCGTGGAAAGGCATCCTGAAAGAAACAACGTGACACAGTCAAATGTTTATACCTACTGAGCTGACATGGTTTGAGATGACATTTAAAAACATATGGAAACACACACACAATCAGTGTTTTCATGCACAAAGTCAGAAATCAGTTGTCAGGGTCTTGCTGTATGGATACGTCAGCCGCCCGCACCAACACTGGACTCCCTGAACTAAAAACCACACTCGGTACTCTTAACACTATCGCTTCACAGAAAAAAAAATCATAGTTATAATTTCTGCGGTAGAAACGACTCCTCTGATACCTATTTGTCAAGACCCATTTTTGGGGCCCGTTCCGTGACTACCCCAAGCCCGCCTTCCATAGGCCAGGGGATGGCGACTAGTACCAAAGGCATAATTCCCGATTACCGGGAAGCCATTTCCTTTATAATAGTAAACAAACACCACAGAGTACAAGCGGAAGTAATACACTAAGTACAAAAGGTGGTGATGAAAACTAAATGGGCCAGAATACAAACCCAATCAGAAGTACAGCTACAACTGAACAAAGGTACAACAGAAAAAGACAGCAGCTAGAAGAAAGGTAGCAGCTCCTGGGTCATCCTTCTCGGATCGTACCTGAAGGGTAGGTACATATAGTGCAACTCCTGGATCGTCCACCAAGGATCCTACCTGAAGGGTAAGTACTGATAATACGGCTCCGGGATCGTCCACCACGGATCCTACCTAAAGGGTAGGTACAGATAGCCTCCTCTACGCTCTTGCCCGTCAACCTCCTTCAAGTATCGTCTCGTCGTGAAGTCCACCTCTAGATACGAACTCGTCGTGAGGTCCACCTCCAGGTACCGTCCAGTCCTCGAACACTAGGGCTTTGTCAGCGCTGTCTGTCGTCTGCATCCAACACAACGATGTGCGGGAATAGCTCGTGCAGGGGTGAGTATAAAGATAATAAGTAGGGACCCCGAGACCCTCATGGTCTCACTAAATCTAACAAGGATAACCACAAGGAATGATCGCAATAGATAACCTCTACTTCGGTATATACCCATACATATACCTACGTTATCAAGTAACCCATCTCAATCATGAGGAAACAAAAAGATTTTGAAAACAATAGATAACCAATACCCAGGTATATTCCCATACATATTCTTAAGTTATCAAGTGACCCATATCAATCATGAGGTAAACACCAAAATCAAAGACTCAAATCAAACCAGGATTTTCATTATCGAAACTGTAACTACTGAATAGCCCCGTCTCTGGAGTGTACAGTGGTCCTGTCATGACTCCGAGGTACTGCTCACTAACCTAAGACTGCTGAGGTACTCCTCCTGTCGAGTACCGCGGGTCAGCCACCCAAATACAGTAGTGCTTCCCGCCGGGGTATACCACCTAGACATAGTAGTGCACACCCATAATAGCCTGCAGAGGTACTCTCCGGACGAGTACCCTGGGTCTGCACTGTCTCACAGTAGTGCTCCGTCCGCCATGGGTATGAACCCAAACAAAGTAGTGCTCCGTCTACTAGGCTAGTCGACTCACTCCAAGTCGATTCGGTCAAGAAGTCGCCAGGTCTCAGCCGACTACACGGTCTCTGTACTCAGTATGCTCGTCTCTGAGAGGGTCCGCTCCATGAGCTACAGGTTGATACTCCAAGAATCTCAAAGTCCCATGAAGAAGTATCTCAAAGGAACGCCTCATCATAAGGGTCTCAACGCAACAGACGGCGCATCAATCGGACGTCCGGTCTGTGAGTTATTAGCCTTTTCGTCCTAGGGGCCAGGATGGTTCCGTGTACGAACCAACCCGTCCATATCTCAACTGTTCCCAAAATCTCACAGGGTATGCTCATAGGGACCGTTTCTTAACATGATCACCAATGCCGCTGACGGTTCGTCAGACGGACGTCCGGTCTGAATGTTATCAGCTTTTCCGTTCTAGGGGCCCGATTGGATTTCGGGTACAATCCAACCTGCCCATACTCAAACAGCGTCCAAAACTCAAGAGAAGGATGCCAAAATTTTGCGTCTCAACAAGAGGAATCCAAAAAAGTCGACGGCACGTCAATCAGATGTTTGGAGCTTAATATATAAGCATTTCTGCTCTGAGGGCCCGGTTGGTTTCGTATCCAAACCAACTCGGCCAAACCCAATGTTCTCCGAAACCTTGAGTGTAATATACCAAAACGACCGGCTCGATCCAAGGATCGCATCGCAGATGACGGTGCGTCGATCAGAGGTCTGTGGCCCAGGATATGGGTGAAAGGACGAAAAAGATCCGGAAGTGGGGGTTTCGGGCCCAGACGGATCCAGCCCGAGACCCCCTGGGTCGGCCCGAATCGAGTCAACCGGACCCGGATCCGGGTCCGGCCCGCTTGGGCACGGCCCGGTCTGGCGGTTCAGGCCGTCCCACTGGCGTGATGGCCCAACCAGGTGGCTCGGCCAAAACGGCCGAGCGGATGCGCAAATGGTGGGGGGTGCCGCCCCCCTTGAATGAGACAGCGGCCCCGTGTGGGGGCCTCCCCTTGCCAACAGATGCGGCTGAGCGCCGCGCCGCACCTCTCTCCATCCCGCATGGTCGCATGACTAGTGGCCTGCCGCCGCGGCGGCCCTCCCTGGCAGCGCGCCGGGCGCCGCCTCCTCCTGGAAGCCGACGCCTCCGGCCGCCGCCGCCGCCGGGCAGGCGAGGCGTGCCGACGGTGTTTTTTAAGGACCACCAGACGCACTCCGGTGGTCCGTTTTGCTCGCCGCCTTCTCCAACGGTCCTCCCGGAACCCGACCTTCTCTGCAGAGGCTTCAAAATTACCTTGAGGCCCCGTTTGTCGTCTCCTGTCAATCCATACTCAACGTTCAACCAGTGGAGTCATCGAATTGCCTCCGCGACCCCGACTCCGGCTGCAGTTTCGTTCGGCCTCAATGGTGCGGCACGACAGCGTCGTAGATCCTTGCTGTATTTCTCCATGATTCCGCGCAGTGTCTTTGCACCGCGCCGCCTTCGTTCGAGCCGCAACATAATAAACAACAAGGGGGAGGAGGGTCGACCGTGATTATTTGGTCTGACCTCCTCTCGTTATAATGATAACAAGCGGCCATCAAATTGAAGTCAACGTAATACAAAGAAATAATTCACGGGAAAAAACAATAATCCTCAACATCAACCCGCATGAACGAATGATCCGCTGATCAACCAGGAAATGGTTGGTCCGCGCTTGTCTTTATTTTCTCAAAAGATAAGAGAACACCAAAAAATTCCCCTACCTCAAAGAAAATGTTGAACGATGGTTCGTCGTGGAATTACACGTCGCACGCCGTCGAGTCGCTGAAGTCGAACTTCGCGGTAGAACGACGTTGTGAAGATGGAATAGAGAATGATGACGGTCGTTGGTGTTCGTCGCATCCGTCATTGTAGAAGTGCACCAGAAGAAGAATTGACATCTCCTCTCATGTTTCATGAAGAAGAGGAAAGAGGGTGCATCGTCGTTCATCGTGGAAGGGTGTGTCGTTCCTCACCGGAGGTTTCAGTGTTCTTCAAAGATGGAGGAAAACCCCCCTTCCTTCACAATTCTATCTCTCAAGAGGGTTCTCCCCACTGAAAAAATGCCAACCTTATTAAAATAAGAATCCACCTTATTTTAATTAATCGTCCAAGCTAATGAAAATTTAAATAACTTAATTCAATAATTTTGTAGGTTTCATTAATTAAAAAAGGATTTTGGAAAAAGATTAAAGTGAAAGAGGAAGAGGGAAGTGGAAGAGTCACATAAGTTAAAGTATAGTTACATAATTAAAGAGGGAAGTGAGTTATGGGAGGTCAAGGGGGTTATGGGAAGATCAAGGGGGGTTAGGGTCTCTTGTGGGCCCCACCTCCCACATATCCACACATGGGAATATGGGTGGTTGTGGGTCCCACCAACAACATCCCATGGTAGAATTTAACTCCCTTGGTTTAAAAAAATAATATTCTTCACAATTTTATTTATTTCTTCCTTAAACCCTAAAATTTAACTTCTTCTCCCAAGAAAACGCACCTACGGTGAAAGTCCTCTTAAGAAAATACCGGCGCTGTGAGTTCATCAGTGTCCTCAGATTTCAATTCCGAGTACCAGTTCAAAAATAGAAAAACCCGCTCATTTGTTCACTGAATGTACCCGAGCTAAATTTCGGAAATTAATTCCGGGCACACCGGGCCTCGAAATCAGGCACCGTCACCAACTGCGTTCTTGTAAAATCCAAAAAAAATTAAGAAAAAATTTCCCTTGAATTTTACGGGTCTTTAAATTCACCATGGCCATAAAAACATGTTTTCATGCCGTTTAGAAAGGAGTTTTGCTACTTATTTCATTTATTATGAAACAAACAAATTGAAAATTTCTATTATATTGTATAGTACTAACTGTTTTGGTGTTGGAATGTGACCCAACGAAGAAAATTTCATTCTAGGAGTTTGTCCAATCATCTTGGAGATCCATCTATGTAAAATGGGCATGGGGAAATATATTTGGAATCAATGATGAGAAGGGAAAACAAGATGTGGTTCTTAGTGATTCATTTTGTGTGAAACATGTAGTAGATAGCTCCCTATTTCATAATCCAATTCACCGGGAATATAAAATAACCATGTTATCCATTCCATTTTGTAGTGGATATTCATTGTATATGTTAGAGGAACCATTATTTATGGTACCATTCCATGTTCAACCCCCTGTGTATAGTCAAATTTTGATTCTAAAACACCCCATTAATTTGGACACTTTTTTGAGAGATTTGGATCCTATTTGAACAAGGGGGATAATTAAGTAGTTTCCAATCACCATGTTGTGGTATGGCCTTTCATATATTCCTCTATAAATTAAGGGATCTAACTCTATCACCATGGAAACCTTAATCCATCAAACCATGGATAACTCTAGACCCCATGAATCCCTGTTTATAACCCCTATATGGGTAATAACCCCTTGGATCATAAAGGACAAAGTTATCATGATTCAATATTCATTCAACTACTATTTTTCCTTCTATAATTAAATTTTCATGGATTTTTCTCTTCCAGATGCTATATTTTGAGTTTATATATATACATGGTTGACAATGGATTAATTTTGACCTGTTTTTGTTAATTTATATTCCGTTTTAGAGTTTGCAAACTCTCAATCATCCATTCTTACATGGATAACATTGAAAATATAAATCAATGTTGGGGATTCATTAAACATCATCTTTTACATGAAATTGTGAGGTTTCATGATTTAACTCATTGACTAATGTTGGAATTAACTATAATAAATATTAAATGAGAAATTAATGAATGAAACTATTTTTGTTGTAGTGGTCATATGTGTTTATTCCATGATAATATTTTATATCTTTTTTTGTATATGGAGAGTTATCTTTTATTTTGATATGGTTTTACATGTTTTTAACATAGGAAATTAGATAATGATCATAAATATAGTAATGATGATGAATAAAATAAAACTGATTCTATTTTAATTGTCATCACTGTTTTTTTTATAATTTTTGGAAATGGTTTTTATTATTTAATCATCATAAAAATACATAATATCACTTCATAGTAGATTTTTAGGGATTATTTGTTTTTTCCTATAGAAAATGAATTAGCTTTTGAAAGATGATAAAAAAATGGTTGTTTGAAAAGCATAATTTTTTTATGAATGTGTCATCATAATTTCTATTAAAACATGGATTCCATGGTCAAATATCCTACTTTACATATTTACTATTTTTTGTCTTCATAAAGCCTTATTTGATTACTCTAGTTCTGGATAAAATTAATGTGAGGGGATTTCAACCTAGGTTGGATAATAGTTTGGTGACATAAGGTTGGGGATTCCTGAGTTTGTGACATCCGTTGGATCTTGTGATGGAAGTATGGATGATTATCTTAATAGTCATTCCAGGGATGGAACATAGACTAATTGACTGAGTTGCAGTTAGGATTTTTTCTTGACTGTTTCAAATAAATTTATGATGCTTTCCTATTATTAAATCTTATAAAATGGTATGATGGATGGGTTGTTTGTATATGCTTTTTTCTTCCCTACTTCTTCACCTAGTTATATGTGCATGGTCTATGACTCTTTTGGTATCTTAGTAGGATTCATTGAATACATGGATTAATATCAATGTATTTTATGTCAAATAATATATCCCAAGAGGTTGGGTGCATGATTGAAATCCATAAGATGGTAAATATTTTGGACAATTCATAGAGGTGGGATGAAGCCTAGAGGTATGTGAATATAAATTATAATTAATAAAATTAGTACATGTATAAAAAACAAATAATTTATAGTGTCATGAATTGATTGTGTGAGAATATCATATTTGGTCCTTCTCAATGGAATTTATCTGTTCAAATGATGATATCAATAGTAGAGGATACGTTTAAGAAGTTTCAATTTGAATTGTTTTTGAGTTATATATATTCCTTATGTTATGTGATTTTATATACTACCCACCAATATTTATTTGTCAATTGAAACCCATGGGTCTATGGGAGGTTGTCTATCACAACGTGTAGGTGGGAAAGCAATGGATGGATAAAAACCTCATCTTTATTCATTATCTACTATTTTTAGTGTTATATTCTAGTATTCATGTTGTTTACCATTCCCATATTATTTTATCGATGAATGTTATCGGATAATGTTATTTTACTCACATGTATCTCCAGCTTTATTATAAAATGTTTTATTATTGGTTTGATGTGTATGGTTTGAGAAGAATTGATGTATAATAAATAATGTACCAAATCATGAGGCTCCCATTAACTTATTGGATAGTATATTAAGGTGTGGATTTTTATTTAGTGATGATGTGATGCTTGAGGTGCATGATATAATTAATTTTCCTTGCTATTTTAGAAAGGATTATTTATTAGAGAGAGATATATTAGGATGTGTGACATTGGGGAATTATTGTAATCCACTCAGTAGTGGTTGCATAATACCTTAATCATCTTATAATATTATAAATCTTATGATTAATTATATGTGATACATGGTGATAGAGCCATGATGAGGCTCAGAACATGGAACATCAGATTAGGTGATGAGTTAACATCACATTTTTATTCACAAGGTTTTAATATAAATTCATTATCATTTACCATGAGAGGCTTAGAGTAAGATCCTACTAAGTATACCTATTATGATCACCCAATGTATATTTAAATAGGTTTAGAGGTCAATAAGAGATAATTGGTGAATAGGATAGACATTAATAGATTATGGGGTTATCATTGAATTATTTTGTCTTCCAGGTCATAGTCATAGATTTTTTTGGCACTAAATTTTTTTAGTAGTTTTTTAGTTTGAATGATATCATATTCATGTTTCAGATAATGTTCCCTTTTATATAAAACATTATTTTTGGTTTGTTTTATCTTATATATTTATCCTCATGTTCTTCTTAGATTTTAACGCCTCGTGTCATGGTGTATGATATACACAAAATGATTCTCATCGGTATTTGGAATGATGGAGGTAATATTAAAGAATTATTATTTATCTCTAATCATTTTCATCTCATAAGGGGAATATTAGGTGACAGGGGTAATAAAAGAGTGGTATTTGGGGTTCTGTTAATGAAAGATTGGCATTTGAGGTGGTATTCAAGAATCATTATTTTGTTTCATACATATATGGTATATATAATATTATAATACAAATATAATATATATAAATGATATTGTTAAAATGTTATAAGTTTTTGAAAATGAGGTTAATATTATATAGACCTATGATATAAAAAATTAAGACATTTGTGAAAAATGAAGTGAATATTACCCAAAGTGAAACCTTAACACATGATGGTTAACATCGTGTAATAAAAGGTTATATTCAAACAATATATGGAATAATATATAATAATATGGTTCTGGAAAATATGTATAATATATTTTTATTTATTATACATGTGGTATGAATGAGTAAAATGAGAGTTAAGAGGGGATTTAATCTATCTTTTTATTTCCATGAGATACAATCTATGTTTTCCACTCTTTCCATTTGTGTGGTGTTTGTAATGACCATAATTTTATTATATGTTTAATAAAAATAAATATATCTGTTTTAATATAAACATTTTTATCTTTTATTCATAGGGACTGTGTTTTAAATGTTACAAAATTTGTGGAATGGGTTTTCTCAATTTGTTTCCTTTGAGACTCATGTTTTTTTATGCACCTAAATTATCTTACAAGGTGTATATAAATCCATTTTACATGTTATTTAATGAATTAAATTATTTTCAAGATATTTTAAAAGTATTGTAATATAAATTTCCTAAATAGATATTATGATACCACATTACCAAGTTATAAGAGATTACTGAGATAATCATATCACTTTTTGAGATTGTTTGTGTTTATAACTCCTTTGATCAAATATTATAATACATATATCATAAGAATTTGTGATATTTTTTATCATATGTATAACAATTATTTATTAAAATATTGGTACCATTTATTTTACTATTTGGTACATAATATAGTTAATAATTTTCTTTAATGAAACCCAACATCACCCTTTCTTTGGTCAGAAATCATTATTCCTTCAAAACCATGTTTTCTAAAAAAGGGGTTTGACGAATAATGTAACATTATCTTTAATATTTTTTTGAAATTTTTAAAATTTCAATCATACACCAATATCATCAATGCAATATTCTTGTCACATTCAAACGAATCTATTTTTCTAACTATTTTCCCATGGAAAGGGAGTGTTCTTTTCACCTCCTACGTTATGTATGGATTTACACATTATTTTTATTTAATGATTATTTTTCAGTTTGAAATGGTTTGTTTTTAGAAAATGTTTTTAAAAATTAGATTCAATTAAAATTTTTCTTATAATGTTTTAAATAATTATCTATATGGTTTTAGGTATAATTGTATTGAAAAAGTTTTAAATCCTTATTTATAAGTTTTTAATGTATTACGAATAAAAAGGTTTTCAAAACATCTTCAAGAATATTTCATATATTTTCATATAAAAATATTTTCAAAATATTTTGAATATTTCTTTATAAATTTTCAATTTATTTTTTAATGAAATTGTTCTCAAATAATTTTAATTATTTGTTTATATGCTTTTATTTTTTTCAAAATAAATGGTTCTGAAAAACATTTCAAGCTTCTTTCATATGTCTTCTTGTAAAATGGTTTCAAAACATTTTCAATAATTCTTAATAAGATGTCAATGTATTTTTAAACAAATGTTTTTGTGTATTAAAAATAGTATTTGATATCATAAATTATATTTTCATAATTATTTTTTTGAGGATATTTCAAAATTATTTTTCATAAAAAATAACATATGATGATTTTTATCATGCCCTTCTAGGAAATGATCTAAAGGTTACATTCGTATTATTTATATTAATGGGTTATTTATTATTTCATGGTCTTTATGAAATTTTTTCCTCAAAATTTTTTTATATGTTTGTGAAGTATTTTTCTCTTTTCAAAGGTAATGAAGAAAGGTTTTAGGTAAAATTACTAAATGTAGAGATCCTTTTAGGAGATGTTGAAGTTAATTCACCAGGTTATAAGATTTTGTTTCCAGGTTTCCAAAGACACTAAACTATTATAATCCATAATAATCTAATTTTTTTAATTAAATGAATACCCATAAAAAACAATGTAATATAAATTTATATCAATAATGGTTATCTTTATAATATATTATCATCACATCCTTTTTAAACCAATGACATCGCCAAGGAATATGCGTGTACAGCCAACTCCATGTAGAAATGTTATCCATTTTTCATTTAATAATTAAATATGGATAATTGTAATGTATTTATCTGATATAAACTATATTATAATGATGTTATAATGGTTAATTATTATTTAACTCTTTTTTATTAAATCTGTCCCAAGAGAAAAAATTATTAATACATACATATGAACCAACATTTCTAAGAATAGTGCAATTCATTTTTATATATATAACTTTTATGGACATATACAAATATGTAAATAATGAATATATATTATATTTATATCATAAATAAAATTATATAGGTGACTTAACTATGATATATGTACAAGTATCAGAACTACTCAATTGAAATTCTCAAGAAAAAAAGAAGTAGTTAACACCCAGAAATGATTGTTTTAAAAATAAATAATTAATAAATGGGAATTAAAATGTTATAAGTAGATAATATATCATATAAAAAGTATTTATTGAGATTTTTTATTTAATTATTATAAATTTAATATTACTATACAAGAGGTTACAACACCTTCGGTGTAAGTCAAAATTGAATTAATAGATTTTAATTAGAGTCTCATTACATATAATAATTATTTATGAATAGGTTAATGATTACGTAAATTCATTATCTATTTGTAAATAATATCCTTAAGTTCATTATCATGGGTTCATTTTTTAATAAATAGTTTTTTACATTTATGTTTTCTAATTTGAGTAGTGAAGAGAATAAAAGAATATATTAAAGGAAAACACACTATATTTCTATCATTGTTCCAAAATTATTTTCATCCAATATCTATATTTTTTTAAAATGATTTTAATAAGTTTTTTATATTCTATTGTAAATTATTATGTTCAATTTTACCAATGTTTTAATTTTTTAAAGAAAAATTAAAAGAAGTTTCAATTTCATTTTTTTAATTAGTTAGTTTTGACATTTTATTGAAAAAGTGTGATGCATATTTTCATTAACATACAAAACATGAATGTGATTAACCATAAAAATGAACCCATAATGACATGAATATAGCATTATCTATTTATAAGGATATTTTCAGTGATGTTTTTGTGAAAATATTTTTGATAATTTTTTATTTGTTATTTGAAAATCAAATGGGTATTTTAATTGTGAAATATTACAGTGATATTTTAAAATAAATTTTCATCTATGATAACATTATATAACATTAAATATTATTTAACTTTTAAATGATCCAATGATATCATAATTTATATTTTTTATATTGTTTTTAGAAATTATAATGAAAAATCTGGAAATCCCATTTCTATTCCCACTAGATATGTTATAATGAATATTTTTATGATCTTGTGGAATATATATGGATGGAGTTTTTATTATATGATCGTAGTAGAATAATTTATATACTTATTATATATTTGGAATTGTTAATATTCTATAACATCAAGGGGTATAAGGTAGATTAGCCAACACATTAACTAATAGGGTACATAATAGGTTTCCACATGTATTATTTATTGTACAAGATAGGTCATTCAAAGCCCGTATCTAATACATTGGTGGTTGACCCAATACTAACATGATTTAAATGACTTTGTGAGTATACTAGAAAATATATTTATATGTTCACGATTATGTAATAAATTATTCCACTCTTTTACAACATGATATTATGACAATTCTTAGATTACATGATTTAGGATATGTGGTTACTTTATTATTCATGTCTTATGATATGTAAGGAATATTTCCATGACCCATGATTGTGATCTAATAATGGTTGGGTATTTTTTAAAGTTCAATCACATTGTATAAAAACCATTATTCTCCTGTTTTCTTATATAATCATTTATATCTCTTGTTTTTACCTATACAAAGCATCTATGTTTACCCTTTATTATGTTTACTTCCCATATGTTATGACAAATGGTAACAAGAATTATTTTCTTATGAAGGTTGATAGATAAGATGAAATTATTTGGAGATCATGTAGATCTATTATGAAAAATTAGTTCATGTATCCATGTATTAAAATACAATAAATCTATATGATTTTAGCATGGATTTTGATTCCATGTATTGAAAATTGATCTAAAAATAGGTGATGTTTATATTTGAAAAGTATGGGTCACTATGATATCCTTAATTTATAAGTTATTTATTATCGCTATATTTATTTGTTATAGCTTAATTTCAATCATATTTGGTTAATAACAATGACCATTTTTTCATGTTACATAATGCTGATATCATTTGCCATTCTTTGATACCCATTTACAAATCAATATATCATTAAATATATTATAATATAAATTTTTTTATTTTTATGATTCACATAAAATTCAATAAGTGTTTTAGTTATATATTATGAAAATGTATTTGATGTTGTCTTATTTTATTTACTATAGAAAAGGAAAATAATAAAATAATAATAAGTTATATATGTAACATAATAATGAATGAACCATATACCAATCATTGTTATATTACAATAATTATTTTATGTTCTTATAATAATCAATTATATATTGTTATATCATCATTAATCTTAGTGGTTGAACTATCCCAAACATGGAAACAAATTATCTTGATTGGATAGTATAATAAAAGTGGTATTTATATTAAACTAATATCATTATTAATGAATCACAGTGATATTGTTTTTATTTTTGCATGATATTGATTTATATTTTAATTATGTTTTATAAATAATGAAAAACTAGAAGAAAAATGGAAAAATGATTCCATATTGAGGTGATAGTCCACACAAAAACACTAGTGATGTTTCATTGTTTTCATAAGTGGATAGAAATGAATCAATAATGGCTATATAATAAATATAAAAACATCGTATTATACTAATGATACTACTTTATTTTTATTATCATAGTTATAAGTTATTTTCGAGAGCAAGTCTAAGATGAAAACATAAAAATGTTATAATAATTACATTAGAGAATTAATCTTTTCAGTTGAAGTACAATTTAAATTGAAGGCCATTGGATAAAAATTTATGAAATGAATTATTTTATTATTGTATTATAGGGAGATAAAAAAAATATCTTTAGGAGGAATTCAGTGGCAATGTTTATAATTAAACATTGGGAGAGGTATAATTTTATAAAAGGAGAATGGGGAAAGGTTTAGATACAGACATTATTTTTCGTTTATTACATGACTCTATGACATGGTTAGTGGATCTAAAATAGAAAAAAATTTAATTTTTAAGTATTTATGGGTTGATTAAGTCTCAAACAGGTGTTTCCAAACATTTTTTACACATGTTATAGGGGGTTTACACTTAATGATTTACATTTCACTCTTTTACTTTTACACTAGTTAGGTAGTTTTTAATAATGTGATTTTACATTTTATTAATGCCAAACAATTAACCATAATATCAAATTTAGGTTTTATAGAACTAAATATATTGTATATTTAAAAAAATAAATATTTAAAAATTAAAATTAAAATCACATCACATAATGTGTAAAAACTATTTTTCAAAGAAAGTTAAAAATATTAACATTATAGACTCTTAATACTATATATTATTGCATACATATTAGATGAGGGACAATATATTTATATTTTATCATAAATTATATAATATTAGTTGTTAAATGTATATTATTTTAACTAATTTGATAAAAATTCATTGGTATTATAATAAAAAATAATTTTAAAACAATTGGTTCCCTATTGTCCAGGTAATGTGAATTAATACTAAATATATAAATACTATAACAAAAATTGATATTATCCAAATTAAATAATATGAAAATTTTTATCTAAAATATATATAACATTTCATCAAATTGGATTTCTATTTTTATTGAAATTATTCCTAATAATAGCACATGTAACACATAAATACTCATTTCTGAAGAAAATGGATTTTAATCATAAATATTATTATATGATAAAAAGTATCATTTTTATTTATTAAATTTTATTAAATAATATAATATTTGTTTGACTAATATTTAGGTTAAAACAAAATAAATCCAAAACATAATTTCCTTAAGCGTAAATTTAATACGAGAATCAGATGAAAATTAGTTTACCTAAAACACTACTCGATTTTCTAAAATGATATTCATGAGTTTTATTATTTTAAAAGAGAACTATTAAATTATTTTTTACTTTATTATGTATATTTTATTATACAAATTGTGTCTAGAAATATGAATTTATATAAAATTGATGGTATTGGAAAAATTGAAATTTTTTACAATTCACATAAAAATTGATTATTTTAGAAAAATATTTATAACCAAAGAACATAAATGACCTCTCATACTAGTACCCAACATGACCCACCACATACCTGAAGGGTTATTGTGGACCCTACAGGCTAGAGGCTAAGACACAGTCATCGAATAATAATCATAGGTTATTATTTCTCCCATCATGAAGCAATGACATGGAACATATATAAACAAGGAAGATAGAAATTGAGAAGGATAAATATATCCCATAAATAAAAAAACTCAAGAGTAAAATCAATATATAAGTACAATTCCAACAACAAATGACTACTAAAATATCAAAAAACAATGACTACAAGTGATCACATGGGAATACTCCCACCACCTACCCATTCAACTGAAATAAAACCTCCCTACCATGGAAAAATAAATTTCATTTCCCTACATAAAAAGATAAATAAATTTTAACACATAACCAAATAATTGTTCACGGTTTGATCTAAAAGGCTCTGTAGGATTGAACAATAGTGTTCCATTACAAGTGTCTTTATAATAATTCATGTATACACATTTCAAATAAAACATTTAATGATAAACAGTAATGTTTTTTTATGAAAAGCATGGTAAATATTTTCCACTTTCCTATAAATCAAAAAAAGGAATGTAAATCAATTTCAATAATATTTTCTATTATCAATAATCAAAATTCAAATCCTTCATATCAAATATAGAAAAGTAAAACTCCAATATAGAAAAATTCCATGAATTGGTAAATCATGCTAAGGAAATCAATTGGTCAGTCTAGTAGACCACCCACACCACAAAAATGAATAATGAACATTAAGATCCTGGAACACAAGACTATATAAGATAGTGACACCCCATAAGTGAACCCCCCAACAATTTCAATAATAATTCAGCATAACAACAAACCTAAGAATTTGATAAAATCTCAAATAGATAACCTCTTTAGGTTCTAATAGATGAGGTCTCTTATCTAAAAACATTCCACATACATACATGAGGATTCACAAGTCTTCATTTCATAAATCTTTTCAAATCATTAGGATGCCCCTTTTTCTATTCAATCTTGACCTAGTTGAAAAACACCTATTACCAAAAATCCATTTACACACACAAAACAACCATGCCAAATTAATTTATTAATAATTTTATAAAAAAATAGAAATTCAATTCATCAACACATACAAGATATATAACCATTTACATTCAAATTTGGTGTTACCTAAATCCACAATTGAACAACAAACAAGACAATTCAACAATGAAAAAAGAGTACCTATAATAAATTGACACATCTTAAAATTAATCCAATTTGTAAGAAGGTTTGAAGAGGAGAAGAAATGAAACATAAATAATGAAATCTCATTTGACACACCCTAACCAATTAGTGAAACATCCCTCGTAACAAGATCTTATCATAGATTTTGAAGAATGAATGAAGATAAATCATTAAGTGTAAATGGATCTGAAAACATGATTCCATAACACTACCAAGATCAAGTTATTAGAGAAGAATAAATTATTACATGATCATAGAGATTAAACCCAACCAACATGATTATTAATTGTTGATAGGATCAATCCATATCAAACAGAGACTCCGAAAATAAGCTAAGCAGGGTTTCAGGTCGAGATCCAAGAGAGCACAAGGAGAATGAAATAAAATTCTAGTCAGGAGGAACCCTAAAATCTATTCTACAAATAGTTAGACAACATAACGCTTCTTTATATGTCATTTAATCCATGAAGAATTTTTTTTAAATACAACCTCTTTATTTTGAAAAATTTACATTTATTATTACAAGTTATATTACCATTACACATAATGTAATAGTCCCATGTTGATTAAAAAGTTCACAACATGTGTCTGTATACAAACTAAATGTCATGTAACCCCATTACATGTTGTGCAATTATATAGAATACAATAGAAAAATCTAGGTTTTTAAAAAAGCACTCAAAACACCTTAGGTGGTCCCCGAACATGGTAATAACTCAACAAATACTTTTAAATATTTATAGTTGAATCATTTTAATACATAAAAATACACATCCCTCAAAATTAATTCATTTTCTAAAAAGAATTCTCTCCATCCTCAAAATTGAGAAAACGAAACCATTTAAATAGGAAATTTTGTAATGGTAATATAATAACGTGAAACTGGGTAACAAGATATTACAAAAAATCCACCATAAGAATTTCTATATTGGGATTTCATGTGAAAGATTAATGTATCCTATAGAGTTAAGGCCACTACTACCTCATAAAATATTCACTCCCCCAAGGCTCATGGGAATCTAATCTGTGCCCCCATAACACTCTATCAAATGTAATATACATTAAATGAAATAATTTACATGACATTTTATGACCACTACTAGATTCTACACAATAGAGACAACTAGCCATGACGTAATCTTTTCCCAATACTAAAAACTGAGAGGTATTATGATGATATTTTATAAGATGATTTATATGGAAGACATAATGATTACCTATCAAATATGTTGGTAATTATAACATACGATTCACATACCCAAACTTCTCATTGATCATAAATGGATCCACAAATCATGGAGAGAACTTTCCCTTTTTTATTAGTAGAATGTGACCCAACTACAAGGAAAAATTTCAAAAAAAAACCCAACCACCTATGAAAAAATGAAAGGATGATTCCGCTGATCCACATATGATTTATATGAATTATTTTATATAAAAATATTTTGATATATATAAAAAATACTTGTGGAAATATCTTAAAAACCTCAGTATGAGAAAATAATCTCAATTCACATATATGTAACAAATATGAGAACCACACTGACCATTGTACGGGGCCTAAAAAGGAGAAATTATTGATTGAATATATGAAACTATTACTATATGAAAACTCATCCAGTTTCAGATTACAATCCCAATATCCATAAAATTCAAATATATAGACTGAAATAATATCCTCTAGAATCTACATATTTATGCCCCATGTGAATGACATTATTAATGATAATATGTCCTCAATTTAATCTGAGTACCCATCACCTCTTAGAGGCTTCTCCAATAAATTTAATTAAACCATGGATCCCTATCTGAAAAATATATTAAGGATCACCATGTAACCTCATACAATGCTTCACATATAACGTACCCATATCTACAATAATTTTATGTTTATTTGAGTAGAATAAATTGAAATGACTTTATCAATGATTCAATAACCACACAGATAGAATGACAACCTATGGGAGTCTATATTAATATAAAAAAATCCTCATGGACACCTCATCCAATTATAATAATTTCACTATATGAGTTTGGGGAAAACCAAATGGTTTTATATGCTCAGTATTTTTCTTTTATAATGTATAATAGTAGGATATGTAATCATTAATGTCATGATTTAAGAATTAAAACATAAATCACAATCTATAATCATTATAAATATTCATTATTCTTAGATGAATTATCCTCAAATAAATAAGAAAATCTGAATAAACTGAGCATCTTATATATGCTTTGATAACAAACGAACCCCCAAAACTGAGAAAACCACCTAATTAAAGATTCCAACCCAATACGGTATCCTTATATTATAGGGGTTCTCAACTTCCTATGAATATTTCATCATGGATCTAATTATACATTATATACGCATTGAGAGAAGATGAAAACTAAATAGTCGTTAGAACCATATAGGAAACATCCTCTGGGTTATTTAGATGCTAGTGAAGAAAAATCCAAAATAATTTCACTTCATGTATATTGAAGTTGAATTTTCAAAGATTTCTGTAAAAATATAGCCTCTTTGGATTTCCAAAATAAGTCTCAAACGTTGTATGTTCTAATACTCAAATAATTTATAAACCAAAATATCATCAATGAAGACTACCCCAAAAGTGTAGAGATATTGATGAGGTTTGTGATTCATCAAATCTATGAAAAACGCAGTAAAATTTGTCCTATAAATTTTAATTTCTTGGTATTATTAATGTTCAAACCTACTCTTAAAATCCATCATTGTTATATCAATCTCCCAAACTCTAATCTGATGGTAACCCATCCAGAGGAACATTTTAAAAAACCATTTGGTCAACATTAATTGAAAAAATAAATTTTCAAAACAAAGAAAATGATACATGTTATTAGCAGTTATTTATTTAGACATCAAATATTCTACATACTATAGTAGTGAATCATCTACTTTCACAGAAAAGGGAAATGGGGCTTCCCAAAGGGAAACAATTGAGTTAAAAAACATTATTTATGATGTCATCCAAATGAATATTTTGGTCCTTAAACTCAGCTGGTTCAATTATATTTTATAGTATTAATGTATGATGATTTCCCGGAACCATGTCAGTTGTAAACTCTAAATCCCTCTTTAGAGTAATAGAACATAAATAATATCGGAAAACATCATGTAAATTTTGAAAAATGGAAAGATGAACAACAATTGAAGAAATGTCATTAGGGATAATTACAAATGAATAAAATAAACTCATGATATATGGGAAAAGTGGTCTTTCATGAACATATCCCAGATAAGACTCTCTTTGAAGCACCAGTGATACCCCATCATCGGAATGAAACCTAACATGTTGATGATTACAATCAACCTTAGCTTGGTGAGAAATAAGACAATCCATCCCAATGATGAAGGAAAACAGATCCAAAATACGGATATGAAAATACCAGGATAGATCTGTATTTTCAATAGACTATGAAAAAGAATGGCATTGAAACACATTCTTCTTATACTTCACATGATGTGTCTCTAAATACATAAAAAAGAACATGAGTTCTATTGGAAGGATAATCATATACTCAAAATTTTTAGATATAAACACTTGTGAATCAACTGTATAAAAATAAATCAATTACTAGTGATGACGACTTAATGATGGAACAACTCACTATTTCTAGGTATTAATCTATCTTCATAGAGAAATAGTCTACTATATATAGGTGTTTTGCAACGAAGGCATGTGGCTAGATACCTATATTCATTTGAAGCATCTGAGAGTACCATAGTATAATTTGAATTTGATGATCCCTTACCATATCGAGGAATATACATAGCATGATTGGAACACTATATATGACCATAAAATTAAAAAACATTTGAAATATTTATAGGAGAATGTTAATAATTCCTTGTCTTTCCGTTCTTACCACACTGATAGAAAAGTAGATAACACCAATAACTTTAGTTTGAGGTAACGTAGAGGCTTTCTACCATGATTCTCCTCTGCTAATCCTAAAATGATCTTTCCACTTACTCTTCCATATATGTGTTCCACCAAATCCACCACTAATTGGAAGAGATATGGAGGAATATTCGACCTTTAGTGATGTGTTTATTTCAACCATTATATTCATATATACTGTCTTTGCATAGGTTTAAATATTCATTCTAACAACCTATGATATGACATGTTGATTCAAAACATATGAGTAATTATGAGAAATTTTCTTTCCATTCTTCACTACCTCTAGTGAAAAATGATACATCTTATCAAACTAATTAGTGTATGATGACATTATATAATCTCCCTGGTATATTTAGATAAACTCGATATATTTCTTCCTTAATTAGTGAACCTGTAAAAAAATACTAGAATAATATAGCCTTCAAACCGTTATAGTACATGACCACATTATTATCAATCTATACCATGGAATCACAAAATCTCTTAATAGTGAGATTGAATAGGAATGTTGCACACTTCACCTTGAGACCCTCAATTGTTTCAAATAATTCAATGATTTGATCAATCTTTTAAATATATAACTCAACCATTTTAGGTTCTTTAATGACATTAAAAGATAATATATTATTATAAAAAACTCCCATAATAAATTCCTATCTCTTCCATCTATTTTATATACCTCAAAATTTATTTCTGAACCTATTGCACATTCTAGCCAATAGCATGTACTAATCACATAATATCCTCAACATTTTTATTATCCATTGGGGGATTCCCATGAGGAACATCAGTTTCACCCTCCTGAGAAACTCATAGAACATGCTTAAGAGGCATACTATTGTGATCAGAAACAATTGAAATGATCAATGAATTAAAAAATTCATTTTAAAATACAAATAAATATGAAAAAACTAATATTAAAATTTAGAACATTAAATAGGTGACACACATCCCAAAATACCATGGTAACATTGGTCTTATCAAGAAAAGTGTTGGTCGTGAACTCAATACAACATACTAATCACCTCTCAAAAATCCAATCTATTGCTTCACCAATATCCTAAGAAAATATTCATTTGTAAAGACCAACATTCATATAAAAATTTATTAAAAAATAAAAATACCATCTCATAAAGGTACTTGACTTGACCCACAACATCCCAAAAGGGAGTTCCTGATCCCCATGGTCTTGCTACTAACACCCAGGCATGAAAGAAAACATGAAGGGAATGATTTAAACCAAACTAAAGAAACAAAAGGTAATATATATAAATAATTCATGGAGTAAAATCAGATGATAAATACATTACATAACTGAAAACAAACAAATCAATAGTGAAACCCATCACCAAGTACATGTCCAGCCAGAAAGGAATACTAAAACAAGAAAAACCAACTACTCTATATGAGGTCATGGGAAGTCTCCCACAATTTCACCACTAGATAACCATACATTAGACATAAAACATCACAACCTCATTTTAACACCCCATGAATCCACGAAACGGTTCTCTTGGAATAATACAGTAGTGTGGATTTTACGCAACACCGAGTTCAAGCAAATCATGACCAATCAAACTAGCCATTATGAAACTAGCTATGAATAGTAATAACCAAATTTTAAATTATATATATATCATATAAAATTATGAAGATTATCTTTTGTATTTCTTAGACATTATATAAGTATAAATTCAATTTTTTAGATAAAAGAATTATTTTTCAACAAAAATGCAGTTTTTCCTTCTTTTAATGGAGAACCGTTTCTAAATCCAATTATTTGATACTTTTATATATTCAATTTGATGAAATAAAATTCTTACTTATAATGACAGAAAATTTAATCACCCTGAAATTACATGTAATTTTTTTTAAATACACGTGAATTTTACGAGCCTTCAGTTTCTGACGACGCTTGATTTCGATGCCCGGTGTGCCCAGAATCAATTTCTGAAGTTTGGTTTTGGTATGTTCAGTAAACGTACGAGCGAGATTTTATATCTTTTGAATCGATGCTCAGAATTGAAATCTGAGGGCATCGTTGAACTCATTGGGTCACTGATTTCTTAGTGAGACCTTCACCGCACTTGCGTTCTAACAATAATGGAAGTTAGATTTTGTGGTTTTTAAATTAAATTAAATAAAAATAAGCTTTTACTTTATTTTTATTTATGGGGGTTTAATCCTCCATGGGGAGGTTGGAGGTTGGGGCCACGACACCCTAACCTCCCATGAGAGGTTATTGTGGTTGGGCCCACCCACACATAACCTCCCTTGAGAGGATATCTTTGGTGGGTCCCACACGAGCTTTAAACCCCCAATTAAATGACTCATTTATGTAGGATGTCAACTCTCCACCTTCTACCATTAATTTATGTTCCAATCCTCATAATTAATGAATTAAAATTATATTAATTAATTTTCACATTTTGAATTCTTTTGAATTAATGTCAAGAATATAATAACAGACAAGGCTATTATTGTATTTTGGTTGTAAACTCTCACTTTTGGTGGATCCTTAGAGAATCTTGGGAGAACATCATTATCCCCATGGAGAACACTAAGAACATCGCTTCCGCCACCATATTCTTCCTTCTTCAACCGGGGCAAGAAATGGAAGCTTACCCGCCCATGAAGAACCCCAGTGACATCATATCAACTCATATTCTCTGAACTCTTCCTCCTCCGACATTGACAAAACAACACCTCCTTCTCGTTACACCGTCAACAATCATCGAACTCGAGGTAGTGGGATTTATTTGTTTTTATACCAGTTCTACATCTTTCAATTTATGGTTTTAGAACCAAATGATATCACTGTAATGAAGAGGGTTTGGACCTCATGAACACAGCCGGATCCTCCCCTTTTGTTTTTACCGATTGTTGAAAAAGGAGGTGGAGTCGAAGGAACCAGCGACGCAAGGCCGCTGGGTTGCCACAAGGGCGCGACACCACCTTTCCGCTCCCAAGAAAGCTGCGGCGGAGCCAGAGGGGCAAGGTGCAATCGCACCGTGCCTAAAAAAGGGGCCACGACCACTAATATTTTGGTGGTTGCGACTAGGTTGGGCTGTAGTGGAGGAGGCGTGGTGCCGTCGCGCCGCGCAGAGTAGGGGAACCATGGTCAAATTCCGCGGCGGACCGAAGAGGGCGGCCGATTGAGCGGGTCGCCATTAGGTGCTACAGGAGGGACCCCTCGGGTCCTTCGGGTCACCGAAGCGGCGCCTAGCGCCGGTTCCTTCAGAATCTAGGGGGGAGCTGCCTCCCCCCCCCCCCACGACGTGGCTAGCCGGGCCACGAGGGCCAGCCATCCGGGCCGGGCCACCACGGGCCGGGCCGCCCTCGGGCCAGGGTGACGTCGGGACGAGCCTCCCCCTCATGCCAGGACACTTCTTTGGGCATGGCCGACCACTCTAGAACGGGTCGGGTAGGGTCGGTCTGAATGGGTCGGACCGGACGCAGACCTACTATGGCATGTTAACACATTTCCTCCCATAACATGGGATACTGGTGTCCAATCGAAGAATTTTCTATGGTGACAGAAATATTAGAGAGAGACGGTTTATTTAGAATACCCCACATGAGGTTTGGTCATAGTTAGCGTATGGTCGGGTTTGTTTGATCCTAAATTCCAACCGGGTCCCTTGAACGTAAATGCCAATAACTCATAGACTGGGCATCTGATCGGTGTGCTGTATATTTCATTGAGACCCCTATGATGAGGCAGGACCATGAGATACTTCATCTTGGTACTTCGTGACAGTTAATGCATCGACACTTGGATTTAGGAGTGGACCTTCCCGGAATCATGCATACTTGAGTGGAACTATGTGGCTGGTTGTGCACTGTTGACTGTTCCTAGATCAAGTGTTGGTCTGATAGTACTAAAGACTGTTCCTGGATCATGTGTTTGTCCAAAAGTTCTAACTTCTGTTCCTGGATCATGTGTTGGTCCAACAGAATAGCTGGACATGGATCATGTGTTAGGCTGACAACTCTAATGACTGTTCCTGGATCATGTGTTGGTCCAACAACTTAAATGACTTTGTGTCTATATCTGATCATCTCTACCTCTCTACAAAATTTGTGTACATGTGCGAGATGAGTTAGTAACTCTTGTGTTTCTTCATTATTGAGACGGTTCATTTGATAAACATAGGTATACGTATGGATATATACCTAAGTGGGATGTTTTGGTTGATTTCATACTTTTTTGTATATTATTGTTTGATTTAGTGAGACCTTGAGGGTATCGAGGTCCCTAGTGAGTATCGTTATACTCACCCCTTCATGGGATATACCACCACCTCATTGTGTTGGATGCAGACAATGGATAGCACTGACAGAGGTTGAGAGTGCCTGGACTAGACGGTACCCGGGGGTAGACCTTACGAAGAGTCGGTGCACAGAGAAGCTTCTGACAAATGTAGAGAGCTGATGCGGCTATATATACCTACCCTTCAGGTAGGATCTGTGGGGGACGATCCAAGAGTTTCTTGTCACCTTCCTGTTGTTTTGTCTTTTCCTTGTACTTTACAATTGGCCTTTTATTCCTGGACCCTTTTACTTTCCATCACTTCTTCTGTATACAGTTTTTACTTAGTGTTTTACTTCCAGTTGCGTACTCTGTTGTGTGTATTTCAGTTTATAAAGCCAATACCTTACCAGTTTAGGGATTCATGCCTTTGGTGATAGTCTCCATCATATGTCCATTGGAAATAGGGATTGGGGTATTCATTACATGAGACCCGAGGACGGGTCGTGACAGAAAAATTTAGTTTGGATAATTTTTTTGTATTTTTCGGAAAAATTTCAAATTTTGATGAATAGTGAAAAACAGTACATAATTGTTTAAAAATAGACTTTTTATTTAAATAATTATTTATATAATTTATATTAATAGTATGTCAAAATATATACATAATACCTATATTAGTTCAATGTAATTCGTTGGAGTCATTTTATAATAATATTAGATGTATAAAATTTTATTAAATATTTTAACGCCTTTTACCCACCTTCTATGCATGTTAGAAAAAATGCATAAAAAATAATTTGACCACTACTGTGAATTCAATTACAAAACATGAGAGACATGGTTTACATTAGTATTTAAAAAGTTGTTCAATAAGATGAAAATAATTTTTGGTGTATAGTAACTTTTTACTTTTATTTTCCACATTTAATAGTAAATAGGGTAATTGAAGATAAAAATGATATTATAATTACCCTAAAACATGTCATAATTCTATAAGATAAAATTATATAGACTAAAATTTACCTTAAGTGTAAAATATTATCATTTTGGTCCACCTAGTTTTGAATAGGGCATTTATTATTATTTTATTAAAAGAATCATTAAAAGTGTTAAATTCATATTTTAATAAATAAAACAATTCAAATATTGGGTTATACATAAGATAATTTCGACTATAAATATTCATTAGCAAGATAATAATATTTCATACCTCATTATAGTTTATTTATAATTTTTATATATTATATAATTATATTAATTTATGACACAATGATGATGCAGTAATTACCTTATTAATGTATGATTAAAATAATTGATATTATAAATATTAAAATAAATGTAAAATGAGACTTTTAATGAATTAAACTAATTTAATAGGTTAATATTACATGTTAGGGTTTATTAAATTAATATATTTTCCATAAATCAGGTTTTTATGACTTTCACAAAAACCAAATACAAAATAATGTCAAAATTGTCATAAATGTGTTTTTAAATCAAATACTATATTATTAAATGATATAATATTCCTAAAAATATAATGTTTGGCCAATGTAATTATATAATAATATATATTTCATTATTGAACCCCTTGCAGTTATCTTGTAATTTTATTGTATTTTTATTAATCATATAATATAAATAGGCAAGGAGACATGGTAAATGTTTAACTATTTAACCAATAGTTAAAATCTAAATGATAAGGTTAATATAGTGATTCAAACATGTCTAAAACCTATTGGTTGATAGGTTTTCGCCTCAATACCACCTTTTACTCAAAATAAATCAATTTTGAGACATTATAAGTAGAATATAACGGTAAAATAAAATAATATTTCAAGGGTTTCCTAAAGTTACCCTCACCTCTCTTATTAAATGGTACTTCCCCTTCTCACAAAATCACACATCCAAAGCCATTGGATTTGGCCAAAACATCCTCCAATATCCTCCTTTCTACCATAAATTCATCCTAGAGGCCTTTCATTGTTCTGAATTCCAACCAAAGGAGCCCTTTTGTTCAAATTCTAAAGGAAACTCTTGAAGAAGAGGTAATTATTTCATCACCTCATTCAATGTTCTTATCTTCTTCCACTTCCACTATCATTGTTTTTTACATCAAAAATTTAATAACCCAAGAACATTATACATTATATGATTTTATTATAAATATGGGACAATCATATTCATTATTCTATACATCATATGAATAAAAAAGTCCCCAAATGTGTGTACATACGGCTTACCGTCTCTACATCATGGTGTAGTTTGTTATTCAACACATAATTATTTTGATAGGTATAATAATGAGTATAATTCATTAAATAATAAATATAACATGTTAATTATTATTTATATATGAAATACCATCTAATTATATAATATTTTACCATCAATAGAATGGTATTGTCACTCATGCGTACGTACAGATTACAGTCTCCATGAACACAATGAGATTCATTCCTCATCATAACCATTCAAGAATAAATATAATTATATGATTAAAAAAATGTTCAATAAAATAATATCATTATTGATTTTAATCAAGAACCGTATTCATAAAAAACATGATCTGCGTAACAAAACATATAAAGAAAAACGAATCAGTTAACACCCAAAAAATGATACTACTGAAATATTATTAACAATGCAATATTAAAAGATCATATATGTTATCAAATATATGTATATGATTCATGTATAACTTAATAACAATTATTTCACCATTATACAGGAGGTTAATGTACTCTCATATAAGGGAATTTACATGATAAGGGGTTTATATATCACTTTTAATTCCATGAGATTTCCATTGATCGCCACATATTTATTGCATGTGGCGTATTGTGAACTGCCATTAGATATATATTATCATGATTAACTATATATTGATTTTATTTTGTGATTAATTTGGTTGTTATTAAATTTTTTCCATATTCCATGATTGATTAGAATGTGGTAAGCATTTTCAATCTCACTTCTTATTCCTGTGAGATTCAAGATATTTTTCCACTATTTCATTATTTGTGGTGTATGTACTGGACAATGATTGTATAATTAGTAAAATATAAATTACATTATGTGTATTTACATATTCATTTTATAATCCTTGTTTCATTGGGTTTATGTTTTGTAAGTTATCAAATAGGTAAGGTAATTTCAAATATCAATTTCGACTCATTATGTTTTACCCATACGTCATTGATTATTTTACTCCAAGATTATGTGTGAAGTCATTATTTATTTATTTATGAAGTAACGTACACTCCCCTTTGTTTGTATATACTTTTGATACACATAATCACACCATTGATATATTCCCAAGTCATTGATATGAAATTGATACGGTTATTCTTAACTCAATTTTCATTCACTGAGTTAAACATCCAAGTCATCTTTTTCATTTTTACAATAATATGTGTGAATGTCCAATGATTTATTTACACTAATATCCAATCATAATGATTGTAATAATATTTTCCACACATAATTTTTTCATTTATTTATCCTTAATTTAACGATACGATCCTTATAAGTGATTTCATCTCAATTTACATTCCATTGAGACTTCTTTGTTGTTATGTGCCAATTCACATTTTTATAGTGTATATACTGTACATTGACATAGTACATCAAGAATCCATTTATTCTCATTATATTATAATGTTTTTATTAAATCAATTATTTGTATTAAATCATCTCTCATTTGGTTAAAAACTCTAACTAAAATATCATTTTAAATGTATTAAATATTTATTCTTCTTAACCTTTCTCATTAATGTCCATGATTTAAAAATGGTTTTAATAATTTATTTATATAGTCATGAATGTTTTAAAATTAAAATTACTTTTAAAAATTTTAATGTGTTATGGGACACTTTGATTCAAAAATCTATTTTTAATAGATTCCTGATAAATAGTGAAACTTTTAAATGTTTTCAAGAAAAAGGGGATATTTCTCTCAAGTAGTTTTACTAATTATTTTCATTTAATCCAATATCTTTCATTATTCTTTATTGAGGTTGATTTATTATAATAAAATCTTCCAGATTTTATTTGAATGTGTTATGATTGACTGTGGATGTGTTAATTTTATACTATTCATGGTTTGTACTTAAAATACTGATAATTCTTATGCTTGTTTTAATACGAATGTTTAGACAATGTTTCACACTACTCATATGAGGAATTAATTGGACTTAGTATGTGACGGGTGGATCCCACTATATCTCCTCAATGCATTGGAAGGTCTCATGATACAAACATGTGTCTTGGCACAAGGCCTTGAAACAATCATATTTTATAGTCTTGGAACGAGTCTTTGACTATGTGGTTATTATGTTTGGCATTATGAATTCCATCATAATGAAATTCTCTATTGATATTGCATGTGATTATTCTACTAGTAGAATATCCATGTGATAAATTAAATGGATTATTTGATTTATATTTTCCATATTATGCTAATGTTTGAGTTTAAAAGGATTTTGTTTTATTCTTATACATTTCCTTAAATGTTTATTCTTATTTATGAATGTTTCAACTATATTGTTATCCTTACTGAGAATCTGAGCTCACCCCTTTATATGTTTTATTTTTTCTATAATGTGAATAATTATATCATGATTAACCTATAGAAATTGGCTAAGGGATATTTTAGTATTCAAAGGGGACATAATGTCACTTTTCTTTATTTCATGATATGATGTAAAAGTTATGTATGTATCTAGTTCTTCCAAGGATACTAAACTAATCGGCCTTTCGGGACATGACATCTTGTGATCATCCCAATGATATGTAATAATTCACCAACTATGGGTAACTAGGGTCAATGCGTTATAGTTGGTATCAAAGAAAGTATAGTACAAACTGTGGAAACTAGATTTAGAAGAAAAAATTCTGATTAGAGAACATTTCCCAATGATTGAAATTGGTTATTAGTATAGAATAACATCCAAATTTTTTGGTATTGTAAATTTTATGTGGGTTTTCTATGAAATACATCCATGTCTGGATATGAGTATGTAGAGGCGGATCTGGCATTGATGTACCTATGGGTAAAACCCTAAACCATAGCTTTGATCTAGAATCGAATGGGAACCGGTGCACTAAAATAATAATTTCTATACTCTTAGTTATGAAACTCCCAAGGGATATGATTAGGATAATTTTAATATTAGTTACAAATTAATTTATATGATTTTATATAATATGATAATAAATAACCTTGGTTAATCCTAAGGTGTTTTAGGTTGTAAATTAGGTGTCATGATATTCTCTAAATGTTTACATGACTATTGTTACTCACACAATGCTTTCTGGTATTAGTCAAGGGATGGATTCCAAGGAAGTCATAGTAACATTGAACAGGATGTACAAGGTTGGCCTGGTGGTGGAAATGAGCAAAGAAAGAGAATGTTGATAATTATAAAAGATATTGCATTCATGCCAAATCAATGTTCCAAAATTTTTTTAAATAAAATATATATCAACCGACTCCTGGACTCAACAATAAAAAGAAGGGCGTTGAATGATAAGAGTTCCACCAGTGGAGACCATGGAGAAAATAAATCTCAATTATAATCATGAAGGAAATATGGATGGAGACGCCTATGAAAGTGTATCAATGGAATAATGAAATGCTTCAAGATTGGGAAAGAAGGAAATAAAGTAAAGAATTGCCAATGAAAAAATGATGAGTACTTTTGATGAAAATAAATATGATCACAAGAATCCATTTAAAGTCAATTTCCATAAATTTTGGGCACATAGGAATTACCTGAGTCAATGACCTATCCTATACGACAACCTCTTGGTCAGGGAAGAACATATGTAGAAATAAATGGATGGAGAAATGTTTCAAAGTATTAGTGATCTTTGTTGAAGGAATTACTTTGGAAGAATTTTCTCTTATATGTGTAACCTTGCTGTTTGTTATTTGAAAATGATATTCAAAGAAGAGATATATTTTCTTTTTGAGATATAGTTATAATTATCCATTTGAGTTTATATGATCCTTAAATTTGAGGTAATTATGAGTTATTAATTTTTGGGATGAAAATGCAATGTATGCGATAACATTTGTTGTTAAATTATATTATGGTTATTTTGAGGAATTTATCTCAATTTAGGAATGTTATAAAATATATTTTTTGAGAAAGGACAACATGCGGACCATTTGACAACCCGTCATGTCTGACAAACCTGTGGGAATCGAACCCACCACTGATGTTTGGTTTGGATTTATCGCCTACCACTGGACTACATGAAATACCTAGTTAGTGTGTCTAATTTTTTTTTCAGTTAAAGCTTTTTTTGATCAATAATAAGTTTATTTGGGATCTTATGTTTTATAAAATGGATATCCTAGGTGTAGGTAAATTATTTGGGGATTAATTAATAAATGTTATTTTTGACGACGTTTGTTCTATTGGGAACATTATATGCCTAAAAAATGAAATACTATGGGATTTCAATTGAGGAGTAATGGTGTATTTTTATGTATGTTTTTATTGTGGGTTTAGTTCTATTTGGGTTATTTATGAAATGATTATCCTATCATAAATAATATGTGAGTAGGTTAATATCTTTCAAGAATGTGACTTTATGGGTTGTCGATGTTATTTGGAGATAAAATTTATGATGGAAGACTATGTAATCAAATCCATTTGAGTTCTGGTTTTAAATAAAAGTTTGTCTTATATTAAAGTATTTTAAGGACAATGGTTTATTTGAATTTTAATTATTGACCTTTGGGTATTGTTGGTTTAATTTTAGAAAATAATATTTGAATTTATTTCCCAAAAGGATTATCATTTTTGGAAATCATCTGATCTTGTACTAAACATTTTGGTTTTGGTAAATCTCTAAAGGCTAGGGAAATATATAGTTCATCCTCTCTGGATTATGTGATTCTCTATACAATGATTCTACCACTTAAGGTGTTACCAAGTCTTCTTTAATACTCATCATTTAGAGTGAAATATGAGTATGTGGTGAAAATTAGTTAAATGATGGAACTCTACTTATCAAGTATTATTTTCTCTCTCTTATTCTATGATGAAATTAATTCTTAAACCTTATGGAAAGGATATGAAACACAAAAATGTTTTATCATAATACCTTACATTATTCATCATAGATTTATGGCTTTGAGGCCCTCAATTTTCCATTTACTTGTTACTGATTGATGACCTCAATGACTCCCTCTAAATATTTATGTTTTCTCTCAAATTATAATTTCCCCCAATGTTATCCTATTAGATATCCTAATTTGTTGGTGAATTTTTCATTTCCCTTTACCTATTATTAAGGCTAATTTTTATAACCCTGTTTCCAATGTGGTTTTTCCACAATGGTATTATATATTTTTAACCGTTAATTTATGAATAACATATTTAAATTGAGAGGATAATTTATTGAAGTAGGGAAGAATGTAACACCCCAAGCATCCACGGTACGCTTATCTTTTAATAATACAATAGTGTGCGATGTATGCAACACTGAGTTCAAGCGTAACTTGACATATCAAACTAGCCGTTTAGAAAGCGATTATGAATAGTAATAACCACATTTTTAATTTTATATATCTCCCATATAGTTTTAACATTCATATTTTGTGTTTCTTAGACATGATATAAAGACAAAATCATTTTTAAGATAAAAGAAGTATATTTCAAAAAATATAGTTTTTACACCTTTTAATAGAGAACCCTTTATAAATCCAATATTTGACACTTTTACATAGTCAATTTGATGAAATTAAATTCTTCTTTAGAATAAGGATATAAAAATTTAGTTTGGATAAATTTTTGGTATTTTCCTGAAAATTTTAAAATTTCTATGAATATTGAAAAACACTGCGTTATTGTTTAAAAATGAATTTTTATTTAAATAATGATTTATTTTATTTAAATTTACATTAAGTTAAAATTGATACATAATAGCTATTTTAGTTCTATGTAATTAATTGGAGTCATTTTATAATAAAATTAGATGTATAAAATTTTATTGTATATTTTAACGTCTTTTACCCAACTTCTAGGCATGTTTGCAATTTTTCATAAAACGTAACTTTACTGCTTCTATCATTTGAATTTCAAAATTTTAAGAGACATGTTTGACATCAATAAGTAAAATTTGGTTCAATAAGGTGAAAATAAATTTTGATGAATAGTAACATTGGATTTTTATTTACCACAGTTAAAAGTAAATATGGTAATTAAAGAAAGAAATCATATTATAATTACACAAACACATGTCATAACTCACTTGGATAGGTTTATATTGACCAAAATAAAACTTATAAATAATTAATTTTCCTATTATTCCACTTGGATTTGATTAGGACATTTTTTATTATTTTTATTTTACGAAGAGCTAAAAGTGTTAAATTCAAATTTTAATAACTAAAACATATTTCATGTAGGGTTATATCTAAGATATTTTCTACTAAAAGTATTCATTATGAAATTAAAAAAATTTCATACATCATGGTATTTTTATATAATTTTTTGAAATTATATAATTAAATTTATTGATGACACAGTGATGACGCAGTAATTACAATATTATTGAAAGATTAAAATAATTGATATTATAAATAATAAACTAAATTTAAATTGAGGATTTTATGCATTAAAAAATTTTAAAGGTTAATATTACGTGTTAGGGTGGTTTAAATTTATTTTTTTTCAAATAAATTAGATTGTTATAACATTAACAAAAACCAAAAACTAAATAATGTCAAAATTGTCATAAATGAGTTTTTAAAACAAATATTGTCTTATTAAATGATATAATAGTCCTAAAAAAATAATGTTCTTCTAATGGACATATATAATAATATATATTTCATTAAATAACCACTGTGTTTCACTTAGAATTTTATATTATGTTTATTAACCATATAATATAAACATACAAAGAGACATGGTAAATGTTAATCTATTGAACCAAGTGTTAAATATAAATGGAAAGGTTGATGTGGTGACATAAACCAGTCTATAACCTATTGTATGAGAGGTTTCGACCCATCCCCACCTTATCCTCAAAATAAATCCTTCTGGATCCATTATATACCGAATATGATTGTATAATAAAATAATATTTCAAGGGGTTCATAAACTGACCCTCACCTCTCTTATAAAATAGTAGTTCCCCTTCTCTCATAATCACACCTCCAAAGAATTTTGGATCTGCCAAAACCTACCCAAATATCCTTCCAACTACCCTAAATGTACCCTATAGGCCTTACATTGATCATAAAGCCTTCTTAGGAGCAATTTTTATCAAATCAAAAGGAAGCACCTGAAGAAGAGGTAATTATTTCATCACCTGTATCAATGTTCATTTATTCTTTCAATTGCTCCTTTTTTGTCTGTATTCAAAAATAATAACTCCATTAACTTCTACATAATTTGATGTTATTATAAATATGGTACAACCTTATTCATTATTTTATCAATCCTTTGAATGAAAAAGTCACCATAGGTGCGTACGTACGACATACCGTATCCACGTCCTGGTGTAGTTTGTTATTCAACATATAATTATATGGATATGTATAATAATGAGTATAATTTATGTAAATAATAAATATTACTTGTCAATTATTCTATATATATTAAATAGCATCCAATTACTTATTATTTCACCATCAATAGAATGGTATTGTCACTCGGGCGTACATACAGATTACCGTCTCCACAAAGGCAATGAGATTCATTCCACATCATAACCATTTAAGAATAAATATCATTTTATGATTTAAAAAAAGGATTAAGAACATAATATCATTATTTAAAGGAATCATATACATCCAATCCCTTACATACATGACTTACGTTACAAATAATATAAAGAAAAATGAATTAGTTAACACCTGAATCAATTATACTACAATAATATTATTAACAATGAAATATTAAAAGATAACATATGATATCATATATATATATATGGTTCATTTATAATTTAATTAAAATTATTTCACTATTATAAATGTGGTTAAAGAACCCTTACACAAGGAAAAGTACAAGGTATAAGGTTTCTTATCTCACTATTAATTCTTTGAGATTTCCATTATTCGTCACTTATTTATAGAAAGTGGTAAATTGTGTAATGCCACTTGATATTTATTATCATTATTGTCTTTATATTCCTGATATTTGATGATTCAATTGGTGGTTATTGACATTGGGTCATACGACTCTATTGATTACAACGCGGTAAAGGGTTTTCATCTCACTTCTTCTTCTCGTGAGATTCGTGTTATGTTGCCATTATTTCCTTTTGTGTGGTGTACATACTTCCCCAATATTTTATTATTTTTGTAATATAATTTATTTTATGTTTAATTACATCTTCATTTTATTATCCTTCTATATTGGGGTGTATGTTTTATAATTTACCAAATTAGTAAGTTAATTTCAAATATCAATTTTTAACATTGGGTTTTACACAAACATCATTCATTATTTTACTCCAAGATGATGTTTGAAATAAATAATTTTTTATTTATGTAGTAATTTCCTCTCTCCTTTTTTTATATACTTTTGATACACATAATAACTCAATTGATAAATTCTTAAGTCATTGATATGAAATTGGTAAGAGTAATCTTAACATAATTTCCATTCATTGAGTTAAACATCCAAGTCATTATTAAAATATAATAATAAAAGATCATAAATGATATCGTATTTTTGTATATGGTTCATGTATAATTTAATAACAATTACTTCACCATAATATATGAGGTTAAAGTACCCTCATATATGGAAATGTAAAATGTAAGGGGTTTCTTATCTCTCTTTGAATTTCGTGAGATTTCCATTGTTCCCAACATATTTATTGAATGTGGTGTAATGTGTACTTCCATTTGATATATATTATCGATATTATATTTATATTCATGTTATTTTATGAGTTAATTTGTAGATATTTACTTGTGGTCATACGACACGATTGATTACATCCTGGTAAGGGGTTTTCATATCACTTCTTATTCCTGTGAGATTCGTGTTATATTTCCACTATTTCCTTTTCTCTGGTGTATGTACTACCCCATGATTGTATTATTTGTGAAATATATAATAATTTATTTATTTATGTAGTAATTTACCCTCCCCATTGTGTGGATATTCTTTTGATACACATAATCACTCCATTGATAAATTCTCAATTCATTGATAAAGAATGGATTATGGTGATCACAACTCAATTTCCATTAATTTTGTTAAACATCCAAGTCACCAGTTTTGTTTTTATAATAATATGTGTGAATGTACTATGATTGATTTACATTGAATATACAATAATATTGAGTGTATTTATATTTTACACACATAATTGTGTAATTTATTTATTATTAATCTAAGGATATAGTCTTTATAAGGGATTTCATCTCAATTTACATTCCAATGAGACTTATTTATTATTATGCACCAATTCACTTTTTATGGTGTCTATACTGTACATTGACATAGTATATCATGAATACCTTTATAATAATGATATTATAAATTTTTATTACCACAATAATTTGTATTCTGGCATCTCTCATTTGATTAAGAACTGTAAATAAATTATCATTTTAAATGTTTTAAGGATTTATTATTCTCAACATTTCTCATTAATGTCCATGTTTTAAAAATTGTTTCTTGAATCTATTTATACAGACATGAATTTTATAAAATTAAAATTCATTTTAAAATTTAGGAATTTGTATGGGAAACATTGATTAAATATATATTTTTAATAGCTTCTTAATAAATAATTATACTTTTAAATGTTTTCCTAAAAAGGGGATATTTTTATGGAATAGTTTTAATGATTATTTTCATCTATGTCAATATCCTTCATTATTCAAGATTGAGGTTGATTTATGATAATACAATCATCCATATTGTATATGAATGAGTTATGTCTAACTTTGGATGTGATATTTTTATACCATTCATGGTTTTTGGTTAAAATATTGACATTTCGTATGCTACTTTTAATATGAATATTTAGACTATGTTTCACACTTTTCATATAAGTAATGCATTGGAATTAGTAAGTGACTGGTGGAGGCTATTATAGCTCCAATATGCATCAGTAGGTCTCATGAGAAAAACTTGTTTCTTTCCACAAAGACTTGAAAAAAATCTTATTTTGTAGTATGGGCACGAGGCCTAGGCTATGTGGTTATGATGTACGACATTATGCATTCCATCATTATGAAATTAGTTGTTGATGATACATGCGATTATTCGACTAGTAGAATATCCATGTGAATAATTGAATGGAATTATTTGATTTATATTTTCTATATTATGCTAATAATTAAGTTTAAAAGGATTTCGTTTTATTCTTATACAATTCCTTAAATGTTTATGCTTATGTATGAAAGATTCATATATATTGTTATCCTTACAGAGCATCTGAGGTCACCCCGTTATTTGTTTTATTTTTATAGGATGTGAAGAATTATATCCTTATTAACCAATATCAATAGGCTAAGATATATATGTGAATTCAAAGGAGGCATAATGCTTCTTTTCTTTATTTGATGATGTAATGTAAAACATATGTATATATCCAGTAATTACAAGGCTACTAAGCTAATAGTTCTTTCAAGACATGATCTTTTGTGTTCATGCAAATGATATGTAACATTTCCCCAACTCTCGGTAACTAGGTTAGGGTGTTACACACACTATGGTTCCTTTCCTTTCCCATCATCTGAAGATGTACAATGATCTTGACACCAATGACGAAGTTTGATAGGTGTGAGATAGTAGGCTCTGTACAATCATAACCAAGAGTTCCATAGTAACTCTCATTACAATAATCCATGTATCCTAATTTCAAATAGAACGAGGCATGGTATGTACTAAAGAAGTTTTATCAAAATCATGGTAAATATTTCACTTTTTCTACCAATTCAAAAATAAAGATATTTATGTCAATTTTAATAATTTTTCCCATTATCATTTATCAAAATCAAAAGTATTCATTTCAAAGAATAAATAGTATAAAACCAACATAATATAAATCCTTTAATATGTAAATCACACCATGAAACTCAAATGTTCCGGCCAGATGACTACTCATACAACAATAATGACTAGTGTATAATAAGTCCCTAGAACATGTGACTAAAAAGCAAAAGAATAACCAATGAGTGAACCCAATAAGAATTTCAAGAACAAATTCCAAACAAATATTCATAGGGAGAATATAAAATCCCAATGATATTACCACATATGGTAATATGGATAATGGAAACAAGATAAATCATCCAACTATGTTCCATAGGACTCTTATGTATAGTATTTGATAAATCATTTCAATACCTTAAAAATACCCTATTACCATTTTCCCACTAACTATGGAAAAGAAAGCATTAAAAAAGTCCATTTGCAGACAAAAATAAGGTTGGAAAATTTATTTTTAAATAAATTTATAAAAATAGGAGAAATACAATTCATCAACACATGCTAGAGATAAAACCACCTACTATAAAACTCGGGGCCACACATGGCCCCAAAGGAACCACCAATAAGAGATTAAAAAAAATAATTCAGCCCATATATTAAATCTAAGAATCATATTACTGACATAACATACCAAAAGGGATGGAGGAAAAGAGGAAAAACACATACCACAAGAACAAACACCCACCACACCACAACAAACAATTAAAATAACCCCTGAAGAAGATCTCACAGAACAATTGGAAGAATGAAATAAGAAACGTCATCAAGGATCAATATATCTAATAATGTGAACCCATGGAGCTACTCTAATCATGGAAACAAATAATAAAAAATTCTTACTTTCTCATAGAGACTGAACCCAACCACCATTATGATAAATCACAAAACAGTTAAATCATGACCAAATAGTGTTTTAAAAAATCATCTGATAAGGGTTCTCGGTGAAGATCCAATAGAGATATGGGATAATGAAATAAAATTTCAGCTTATAAGCGTCATTAAAATTGAAATCTTGATAGTTACATGACATTTAAATCCATTCCATGACATGAAATCCATGATGATAATGTAATCTAAAAAAATAATCTCTTTTTTATTAAAAAACAACCCCTTATTATTACATTTCATATAAACATTACACGTCACGTACCACATTCATGATATATAAAAAGTACCTGACTTGAGTATAGAGACTATTCACGTGTCTTATAACCCACATACACATCGAGTAATTTAACATCTCATAGTAGAAAACCCCTAGTTCTAACAAAAAAACTCAAAAATAGATCAGGCATTCATCGAACGTGAGAATAACCCCATAAATCATATAAACCATTTATAATCATTCTCTTTTAATTTAAATATAAAAAAATTAATCCATTTTTCCCCAAAAAAATTTCCATCCTTAGGTATCCCAAGACAGCCAATGAATGTGGAAAACATGTAAAGGGAAGGGAATTACCTAAAACTGGGTAAGAAAATGCCACAATCTCAAAAATTCATTTTCATATTATTAGACCATTGTATACCAAAAAATGATTTTTATTTATTCAAATTCACAAATGATAAGTTATAAATTTTATTTTTAATTAAAATCATGAAATATGGTGATTTTCTAAAAACTAAAAAATATTATTTTAACTGTTGATAATAATATTATTATTGATATATTCTATTATTATTCAAACAAAATACACATAATTTTTTGAAATGAAATTAATTTTTTTGGATAAATATTTTTTTAGTCATAAATTTAATTTTCAAAAAATAGATGTTTTTCATAGAAAATATAGATTCATGACATGTCTAAATTAGTATTTTATTTTATTTTGGTATATTCATAATTTAAACATAAATATTCTTTTATGTTCTCTATTTACGACATATAAATTAGGTAATGTTAGGGTTCATTTTTAGTTTGTAGTTGATCTTGCATGGATCCTGTGGTAACATCCACAACCATGAACTTCTCAAATATTTGGTTTTTTTAGTGTAATTACTTGAGTTCATCTTTAGATTGTTCAATTGTTACCTGTTGTGAAACTAACTTCCATCAAATTTAAAATTAATGGGATTCATAAAAAATACTTCAACTTTTTTATTTTATTTATAAACATTATATTTTTTTATGCGATTACATAAGTTTATACTAGATAATTTTATTGATGTGTCATAATGGTAAAATCATTTATTCCAAACATATGATGGTTTATTTTTTAATTTTAGTTTCTTATGTATAATATATTATTAAAAAAATATTTATTTATTGATAATATATATTGAAATATTGAGTCATTACATTCTCCCCCATGATAATCAAATATGTCTCTAAATATTAATTACTAAAAATATTGATGTAATATTACATGATATTTTATTATTAAGGAGGTATCCATCATGTGAATTTATTTTAAAAAATTAAAAACAATTATCTTTCTTCCAAGTCATTTCATTCAAATAACTCTCTTGGTTTGTTGTTTAGTCTTTTTATTAATTGTAATTGAGTTCTTTTTTAGCACCCCACCCCATTTTCGTTGAAACATGCCTGAGACAGTGGGCCACAAGAGCTCAAGTGCATCTCCATGAATGTTGGAGGCTACCAACTAGAAACAACGGACCTTGGTATGCCCATGATGAGACTACTCCCTTATAGGAATAGGCATAAAAATATTAATCAGTTTTTAAAAAGTAATATAAGAAAAATATAAACAACAATATAAGCAAAAAAATAACCAAACATAATAAATGATAACAATGGAAAACAATTAATAAAACCAAATGTATAATTTATGGTAGGATATGATGTATGTATGAATGAATGAGTACGAGAAAACCAAGATACAATCATGGAAACAATTCTATCAAAACAACCAACTGTTATATGAAAATCATAGGAAAATATCTATACTCTACTCCCAATCTTCAACATAAGAGGAATGTAACTCAGGAATCAGGTGTGGCACTATTCCCATTATTGATACTGGTGAGAATAAAGACTACTCTCTTAACAAAAATCTCCAAAGTATGGTTCTGAGATATAATCCGAGTAGTTCGACACTCAAAGTGTCTAAAATATTCTATTTTAAAAAAAAAATATGTGTGGCAATATATAAATAAAAGCAAGAAAATAATTAAATAAAAGTACAATAACATAGTCCAGGTTTCGAAATGGACACAAGTCCCATAACACTATCTTCACACTAAGGTGGGAGTCTGAATAAGATACATAGTAATGTGAAATATGTGTAGAAATTTCTAGGTAACATGAAAGACCAAAAAGGTAATACCCCAATGAATGTGCTTTGGAAAGGGGTATAAATCATGTGTCAAAACTGAGCATGCTTGAAGACACATGTTAGGTAACAAAAATCATATGGATACTCTCTGATGAATCGATAAAACAATATCCTGAATTAATTTTAAAACTATCAATTTCAGAGGTGGAGTCTGAGCTTCTCCCAAATGTATTTCTATTCTACAACCATTCACAATATCCAATGTTTTCAAGCCTATACAATGGGATCCTATTGAATATAAAACCATTTCTCTTGTTATGGTAACCATGAGTCTGTCCTGGGTATCACAAATAAGGGGTTTATTATCACTTGAACCTTGGAGTGTCCATATTTTCAACAGTTTCATCCTCGGTTTCCCTTAGGGGTACAAATATGACACAATTGCATAATTAAAGAGATCGGGGGAGCCCTTTCCTGGGAATCCATAAAACACCACATCAATGGTGTCTTGTGCTATAACCTATCGATTACGGAGATTCAATGTGTGGGTTATTAATATGAGACCCAGATTATCTATTTTTCTTGAATATAATTAAAATAACAAGAGAGGCATATGTCATTGAGTAAGAATTCATGATTGGATCCATTTAATAAACTATTTAGTGTCACGTGCTTGTAAATTATTCAATCCCAAAAATCAAAACTAATAATAAGAACAGAAATAATTTAGAAACACCCAATCATGTCTAAATAGGAAAATTTATCACTTTTCGGGTTTAAAAAATATCACACCTCCATTGGAGAGGTTTTATTACAAAATTATGACATTAATTATTTCTATATTATTTATGGATTATTAATCATTTAATCCAAAATCATAAGTTAATGTTAAGAAAACAAGACACATTAATTCTGTAATAATTGGAAATGAAATTTAATTATAGAAAATTACAACCAGAATTACAAGAAACAATTATTTAGGGAAAATAAAATCCAACGAAAACCCTGAATTAATAGTTTATGATTTGTCCTAAATAATTTATTAAATTTAAAACATCAACCAAGATTATCACACTTGAGTACGTAAATTATAAATTAAAAACTCAATTCTAATTTTAAAAAGGAAAATCATGTCCACACACCCATAAGGGTCCCCAGCAGTAGGGAAACAACCTAGGAATGAGTTAATGTGTAACATGTGTCAAAATGATCAAGGGTAAACAATTTATTTCAAATAAAATTCCTATTTAGGTTTGACATGTTGGCACTAATGAGAGGAAAAATTTAGTAATGTAAAAAAATTAATGAAATGGAAGAACGAACATAGAAACCATACATCATAGTTTTAGTATATCCCACATCCTGTGAAAAATGTTGATTTTACCTAAAATTGAAGAAATAAGAGGATTTAAAAAAATACCTAAAATTCGGTTAAACACACTCTATGGTAGAATGTGTGATGTAGAGAGATGAAACACAATATTAATTGGTATAGATGAAATTCCATATTGATAGATTCCATACGCTTCAGACAGTGATTAAATCATGGGATAATTAGATGAGTAATGAATTTATGAATAAGATAATGGGGGAGGCATGCATCTAGTGCGTGAGGGAGACGGACGCACACAAGATGGAGAGAAGAAGGTGAGGAGGGGAGGGGGGAAAATAAAAAAAATGGAAATGTATGGGAAAATTAAATAAAAATAATTTAAAGGATCAATGAAAATAAAATAAAGTAAAAATAAAAAAAGAAATGAGAAAATGAAAAAAAATAAAAAAAATGGGTTTACCCAATTTTTTATTTTTTATTTTTTATCAGAACACCCTTTTTATTTTTTCATTTATTTTCTTATTCCTTTTTAAGTTATTTTATTTCTTTAATTTTATTTTAATTTATTTTAATTCTATTTAATTTCATTTAATCATTAAACACAACGCTAATGAATAGTGTTCTATTTTTCATAATCCCACATGACCATGAATATTTCATAGTGATCAGGACAAGAATAAAACCACATCGACATGTTCTATGTGTTTAATTATGAAATTATATTAATAATTAAACAGTACATACCTTGGTAAAAGACAAGTCATTACAACCCACCCTCCTTTAGAAAACATGTCATTGAGTTTCCACTATGAGGGTAGTGGAACGTCATCCGAGAAAAGTTTTGTCCTATGTTCAATCACATCTATCTCTCACTCTGAGGACTTGTCCTGAACAATTCCATGATACCATATCACCAGGACTAGAGGAATTAACATTCCTCAAAGAACCATCAGGCTATGATCGATCATATAATTTGATGCTCCTTAAAGTAAGAATATTCTTCAAGGTCAATGTCATCAGGATTAAATGAATAAGATTTTTATGGATGATATTATTAAAGAAAGTTTACATGGATTAAATATTTAATGGAATCATACCTTTGAGGTAACAACAACTCATATTATATCGTCCAGCCTATCTGTACTATCTCGAATGGCCGGACATATCTTGTAAATAACATCCCTTGTCCCCTAATTTGTATGTGACCCAGTTTGAGTGATACATGAATAAAGACATTATACCCACCTCCAACTATATGGGTCTATTATGATGACCAGTATAAGACTCATATCTGTACTAAGATGTATCCATATGGTTATGAATCAAATGGAATTTCTCTGAAGCCTTAGGAATGAGATGATGACCCACAAGAGTTACCTCAACTACTTTGAGACAATATAGAGGTGAATGAAACAGTCTACCAAAGAGTGCCTCATCTAGAGAGATTTGAATTATTTATAGAAAGATTTTATTATATTAAAACCCAATTAGAGGAATATGTTTCTTTTAATAACCACCAAAATCAAGTATACATTCTCGGAACATATCCTCTAACACTAGTATGGTCTGCTCGGACTGAAAATCAGTCTGGGGGTAATATATAGTACTCAAAAAAGCCTTTGAACTATTACCTTCAAAAAATCATTCTATAATCGCAATGTAAAATGTATTTATTAGTCCAACATGATAGAATTGGAAATTCCCTAAAGTCAAACTATCTCTTGAATTTTTAGCATCCTTATGTCATCAATAGAAAAGGTATCCTAGACAAGTAGGATGTACATGACATTGTTTAACCAATCAATTATCACTGATACTGCATCGCTACATTAAAGAGATATCATCAATCCTTAAAATAATTCATGATGACATCATTCCATTTCCACTCCCGAACGGAAAGACAATTTTGGAGTCCATTGGGTCATTGGTGCTGCCTTCACCCGCTGACTAGTGGAGCATTCGGTAAAGAGATATAATATTTTATTCGTCATACATGGCCACCAGTAAAAAAGATTCTTATCTATGTACATCATGGTAAGTCTAGGATGAAAATCTCAAATAGAGTCATGTGAGTCTCTTTTGATATCTTCACATATATCGAAAGGCATACATGGCCAAAGTAAATAAAAGATTCACTACAATCTATAATCAAACCAGGGGCAGTTTATCTAATGTGATGCTATCCCTAAACATTATAAACTCAATATTAGATTAATTATGCATGAGGACCTACATTAGAAGAGATGATATCCCTAAAAGATCTACAATAACTCGTTGTTCGCATTACTCTTCAACCACTATATATATCCAAGAAAGAAAAACCATCATCTGCAAATCACTATTGGCTTCATAGATGGCTTCGGTCTGAATTCTATGGTTCAAAATTTCTTCCTAGAATTATCCATACCATGGTTATTAAAAGGATAAAAATCAAACGACATCATTTATTCAACACATTCACTTCTTAAAATTTATGTCTCACTTTGTAGAGACATATATCATGATTATATGATATTTTTAAAAATGATGATCTAACCCAATATCAGTGTATCCAATAGCACATACCATGAAACATAAATTCTAAATTGAGGTATTGAGTTTGATATTTTCATTCATGAGGCTTTAGCTTGTGGGATCTATAATCCACGACTCGATCACCAGGCATCCGAACTGCAACTAGTATGACTCCTGAAGCATTATAGTAAAAAATATATCTTATTCCCAGCTAAGGTAGAATCGGGATTAGATATGAGGTTAGTCTTCCCTTTAATTCCTAAAAAACAATTTCACATGATTCATACTAGATAAAATTCACACCCTACATAGTCTGAGCCATAAGAGGTGATGCTAATGTAGAGAAATCCAGGATGAAAGTCCTATAAAAGCCTGTAATCCCATGAAACTGCGTATTTCAAATACATTCATCGGTTATTCCTATGAAAATAATGTGTTCACTTCTTCTAGGTCAACTAATACATCTTCCTCATATATGATATGATCCAAAAAAGTGTACCTTACTATTCCAAAATTGTAACTTACTAATCATCACATATAGTTATTTATATCTAAGTGTACTCAGAATCATCTCTTGGTGACTTTCATGGTCATTTCTAGAGTGCAAGTACCCTAAGATTTCATTTAAAATGACTACCACAATATAATCAAGTTATGGTTTTTAATTCCATAACCCCTAAAGATTTGTGTAGTTTAATTACATTAATACATTGAAATGATTTCAATGAATGAAATTCTTAAGGGACAATTAGTTTATAATTCATTAAAAATATATTACATATATGAACATTACATTCCAATTCAAAACATAATATGCAATAGAGATAATTCTTTGATAATTCTATTATTATCATACTTTAACCTTGCATATCTATAAGAAAAAACTTCTTCAAATCCTTGGAAAATAAAATATAATAAAGGGGTGATCTCAGTTTCTCCGTAAGGTAAAAAAATCATATTATTCAATAAAAAATAATAAACTTTTATTAAATGGTAAAAAATTAAACACAATAAGTTTAAATATAATCTTTTTTATAATGTGTCAAGAATAAATCGAATGTTTCATTTAAACACTGACATAGATATTCAAATATTAGAATAATCACATGTAATTTCAATAACTTATATCATAATAGGGGAATGCATATAGTCAGACATCATAACCATACCATTAATTCTTATTCTTTGACCATACATTAATGGGTAAAAAACACAAAATAGTTTGTCTCATTAGAACTATGGATGCCTTGAGGGGATTTCATTAAAAAGTACCCAAACCATAGGTCATTTATTAACCAGTCCCCAAAACATAGGTCTTTCATAATGTGGTCCCTCTTCCATCACATAAATTGTCAAATTCATTCCACTTTTTTAATGTGTAAAGAATAACCAACATAAACATTCGTATTATAATTAGAATATAAAATTTTAATACATTAACCATAAACCATGAATTGTATAAAAATATCACATCCATAGTAAAAAATATCACAAAGCCTTAAACAAAATATTAATGATTTAACCATAAGTAATCAACATCAATTGATCAAAAAATCTAAAAAATTGTTGTTGACATAGAATAATATAATCTTTTAAAATCATTAAATCACTCTGAAAAAAATATCCCTTTGTTACATTGAAATAAATTTAAAGTAAAGAAATTATATAAGAATATTTTTCCTTTAAAAATATCTTTATAATCTTCTAATTAATGTATTAAAACATTAAGGCTTTGTCATAGTAGAACTATCCCTTATTACTGTATAAGTCATATAAAATAATCTGGCCTTAATTTGTAGAATGGATCATAAAGTACCACATTTGGAAAAGACTAAAAGTTTCCTTTCAGAACAATTTATAAAAAGTAAAAGATAAGTAATAGTATATTTGATAAATTTTTGATAATATTATAAAGTATATTTTTTTGGAAATATGGGCATGGATGTTAAAGGTTTCACATTTGATACTTATGTACAAACAACCTCGGAGAATAATGGGATTGGGAAATTAACCTTTATGTTGTAGTTTCCTTTAGTATAATGTGTATTGACATAATATATAATTGATTAATCATGTTATTATATTATAAAAGTGCCTTTTCCATATTTTTATATCATATATGATCATCTTATAGAATTTTGTTAAAATTATTACAGTATTACGATTGTTTCCATTGTTAGCTACATATTTTTCCCATTTCTATTTTGTTATGTAAGTCATGTTTTTATAAATAGGATGTATTTTATTCATCTCTAAAATGATATAATGTTCATAATGATTATTTTACATTCTCATATAAAAATTGTAATCATTATTTCAGGGTTTTTGTGGGGAACGAATATCACCACGTCGTGGAGACGTTGGGTCGTACATATGCACAGGCAATGATATCATTCCATTCATGGTTAAATGGTATTTAATTATATGGTGTATTAATTATAAACAATAATTAAAATTATACATTTATTATCAATATCTATTATACTCATCAGTATACCCATAAAAATAAAGTTATGTTGAATAAAAAATTACACCACCGTGTAGAGATGGTAAGTCGTATGTACGCGCACATGGTAATATCATTATTTCTTTGATGGATAATAAATAGATTATGGTTGTATCCTAATTATAATAATTTATATGACAATATATTTATTAATTTAGTATTAAAACAAAATTGGATGAAGATATAGAAGAAGAAAAGATATTGAATTGAATTGGTAAAAAAATTACCTTTTGTTCGAGTGTCTCCTTTTGATTTAAACCATAGAACTATTCAAGATGGACTTATTCCAAACATATTTCCTATTGAAAAAATATGTGGATGTTGGGGAAATAATTGTGAAGGTTTTGGATGAGTCAAATTGTATTAGTGCTGTAAATAAAATAGAAGGAGATATACCCTTTATAAGAGAGGGGAGTAGAACTTTTGGAAACTCCAAAACAATTAATTTTTTAAAAGTATATTTTTATATTCAAATAGGTCAAAAAGTGTGTTATTTAGAGTCAATAATATGTATGGGTCCAAAACCTCTCAGTAAATGTGTTTTAGAAAATTCTATATCAAACAATTTATCTTCTCTTTTGTATTTAACCCTTACTCGAATAGTTTAAATCATGTCATGTTTACTTGTCTTTTTATAATATATCATTGATTTAGTTACTATAAACTGTCAAACGTACCACAATGGGATAATTTATTAAATATTTTACATTATCATAGTTTTTTTTGACAAATAAAATATTTTTAATAATTTTAAAATATTTAATAAAAAGTTATTCATTTTAAGGTAACATTTAAGTCAATTTCGATACAATTAGAAATTTTCATTTTAAAAAATATCAATCCAAAATTATAACTTCAAAACAATTGTTCATAATTTTCAATAACATGTCTATGTCATCTATAAAATTCTTTAATGTAATTAGTAATGTAAAATTATATTTATTTTCGTATTTTTAATAACATTATTTGATATTTCTGTTGATTGAATAATTTTCATCTTCCATATTATATCATCATTAATGGTAATTATTTAATATCTAAAAATTATAAATAAATTACAATAATTTATATAATTATTTTACAATTAAATTGACTATTTAGGGCCTAATTTATCTTTTTAGGATCTCTATACTTAAATTATTACACTTATATGAAATGAGAGTGTGATATTTTGTCATATTCATTTATTATAATAATATTCATGTCATATTCATTGAAAAGTGTCCAATAAATTATTTAAATTAGTTAAATATATGAAAACAGTGCAATTTAGACCTTGAATAATAATTTTATAGGTCTTAGTTTTATTTTATAATTTATTTTTACCCTTAACTACCCAATTAATCATTTACCAGTGTAATTAATGAAATACTGATGATACAATTCATAATGTCCAAAACTAAAATAAACATATTTTAAAAAATTAGACCCATATATTCCCAATATTGAATCCATTTTTAAAAATTAAAAATATAGAAGTTATAGTAATTATATTAATATCAATCTTGTTGATGAGAAGATAAATTACATTTTAAAGAAGTAAAATCCATGAAAAGATTGATGCATTTTTATATTAAATTTTAATGTGAAATTACATCTAATAAACAAAATTATATTAAATATAAGAAATTAATTATATTTATACATTAAAACCAGTAAAATGTATGATATAAAACTATTAATTATTTTAATAAAAAAGAAGTTTTCAATTAAAATATTGTATATTTAACTATTTCTCAAAACATGATTCTTATTAGAAAAGTAACAAAATTAAAATAAAGTAAAATTTAATTTTACAATTTCAAAGAAGTTTTTTATTTTTTCACATTGAATATAAAGAAGTATCAAAAATATATATATAATGTGTGAACCATTAAAAGGTGGAAAACTGTATTTTTTGTTAAACAATATTTTATTTGAAAAATTGTTTTTATCATTTATCGTGTCTAGAAGATACATGATATGAATGTTAAAATTATATAGAATATATAAAATTAAAATTTTTGTCAATAATACTCATAACAGATAATATCAAACCGAGGTTATATATTATATTAGACAATTGTATATTATTAATATATTGTTTTTTGGTAAACCTGTGCATTGTGTATAACAGAAGACAACCCATTGTTGTGTGCATAGTAAGATTAACATGGTTTTTAAAAAAAATCATGAAATAAAATTAAATTTATTTAGAAATGGAAATATATTAAGGACTTTTCTTGTTACATTCTCCCCTCCTTCAATAAATTGGGTACTAGAAAATTTGAAATTGTAATTTGAAAATAAATGGTTAATACTAGGAAATTCCTTTGTTTGATGTCATCAATCACAAAAAAAAGAGAACAATAATTAATAAATTGGGGGCCTCAAAGCCATGAATTTTTTATGATTTAAAATATATTTGATTCAACAAAAATAAATGTGTTATGATAATACATTTTTTTAGATACATTTTCCTAGAGTTGAGAGATTATTTAATAATACATATAAGATCTCGAGAAAACATACGTTATTACATCATTTTTATCCATTGGTATGATTAAATATATTTTTACATCATCCCTTACATCGGGAAATGAATGATAAAAATGAATTTTTCATTCTTGATGCATTTTGATAAATTATAAGGCTGAGAATAATTTTCTTCATCCTCTAAATGTTTACTGAAAAAAAAAATATTTTCCTAATGTATCCAATAAATCATACTTTAATATCATACAATAATATATAATTTTCAACATAGTTTACTCAAACATCAAGATCTTTCCAAAATAATTTTTTCCAAATTAAGAGTCTAAAAAGTTATATAAATTTCTAAAATAAATCATAACATCATATTCCCTAAACATTGTAATGTATCTTGTATTGAAAAATAACTTCATAACATCGAAACGGTAATAAAATTATTCATTCTTACAAATAATTGATGAAGATGTGCTATAGTACAATCATTATATATCTCATGAATCTTATAACCATAGAACCATTGATGTAATAAGTATTGAATCAAAAAACATAATAACCTTAATCATTCCACTTCACTCTTAAACCATTAACTACAGTTCAATATCTTGTTCCTTAATACCTACTTCCACTCTTTTTTTATAGCCTCTTTATTATTATAAGTATAACCATGGAATGTATAAAAATTGAAATTCTAACCAATTAACCAATATAAAATCATAATATAAGAAAAACTAATCATAGTGATGTTGTCATGAAGAATCATTTATTGGATCTCTAAATTGTAAAATCTTATTCTCAATACATTTTTTATAGGATTGTCATTGGTTATCCATTACCAAATATATATTATGATATCCAACACATATAATTTTCCTAAAATTCATTCAAAGGGTTATGTTTCCTTAATCTAATTCCCAATGTTGTTGATAAATTTCCTCTAATTTCAATTGTAATTCCCCAACCACAAAATCAGGGAGATGAAGAATTATTTTAATACATTAATAGGATTACATGAAAAAAATCAAAAATAACCAATTAGTTAATAAGTCTTGGAAAATATATTGAATTCCTTTACCATAAATAACAATTCAAAACATAATATTAATCGTATATAATTACATTATAATTTCATTATTCTCCTACATTAACAATGAAAAGCTATCATAAAACTCTTCTTAGCATTTGGGAGAAATAAAATATATGAAAATGGTCTGCATCGATGATTAACAAGGGTAAGAAAATACAACAAAATCTTTCATAAATAAGAATACACATTTAAGGAAAGGTATAAAACTGAATCACAAGCCTTTTAAACATAATCTTCTGTATAATATCGAAATAATTAATCATATAATTACATTTAAACCCTCACATGTATATTCAAATAGTGGATCCACATTCAAACATATTATAAACCCCTCAATACTATATAGTGGATTGTAGTATAAGTAATATACCATAATTAAACATAAAATCCATCAAGAATGTTGACATAGATGATAATAATCTAATAAAATAAATAAAAATCTTTGAGAGAAATATCCCTTTTATACTTTGAAATCATTTAAAAGTATTAAAATTATTAAAGATAATATTTATTTTAAAAATTGTCTTATAATATTATAAGGGAATATTAAAAATGTGAAGCCATAATGATGAATGAAATAACCACTTGCACCATAATTGTTAATGAAAATAATCTTTCCTTACTTTTTCAAAAAGGTCATAAGTACTTCATTTTGAAAATGATAGGAATATTCCTTCAAAAATGTTTTATAAATCATCCAATCAAGGTTAAAATTAATTTAATCAGATTTCTATAATATTTTGAAATACATATTTATGAAATATGGACATGGATGATAAATGTGTCTCAGAATATGCTTCTGTATAAACAACCTCGAATAATAATGAGATTATGAAATTAAAACATACCATGTAGTTTTATTTAGTTGAGGGTATATTTTACTTTTTCACAATGGTTAATGAATTTTTTTAATAATACTAGGACTATATCCATATTTATGATATAATATATGATCCTATTATATAATTTTGTTATTAATATTTTAGTATTATCATGGTTTCATGTGTTAACTACTTCATTCTCCCATTCATGTTTCATCATTTATGTCATTTATATTTTGAATATGAAGTATTTTATTTATATAATGACTGAAATTAGATACTTAATTATTATTTTTACTCTTCATATGAATTATATAATCATTTTTTCATGGATAAAGTGGAGAATTAATCTCACTGCATCGTGGAGATGGTAGACTGTACGTATACATGAGTGATGAAATCATTCCATTGATGGTTAAATGGCATATAATTGGATGTTATATTAATTATACTGAATCATTATCATGTAATATTAATTAAATATATATATGTATATTATCCTCATTTCTATACACATCCAAATATCACAGTGTTGAATAACAAATTACACCACAACGTGGAGATGGTAAGTCGTATGTACAGACACATGGTGATATTATTATTCGTAGCATAAATAAAAGGAGAAATATGGTTGTATCATAACTATAATAACATATAATCATATATCTAATAATGAAGTTATTAATTAAGAATGGAATCAACATAATAATATGTATAATAAGAATAAAAGAAATTTAATTGAATTTGAAAAATAATTACCCCTTATTTGAGTGTCTCATTTTAATTGTACAAGAGGACTCCTTAAAATGGATTTGTATCCAAGGTATTGACTGAAGTATGAACTGGTGGATTTTGATAGGTTAAGTGGGTAGTTCTTGTAAAAGCCAAAGGGATATATGTGTGTGATTAAAATAGAATGATAGGGGCCCTTTTATAAGGGAGGGGAGGTGTATTTTTGGAAACTTTAAAAAATTAATTTTTATTATATTATTATCTAGTTAAAATATCTAAAAAGTGTGTTATTTATATTATAATATGATTATGGGTTTTAATAATCTAATGTAAATTGTTTTCGCAAGTTCAGGTCATAAAAGTAACATTATCTTTTGGATTTAACCCATATTTAAACTTTTTAACTCTTATAGTGTTTAATTAATTTTTTATAATATAGGGTTTTAAAGTTAATATAAAATTATAAAATAACTACATTTTGATAATTTTTGAAAATTTTAACATACTAATCCTTATTTTTTCTAACCTAAAATTTTCATGAATTTCATAACATTTAATACGGTATTATTTATTTTAAAGTATCATTTATGTCATCTTTGATACAATTCAATATTTTCATTTTTAAAAATTACCAAACCAACATGATATCTTCAACATAATACTTCCAATATTTCGAAAAAATGTATACGAAATCTATATAATTATTTTATTTCATTAATTATGTTAAATTATTTTTGTTTTATAATTTTAAATATCATTATCTGATAATTATCTTGACAAAACCATTTTATTTTTCACTATTTTGTAACAAAATTTGGTCATTATATAATCACTAAAAATTATTAATAAATTACTATGACATAGGTAATTATTTTAAATTTTTTATGACTTTTTTTAATCTTAGATAACCAATTATTATATCTATATTAAAATTCTTATACATATAAGAAATGAGAGTGTCACATTTTCTCACATTCACTGACTTTAAAAATATTAATGTCATATTCATAGAAAAGTGTCCATTAAATGATATAATTTCATAAAAGTTACAATAAAGATAATATTATTTAATATAATAATTTTTTGGAGTTATGGTAAATTTAAAATTTATGTTTACCCGTAATTACCCAATTAACCGTTTACTGCAATAATATAAAAAATTAATGTTAATATTTATAATGTCAAAAAATTAAATAAACCTATTTATATAATTTGAAATCAATAATTAAAAATATGTAATATTTTTTTATTAAAATATAAATTACAGAAGTTTCAAGAATGAAAGAAACATTTATCATGTTGATGCAATAAGAAAACAAGGTTTTTAAACGAAAAAACCATCAAAATATTAACGTTTGTTTATATGAAATTTCAATATGAAATTACATCCAAAGACTAAAATTAGATTAAATTGTAAAATAATAATATAATTACACATTAGAATATGAAAAATGTATAATTTATGACTATAAATTATTTTGATGAAAAATTTGGTTTTCAATTAAAATTTAATATTTATTACTATTAATAAAAAAGATATTTATTTGAAAAATAAAAAAATCGAACTAATGTAAATTTAGATATTAATGATTCAAATAAGATGATTATTTTTTAATAATGAATATAAATATTTCCCAAAATAAGATTTACAATTTTTTTCCCATGAAAAGATTGAAAAATTGAATTTTTTTGTAAAATACTTCATATATCTTAAAATTTGATTTTTTTTTCTTATAAATTTTTTGAAAATTACCTAAAATTAATGTTAAAATTATATGGAATATATTAAATTCAAAATCTGTTACTGTTATTCATAAAAGCTAATTTAATTGATGGCTTATATATTATATTAAATAATAATATTTTATTATTATATTGTTTTTATGTAAAATAATTCCATGTGTGTAATGAAAGAAAACTCATTGTTTTCTATAGAGTAAAATTGAAATGGTTTTTTGTAAAAAGAAATAAAGAAAGAAAATTATTTAGAAATGAATATTTTATAATGTCTCAGGGTGTTACACAACTGAGCACCAGATTTATTAATGAAATGAAAATTGATTGCCTTTTCGTCAGACCAAACTATATAACCAAAAACACATACAATCCATACCTACTCTGGAATGATGTACATGGTATATCTGATGTTCACACATTCACATGATGATATCCCATCCTTAGATTGATTTGGGATAAAACTATTGCTCTTTAGAGATGGTCAAAAATGTATTCTAAGCTGGGAAAAGGATACATGTTCATTACCATAGAATGGGTTAATATTTTATAATCCACACACATTTTAGGGTATTATCCTCCATATTGTAAAATTGGACTATTAAACACCATTGTGGTGGGGTGGGTATGAGAAAACCATTTTCCACAACAGATTTAAGCTGCTTCTTGAGTTCCTGGAGCAGTGTAACTACTATCCTATAAAGAGGAATGGACACCAGTGCCACACCAGGGATAAGATCTATGGTTAATTAAACATATATTATCATAGTTAATCCAGATAAATCGTTAGGGAATACATCCCTAAAGATATCCACAATATGAGGGAAATCCACTGACTGAAGTCACTGATCGCTCGTAAAGAGATTTGATATATGATCTTTCACTATGCCTAACCGAGAACACTTTAGTCCAGCTCGATCTACCTAGATATCCCTTTATCCCTTGTATTTTTATGTTATTCCCTTGAGTATTTTAATGGACAAATTATGATGATAAAAATCCACTTGGTCAAGATAAATAAACATCCAATCAACAATGGGAATGACATCGAAGTTGGTCATCTCAACAATGAGGTAATTCCAGAAGGAATGATACCCACCTATCATAATGGGGAACTCATAGAATGGGTTTATTCCCTCTATTATAACCCCTAAAATAGTTCCAAGAGACATAAGTCCATAAATTTAATCGATGGAAATACCAAAACTCTCAATTGTCGCATTAGATATGAATTAGTGTGTTCCACGTGTGTCAAAAAGGATTGAAATTAATATAGAAGCTTCAAGATAATACCTGTAACTGTAGATGGACCTAGAATCTTCTCCAATAGCACTAGTTTCATTTCATACATATGGATTGATCTTCAAAACTGAGATTCCACCTAATTTTCTAGAGCAGTCCCACCCTAATAGTGGTGATGTTTTGGACCATGAATTCCTTGACCACGACCTCCACCTTTAAATATGCCTGATTTACTAGTGGAAAATGAAATCTTAGAGTTACATTGATCCATATATCCCATACCTGATAGAGGAAGTGGCAGAAATCCTCTTCCACTAGATGAGGATTGAAAAAATGGCAAAATCAAAGAAGGTGGCACATCTTACCACAAGCTCAACAATCCATCGGGTACATCGTGACTGTAGAATTCTTATGTCCAATCCTGGAACACTAGTAACACTAGATTGTGTTATTTTTTCATTTTATTTTATTATAATTTTTCCCATGTGAACCCATATAATGGTTCTTCCAACACCCGGGAAGACTATCACCCTACCTATAAACTAAAATGCATTGGCTTAAATGATCCTCTTATTAGATATTTTATCCCATAATTAAGGCATGTTCCTTTATCTATGTAATAGGCATCCAATGATAGATCTTCAACTATGAAAAGATATCATAGACAATTCCATCCTCAAATCACGTCACATTCTTCTGTGCATCACAAGTCCGAGATGGTGCAAAATTATTCACCTTAGTAATGTGAGTATAATAATCTATGACTTTAATTGATCCTTGATAATGATGTAATAACACCCTAGAATGATCTTCTATTAGAGTTTGTGAGAATATGTGATCATTGAAAGCCTTCTAGAAGACTGTCCAACCCATGTCTAGGGGTTGCTCTGCATGAGAAATGAAATCCCCCGATCGTTTGGATGATTCATGAAGCATATAGAAATAATGATTGACCCTACTCTTTGGAAGCATATTAATATGGTTTGAGATGAATTTCATATCTTATATATATGACTCTAGAGTATGAGGACCACTGTGCTATGAGATGGTGGGATGATGCTTATGTAAAAAGTCTTGTGTATGCTCTTCCATAGTTGGGGCAGGACTGGGAACAAACTCAACTAGCTACATGACATTGAAAAGACTATATCTGAATTCCAAATCCGTTCCCAATGAATGATAAGGAGGAGATTCAACAATTGTGACTACAGGAGGCAATACCTGTTGTTCCCAACCCATCATCATTGGAGTTTTCTCCTCGTAACTCTCTAGGTGTATGAGATAGACACGTCATGGAGGCATTTCTCTATAATTTACAAACAAACACCTTAGAAGAGTTTCCATGGAAGAAGAGTAAAAATTTTACAAAGAATATAGAAAATGAATGCTTCAGGGACTCTATGAACATGAAATAACGATAAAGGAATTAAACAAAATCGGGTAGGTATATGGAATACCAATGAGTTTTAAACAACAAAAAACCCTATCGAAGTGTTGGGTCTAGATCTAAATTAAATAGTTCTTAGAAGAATCACTAAGATAAATCCTATCACACATTTCCCAAGTAAATTCAAGTCAATGACTATAATTTCAACTTAATGTGGACATTTCAACATGATAGTTTCTACCCACATTTTATTTACATCTAAAATATAAAACAAAATATTATGACTAAACACAACATCACACATAAGAAAATAAGAATATACACACTGAAAGTAGAAATGAAATGGAAATATTTATGTCATTTTTAATATATGTGGTTTCTAATATGATTTATGTAAAATCAATAACATCATTCCAATGTGCTACAATATTTAAATTCTTCATCTCAATAATGCCAATACTAATAAGATAACAAAACATGTGTGTATCCCAATAGTGGAGTCATATCAATAATAAATGGTATAATAAATAACTGAAATTACCAAACCAAGATATTTTGGATTCCACTATACATGATTTAGTTATGTCCAAGCATAGGGTATGTTCTAAATTCTTATGTCCTAGTCCTCTTTCTAAAAAAAATATTAAGAAAAAAGGAAAATAAACCCCTCTAATACCACTTTGTCGTGTCCCACCATATGTGCCAATGAACCAGGACATGAGACAGTGGGAATACCCATAAGGGTGTCCAACTCTATTGAAAAACTCAAGAAATAGTTATCCTTAATCAAGGGTCACAACGGTCATGGAAATTTTTTTAATCAAATTAAAATGCATTATATAGGTTTTGACAGTAGGATCTGATGAGATGAACAATGGTATGATGTAATCAAAGAAATTAAATGATGGGAATCATCATAGAAAACATACCTCATAGTAATAGTATACCACATGTCCTATGAAAACCTTTCATTTGACCTAAAACTAATGAAATTGAAATTTTTAACACAATTTCCAAAAATCATGTAAAAAACTTTTGTGATAGATTTCACGATGAAGAAAATATGAAACCTAAAATTAATTTTTTCATATGAATGGTGGTAATGAGAGCATAAATTTTCTTTAGATGATGACAGAATCATAGGAGAATTAAAGTTGCAATGGACATCCGAAGAGGATTACGGGGGTGGTGTGAACCTTGTTCACGGGGGAGAGGGAGGTGTACGAGAGGGAGAGAGGGATGAGAGGAGAGGAGAAGAAAAAAATAAAATAAATGAAAAGTGAAAAGAGGAAAAATAGAAAAACATAAAAATTAATAATGAGGGAAAATAATGAAAAAAATTAATAAAGAAAAATAAACTAAATTAAAAATAAAAATAAAATTGAATGATAAAAAAATGTGTTAATCCTATTTTAATTATATTCAATTTTATCCTTAATCATTATTATTTGATTATTTATTTTTAATTCTGCTTCCCTTTATTTTGATTTCCGTAAATTTTTATTTATTTATTTTAATTCCTTTTAATTTGTTTAAATGACCAAAAATTGCACCATGGGAAAAAATTCTGTTTTGGACAATCCCACAAAAACAAAAAAAATTGTCTACTTCTTGGGACATAGATTACGCCATATAAGCATGTTATTTGGTTCAATTTAAGTGATTAGATTTCAAATTAATCTTTCCTTACCTTTGTTAAAGTTAGGATGTTACATCATTGTTCAAAAAAATAGTCAAATCCATCATAAATTTGATTAAACTATGTAATGTGATCCCCAATTTTATAATATCATCACTACACACACATTTTTCACTTACAACATAGTTACTTGACATAGAATAGTTGATAGAATGTTGAGGTCAACCAATAAATTCTACAACCTATTCTACTCCTCTTAATAAGGCTCATTGAGATCCACATATAGACCCCTCTTAGCCCTTTTCGTGGTAACTCTCTCCAATTTTAATCTTCTACCCTCTCTATAATATCTCTTACATATGTCACAAGATTCAATAAATAACCATCCATATCTTCCATAACCCATTGTTCTAGTATTATATCTATTTACTCTAATAAAACCCTCTTTTATAATGGTTGTCCGGTGATGGACACGTCACCACATCCTCTCTTGGAGGAATTTTATTTGACAAAAAAAGTATTCCAAGAATTGATGTATTTAGAACATGTTGCTTGATATTTCATTGCCTAGGTTTGAAACATGATTTTCAAATATCTCCCAGCCCTGAGACAACTTTAGTGCCTTATACTAAATCTCCTAACTCCCGTAACTAGTTTCACTACATTTTTTGGTGGTGGGATGTAATGTTTACCAATTAGGATTTAATTATCACTCATAGGGGGAGGGGTGAGTAAATAATATAATGTTAATTTATGTTTCTTTACATTTGAAACAACATTTACATCCTATTAATTATTTCATTCCCGCTGAACACAATTCAAATACACATCCACATTAATACAACAATTTACAAGTTTTATTACTCAAAAAGAGTATCTAAATCCTTAATATATTTTGGAAATAAAACGATAACAAATAATCCAATTGAAAATAATCCTTTTGTGTATAATAAATTGAGTCTTATATGATGTTACACTCATGTAGAAAATTGAAAACAATCTAATAGTGTATGTTCTTCTTCTTATAGAAAAGTATACAGTACGATGTTGCAGTGCTTCTTGGTTAGCTTTCATGAGTTTGATCTTTCAAATAAATTACTCTCATTCTTATACAGAAGCTGGTTGTAACTTTTTTCAGTCTTCTATGAACATTCATTCTTCCTCCATATACTACTTGTGACCACTATGAACTTAGTTTTATCGTGTGGCACCGTTTCACCGTGAACCACCGCTTCTCTTGAAATGTTTATCTTCTTCACAAATGGAAAGTTCCTCGAAGACCACAATTCTTATACAGTACCTTTTCCTTCACGGGCATTAGTTTCACACAAAACTCTTCCTTGAACTATCCTCATGAACTATATCATCCATGGAAATGATCCCCTGTGAACTACATCATACTTCATGAAAAGTATCATCCATGATCTCTTCTCCTTTGTAGAATTCCACTTTTTGTACTACATCTGAATTCTCAAAAAATATTCCCATAGTGCAAATACCTTCGTATAAACTTTTCTCTATATTGATGATGGGATTAGGATCCTTTCTATAGGAAAATATATATGAAAATATCACTAATCTTATTTACCCAAATTTTTGATGTGTTACATCCTCCAACGGAAATTGTTCTCTTCCCATGAACCAATTTCCAATGTGTTCAGTGTATAGTCATTCTTCCTTCATGGAGGGATATTCCATCGAAAAAAAATAACTGCATCTCAACTGTGAAGGAAGTACCTCCTTTATTCCACAATCCTCTCACGAACTATGATCCTCCCATGAAATGATTTCCTTACGCAGTCTACATACTATGCTTCATGGTCCACAGAGATATGATATGAAGAATCCTTCCTTTACTATATTCTATTTTTATTTCTACTTACCAATTATTCCATTCATGAATGGTCCTTCATGGTTCATGAACTATGGTTCATGGCAATCCTTCCTTTTACAAAAAAACACAATTTTTAGGTCCACTTACATGGAAACCAGTAGGAAGAAACACCACTTTAAAAACCTCATTCTACTAATCTCTTTTCATTATGATTCGTAGTCATCAATAAATTGTTAAAGCATCAACCATCATCTACCAAACATCACTTCATTCCAAAACCTATCAATTTTTTCCAACCTAAACTCCATCATTCATATTATTTAATAATTTATTGATCAGCTTTAGCAACGTCATATTTTCAATAGAAAGTAATGTAACATTCTTATCTTCAAGCAACATAATTATTTGCAATCCAACATGAATATGATTGGAAATATCTTTTATACCCTATTAATTTATATTTCATGCAACAAAATTTATCCTATATATATATATTAAATTTTTCATAAAAATTAGAAAAGAATAATCATACATTCCAATATATTTTACCAGGTTTTTTGATTTGTCCTTTTAGACAACAAAAGGAAAAACTCTTGAAAACACGGTTTTCATACTTCCAAAAGTGTATCCATTAAACATGGTCCTAATAAGATGTATTCTATATACATAATTTTTGTGGTGTTTCCAACATCTCTAAGAACATTGGGCACTTCATAATGTGCGTTTCATTCTGGAATGATAAAAAAATATGATATATTACTTCCATCTATTGTTTTAGCAGAGTTAGGATCTTACCATGTGGTATTCTAGTTATTATCTCTAAAATATCCATTTTCCTAATATGGTGTATATTCTGGGTGATCAAACAATGATTTGTCATATAGATTCTATGTTTGAATAATAACTATAGTTTATCAAATCCATCTTAAGTTCCCATAATAAGATTTCTATTTTCATAGAATTATATTTAAAAGTGTAACCATCAATGAAATATATATTTTATTTAATAAAGAAATATAAATGAAGTAAACATAGAAAATATATTGGTAATCATATTGAGACATAATTAACAATCCCTTATCACCAATTAAATATTGTGGTATTTTGATATCATAATCCACATCATAGAACATCCTTGAACATTTTCCACCTCTCTCCATCAGCTATGGTGATCATTCTAACCAATAAATCATATCATACTTGTATTTGTTAAATAGATAGGTGTAATATCTAATCTTTTTACACCAAGTGAATTAGACCATTAGTGGTGCCTTTGTATTAAGGTTTTCTATTCCCATCGTTATAACTGAGAAATTTATTTCTTATGTAAATTTTATGCTCAATGAGCTCCTCTTACACATGTAAAAAATATCATAGTCATAATAAATATAATTTGTTGGTTCTTTTGGATTTTTTTTTAAATATTGAAAAGTGACAATATTTCCATCATTACCTACATCACATGATAACTCCTGAGAATCTCCCAATCTATTTTTTAATGTGTTCGAGAATATGACTTTGATTATATTATTAACTGTTTTATATGACAAATAGACTGATATTATAACCATATTTAACAATCCATCGCTTATTCTGATGGGGTTTTCATTGTGGTAATATATTAATTTTTTTCACAACCATGGATTCTTTATAGTTCAATCCACTACTAAAACAATAATGGACGGCCTGAGTGATTAAAAAATTACAACATAAAAATATTATTGTAATTATAAAAAGAATTTAAACATTAAAATGTATTTTTATTTAATATTTCTATTTTTTCATATTATACCATCACTTAATCCTATATCAATCATAGTTTGAAATAGGTTTATTTTAATTGTATTTTGATACACTTCTAAACCTATTCCCTCAATGCATCTTCATAAAAATCCACTATTGATTATCATAAAGAGTATATGATTAACAAATTCATATCTCATGGGAGTTTCAATCTGAGTGTATTGGCATGCCTACTTGTTATGAACCATGTCACGATCACGATAAAACCCAACACACTATCTTCAGGCTCATTATCCCTTTTAACATCTATCTGAGAGCTTGTATCACCTTCATTTGTCAGGATAGTGTTGTATCTACTTAGAAAACAATCCACTCGTGAAATTTCCATCATTTTAGGATATCATTATATATGTAAACTCATATTTATAATTTTCAAAAGGGTTTTATAATCCGAAAATCATTTCTAAATAATATAATAGTAAATAATAACTAAACTATTCTCTAAGACCATCTAAAGTAACCAATGAATACAATGTCCTAAATAAAAACATTATTATTATTATTTTATAAATATATATAAAAAATATACTCCTAATACAATAACGAAAGTAATAATGAATTATAAATTTGTTACATAAAAAGATTTGTCTACAACACCGGTGAAAATTAATCCATAATTTTGTTCTTCTAGAAACTTTTCTAGATATCTCAAAATTTATATTTTTCTTTTTAACTAGGATATTGGAAATATATTAAAGGTGTTAGATCATAATATTGTTGAATATAAACATATCATAACATGAAAGAAGGCATGTGGATGGAATAAATATCATATAAGAATATCCAAAGTCAATTTATGAAAAATATAAAATATGTCAGAGTCAAATAATATCTTAAGATATAATTATAGATTATAAAAATATATGAACTAACGAAAAACATATATCAATTTTCATATAACAGTGAAAAATCAAATTAATGTGTGAAATTCATTAAAAACAATGAATAATGATGAAAATACGGAATTTAATATGGATAAAATGTATCGATAAAATTTTAACATAGAATGATGAATAACATAGAACTATGGATCATTTATAAACATAGGGAAAATAATTGGAGAAGATCCATTATTACCATCCCTAAGTAAACAAACTCATTTTGTCCATACCCAAATAGTGAGGAAAACTGTCATGATCACCCTATTGTAAATATACCCATCTCATCAATACATGACTGTCTCATGATATATAATCTTCAACCAATTAATTTGGTTGTTTATATATGATTCCACCAATCATAAATAATACATAAATTTTTCACTTAGATTATATCTTTATAATATCATAAATAACTAATAGTCCAAATTAGGTTCTTAATCCTCCCAAAAACATCATATATGATGAACTTATGAAATCATAGGATATAATATTTAAAATTTACCAAAATAAATTTTTAATAATAATATATATATGTTGATAAAACCATCACATTATGATAGATAATCCATTGATCATTACTGAATATTTAAATAAATAAGTTTTCGTAAAACCTTTTAGAATATTTATGAATGTATTAAATTTAAAAAATATTTATTTTTGGGGAAAAAGAAGAAATTTGAAATCCATATGATAATATGATACAAATAAAACACCATTTAATTGATATAATGGTATTTTTAAATTATACATGAAAATAAATTGATAAATTTTCTCATTAGATAATCATTAATAATTGATAAATTAATAGGTTAAAATTTGTTTTATAAAAGGATGCGATAATAAAATGAAAATAATGAATTTAAAAAATAATAATTCAAAATTAAAACATATAAAATATATAAAATTTATCAACATAAAATGTGGTATGGTTGATAAAACTTTTTAATTTTAAAGGATGAAAGATGATTTAAATTTTTTAAAATAACATTGTTGAAAACAAACAAGATTAATAGGATAATAGTATGACTTATTTAATTTAAATACATTAGAAAAAGGATCACTATAAATAAAAACAATTTATTAACAAATATATAAATGAAAACATATATATTAATTAAAAATGTGGTTATTGAGGGGGGATCCATTAAAGTAAATTAGAACAGTTCATTCAAAAATTGAATTGTGATGCACCATTAAAATCATTTAGGAATAATAATTTGGTTTCCAAAATTATTTACATTGATATGAATGTGGAAATAAATACTAAAATCATTATATATTAAAATTAATAAATCAATAATTTTAATTGATAAAAATGTTTTTTATGACTTAATGAATAAAATTGAGTCAAGATAACCCCTCTTGAATTTAACAATTTTTGAATATAAATTAATTATAAGATTAATTGTCATGTGGTTATGTTAATACCACAAAATAAGTTATGGATTATTCCAAAAAATCAATATTGGAAATCATATAATCAATATAAATATAAAATTCATGTATTATATTAAAACATGTATCCACGAAGAGAATGTGAAATGAAAAACCAATACATAGTTTCCTTATTTAGTTATTGAGACTCTATGATCCTATAAGAAAAAAATATTTACATTGATCATATATTTCATAACCTTATCCACATATTTTTCTTTTTATATTAAAATTTAATAATTATTTATTATAGATATATTAGTTATTTATAATTTATTTTCAATCATTGGTTGTTGGTAACATGAAAAATAATTTAAATAATTAACATAATTTATCAAGAACTATATACAAATAATTGTTTTATATTTATTTTATAATAATATTAGTATTCTTGTTACTATAGTCACCAACAATAGTATTTTATAACATCATTTATATAAGTGGATATATCATGAAAAACAAGAACAATCTTTAATAAGATTGGTGAGTATAGTTAATGATTTTTATTCTTTTCACATAATATCATTATAAAATAAGAATAATGATTTTTTATTTAATTTATCTATATTTAAATAATTAATAAATAAATATAAACTGCTAGAATATTTGAAAAAAATCATCATGGATGTCGTAGTTCTTGTGGACACAAGATTAATGTTCCATCGTATTTTATGTTCATTGTAATGAATAAATAATGGTTTTATCATTAATATAACATATTAAAAATTTAATAATTACATAACATCATTACATTATTATGGATATAAGATATTCTTAAGAGTAATATAATAAATAAAGCATAACAAGCATATAATACTTACATTGGTGACCAGATATTTTCTCTTTAATATTCCTTTAAATTAAAGGTTAGAGAATAACTATAAATGGCCAATGGATTATGTTTGTGGAGGTGGATCTAAAGAGATTAAAATTTAATAGATTTAAGGAGTAATTATAAGTTTGTTTGTAAATTTTTTGGCATGGAGTGGTATCATTTCATAAGAGCAGAAAAGGGGAACTCTTTGAAGAACCCATAATTTTTAATAATGATATGAAACTATTATAGGGGAAATAGATAATGAATTGAAAAATGGATTTTTTTAGGTTCATAAAGTTCCAAAAAAAAGTTTCCACATATTTTTTAAAAATTACATAGGGTTATTATTATTATATTTTTAAATTTAACCCTTTTAATTTAAAACTAGGTAAGGAGTTTTCAACTAAGCGATTTTATCTCCCTTAAAAATACAACACAACCGATATAAACAAACATTGGTTTTATTGAAATAAATTTAAACTCTTTTTATCCTAATTGAATTTATTTTTATTATAATATTTACTTTTAAACTAAAAAATATATTTTGTATAAAATTAGTTTTAATAGAAAATTTTATTTTTATCATTATAGATACATGATATTATTTTTTATTTATTAAAAATTAAATAAGTGAAAATATATTTATTTAAGTGTCTATAAATTATTTCATATTCATTGTTTAATTTGTTTCACGTTAAATAATTTTATAGGAATTTCTAGATTCAAATATTTTTTTAGATAGTAGTTTCACCAATTTCATGATAATTAAAATTAATAATAAGAATCTAGATTTTATACAAAGAAATAAAATATTAATAATTAAAAAATACTTAAAATATTATCTCTAATATAAGAATTATTTTATTGAATTAAAATATTATTTTTATAAAAATTAAACTTAATGTTATATCGTGTCATGTCTAAAATCCCATTTTTAGAAAAATTTATATATATGGGTAATGATTACATCAAGGGAAAAATAATTTATGCTATTGATTCCAATGATATTAAGAATATAATAATTTTTAAATTTTAATTTATGCTACATAGAAATAAATATAGAACCTAATTTCCCCTTGATTAAGTTGAAATAGATAAATAGAAAAATATACTTTCCATTAAATATAACATGACATTATAAAATAATACTCGCATGATTTAATAATTGAGAATAAAAACTTTTACATCATTATATTAATTTATTAGTATATATTTAGTAAAGAAAAATTGTTTCAAAAAATATTAAATCATTTTAAAATGGTAGTATAAGAAAAATTGATACCTTTAATGTTTCTCATAAATATTAATTATTTAATAAAAACATAATTACACATCTTAAGATAAAATGACCAAAATAAATCCAAATATGTTATTATGTTTTTTATATTCATAACCTAAATTAAATATATATTTTTAATTAAAAAATCAAATTTAGTCGTAAATGTTTGTTGATAAAACAAATTTTCGTATAAAATTTATTTTTAATTATTCTGTTATTAATATACCTTGTTATTATTTAGTCAAAGTAATAATCATCTTAAAATAAAATTCAATTTTATAAAATTTTTTAAAAAAATGTTATTGGACACAATGTTTTTTCAATAGTATATAAATTCATGATATATATATATACATATATATATTATTATATTTCTGTATAAACAATTTATTTAGATAAATTTACCTATATAATAACTATTGAATACCTAAGAATCATATATTCTCTGAATAATGTTTTATTTTTTTCTACTGGAAAGGATCTTCTTAAAATATCTATTTGAATGAACTTCTCACATATATTGTTTAAATCAATCTATAATTGTTTCAGTTTGTCTTGGGATTGGTGTATGAAAAACATATCTAGTTTACCTCTCTTTTTTGTTCGTATAAATTATCTGTATAATAAAAAATTTGGATTCATTATTCCATTTATTTGAACATTAAAAATTAGTTTTTTATATAGTTACATCATTTTATACTGGATAATTAAAGTGGAAAATCATAGTGATCATATCAACAATTTAAATTATATCAATATTATATTAATCTCTTTTGTTTGGTGTTTTGTGTGAATCTCTAAATAGATAAAATATTTTATAAGGGCGATATGTAGTGATATCTCATATTGTTACAAAGTGAAACCTATTGTCCATGTAGAAAATAAACCACTTCAAAAATTGAGTTTCCATAAAAAAATCAAAATGTGGACCAAAAAATCAGTATCCAAGTCATGGATATGATAGTTCCATTTATGAGGTCATAACTAAAATGACACACATGATTCTTCCTGATCCCTCTACCTCATTACTTACTCCAATAAAACTAATAATCCTTAATAATAAATGACATATCTAATGAAATTAATTGGAATAATTTTCACTATAGTTGAAGCCAACAACCTCTTCAACATAAGAAAAATATCTTCACACTTGTATGAAAATAGATATTTAGCCCATTATTTATTAGTGTTGTCATGGTTACTGATAAATGGGTGAAATCATAGATGAAAAGGATATAGTATTCCACTAAACAATAAAATCTCCTAATCTCAAACATGTTTCGAGTTCATATCATGGAAATCACAAAATATACTTTCTATAGGTCTATAAATATACAATTCATTGAACCAACATTATATATGAATTTTACCACAAGAATACAAATGTCTCACATTACAATATTGGAATAATGTTTTTGTTCTTCATATGTACAATGTAGTATCTAGATATGTAATAAATACTCTTCCTGGGATGGTGAGTGAATTATAATATTTTTAGTGAGCACCAAGAAGGATGTGTCAAGGAATGAGTGAAAGATATTTTTCAAGAGTGCCATGACCAATAAGATTGTAATCGTTACTCCATTCATCATAATAAATTATTCTCATAAAAAATACCTACTCATAAATAACTATATTCAAGATTTCTGACTCTCTATCGAATAACATTGATATTATAATAAGGGATAAATCTTGAATAACTAATAGGCTTCTAGTAAATGGGAATAGAGATCATTGTTCTTGTGAAAAGGGTACCTCTTTTTTAAATTCATCTGATTCTTCTTTCGTTAAACTATATAGAGTTTAATAATACCATTTTTCTTTATAGATTATGTAACAGGTTCACCCTATGTTGATTTAATCATCCTAATAAGAAAATTTAGTTCTATTTAATTTATCTTTACATTGATCTCATTTATCTTAAAAAGAAAAATACAACAAAGGTGAATCAAAATAAATTGTAAACATAAAATGAGACATATCATGATCCAAACTACAATATCATTGAGAAGAACTATGAATTAATTTTGGGATTTTTCTTAGTAGAGAACTCCAATTGGATCTAGAAATTAGGATAATTCAATCGATTATACTAAAAGAAAAAAACATACAGTATGTGTTGTAATCATTCCAATTTGAATCATTTCTGGACCCACTATATCAGATCTAAAATCCTAGCATCTTGAAATGCTATAATACTAACTATTGTCACATTTAAATGACCCACATATCTAATAGAAACCATTACGGTATAGAAAACATGTCATTTTTTCATCAAAAGAATCACATAAAATTGTATCATATCCAGAACAATTACCTCTAATATATTTCTACAAATAATGATAACTATAATAAAATAATGGAATCAATGAAGCTGTTACACTTTCTTACCCAATGATATATCGAGGGATGGAAACACAAATGAAAACTTGACCTATAAGTTAAGAACATTAATTACTAGTGTTGATAAAATGAAATGTGCATAACCATTATTAAAAAATATTGTAGGAAAATTGATTTACATCCTCTACTTCTAAGTTGAGTGATGTTGTTGAACCAGTACGCACAGAATTGCACTAGGAGCATAATGAACATAATAAAAAAAATATGAACCAACAGAAGATACATAATGTTTTTTGGAGTAGAAATTCCATGGTTGAACAAAATATTTTTGTTCATTAGATTTTTCATTTGTAAAGGTTTTTATAATGCCATCGGGGTCCTTGATTCTCCTGTATTCTCTCGCTTCTTGGGAGGATACACACCACCCACTCAACCAAATTTTATGTAGACTTATTTTTATTTTAGGAAGGGTAATGATAATCAATTACATGGGATTGTGTCCATGGACACCAATTGAGGATGAGGAAGTAGACTTAGTGATAACGTTTATATTGGTCAAAAGATAGTCCATGTTTTCATTAGTGGTTGAAGATACTGTTTTTCAATAAACATAGGGAGAATGTTTTATGGGTACTGAAATTCTAGACAAATTATCTTCCATTAATAATTCATGATAAAGTCATTGCATAAAAAGTCATCACGATTAATTTTTTAAAAAATATATAAATTTCCCTATCATTCTAGTAAACTAATTATGTATTGAGAAGGGAATTAGAGAGATTACTTCTAAATTTAGTTCTAGAATAACTATGGTGATAATACCAAAATAATATGAGATGAATTCATGAAAGAATACCGAATGATGACATATATTTTTTATTGATTCATGATAATATAAAATAATTCATACTAATAAATTCATTATGAGAGGAAACAAAATTATCAGAAAGTTATTATAAAAATACCTATTGAAAGGCAACCCATCACTCACACCTAGAATAAATCTTTTGCAGAATTACATGACATGGTTAGATAATAATTTGTTAATATATTTGAGAAATCATAAGAGGATTGTGGAGAATAACACTTTTGTAGTCAATGGAGGAGGAAATAACAACATGAGACCACAAAATTTTGAATTTTATATGGAGGATGTTTCATTATCTCATCGTATAAGATCTATTTCTATTGACATGTTATTTTATTATATTTTTCATGTATGATCTAATTGATGTGTATTTCTTTAAAAAACATGATATTCATCTAAAATATTATAGTTAAAACAAAATATTTTTATAATTTAATGCTTCATACATGAATGAATTATATGGAGGATATAATCACCATAATTTATTAATAAGTTACTAATTTAAAATATTAACGATCAATGAATTCTAGAATCGATTAAATTAAATCTAAACTATTTAATCATTATAAAATTTATCATGATAGTTGCATACTAGGTTCAAACATCAATTTTGTAATAGTGATAGCTGACTTCATTATTTTTCTGGATGAGTTTTCGTTGTAATATAAATTCAATTTTATTCCTCAAAACCTTAGTTAAAATATTAAAGTGAAATTTCCAAAAATATTGTGTTCATAAAAACATAAACATAATTATTATTGAATAATGTAAACCTAAATTTAAACTATCCAATCAAGTTCACCAGTCCCATCATATGTTTCACTTTTATAAGACTTTTTCCTACATTGAAACTACTTTTTTTATTTTCACTATTTCATCTCAATACTATTTCATGACTCTATTACTCATGTATTTTAAATAAATGAGTATACATTTTCATTCTTGGATGAATATATATGGGATTTCCATATTTCATCCACTCATATTAATATATTTCTATATTTTTATCATAAAATAATTAATTCTTTTTCTAAGATTCATGAACATTGATGTAATATTTTTTGTTTTCCTTAGGGAATGAACGATAAACCAATATATAATATGATTTCTATAATAAAATTTTAAAAAATATATTAAAAAATATGTTTTTAAATATTCAAAAACTATCTCTGATAAAATTAAAAAAATGGTATAATATTGTTTGTGTTTTCCAGTAGAAAAAAAATCAAAATTGTTTTTTTATACAAATCAAGACTACTTATGAAAACATATATATTTTTATTGTAGAAATAATATAGATTTTATGTTCTCATAAATTGATAATGATAAATAACTCATTGAATGAAAATATAGAATATCTATATAATCACCACCTCGAAAGGAGATAATAGTGAGAGTTTGACATAGTGAAATCATACTAACTAATGTTTATAGTAACCGATCAAGTATTTGAAAAACCCATAGGTCTCACGTGTGTGATGTTAAATATCCTAACATTTTATTTGACTCCATCATACAATGTACTACATAAGGAAGACACTTTGGACTTCATTAGTGATATCCATAGCCTTGTGTAATTCTTTCCTTGTGTAAGTTTAGGGGGGAGGAATTAAGAATTAGATTATTTCAATTTTTAACATTAAATTCTATAATTTGGTTCTAACAATTAGTTTAGGAATTAATTAAAACACATGATCAAGTATTTAATTCATTATTTATGAAATTTTATATTTGAATACATACTATTAAGATAATTTATAAAAGTATATTCTCCCTCAAAGAAGAGATAGAGTTTTTTATAAGGAATGTGGTGGATTTATGGTTTCACTTAGGTAGAGTTCAGAGTACAATTTCACCGTAAAATTTCTTATAAAAAATTTTGTGAAATAGTCTCACCCTCTATCCCCAAAAATATTTGATTTGTCATTGTAAAAATAATTTAGTGATAAAATATCCAAAGTGATGAATAATCTTTTAAATAATATATAAAAAAACCGCATAAATGTATGGGGAGAAGAACTAGGGTTTGGATAGAAATTATATTATTATAAATTTTAAAAAAAAACAATCATGTATTATTTTGAAAATATTTTAAAATAATTAAGGGAAACATTTCACCACTATGGTATGTTTGGGAAATAACATTCTTAATTCCCCAATTTTTAAATTCTTTTTAGTTAACGGATACTGCTAATTTCAATGGGCATGGACATAGAATGAGAAATAGGTATGATTCTTTATCAAATACTCACAAATAAAATTATAAAAACCATGTAAATATCTATTTTAAATAAAAAAGAGTTTTTTGACCTACATTCCCTTTGTATTTTCATTATATCATAAAGAAAATTGAACATCATCCAGCATAGTGAGCATTATAAATCCTAGGGGGTATTTTGGGGTAATTGTTTTCTAAAATGGATGAAATATTAATTATACCAATTTTTTAGGACAAATTATATAATATAAAATTTAATAAAAATTAGATCCCAGTAATGTTTTGGTAATTCCCAGTCATATTATATGATGAAAAATTTTGAGTTGAAATTGGAAAAATATAGGGGAATTAATTAAATAGAACATTGTAAAGTATCAATAAATACAGAAAGTAATCCTTTACGTAATTTAATAGATATAACTATTATATTGTGTATTTAATCTCATCAGGAATATAAAAATGAATCCAAAACCATATTAAAATTATTGTCTATATGAAATTGAAAACCCAAATTAGTGGACATTTTAATACGAAATTTTTACATCCACACTAAATAAATAGGAAGCATAATTTTTAAAAAGATAATCATTGGATAAAAAATATAGAATAAGATATTTAGTGGATTAAAACACTTCTAAATTATCTATCACTATGAGTAAAAATCCCTAAAATAATTGACATGTTTATCCAAGAAAAAAATATTGTTATATTTCTATAAGTTTCAATAAACTTAAAATCAAAAAATATTTCCTTGGGGAATTATTAAAACAAGAATATTAATTTAAATCATTGATTAAAAAATTTTCTAACAATAAAAATATCCAATACAATTTTATATATAATATCGTTGTGTATTTTAGTGTTTTCATGAAAAATACAATACCACTTAAAAAATATATGGTGTTTTTTCAACACCTAGTCATTAAGACATAATGGTCTATATAACTATATGTGTCACCTTCGTCTGGGTATAAATTGCATTAAATTTTTAGTTTTTCAATAAATGGAAGTAGTAATTTCATTGAACAATAATATATTATTATATTTTTAATAGTAATCCCTTACTAACCTAGTTTTTAGGGTTGGTTATTTTCTCTTTAGATTATAGAAGCAATTCCATTCTATTAACATTCTTATTTTATTCATCGACTCTAGTCATGAGGTACTTATCATCCTCAGTATGAATTTCATTTCCAAAATAGTTGATTTCAATTATGATTATGAGGAAATAATTATATTTTATCTAGTTTAAAAAAAAAGACTTTAAATATTTTAAAAAATAAATAATGATTCCACAAAATGATTTGTTTTTCTGGTGATGATATTTTAAAATATAAAAAATTATTCTTAATAAGAAGAGTTTTGAAGAATTAAAATGAAATAAATATCTATGTCATCCCAATAAAATATTTATGGGAATTTTCTAATTAAAATTTATTCATTCTTTTCATGACTATCATGATATTCCATAGAACAAATAAAAATATTTACCAATGAAAATGTTCTAAACCGATTCATTAAATATATTTATGAGGATAAATTTTCTTGATATCATAGTGATGAAGAAGAATATTTCTATACTAAGATATTTTAGGACAATCATGGGGTCAATATACATCCATGGAAAAAATTTCATCACAAGAGTCAAAATAAAACTATTTTGAAACCTGAAGTATTCCAAGTTTAACTAGAATGCTCATTTCTGTCTAAGTTATCCATTTTAAAATTTATCATGTCACATAACATATAATAAATTCAAGGGGATATTTTTTTGAAAATTCTGATGATTTTTATGTCGATCATTGGTTTTTACAACGATAATGCTAAAAATATAAGTCATTCATATATCAGCCATAAAATACCAATGTAGGTTGACCAAAAATATAGAATTTTGGAGAAGTGACTAATTTACCCCAACAAGAAAATACCACCATTACTTGTCCTTTCGGGACATTTTACTACTTGTGACTTCCCTTTTTATTTTATGGTACTCCAACCACATTGTTGGGGAGTATGATTGAAATTTTCACTAATATAATACTATGTATAATTTTATTATTAATTGATCATTTTTTCATAGTTTAGGGAACTATTGATAATTGTGTTCAAAATCTTGAAACATTTTTAAAAAGGTTACAAGAACTAATTTTTTTAGAAATGAAAAAATGGAATTTCATGGTTATTGAAGGTATTGTGTAAACTCAAAAAAATTACTAGGTGAGGGTAGAGTTGTATTATTACTTAATAAATGTGGTCTAAAAGATTACCCTTCATGTCAATTTTGATGGAATTAAGATTTTTCAATGTCATGAAGATTTTTTCTATAGATTCATTTAGTTATTTTCAATGTCATTGGGCATTTATTCTTTATTCATATCAAGTAAATGAAATTATTTTTTTTAAATGTGTTCAAAATTATTCAATTTTGTTAAATTAAAACTCACATATTCAAAATGTATTACTGCTTCATATTAGAAATTTTACATGAAAGTGGAATGTGATATAACTTATGCGACAATGAAGGGTTTTTTGGTCCCACGATGTATAAGATGTTGCATGTTATTTAATATAAAAGTAGGATATTACATAATGCATAAAATAATTACACTTATATTCAATATGATTGGGAATATCTTATGTTTTATCTAGATATGTTTATGTGAAATATGATAGAGTTGAAGCGTATAATTTCTACCATCCCTTCAACACAACAACATTATATTGATAAGAGTGAGTATAGGCCATCTCTTATGAGATGGAGCTATCATTTTTGACAGTTTCATTTAGATGTGAAGTATATTATATCTTTTGTTATTGTTTTTTTATAGTTACCAGGGTTTTTCATTAAAATAAACTAAATCATATTAGGTGAATATTGTTTAAATCATATAATGATCCACACCATTATCATACAGGTCATGTGCCTTTGGGAAATTTAATACATAAACAACTAGTTCAAAATTGAACTATATTATATCCTATTATATTCGTCATAATAATCACCCTTATTATACAAATCATATGTGATACCTTTCTTTATTTTCTATCTAAAGAAAACATAAGAAAGGGTGAGATCAAATGATCAGTAGGGATATTAAATGGATTTATCAACAATATATGAGCATACGGGTACAAAAACCTAATAATAATATTTGAAAACCCCAACATGTACATCATATATCCTCAAAATGAAACATATAATAAATCTTGGTAGATCAAAAGAAATGAATAATACAATAAACAAAGAACCGGATCGATAATAAAATAACATTGGAATAACACATTATTATAGAAAAATCATTTCTTTAATAGTTTGTAATCATTTTCAAGACTATCATTTTGGAATGGGATAACTCAAAAACCATAGAAGAATACATGGTTCTCTCCAAAGACTATTATAGTAAAAGAATTCCCCGTTTGAAATATTTTCACTTTTAATTAAATATCCAGTTACCTAATATGATATGAAACTTTACCCAAAGAATGAAGGGATATATATGTCACACCCATCCATTGTTATCACATCACTACCGTCCATCGTTATAACATCACCACTATCCTTCTCATAACATAACCACCATCACATAATGGAATTCTTACCTACATTTCCCTCAAGATAACAAAATCTTCATATTATGACCCATGAAATGAAATAGGTTTCATAAACATTTCATCATATCATAATCCATGAAAGGAAATGGGTTTCATAAACATTTCATCAAAGCATAACCTGTGTTAAATAAATGGTGTTCATAAACATTTCATCATTTCATCATAGAATTACCCATAGAGAAAAGTATAGTTTTCATAAATATTTTTTCATCATAATCATAAATCACCCAGAAAATAATAAATATGGTTCAATTTGATAATTTCCCCAGAAAAAAATTAACATCAAGGGATGAAAATTTTTATTGAAATTTAACATGAAACATTTTATGTGGAAAATAACCTTTCCCCATGAAATAATTTATTAGAAATAATATAACATTAAAAAAATAATAAGATTATTTTTTTGCAAATAATGATGGAAAATATTTTAGGATAATTTAAATCATTTAGTGGTCATTGTAGAGGCATATATCATTCTTTTCGTACACATTAAAACATAGATTAATTTAAAAAATTTGTTAAATATTAATAAGTTCCTTGTTCAAAATATTACAATAACATTATTTTTGAACCATTTTTTAAAAATTAAATCATAAATAAAAATGTTAATAAATATTCACTTTATAATTTATAACTATTCATTAAATAATTTTCCTAAAAATGTGATAATTAAAAAAAATTCAACCTAGGTGATAGAGGTAATTTTTTTTATAAACATTCGTTTTGAATATTGTGTGTTTAATGAGAGTAAAATAAAATGAAAATATATTTTCACAAAATAAAATAATTAGAAAAATATTAATGAATTTATTGTGAGATAAATCATAATATTTCAACATCGAAAGCATATTCATAAATAATCCAATTAAATATTGTGATAGTAACTAAAACATTTTTCCACTTTCGTACCATTAAAATCCTAAGACCCAATTAATTAAATAAAATTATATATATATTTATATCCCATAATGTTATGATAATGATAATAAATTAAAATCATTAGCAATATATAATCCATATAAAATATAAAAACTGGTGAATATGGACGGTGTCCCATAGAAAGAAAATGGAGTAAACGATCTTATACCTTAGGTCAGGATTACGTAATAAATATTCAAACATTATATATAATAAATATGGGCTTATTATAAAAATGTTCAAAAACCATATATATATATATATATTATATAATATATTATTTTATTATGACCATATATAACTTGTTTTTTAATAATTAATTATTAGAGTCACATATTGGGTAATAAATACTATGTTTTTCATGGATGTTTTAATTACGTTGTATTAATCCATTTAATTTGATTCTGAATTAATAATCTCCATAATGTTAACCATAATATAAATATAATATATATTCATTTCATATGTATTTAGTGTAATAGATAATTGTTTTATATATAACGTGAAATTCATTATTCATGGAGACAGAAGGTCATTCATACACCTGAACATTTTATCAATTATCTATATAGAAGGAATTAAAGGATGATAAATAACATATCCCAATTATTGAGTTATAATATGTCATATATATCACAAATTTTGATGAAATTATTACTTATTACATTCCTTGAAATGTGTAAATGAAAAATGAATCACATCGCTTTGTGAGGTGTTAGTCTGTTGAACACACAATGGACATTATAATATTCTAAATAAATTGATAGTAAAATGGTATACATTCTATTATAATTATAGAATTAAAATTATATTATGAATCTCATAAATATAATTTTAATCAATTATTATATCCACCCATGTGATATGAAAATGGAAAATAAATTATATAGATTCACGAGGCGGTAGACCATCATACACACAATCGATGGTTACATTTCCCATTTTAAGGATGATGTGATGGAATTTTGTTATTCCAATAACATAATAACATATCATTATGTTTCATATATGGATATTATTGTATCATAATAGTTTAATTTTCTTTGAAAATGGTGGAATAAAAAATAAAATAAAAAGGCTTGGTTATGAACGTTACTAATTAATTATACATCCTCTTTGGGTCATCAGAAAAATCCATCATAAGAGGGTTTAATATTAACAATAATAAGTCCAAATATAGTTGGGTAAGGACTTAAGGGATTTATTTGGTTGTGATTGGATGAAAAAAATTTTTTATAAGTGTGAATTGGATATGAGAGGTTTCTCACTTTTATAAATGGGGGATATAAAATACATGTAATTTTTAAAAATAAAAACTTGTACCCATATTATAGTCATTAGAATAGGATCCAAACTAAATAATTATTTACAATTATATGATAATATGTAATAAAATTTCTATAAAATAGGAATTGGAGTAGTGGTTATGTCATTTGAACTTTTATCTATTTAATTTCACCCATGGTAAATCCATTTTAATACTCCTTATCCTCGTAAATTAATCCTTATTGATTTTCCAATTCATATTCACCAAAAACTATTTTTAACATATAATATAATATTAGTTAATCTTTTTCAAAATATTTAATTTGTATTTATAAATTCTATTCATAGAGGTGTAAACATTAAATTAAAAATTAACCTTATAGAAAAGATGAAAAAGTTCTTTTCTAAAGGGAAAATTTTCCTAAGTAATGAATGATTGAATATCAAAATTCAAAATGATTTTTTTTCATCCTCGAAACACTGGAGAATGGAATGTATTTATTTAGTGGAACTAATCCATTTATAAGATATTAATGTATAAGAAGAACTACTAAAAGAATGTGGATGTTGCCTTATGAAGTATGCAGAAATAATTTTTCCACTATATTTAATTCTTTTATGTTTGTCATAATTCTTATATTGATAAATTTCTGTGAATGTAGTAATGATATTATTGACTACAACAACCATAATAAACTTTTACTCATAATAATAATCATTTCATTTTCCTCCACACATAGAATTATCATGGTTCCTTCCAGATCCATCCATTCAAAAAATACAATAATCATTGTTTAAGAAACATTAATCATATTGAGGAAACACATAATCATGAAAAATAAATTATAAGATATCTAAATCATTACACCATATTTTCAATCTATGACATCGTAGGTTTAACCTTTATCATTATTGATCATTACACATATCCTTCATGATGGTTCATAAATAGTTTTTAATTTTCCAAATTATATCCTCATATATTGTAAAACCATGTGTATAATAAGGCATTTTTTCATGAACATTGTGATGGTTTGGTCAACATTAATAATTTTTTCAGAGTTATTACCTCTATGTGTATCTATAGGACCCCAGAGCACCCATAGTGTGGATGGGTGAATTAGTTGTTGACTATTTAATTAAAAATAATAAATCCTATTTCCATATTTGTAAGAATAGGTTAATATCTTTTGAATGAATCATATAGTAATAAAACATTGACATGAAGAGATACACCATACCAGTTTTACTTCGTTCACCAATATGGGATTTTCGAAGGAGCATACAATGATAGAGTGAATTTCGTATTGAAATCCACTACTATTCATTAGATTTTGAATATATATGTTTACACATAGCCACTATATATTAGGAAGAATTCCTTTAAATGATTTTTGGGTTCGCATACTACCTCCCTTGAAACACTTCTTTCGACTCCACACATCTCATTGCTTGGGGGAAGTCCTACTAATTTTATTGACTTATGGCATTTCAGTAGAATAGAATTTTATTATTTACTAGAATGAGAATATGATTTCAACAAACTCCGGATTTGAGGCACTTGAAATAACTATTCACTAAAATCAAATTGTTAATACTGTTGTTCATGGATCTCTTTCACAAAGCTCATCCGTGAATCTCTTTCACGAAGCTCATAACCCTTAAAAAATATGCCTTCATGGAACAAACAACTTTCTTAAACCTCACAGATTCATTTCAGAATCCCCAATAATCATGAAAATTATTTTTCCTATAATCCTATGAATGTTTTTTGTAATAATACATTTTTTATGCTCAATATCACAATGTATACCTGATTAATAAAGATCATATAACTCATGAATTTCAAGTTATTCATCATTTTTTTAAATTGATTCACATCTAATGAAGAGGGGGTAACCTTATATTTATATGATCAACCATTCATGATGATCCCACACCTCTAGTAGAATATTAGTCAACCTAAAAAATCATGTTCATGAAGCTCCTTCACTCATGAAGCTCCAGTAAATTTTAACCCACTCATGAATCATCTCATAAACAAAGAGATTTCCATCAAAAATCATACCATTCATGATTATTGTGTGCAATTCTACATATCTTCACGAATATCAAACTTTATAGAATCCTGCATTTACAAAACCATTGTGGCATGTAGAAATTGAGGAATTTTCTCATAAACCACACACTCTATCCTTAACCAAAATTCTAGTATATTTTATTCTACTTAAATATATCCTTATATTTGAAAATAATGTTTATGATCATTGTTTCCATTTATTTAATTAATAATTCTCGGATACCATAAATCATTTATGACACATTTCATACATAGATATCACATCTTATTAGATGAATATTCTTTAAATAACATAACAATCCACACAATGATCAGATAGTTCAATTTCTTTTCGAGGCATGGATTCCTAAACAATCCATTCATAATTGAACTATATAATATCCCCCTAATGTATTCATAATTAGTACCCTTATTACACATTTTATTAAAAATACAATTTTTATCATAATACATAAAAGGGAAAACTAAGAAAATGTGATCTCAAATGCTCATTAAAGGTAATAATGGTAGTTATAATAAATAAATGACTAAAAAGGAATTATAACAAAAGAATAACATTTGAATACTATATCCTTTATATCAGATATCATAAACGTTAGTCAAGGTATAAATATTGTATGTTAATAAGACAAGAATCGCAATGGAATATAGAAACAATATCCAGTAAAATATAAAATTATCTTAATACATGGATTTGTCACATATACATGATCATTAAAAAACACATCCTTTGTATTGAAGGATCATTACTAGGGATATCATAGTGGATTAAATTTACTCCCCAAACCATATTAATATTCATGGTTTATTCACAAGAAAATCATAGTTGAAAAGGTACCTTACTGTACAATGTTCACCCTCGATTCATTCCAAGTTTACACATTTATCTGTAAATCATTACACAATAAATTGGAGGGAGATATAGAGCCCACTAATACTTGGTTATAATTTACCAATATTACGTTTTTATAATATAACTATTATCCTTTTTTATAACAGAATAACCATTAAATAATCATGTCTATAAATTGGTGTGAAAATAATCATAAAACATTCATCATATTAATACACATGAAAAAAAATAAGACCCATAAACATTTCATCACAACATAACCCATTGAAAATAAGTGGGTTTCATAAAAATTTCATCAGATAATAACCCACGGAGAAAAATGGCTTTCAAAAGAATTTCATATTTTTATCCAATCAAAACCCATTGAAAAAAGAAGTGGTTACATAAATATCATTCCATCATAAAAATAAACTAAATTGAAAAATAATAACTATCGTATAATTATATCAGATCCCCATTAAAAATTATGTAATATAAAGTAAGTATTTTTAGATGGAAACTTATTTTGAAATATCATGAGAAACATTTCTTGTTGAAAATTACATTTTTATCTTGAAATCCACTACTTTAAATTTGGAAACATCCCAAATTTTGAAGAAATTGTTTTTAAAAAAAGGAAAATGTAATATTTTTAGTGAACCTTAAAATCATTAATAAATCATGATGGGGAAAATTACCATAAATTTCACAGAAATGAAAGTGAAAATTCATTTCACAGTTATGGAAAAATCATGAAAATTAATTTTTCAGATTACAAAAATAAGATTCTAAATAAAATATTAAAAAAACAAGGGTAATAATGTATTTAAATATATTTTTAAAATTGTAACACTTTAAATTAAATCTTTATTTGAAAACAAGGACATGGATGAAAAATGATTTTTGAGTAAATAAAAATATAATGTTTATTATTCTTTAAAATGTTCATTTTGAAAATTCAATTCTTAAGTATAGTAAAATTAATTACACACATGTATTATCATGAAATAAGTAGATGATAAAAAAATTAATGATTTTATTGAGAGATATATGATGATATTTCATCATTGGATTCCTAGTCATAAACAATCCCCATAATTAATCATATTGTAACATAAAACCTGTAACACTTTAGTACCTTTTTTATTATAATTCCCATGAATAATAACACATTAAATAGAAATTAATATTTAATAATTTAAGGATAATAATATTAATAAGCCTTCATGGGTAGAATATTCACTAAACAAAATAAATAATTATTGAATAAGGGATGTGTCCCATGAAAATAAAATGACCTGAATATCTATTGAATTATGTCCGACTTACATTGTACATGCTCTAAAAGATTGTAAAATAAATACTATTAAATTATAATTACATTCCAAAACTATCCAAATATATTTATTATTCCATATATAATTTACTTATGACCTTTTATAACTAGTTTATTAAAAATTACATTATAAATTCTTATTTTGTGTAAAAACTGCTTTGTTTTCAAGTATTCTTTGATTTGGAATTTTGGGACCATTTAAAATAATTAATGATAAAAAATATAACTAATTTAAACCATTATTTAATTATCATATTCATTATATATGTATATAGAGTAATAAAAAATATAGATATAGAAAATTAATCACACTTTTCATTGTGACGGTAGGTCATAAAAACACAAGAATGTTGTTTCCATTTTATAGATATGAGGAATAGAAATAAGGTAAATAATATTTCACAATCTGAAAGTTATTTTTATATAATATTTTTCATATATTTTCCCTGATTGTATCCGTATTACCATCCAAGTCAATTTTATTGAAAATCAAGTCACATCAAATTGTGAGGTTGTTATTTGCTATACACATGAGCGACAGTATCATATTCATAAATAATTGAAATTAATAAGGTATATATGATATTATAATACCAAAATTAAAATTATTTCATTGATATAATGTAAATAATTTAAATTCATCATTATATCCACTCGTGTGTGGCGGTGATGGAAAACATATTTCATTGGTTGTGGGATGGTAGTCCACTGTACACAAGATAGACAGTTTCGTTTCACATTTTATAGAAAAAAATATAGATGTAGATTATAGAATAATAATTATAAAATAATAATATATTTTATATTCTAGTTTTAAAATATAATCATAGACTATGAGGACTTTATGGAAGAGGAAGAATAAATTAAATAAAAATTCCCGGTGGATAATGTTACCTGTCCTTCAGAAAACCTCCATAGGTTACAACCAAAATAATTTATAGGGGTGTTAAATAATAAGAATAATTCCTCTAAGATGTGAAGATAATTTAATAATTTATATGAGTAATTTATTTATTAATAAAATGTTTCTTCAATTTGATGTGGAGAAGAAAGGGGTTCCCTTTTATTTGTGGTGGAGAAAACACACTTCTAATATGTAAAATGAAAAACGTTTTTCGACATTTAATACAATCAGGAATGCTTAGAAATAGGTCAATAGATATAAATATATTATAAAAGGTTTATATATGACTATATAATAAGAATTGGAGTTTTATTTAGTCCATTTTTTCATAAATATTTGTACTTTAACTCCTTGGTAAACCAATTTTAACATTAACCTTAGTAATTAATTTTCATTGGGTTTACTGTTTATTTTGAAAAAAAAATAGTTTGAACTTCTTATATAACATTAATATTATTTATTTAAAATATGGAATCTACTATTATAAATTATATTTAAATAATTATAAATTTTTTAATTTAAATTGAACTAGTAGTCTCAATGAGAAATTGGTTTTCTAATGACAAAAGTTTCTTAAGTAGACAATGTTTTAATATAAAAATACCTTATGATTATGAATCAAATGAAATAAATTTAATTAAAAAATTAAATTTTTATCTAATTATAATTTTAAAATATTTTTAATCTAGATTTTAATTCTTAAAATCTTTATATAAAACGGAAATTTTTACCATAATCATTATTTTTAACTATTCACCAAAAAATTATCTTTTATGAAACTTATGAAAATCAAACTAAGATAATTTTGACATGACAATTCCAAAAAACATGTTAGTTTGTAAAAATATATTTAAAAAAAATTTCAAAAAATAATTATATTATTTGTTAAAAAACCAAGCAGAAATACTTTTTAGAAAAAATTATTTTCAAACCATATAAGCAATTTACTAAATTTTTTTAGTTATTTATTAATATATTTTATTTATCTAATTATATTATCATTAATTTGAAAAATTAGGCTATTTCAATTCATGATATATAATTTAGTGGCTAGGTTATTGATGGTGCAGATTTGTTTTATGAACTACTATTAAATTACATTATTATTCTCTTAAGAGTGTACTATAATAGAACAAGTAGGGTCAATCTTACTGAGGTCAATTACACATACTGAATTTATATTTTTACTATTATTAATTAACTAATATAAAACTAATTATATAAAGTGGGGTTTTGAAATTTTCAAGAAAGAAATATTATATATATATATAGGAATATACAAATCCAAACCGAAAATAGAGACACAAAGATGTTAGAATAAGACAATTGTTTCTCTTATGGTTTCATATTGATGTTAACATCATTAATAAAAATATGTTTCTAATTATTCTATTTAATTTATTGATCCAAACCATTTAGTATAAATTATATAATTGAAATTGTATTACGCTATACGAATACCACTACATTTAGGATTAATATATTCCACATCAATGCCTATGCCAAACTCCACGGTTTTAATTGAATAAATAAAAATCAGAAGGTAAATGAGTGAATTAAGTCAAAGAAGCTAATACTAAAGAAAGTAGTGTGAATTCATAGAAAAATAAATTTGAACAAATATTAAATTTTATAATAAAATATTAGATACCATTAATGTAAAATAAAGTTAATCCATCTCTACTTAACCGCTACAACTTCATTGAGGGTCTGTTTCCAAAAAATATAGCGATTAAAGAAACACTGTGGTGAAAACATATAATACAAGATAAATAGAAAAATAATGAATAATAATATAGCCAAAATAATATAAATATAATTCAAAATAATCATCACCAGAACTATACTCCAATTTATCACCCTGAAAATGGTTAACATTTATTAAGGGAGATGAGGTGACATTTATTGATAAAGTGTTGGAAAATATTTCGGGATAATTCTATATACCATAAAATCATGCCTTATGACATAATAAATGGCCAATTGTTGTAATTATTTATTCTTGATACACCCCTAATATTATATTCACATTTAATCACAAATATTAAGAATGTTTTTCCCGTGAATTGAATGAGTTGTTTCTGATTAACTAAAAACATTATTCTAGATAGGTGACTACTTATATTCCTAAACTCTATATTCATAGACCATTATATCCTTAAAGAAATATGAATCATGTGTGTTAATAGATACAAATTCTCACTATCTTCCTATTGTTCCACCATTCGAATTTAGGCTACATTGTGATGGTCACTTGTGATATTTATGCCAATATTGAAAAGTGATCCATTCTATTTACATATTTTAAGGCTCAGATTTTGAGCTGGTTTTGGGCCTTTGACTACTAGATTTACCTTTATGAGAATTTTAATTTAATGAATACGAAGAAGTACAGACTACTATAAAAAATTAATTTCACAACTTTACTTATTTAGTAAAAGGTATGGATGAAATATAAAGTAAAATTATAATATTTAAAATCAATGATTATTCCATTTTTTCAGGTTTACTAAAAATACATCAAATATGTAAAAATTCGATAATCAACTATAAAATAACTCTATAATGGAATTAATTACAATTAAATACAATATAAAATGTATAATTTTTTTCATCACCCCCTCACATAACCATTTCACCCCAAGAAATCATCAAATATCAAAATCCAAATCCACACAAGAAAAATAAATATAAAACACCCATAACCATTTCCAAAACAATATTATATCACCCATACTATATGATAACATATCCATTTATTTATCATTCATTATATGTAATTTTTTTCAACCTATAAAATCCATCCATGGCCCAATCACAACCTCCCACACAATGAATTTAAATTAACTCTATAAGTAAGTGAAATTAAATCTTGAGATACGATCATTGTGAAAATAATCATATATCACCCTATGATTGTTAAAATTATAAATTATTTACATCATGATACAGTAAATTGAATATATTCATGAGTAATTTTCATGCAATTTCAATTGTATTAGGGCTCATAGGGAAAATATTTTTAAAAAAGTATGGATGAAAATTTGGGGTTGGACACTTCAGTATAATGAGTTAATATTAAAGTGAAAACCCATGAAAATACATAGTAAATTCCATTTAAATTTCACAAATATAAAACACCCTCAAAATTATTTATAGTATATGTTATATACAATTATTATTATGAATGATTCCAACCAAATTCCCTCCCCTTCCTCTTTTTAATGCTCTAAAAAAGAGAATCTATTTTCTATTGTTTTTATTTTTTCATAGAGGATGAGATGATATTAAAATAAAATGAATTAAATAAAAGTCATTAAATTGATTTTAGGTAGGTATATTAGTCACAAAATAAATCATAATTAATAATTCGAGCTCAACTATGTGTTTTCTATTGTTATAGTTTTTTATTTTTTGAATAAAATTTAAGGAGAGCCTGTTGAATAAATTATGGAACAACAAAGGATGAATAATTAAAATTTTATAACTCTATAAATTTTAATAAATGATGACAAACACCTCAAACATGAAAAAATGAAACCCATACAAAATAACACACATGAATATCCCTTCTCCCACATTCAAATGTGCAATATCCATGGAAATCTACTAAGTGTGGGGGTAAGTAACGAAAAATCAGCATGTAATGTGGCCATAATATATAAATAAATTAATAGATTCAAAGGGATAATGAGTGTATATGTAAATGAAGGTATATTGTTAAAATTTTGATGCCAAATAAATTCCCAATAACATCAAAAAAATTCTATGAGGTCCAAATCATTGAAAGATAAATGTGACATATATGGTCCTCACAACAAGATATTCAAATTTCTCTCATGAAATGGTGGGAATTAATATGTTTAAAAATCCAGTTATTTTTTGAGGTATGGATCTTGTCATTTTCGTAAATTCTCAGTTTTATTTCATAAATATTTAATAATGTTAATTCATGCTAGGGTTATGATGGTTTTAGTGGGTTTCCAAGTCTTAATTTGAGAATGGGACACAACATTATGGTGTTGTTTTCTTCGAACATGATTAGTACAACCCATACCGGGTAGGCCACACTATTAAACTAAACTATGTTATGCTGGAGCAGATTGGTGTACATGAAAAAATGTATGGGTAAACTATGCGAGAGGACTGCACAACCCTGCGGTAGTTCTATAGTTTACAATAGTTTTTGAAATTGGGTTTAACATTGGTTTAAAAATAGTTTTTAAACTATTAAAGTTAACCTTTTAGGTGCTTTAGACCTACAAGAATTCATCCAAAGTGTCTGCACAGTTTGATAAACAGGGAAGGAAAACCATTTGACCCGAGCATTACTTGGAATTTTTAATAATTTTTATTTATTTAATTTAAAAAAAATATGATAGGATTTTTTTCACCCCATGAACATAGAACCCCCTTGTTAATAACTCCCAACATTGATTATTTTTGTTTGTAAAATCTACTCTAAATCAGACCTACGATTCGAATGTGGTTCTTCTCCTTAGACCCATATTGTTAGGGCCTTAATTTATTTTTATCCTTCCTCAATTCATATCAATTTTGAATAAACTATTTATATGAAGTTCATATGACCTAATTTTTTTACTCTTCATTCATTCATCATATTTCTTCTAAAGAAGGATGAATCGGAACTTAGTACTTGATCATATAATGAGAAAATTCCAAACATAGGTGGTCATGTTTTTTCATTGAATATATGATCGTTTACAAGGGTCGGCATGCCACACACCAATTTTTTGAGTGACCCCTTAACATTATTGAGCCTTATTATTTCAAATCACGATTTTGGTAATTTAATAGGTGGGATTATTCTTGTTTTATGTCATATAACTTGAATAATGACCACCCCATGGGTGAGTTTCCTTTAATAAAAATTTATGGATTTTGTCCTAGGATACCTATGTGGAATGCCACTTTTCCACATATCATGGGATTTCCAAAGGAAAATCATTCATAGAATTAAATTTCATTTTTTATAAAATTTATTTGAACCAGTATATGGTATCAGATGGATGACTATCCCCTCGACCACTGTATTCCATTTTATTCTTAAGCATATTTATTTTTTATATTCCTTACAAATGTGAGTACACATAATTTATGACATGAATTGATGAAATTAGATTTAATTTCCATAAATTATGGTTTTCAAATGTGAGATATAATATAAAAAATCCATTGGGTAGCTTGTTAGTCTTTTTAGGCATCTAATTCTAAAAACAACCATGTGATTATTTAAAGTAAATATTTTTAAACATGGCCTTCCTTTTCAAATTCATTAATAAAAGTTAATTGCATCTTTTTTCAATTTTCGATGTTATTAATAGTTTATCCAATAAATGTTGAATCTTTTTTTCCATTAAACAATGTTATAAAAAATATCCTCTAGTGGGTAAATGAAATTAAAATCCCATTGAGGTTGGCCAAGGATTCATACACCTTTTGACATGAGCTTAATACTAGATGTTCTTGGTTTGGACCTTACAATTTATAATTGAAATGTTTGAATAAAAATTAACTGATTTTATGATAGATAGACATGAGTGATACATGGATTAAACTTATAATTATATGGAAAGACTCATGTTACTATTGACTTTAATACCTTTGGTGACACATAAATCTAATCTAGGATTCTGTGGATAGAATAAATGGAAAAAATTATATTCCAAGGAGTGATGCAAATATCTAAATGTGAGATTACATAGATGGAATAATTAATGTAATATGTCAAGTGATAGATGGATTCATATGATAACTCCATGGAAGAACTCCAAATGGCATCAGACTATTATTACAAGGGTGATACTCAAGTGCATTGATGAGCACCAAGGAAAAAATTGATTGGATGGGATATTATACCTCACCTATTGTGATACAGGGTTCATGAGAGGTTCACTGGGTATGGGCTAGTAGGTTGTTTTCTGATATTGAAAATTAGTTGGTATGTTAATTCCAACTTAGGAATTTAAATGATGGGCACATGTTCTGAATTGAATTATCAATGGGTTGAATGATGATGAGTCTTCCAATCCACATACCAATCCTAGATCCAGTCTTCACTTGAACTTATTTAGATGACATTCTAAAGTATCGTTTGTGCTACTAGTAATATGGGGGAAGCTCGGGTCAATCCAAATCTATATAATTATATATTAAATATATTTAAATGTTAATTTAATATAAAATGTATGTAAATTAAAACCGTTGCGTGTATGATGTTTACTTTTTAGTACTTCTTTTCTTAATACATTTCTTATAGAAAAATTCCTATAATATATATTCACTGACTGATTTTCACTAACCCTAGGTGGTTGCCTACTGGTATTTAGTCTCACACCCAATTTGGTGTAGGATCAAAATAACGATGTAGATGCTCAATATACAAGAGGGGGGGGGGGGTGAATTGTACACATTAAAAATTTCTATAAACAAGGAAGGATCTAAGTTTAACATAGTTAAACTAGGAAAAATCACAATGCCTCTAACACCAATTGAAATATTGAGACAAAGTAAGAAGTTACGAACTTTTGGTTCTATACACTTGCTTAAATATGGAAAGTGATTTCAAAAAAATGGTTCCGGAAATATGGATCCGAAAAATGAAACTTAAACAATGTTTACAATATAATATTCTACCTTAAAGCGTATAGAATCTTACTAAATCAGAGTACATGTAAGGAATTATAAGAAAATTATACTTTCCTTAGCAATAGAAAATACGGCGAAAATACATGTAGTAAAACTACAAGTAAGAAACAGTAAATATTTTAACCAAAAGAGAACGGTATCCAACAGCCTTGGATAAAGGTCCCGTGATTTATACTTTCAAGAAAGTCTGTCTTACCCACACCAGTGTAAGTCCTCGATACGAAGATCAGAGTCTGTCTTAATATCTCCGCAAGCCCTCAACTATAATGTAGTTGGCACCTATGCTTTCCTCAACAAGGAAGACCTCAGCTTCATGATGTTGGATCATATCTCTTTCTATCCCCGAAATCCCTCTATTGTAATCACCAACAATCGTAGTCGCACGAAGCTAGTCTGTATAAGGAAAAGTTTGAATAAGTTGTTCAAACTTTCTGCACGAGGCATGAGAGTTAATAAGAGCCTCTATCTCTAGAAATCACTTCAGGAAGTTCAGATCACCAAAATTCCAAAATTTGTCGCTTCTTTTCAAATGAGATACTATTTATAGGAGAAGCTCCAACGGTTGGCTCCCTCCTCCAGCGATCATATTTCTCCTTGAATTTTAGAGGGACCATTACAATGCCACTCAACCAACGGTTAGTCAATAATTGAAAGCAAGACATCGTTTTGTAATGAAACAAGTGTAAGTATAATTAAAACTGATGTTCAGAATGTAAAAAATAAAATGTTCGGAGTCTAACCAGAATGGAATTCAGAGTATATAATAAAGAGATATTCAGATTCTGATTTGTAGGAATTTGGAACATGAATTCTTTATAAATCCATAATTTGAACATAAAATGTTCAAAGTTGAACTGATAGAATTTCGGAGTAGAGACCAAAGAGGTTCGGAGTCGAACTAGTAAATGTTAGGAGTAAAACAAGTAAAAGATCGAAGTTGAACTAGTAAGAGTTCAGATTGGACTAGTAAGAGTTCAGAGTCCAGAATTCGGAGTTGAAATATATGAGAGTTCGTATCCAGAATTCGGAGTCAAACCATATGAGAGTTCGTATCTAGAATTAGGAATTGAACTTCATAAGAGTTCGTATCCAGAATTCAGAATGGAACTTCATTAGAGTATATATCCAGAATTCAGAATGGAACTTCATTAGAGTTCGTATCCAGAATTCGGAGTGGATCTTCCTTAGGGTTCGTATCAAGAATTTAGATCCTAAAACAGAATTCATTATATCTATGTATTATATAATTCTGAGTTTTTAGGTATGAATCCGACTTTTATACTTAAGAAAAATATTTATATGTATAAGAAAATCTAGGTTAGGGTAAATTTCCTTAAGGAAGGAAATTTTCCTTTGATAAGTAAAATATAGATTCTTTTTATGAATAAGGTGTTTTTGATTTTCAAAACAAGAAGGAATGGAAATGTCATAAGAAAAACCTTATTGACTCAACAATCTCCCCCTTTTTGGAAAGCACAAACAACCTTTCGAAAATGAATATAAGGGCTTTAAAAACATTCTTTAGAGTTTGAAATTAAAACTTATCTCCCTTTTTTCATAGATGTTGATGAATACAACTAACTCCCCCTTAGGCTTAGGAACTCTAAGGATTGTATTCTGAATTTCCGGAGTGGAGTTTTCATTATCATTAGAAATAAAAAACTTCTTAATGAGGAACTCCCCCTTACTCTAAGGATATCTTCACATAGAAATATTTCCTCCTCCATTTTTAATTTTTCTTTCCACCCTTTTGAGTAGTTCTTTTTCCATCTCCCCTTTGTGATTTTCAAATAGAATTTAATGGAATGGAAAAGAAATATTGTACCTGAAATATTAGTAATGACATGCAAGGATAAAAATCAACCACAATTCTATTATTTTTTGAAGAATTTTTACAAGTAAAATCAAATGCAACAAATGGTCATATTTGTCTATTTATCCTCCTTTCCTTGGGAATTAACATTATCAACAAGGTTTTCAGCTTCGTAAAGTCATTACGATCCTCCTCAACTTGCTTCTCCAAGAATATTATCCATTCATCTATAGATTTTAAGGCCTCAGATTGTTCCTTAAGAAATTCATCTTGATTTAAAAGCATTTCTTCGAACTCAATCTAGAGATCTCTATCCATTTTAAAATTTTGACGAAGAGAGTTAACCTTCCCATTTAAGTCCATCACTTGTTGATTCCAAGAATTTTTCTCAAAGATCATCTTTTCATGAAGATCCTTCACTTTGGCATCCTCGGTGTCAAAATCATCTTTAACATCATTCTGAAAATGATCATACTCTGTCATGTATTCATCAATTTTATTATGCCACAAAGTGATTTTTCTGCAAGATTTCTTGTGAACATCAAAATTGATAAGGAAATTTATATGATCTTCTTCAATCGTCACACACTTATATATCACCATGGATAAGGATTCTGACTTCTGAGTCAGACTGTGTTGCATCATCTGGCATCTGAAGTCTATGGTGGGAAATATCAGAATGGTGTCCACCAACTTTTTCAAATATTCAACAACCAAGTCATGACCCAATGTTGATGACTCTGAATCTGATAAATTTCTTGGTTATTTTTCTTCTTTAATATCCACCAACATTCTTTTTGAAGAACCACCAACGTCCTTCTTTCTTATAAAATCTTTTGTTGGGGTGTCCATAAGGACTTGCTTCCCCTTATCAACTTTCAGAACTGCATCATTAGGAGATTCTTCTTTGCTATCAGATACTTGAACAATCTTGTCTTTATCTGGTTTCTATTTCTCAGCCCCTTCTTCAACAAAATGTTTCTCATAGCTTACTTCCTCATCAGATATTTCTTTTTATTTTTCTTCATCCTCGACATCATCTCTTTTACCGTCTTCCTTATCTCCTATTCCAGGAGTGAGGTGTTTTGATGATTCAGCCTTTTCCTGATAGTCCTCAACTTGTTTGATCAAGTTATCCAGATAATAACTTCCTTCTTATACTTCTTCTTCTTCCTCAACAAATTCTTCTTCTACATTTTCACTAGCTGTTTTCACTGCTTCTTGAGCAACCTCTTTCCCTTTGGATGTATCCGGAGTAAAGTAATTCTTCCCAGGAGTCTCTGGTAATGTTTAGACATCAGATGTTTCCAGAATTGGAATCTTCTCAGACGCTACTTCTGTGGCTTCTAAGAGAGATTGAACAATCTCTTCTTCTGACATCTTCTTCTTCATCTTTTTCTCTTTGGCCTATTTTTCTTACTCATCGATAGCTTTTTCTCTTAACGCCTTAGCCTCAGCAGGGTCTAATCCGAAATATGGATCCCCTTATTTCCTTTTCTCCTTATCTTCTCTCCATTAAGAAACTACCTCATCTAGATATGATTTTAGTTTTTTCGACATGGGAGGTGTGAATTGTGTTTCCTTAGATTTTGGGGTCTTGTCTTCAGCAACCACTTCCTCAAGCTTAATCTTCTTAGTTTCTTTCCTCACATGCTCATCTTTTTCCACATTTTCCGAAATGATTTCAGCCTCATCCTCTAGAAAATTATAGAACTCTCATGTTTCCTTAGAAACAGCCATATTCTTTCTTTTCATCATGTCATCACTGACAAGAATAAGCTTGAAATTACGAGATGTAGACATACATGAAATATTGAAATAATCAAGACACCGAACTATCAGATTTGATAGTAAAGCAGGGTACATGATGATTTGAGCTCTCAAATTTCTTTCCTTGATGTTTTTGATCGTCACAAGAACATGCCTCATCAGATTTATTTTTCTTATATTCACCCAGAAGTCTATAAAATATTTGTCACTTTTCTTCAGTGTATCTTTATAACCCATTCTCGGAACCAAGAAACCTTGTACCCAAAACTGAAGAATCTGATTATTAGGAGATAGGTGATAAATATTTGATTTCTTCACATCAGAAAGTCCAAGAAATTTTAAGGACTTTACCTTAACAAAAATACCATAAGCATCAAAAAGTTTGTGTGATCAAAATTCAGCTTCTCCTTCGTATGCTAGCCCCAACAAGATTTCTGCCTTGTTGTATGTAAGTTTGTAAGTCTTGGCATACGACTTGAAAGAAAACTTTTCTCTTCCCTCATTTTCATAAAATCTTACAGATTCATATAATTCTACAAGTAACTCTGGATAGACCACATCTTGATCACTTGTCTTGGATATACTTGCATCTTCCCAACCATTCATCTTGATGTTCTTTGAGATGATCGAATCGTACGTGTAAAAGTTCGAATGAAACAATCATTCTCTGTACACTTGCTATTTTGAAATTGGATTTGAGGTAGATATATCTAGGGAAGTAGATTCAACATATATTTGGAATGGAGGAGATCTGAGAGATTTGGAATGACCTTTAAGAACTGAGGCAGATTTTCATCATGCTAGAGCTTGAAATAGATGTGGGACAACCAATGAGGGTGCCCTTTATATAGGTGATACATCAGACCTTTGTACATTCAAAAACAATATAGAATTTGAGAATATCTCTGATCTTATCTGATGATTGAAATCAAATCTGCAAGGAAATCTTGAATCTGATCTTTTGAGGTTTTAACAAAAATATTCGGATTTAAGTATAAAAATGAATTCGAGAAATTTTATAAGAATAGAAAACTATCTACAACTAAAAAATTGACTTCGAAAACTTGAGTAAGGAAAAAATACAATTCGGATTTGGCATGGAAGTTTATTATAATAGGTGATATTCTTCTTGAAGAAAATTTGACTACGAAAAACTAATTATAAAAAACTCACTACGAGAAAAAATATGAGTATGAAGATTCCCATTCCAAAAATTCTCATTACGAAAATTCTCATTAAAACAATTATAAGTACTAAATATTCAATATACAAATTTTGAGTACGAGAAATTCATTATGAAAATTTTTAGTATGAAAATATATATTACAAAAATTTCCAGTGGGAAATCATCATTATGAAAACTTCGATTATCAAAACATCATTACGGAAATTTCGAGTAAGAAAATTTCATTACGAATGTTTCAGTACGAAGATTTCATTATGAAAATTTCAGTACAAAAATTTCATTATGAAATATTCAGTATGAAAATTTCATTACGAACGTTTCAGTACATAAATTTCATAACCAAAGTTTCAGTACGAAAATTTCATTACGATTGTTTCAGTATGAAAATTTTATTACGAAAGTTTCAGTACAAAAATTTCATTACGAAAATTTCAGAATGAAAATTTCATTATGAAAATTGCAATTCTAAAAATATTGAATGGCTTATAACAATTTTTTTTGAAAAACTCATTACAAATTTTTTTGAAAAACTCATTACGAATATTTTTGAAATAACTCACAATCAAATGTACTCCCCTTATCAAAAAGAGTTTATTGTTGTATGTAAAATGATTCAACAAGAAGTTAATGAAGGAAGATTACCTCAAGTTTATCATTAGTAACTTTAGTTTAATATATTCAAATCTATCGGAGGGTAATGATTTTGTGAAAATGTCCGCAAGTTGATATTTTGTTCCGATAAACTGAAGAATGATATCTTCTTTAAGTGTGTGATCCCTAAGAAAGTGATGCCTAATATCTATGTGCTTTGCACAGGAGTTATGTGTAGGGTTTCTACTACGGGAAATGGAACTTTTTTTATCACATAGAATTTGTTTCTTAGTAAAACTCAAGCCATAATCTGTGAGTGTGTGTTGCATCCACAACACATGAGCAAAACAACTTCCAGCTACTACATATTTAGCTTCAGTAGTGGAGAGTGATACAAAATGTTTCTTCTTGCATGATCAAGAAACTAATGAATCTCATAAGAAATGACATGTTCCGGATGTACTCTTTCTATCCATTCTACATCCACTAAAGTCAGCATCGGAAAATCTTTTTAAAACAAAATCATTTCCAGAAGTATAAAATAGTCCTAGATCCATGGTTCCCTTTAAGTAGAGAAAAATTCATTTAACTGCCTTTAAATGATATTCCTTAGGATTGGATTGATATCTTGCACATAAGCATACTAAAAACATCAAGTCTATTCTACAAGCTGTCAAGTAATGTAGACTTCCTATCATACCTTCAAAATATGTTTGATCTATTAGTTTCCCAGCTTCATCAAGATCAAGTGTGTTTGAGGTACCGATAAGAGTACATATACACATAGTGTTGTCATACCCATAATTTTTAAGATGATATTTTATATACATATTTTCTTGATATGTAGATTCCTTCTGGTTTGTGGGAAATTTGAAAACCAAGGAAAAATGTTAACTCACCTATCATACTCATTTCAATATCAGATTTCATTAGATCCGCAAAAGAATCAGTTAAAGATTTCCGAGCTGAACAAAATATAATGTCCTCAAAATAAATTTTAAAAATAAAAACATTTTTCTTATCTTTATTTATAAAAAGGGTTGGATCTGAATTTCCCTTAACAAAGTTAATTTGAAGAAAAAATCATGCAAGTCTATCATACCAAGCTCGTGGTTCTTATTTAAGGCCATAAAAAGCATTGGTATTTCTAAAAACATGATTAGGATATTTTGTGTCTTCAATGCCAGGTGGTTGTTCAACAAAAACATCCTCTTGAACATAACCATTAAGGAAAAAATATTTCTAATCCATTTGAAAAAGTTTAAAATTGATGAATGATATAGAGGAAAGTAAAATACTAATAGATTCAGTTCTAGCTAATGTTGCATTGGTTTCTTCATAATCTATTCCTTCTTGTGGATTATAGCCTTTAGCATCTAGTCTAGCTTTATTTCTAACTATGAATCCATCTTAATCACACTTATTTTTGAAGACCCAAATTACTCTAATAACAAAAGTTTCATTAGTTCTTTCAACCAAGGTTCATACTTTATTCCTTTCAAATTCATTTATTTCATCTTGCATGGCTTTCATCCAGTCATCATCACCTAAAGCTTCATTAGTGGTTTTTTGTTCCAATTGGGAAAGGAATGCTAGATGTCCTACTTCATTTCTCAAGGAACTTCTAGTCCTTACAGGTTGATTCACATCACCAATGATACTATCACTGGGATTTTAACACCACAAAATTACACACTACGATTCTCTTTGAAAAAAATAGTAGCGTGTGTTGTACACAACTTCAAGATTCTAACACACTGCGACCAATCAAAGTAGTCGTTATGAATAGTAATACCAACTTTTTGAAATTTTATAAATTTTAACTTTCAAAATAGACTTCATTTTTGGATTCGGAATATCGAAATTATCCTAGGGTGAAATTTTTTATACTTTTCGGATAACTTTTATATTATGATGAATAGTGAAAATTACTAAATTTTAATTAAAAACAACATTTTAAATCGAAATAATTAATATTGATAAATTATAAATTGGAGTGGTTTTAATGTATATTTAGAAAATATTTTTACCATTTAATACAATTTTTTTCATTGGACAATATTTCACAATTAAACCGGACATATACAAGTATCAATCTTTTGATAGTTATTATCTCTCAAAAACATGCTTTTTGTTTTAACAACTGGAATTAATTTTAAATAAATATCTTCCAATTATGTGTTTTGAATTTGGAAAAATGGATTCCATATTTATAATCATGATTTTCAAATTGTGTAAATAGGTCACTTTTATTTTTAGTCATTTTGAATAATTACATTGGTAAATATTTTAATTACCATGGTTAACGGGTAAATCCTGTAAATAAGGGTAAATAATAATATTATTATTATAATATTAAATTACCCTAAAACATTTATTAAGATTATTGGTTGATAAATTTCTGGCCATGGGCATCTTTGGGTCAATTTTGGGACCCCATGGATCCAATTGTAAGTGATAAGGACACTTTATATTAATTATGTTAAAATAAATACAAAAATGACATAAGCATATATCTTTTTGAAAAACAATTTTTATACAGGGTTATATATGTTGGATTTTCGACTATAAATATTAATTAGAAAGCTAAACAGATTTCCTACATAATGGTATTTTATTTATAATTTTTAGGCATTTAATATTTAATATTATTTATGACACTATAATGATGCATTATTTTCTTTATCAATGAATGAATCAAATAATTGCTTGTAAAAGTTAAAATAAATATAATTTTAATTTTTTTACGACATACATGAATTTTATTGGATAATATGACATTATAGGATTGCTTAAATGAATTTGTTTCGAATTAATAAAGTTGTTAAGACTTTAATAAAAATCAATTATTGAATAGTGTCAAAATTGACATAAATGAGTTTTTAAAAAAATATGATATTATTAATTGATATTCTATTCCTAAAAATCTAAGGTTTCGAAAAAGAAATTATATCAAGATAGGTGTGACATTAATGGACCACTTGGGGGTCTCTTAGATGTATATAGTATGTTTATTAACTATATAATATAAAAATACAAAGTGACATGGTAAATGTCAAACTAATTAACTAGGCGTTAAAACTAAAATATAAGGATAATATAATGACCCAAAAAAGTCTAAATTATATTGGTTGAATGTATTTTGACCAATACCCAGCTTATAATTTTAATAATTTACCTTGAATCCATTAGAAACAGAATATGACTTTATTATAAAATAATATTTCTAGCTTTTCCAAAGGTTCCCCTAACCCTTCTTATAAAAGGGCACTCCCCCTTCCCACTAATTCACACATTAAAAGCATTTTGGATTGGCCAAAACCTTCCAAAATACTCTCTAAACTTCCCTCAATTCAACCTAGAGGCATTAGTTTGATTAGAAATCCAACCTAAGGAGCCCTTTTGATCAAGTCAAAAGGAAGAACCCGGAGAAGAGGCAATGCTTTCACCACCATCTTTCAGGTCCTTTCTTGTTCAAATTCTTCGTTCATTGTTATTTCCATTCTAAAAAAATAACTCGAGTATCTTATATATAATTTTATGTTATTATAAATATGGTACAACCATATTCAGTATTCTATCCTTCCTTTGAATGACATGTCACCTTACGTGCGTACGTAAGGCCTACCATCTCCACATCGTGGTGTAATTGTTATTCAATACATAATTATTTGGATGAGAATAATAATGATATTTAATTCATGTAAATAATAAATATAACATTATAATTATTTTTTATATATGATGTACCATCCAATTATATATTATTTTAATATCAAAAGAATGATATGATCGCTCGTGCATACGTACAGACTACCATCTCCACGAACACGATTAGATTCATTCCCCATTGTATCAAATCAATTATAATTATCATTTTATGATTAAAAATAATGTTTAAGGACTTTATATAATTATTTATATGAATAATATACAACCTACCCATAACAAACACGACGTATGTAACAAAACATATAAAAGAAAATGAGTAAGTTAACACCCGAAACGACAATAATACTAAGATATTATTAACAAAGAAATGTTAAAAGATCTTATATGATATTAATGTATATGATCCTTGTATAATTAAATAACAATAATTTTACCGTTATGCAGGAGGCTAACCTACCCTCGACCCAGGAAAAATTACAATGTAAGGGTTTTCTTATCTCAGTTTTAATTCTGTGAGATTTCCATTGTTCACCACCTATTTATTGCATGTGGTGTGTGTACTGCCCAGGATTGTATTCATTGTGTAATTTAATTTAATTTATGGACATTTACATAATCATTTTATTATCCTTCTTTCATGTGTGTATGTTTCGTAAGTTACCAAATTGTTAAGGGAATTTAAAATTTCAATTTCCACTCATTCAACTTTACTAATACTTCATTGATTATTTTACTACAAGATTATGTGTAGAATCACTATTTATTTTCTTATGTCATAATTTCCACTCCCCTTTCTATGGATATAATTTTTATATGAATAATAAATCCATTGATAAATTCTCAAGTCATAGATATGAACTTGAAAAGAGTAATTTTAACTCAATATCCATTTATTGAGTTAAACATCTAATTCATTGGTGTTGTTTTTACAAGAATATGTGTGAATGTCCTTTGATTGTTTTACACTAAATATCCAATCATATTGAGTGTATTTATATTTTTCAAACATAATTATGTCGTTGATTCATCCTTAACCTAAGGATATTTCCTTTATGAAAGATTTTATCTCAATTTACATTCCATTTGAGACTCCTTTGTTGTTATACACCGAATCACTTTTATATGGTGTATATAATGTAATTTGCCATAGTATATCTTGAATCCTTTTATTCTCAGGATATTACAATTTTTATTACCTCAATCATTTTTTTAACTGTCTCTCTTTTGGTTAGGAATTCTAACTAAAATATCATTTAAATTTTTTTTAAATATTTATTATTCTAAATCATTATCATTAATGTTCATGTTTTAAAAATGGTTTTAATGATTTATTTATATGGAAATTTATGTTTTCAGATAAAAATTCCTTTTAAAAATTTCAAAGTGGAATGGCACACTTTGATTCAAAAATCTATCTTAACTGACTTCCTGACAAATAGTGTGACTTTTAAATGTTTTCATGAAAAAGGGGGATATTTCCCTTTAATAGTTATGATGATTATTTTCATCTATGTCAACATCCTTCATTATTCTCGATTGAGGTTAATATGATACAATACAATCTTTCATATTGTATTGAATGAGTTATGTTTCACTTTGGATGTGCTATTTTTATACCAGTCATGGTTTGTGGATAAAGTATTGACATTTCATATGCTAGTTTTAACACGAATGTTTATGTTATGTTTATAACATTTCATTTGTGGAACGCATTGGACTTAGTAAGTGATGGGTGGACCCTGTTGTAGCTCCTCGATGCATAGGTAGGTCTCATGAGAGAATCTAGTGTCTTGGAAGGAGGCCTTGAAAAAAATCATATTTGTAGTCTCAACACGAGGCCTTGGCTACGTGGTTATGATAGTCTGGAATTATGTATTCCACCATTATGAAAGTGGTTATTGATATAGCATGTGATTATTCGACTAGTAGAATATCCATGTGAATATATAAATGGAATTTCTTCATTTTATCTTTTCCATATTATGCTGAAGTTCATGTTTAAAAGGATTTTGTTTTAGATATACATTTCCTTAAATGTATATGGTTATTTATGAATGTTTCTGCTATATTTTTATCCTTACTGAGCATCTGAGCTCACCCATTTCAATGTTTTATTTTTCCCATGAAGTGAAGAAGTAATTTATGAATGACCTGTAGGGATAATAATATGAGGGGATATGAAGAAAATATGTCGTTGTATTAGTTTTTAACTTTATGATGTAATCTAAACGTTATGAATGTATCGAGTTATTCCAAGGCTACTAAACTAATCAGTCTTTAGAGACATGACCTTTCTTGTGATAGTGCTAATGTTATGTAATAATGCACTGACTCTGGGCAACTGGGGTCGGGGCATTACAGTTGGTATAAGAGGATGTTTAGTGCAAACCATGGAAGCTAGATTTAGGTAAACTCTGATTAGAGAACATAGCCCTAATATAGGGTTTGAGGATTAGTATATAATAACTTCCTAGAATTTGCGTATTGTAGAGATTTTTTGAGTTTTCAGAGCAATACATCACTGTCTGGATACGAGCAGGTAGAGGCGGCTCTGGCACAGATGTATCTAGGGGTAAAACCTGAAAACACCGCTTTGAGCTAGACCTAAACGGGAACTGGTGCACCACAACGGGCCTTGCTGCACTCTTGGTTACGATACTCCCAGTGGATATGCTTTGGATAATTTACATTTTCTTTACAAAATGATTGGAACTATTATATATAAGATGAGAGTAAATGAACTTGGTTAATCCTAGTGTGTTTAAAATTGAGAATATGGTGACATGATATTATCTAAATGGTTTTCTGACTACTGTTACTCACATAATGTTTTATGGTTTTAGTCAATGTCGGGATTCCAAGGAAGTCATAGTGTCCTTGAGAATGATGTACAAGGTGGGAACGGTGGTGGAAATGAGAAACAAAATGGAATGTTGATAGGTGAAAAAGATATCTTCTTCATGCCTAATCAATTTTTCTAAAATATGATCAATAATATATATATTAATCAATTCCGAGACTCAACAAAGAAGAGAAACGTGATGAATGATAAGATCTCCATTAGTGGAGACCGTGGAGAAAGGAATCCTCAATTTCCATCATGCATGAAATGTGGAAGGGGACACCCAGGAAAGTGTCTCAATGGGAACATGAAATTCTTTACGTGTTGGAAGGAAGCACATAAAGTTAAGAATTACTGAATAAAAATGAAGAGTACTATGGAAGAAGATAAAAATGTTCCCAAGAATCCATTTAGAGTCATTTTCTGTAAATGTATGGGACCTAGCCATTACCCGAGTGAATGCACTATTCTATAGGATATTTTCTTGGTCAAAGAAGAAGCTATGTGTAAATAAATGGTTGTAGAAATTTTTAAAAAGTATTAGTGCTCCTTGTTGATGGGTTTACTTTGGAATTATTTTCTCTTGTATTTGTAACCCTGTAGTTTTCCATGTGAGAATGATATTTGAGGAAGACTTATATTTACTCTTTTGGATATAGTTATAAATAACAATTTGGTTTTATATGATCATTGGAAGTGAGGAAATTACAGGTTATTATAATTTGGGATGAAAATGAAAGGTATGAGATAAAACTTGCGGTTAAATTATGTTATAGTTATTTTGAAGAATTTATCTCATTTTGGTAATGTTATAAAATATACTTTTTTAAAAATGACAACACGCCGACCGTGTGAAAACCCGTCGCATTGGACAAAGCTGTGGGAATCAAACCCACAACCAAAGTGAAATTGGGATTTATCGCCTACCACTGGACTACGTGAAATCCCTAGTTAGTGTGACAAATTATTTTTAGTTAAATGATTTTATTGATCAATAATAAGTTGATTTGGGTTCTTATGTCTTAACAAATGAATACCCTTAGTATAGGATAATGATTTGGTGATTAAGTAATAAATGTTATTTTGGATGATTTTCACTTTGTTGGGAACACTATATGCCCAAGGAATATAGAATACTATGGGGTTTCATTTGAGGAGTAATGGTGGATTTTTATCTATGTTTTGATTGTGGATTTGTAGTGATTTGGTTATTTATGAAAATGAGTAACCTATAATAGATAATATGTGATTTGGTTAATTACTTTTAAGTATGTGACTTAATGATTGGTTGGTGTCATTTAGAGATACAATTTAAAATGGAAGACTACATAACCAAATTTTTCTATGTTTTGGGTTTCAATATTAGTTTGGATTATATTTAAGCATTTTAAGGACAATTGTTTTTTGAATGGTATTTATTTAACTTTGGGGTATTGATTTAGAAATTATGAATAGTGTTTCTTTCTCTAAAGGAATATCCTTTTGGGGGATCATCAGATATTGTACTAACCCTTTTTGTTTTTGTAAATCTGTAAAGACAAGGTAAATATATAGTTTATCCTTCGTGGATCATGTGATTCTATTGAAGTTTATTCTAGCTCTTCCAGTGTGACCAAGTCTTCTTGAATACTCATCGTTTAAAAAATGAGTTAGTTGTGGAAATTTATTAATGAATGAAACTCTACTTAAAAATTAAGTATATATCTTTATGTTCTTAGTCAATCTCATTAATTAATTCCTCATCTTTATGTAATGTAACCAAAAAAAATTAAAAATGTTGTCTGTTAACTTTTCCTAATGGGAAACTAATGATCGTTTGTCCCATCACAAGTTTGTGGATTTCTTTTTGTTAACTTCCTCCTGATCATGTTTTCTATCCCTCCCCATCAGAACTTGTCACTTATTATTTTATCATCCATATCCATATTTTTCTACATAGAGTCCTGGTATAAGATATCTCGGGAGACATTTTAACTTCCCTTTCTTTCTTTTAAATGATCGTTTTATTAGCTCTTTTTCTGATGTGGGACTTTACATTATATTCCCAATCCCAATTTTAAAAATTTCAAGGATTCAATTTATTGAATTATGCGATAAGGTAACACCCCAAAATTCTACAGTACGATTCTCGTTGAATAATATAGTAGCATGTGTTGTACGTAACTTCCAGATTCTAACATTCTACGACTAATCAAAGTAGCCGATATGAATAGTAATACCCACTTTTTGAAATTTTATAAATTTTATCTCTCAAAATGGACATCAGTTTTGGATTTGGAATATCAAAATTAGCATTGTGTGAGATTTTTGTACTACTCAGATAAATTTTATATTTAGATGAATAGTGAAAATTACTAAATTTTAATTAAAAACAAATTTTTTAATTGAAATAAGTAATATTGATAAATTATGAATTTGAGTGGTTTTAAAGTATATTTGGAATATATTTTTATCATTTAATAAAAATTTTGTCATTGGACATAATTTCACAATTAAACCGGATATAAACAAGTGTCAATCTTTGGATACTTATTATCTCTTAAAAACATGCTTTTTGTTTTAACAACGGTAATTAATTTTAAATTAATTTATACCACTTCTGTGTTTTGAATGTTGAAAAATCAATTCCATATTTTGAATCAGGATGTTCAAATTGTGTAAAATGGTAACTTTTATTTTTAGACATTTTGAATAATTATTTCGGTAAATATTTTAATTACCATGGTTAAAGGGTAAATCTGTTAAATAAGGGTAAAAAAATTTTATTATAATAATAATAAATTACCCTAAAATTTGTCATACCCTTATTGGTTGATACAAGTCCAACCATGGTCATCCACGAGTTTATTTTGGGACCCCATGGATCCACTTGTAAGTGATAAAGGCACTTTATATTAATTATTTTAAAATAAATACAAAAATGACATAAGCATATATATTTTAGAAAAAAAACTTTTACATAGGGTTATGTATGTTGTATTTTCAACTATAAACATTCATTATAAAGATAAAAATATTTCCTACATAACTGTATTTTATTTATAATTTTTATACTTTTAATAGTTAATATTATTTATGACACAATAATGATCCAGTATTTTCCTTATCAATGAATGAATCAAATAATTGATATGGTAATGTTAAAATAAATATAATTTGAATGTTTTGATAACATCCATGAATTTTATTGGTTAATATTACATTATAGTATATCTTAAAGTAATTTTTTCTAATTAATAAAGTTATTAAGACTTTAACAAAAACCAATTATTGAATAGTGTCAAAATTGACATAAATGAGTTTTTAAAACAAATATTATATTATTATAGATATTCTATTTTTAAAAATATAAGTTTCGGCCAAAGGACTTATATCATGATAGATGTGTCATTAATGGACCACTTGGGGGTCTCTAGGATGTATATAGTATGTTTATTAACTATATAATATAAAAATACAAAGTGACATGGTAAATGTCAAACTAATTAACTAAGAGTTAAAACTAAAATATAAGGTTAATATAATTACCCAAACCTATCAAAATTCTATTGGTTGAAATTATTTCGACCCATAACCACCTTATACTTCTAATAATTTACTATGGATCCATTAGAAACAGAATATTAATTTATTATAAAATAATATTTCTACCTTTTCCAAATGTGCCCCTCACCCCTCTTATAAAAGGACACTCCCCCTTCCCACTAATTCACAAATTCAATGCCTTTTGGATCGGCCAAACCCTACTCAAATACACTCTAAAATTCCCTCACTTCAACCTAGAGGCCTTAGTTTGATCAAAAATCCAACCTAAGGATCCCTTTTGATCAATTCAAAAGGTAGAACCCGAATAAGAGGTAATGTTTTCACCACCATCTTTCAAGTTCCTTTCTTCTTCAACTTCTTATTTTATTGTTATTTCCATTATAAACAAATAACTCAAGTATATTCTATATACTGTGATGTTATTATAAATATGGTATAACCATATTCAGTATTCAATCCATCCTTTGAATGACATGTCACCATACGTGTGTACGTACGACCTTCCGTCTCCACGTTGTGGTGTAATTGTTATTCAATACATTATTATTTAGATGGGTATAATAATGATGTGTTATTCAGGTAAATAATAAATATAACATTATAATTAATATTTATATATGATATACCATCCAATTATATATTATTTTAATATCAAAAGTATGATATTATCGCTCGTGCATACGTACAGACTACCGTCTCCACGAACGCGATGAGATTCATTCCCCATCGTATCCATTCAATTCTAATTCTCATTTTATGATTAAAAATAATGTTTGAGGACATTATATAGTTACTTTTATGAATAAGATACAACCTAACCATAACAAACACGACTTATGTAACAAAACATATAAAATAAAACGAGTAAGTTAACACGCGAAACGATGATAATAGTAAGATATTATTAACAAAGAAATGTTAAAAGATAATATATGATATTAATGTATATGATACTTGTAAATTCAATAAAAATTATTTCACCATTATACTGGAGGCTAACCTACTCTTGACCATGTAAACTGTACAAAGTAAGGGGTTTCTTATCTAACTTTTAATTCTGCGAGATTTCCATTGGTCACCTCTTATTTATTACATGTGGTGTGTGTATTTACCATGATTTTATTCATTGTGTAATTTACTTTAATTTATGGACATTTACGTCATCATTTTATTACTCTTTTTTAATGGTTGTCTGTTTCGTCAGTTACCAAATCGATAAGGGAATTTGAAATTTCAATTTCCACTCATTCATCTTTACTAATACTTCATTGATTATTTTACACCATGATTATGTGTGGAATCACTATTTACTTACTTATGTCATAATTTCCACTCCCCTTTCTATGTATATACTTTTGATACACAAAATCACTCCATTTATAAATTCTCAAGTTGTCGATATGGACTTGATAAGAGTAATTTTAACTCAATTTCCATTTATTGAGTTAAACAACTAATTCATTTGTGTTGTTTTTACAAGAATATACGTGAATGTACTTTGATTGTTTTACAAGAAATTTCCAATAATGTTGAGTGTTTTTATATTTTTCACATATAATTATGTCTTTGATTTATCCTTAACCTAAGGATACTGCCTTTATGAGAGATTTCATCTCAATTTACATTTCATTTGAGTCTCCTTTGTTGTTATACACCGAATCACCTTTATATGGTGTATATAATGCACTTTGACATAGTATATTGTGAATCCATTTATTATCAGGATATTACAATGTTTTTATTACCTCAATTATTTCTATTCAAGTGTCTCTCTTTTGGTTTGGAACTCTAACTAAAATATCATTTTAAAATTTTTTAAATATTTATTATTCTAAATCATTCTCATTAATGTCCATGATTTAAAAATGGTTTTAAGTATTTATTTATATGGACATTAATGTGTTCAAATCAAATTCCCTTTTAAAAATTTCAATGTGGTTTGAGACACTTTGATTCAAAAATCTATTTTAAATGACTTTTTGACAAATAATGTGACTTTTAAATGTTTTCAAGATAAAGGGGGATATTTCTCTTTAATAGTTTTGATGATTATTTTCATCTAGGTCAATATCCTTAATTATTCTCAATTGAGGTTAATATTATACAATACAATCTTTCATATTGTATTGAATGAGTTATGTTTGACTGTGGATGTGCTATTTTTATACCATTCATGGTTTGTGAATAATGTATTGACATTTCGTATGCTAGTTTTAATACGAATGTTTATGTTACATTTCAAACATTTCATATAGGGAATGCATTGGACTTAGTAAGTGACGGGTGGAGCCCTCTATAGCTCCTCGATTCATCGGTGGGTCTCATGAGACAAACTAGTGTCTTGGCATGAGGCCTTGACAAAATCATATTTGTAGTCTCGACAAGAGGCCTTGGTTACATGGTTATGATAGTATGGCATTATAAATTCCATCATTATGAAAGTGGTTATAGATATCTCATGTGATTATTCGACTAGTAGAATATCCATGTGGATAAGTATATGACATTATTTCATTTTATCTTTTCCGTATTATGAAGATGTTCATGTTTAAAAAGTTTTTGTTTTATCTATACATTGCAATAAATGTTTATGCTTATTTATGAATTTTCCGCTATATTGATATCCTTACTGAGCATCTGAGCTCACCCCTTTCAATGTTTTAATATCCCAGGATGTGAAGACGTAATTTATGAATGACCTGCATGGATAATATGGGGGGATATGAAGACAATATGTTGTTGTTGTATTTTTTCAATTTATGATGTAATGTAATCTTTATGAATGTATCTAGTTATTCCAAGGCTACTAAACTAATCAGTCTTACGAGACTTGATATTTCTTGTGATCATGTCAATGTTATGTAATAATGCACCGACTCTGGGAAACTGGGGTCGGGGTGTTACAATTGGTATCAGAGAAGTTTAGTACAAAGTATGGAAGCTAGATTTTAGTGAACTATTATTAGAGCACATAGCCGTAAGATATAATTTGAGATTTAGTATATAAGAACATCCTAGAATTTTGGTATTGTAGATATTTTTTGAGTTTTCTGAGCAATACATACATGTCTGGATACGAACAGGTAGAGGTAGATCTATCACAGATATACCTAGGGGTAAAACTCGAAAACACAACTTTGAGCTAGACTCGAACGGGAAATGGTGCACAAAAACGGGCCATGCTGCACTCTTGGTTATGACACTCCCGGGGGATATGCTTATGATAATTTATATTTTCATTACAAATGGATTTGAAGTATTATATATAAGATGAGAGTAATAGAACATGGTTAATTAGAATGTGTTTCAAATTGAGAATATGGTGACATGATATTCTCTAAATGATTTTATGACTAATGTTACTCACACAATGCTTTATGGTTTTAGTCAATGGCTGGATTCCAAGGAAGTCATATTGACATTGAGAATGATGTAGAAGGTGGGAATGGTGGGGGTAATGAGAAACAAAATTTAATGTTGATATGAGTAAAAGATATCACATTCATGAAAAATCAATTTTCCAAAATTATGGTCAACAATATATATATTAACCAATTCCTAGACACAACAATGAAGAGAAAGGTGATGAATGATAAGAGATCTAGAAGTGGAGACCATGGAGAAAGGAATCCTCAATTTCCATCATGAAGGAAATGTGGAAGGAGACACCCAGGAAAGTGTCTCAATGGGACAAAGAAATTCTTTACGTGCAGGAATGAAGGACATAATGTGATGAATTGCTGAAGAAAAATGAAGAGTACTTTGGAAGAAGATAAAAATGGTCCCAAGAATCCATTTATAGTCATTTGTCATAAATTTATGGGACCTGGCCATTACCCGAGTGAATTCCCAATTCTATAAGATATTTTCTTTGTCAAAGAAGAAGCTATATGGAAATAAATGGTAGGAGAAATTTTTAAAAATTATTAGTGCTCCTTGTTGATGGGTTTACTTTGGAATAATTTTCTCTTGTATTTGTAAGCCTGCAGTTTTCCAATTGAGAATGATATTTGAGGAAGAATTATCTTTTCTCTTGTGGATATAGTTATAAATAACCATTTGGTTTTATATGGTCAATGGGGTTGAGGAAATTACAAGTTATTATAATTTTGGATGAAAATGCAAGGTATGAGATAACAGTTGAGGTTAATTTATGTTATGGTTATTGTGAGGAAATTATCTCATATTGGTAATGTTATAAAATGTAGTTTTCGAAAAAGGACATCACATAGACCGTGTGACATCCCATCGCGTCAGAAAAAGCTGTGGATATTGAACCCACAACCAAAGTGTGATTGGGATTTATCACCTACCACTGGACTACGTGAAGTCCCTGGTTAGTGTGACAAATTATTTTTAGTTAAATGATTATACTGATCAATAATAAGTTGATTTGGGTTCTTATGTCTTATCAAATGAATACCCTTAGTATAGGAAAATGATTTTCTGATTAAGTAATATATGTTATATTGGATGTTGTTTGCTTTTTTGGGAACACTATATGCCCAAGGAACGTAAAATACTATGGGGTTTCATTTTAGGAGTAATGGTGGATTTTTTTCTATTTTTTTATTGTGGATTTATAGTTATTTGGGTTATTTATGAAAATGATTAACCTATAATAGAGATTATGTGATTAGGTTAATTACTTTTAAGTATGTGACTTTAAGAGTAGTTCATGTCATTTAGAGATACAATTTAACATGGAATACTACATAACCAAATTCTTCTATTATTTTGGTTTAAATATTAGTTTGGATTATATTGATGGATTTTAAGGACAATTGTTTATTGAATGGTATTTATTTAACTTTGGGGTATTGATTTTAGAAATTAATATTAGTGTTTCTTTCTCTACAAGAATATAATTTTGGGGGATCATCAGATCTTGTACTAACGGTTTTGGTTTTAGTTAATCTCTAAAGATAAGGTAAATATATAGTTTATCCATCGTGGATCATGTGATTCTATAGAAGTTTATTCTAGCTCTTCCAGTGTGACCAAGTCTTCTAGAATACTCATCATTTTAAAAAAATGAGTTAGTAGTGGAAATTTATTTAAGAATGAAAATCTACTTAAAAATTAATTATATCTCTATATGTTCTTATTCAATCTCAGAAATGAATTCCTCATCTTTAGGTTATGTAACTTAAAAATTAAAAATGTTGTATGTTTACTTTTCCTACTGGGAAATGAATGACCGTTTATCCCATCAAATGTTTGTGGTTTTCTTGTTGTTAACTTACTCTTTATTATGTTTTCTATCCCTCTCCATCAGAACATGACACTTATTTTATCATCCATATCCATGTTTTTCTACATAGAATCCTAGTATAGATTATCTAGGTAGACCTTTTTTAGTTCTCTTTCTTTCTTTTAATGTGATAGTTTTATTGGCTCTTTTTCTGATGTGGGACATTACTTTATATTCACAATCCAAATTTTAAAAATTATGAGGAAATAATTTATTGAAGCAGGGGTGAATGTAACACCTCATGCTTCCATGGTATGATTCTCTATGAATAATACAGTAGCGTGTATTGTACGCAACTTCGAGATTCTAACACACTACGACCAATCAATGTAGTCATTATGAATAGTAATACCCACTTTTTGAAATTTAATTAATTTTATCCTTCAAAACAGACTTCTGTTTTGGATTCAGAATATCAAAAATAGCCTACGGTGAAATTTTTGGTACTTTTCGGATAACTTTTATATGTTGATGAATAGTGAACATTACTAAATTTTAATTAAAACAACTTTTTTAATCGAAATAATTAATAGTGATAAATTATGATTTTGAGTGGTTTTAAAGTATATCTAGAATATATGTTTACCTTTTAATACAATTTTGGTCATTGTACATAATTTCAAAATTAAACCAAACATAAACAAGTGTCAATCTTTTGATATGTATTATCTCTTAAAAACATGCTTTTTGTTTTAACAACGGGAATTAATTTTAAATTAATTTCTTCCACTTTTGTGTTTTGAATTTGAAAAAATGGATTACATATTTTGAATCAGGATGTTCAAATTGTGCAAATAGGTAACTTTTATTTTTATACATTTTGAATAATTACATCGGTAAATATTTTAATTATCATTGTTAAGGGTAAATCCGGTAAATAAGGGTAAGCAAAATAATATTATAATAATATTAAATTACCCTAAAACGTGTCCTAACATTATTGGTTGATACAAGTCCGACCATGGGCATATTTGGGTTGATTTTGGGCCCCATGGATCGACTTGTAAGATATAAGGACACATTATATTAATTAAGTTAAAATAAATACAAAGATGATATAAGCATATATCTTTTTGAAAAACAAATTTACATAGGGTTATACATGTTATCTTTTCAACTATTAATATTCATTAGAAAGATAAAAATATTTCATATATAATGGTATTTTATTTATAATTTTTAGGTATTTAATAGTTAATATTATTTATGACAGAATAATGATGTAGTATTTTCCTTATCAATGAATGAATCAAATAATTAGTATTATAAATGTTAAAATAAATATAATTTGAAAGTTTTGATGCCATAAATGAATTTTATTGGTTAATGTTACATTATAGTATTGCTTAAATGAATTTATTTTGAATTAATAACGTTTTTAAGACTTTAAAAAAATCAATTATTGAATAGTGTCAAAATTCACATAAATGAGTTTTTAAAACAAATATTATATTATTAAATGTTATTATATTCCATAAAATCTAAGGTTCGGCCAAAGGACTTATATAATGGTAGGTTAATCATTAATGGACCACATGGGGGTCGCATGGATGTATATAGTATGTTTATTAACTATAAAATATAAAAATACAACGTGATATGGTATATGTCAAACAAATTAACTAAGAGTTAAAACTAAAAGATAAGGTTAATATAATGACCAAAACCTGTCTAAATTCTATTGGTTGAAAGTATTTCGACCCATCCCAACCTCATTCTTTTAATAATATACTTTGGATCCATTAGAAAGAGAATATGAATTTATTATAAAATAATATTTCTTGTTTTTCCAAAGGTGCACCTCACCCCTCTTATAAAAGGAAACTCCCTCTTCTCAATAATTCAAACATTAAAAGCCTTTTGTATCACCCAAAACCTTCCCAAATACACTCTCAACTTCCCTAAATTAAACCTATAGGCCTTATTTTGATCATAAATCAATCCTAAGGAGCCCTTTTGATCAAGTCAAAAGGAAGAACCCCAAGAAGAGGTAATGTTTTCACCACCCTCTATCAAGTTCCTTTTTTCTTCAACTTCTTCTTTCATTGTTATTTCAATTCTAAAATAATAAATCCAATATCTTCTATATACTGTGATTTTATTATAAATAAGGTACAACCATATTCAGTATTCTATCCATCCTTTGAACGACATGTCACCATACGTGCATACGTACGGCCTACCGTCTCAACGTCGGGGTGTAATTGTTATTCAATACATTATTTTTTGGATGGGTATATTAATGATGTTTAATTCATTTAAATAATAAATATAACATTATAATTATTCTTTATAAATTATACACAATCCAATTATATATTATATTAATATCAAAACAATGATATTATCGCTCATGTGTACGTACGGACTACCGTCTTCACAAACGCGATGAGATTCATTCCCCATTATATCCATTCAAGTATAATTCCCATTTGATGATTAAAAATAATGTTAATGGAATTTATATAATTATTTATATGAATAATATACAACCTAACCATAACAAACAAGATTTTTTTAACAAAACATATAAAAGAAAACGAGTAAGTTAACACCCGAAACGACAATAATACTAAGATATTATTAACAAATAAATGTTATAAGATCATATATGATATTAATGTATATGATCTTTGTATGATTCAATAACAATTATTTCAGCAATATACAGGAGGCTAACCAACCCTCGATGAAGGAAAAAGTACAAAGTAAGGGGTTTCTTATCTCACTTTTAATTCCGTGAGATTTCCATTGTTCACCACTTATTTATTGCATGTGATGTGTGTACTTCCCATTATTGTATTCATTGTATAATTTACTTTAATTTATGGAAATTTACATGATCATTTCATGATCCTTATTTCATGGTTGTATGTTTCGTAAGTTACCAAATCGATAAGGGAATTTGAAATTTCAATTTCCACTCATTCGGCTCTACTAATACTTCATTGATTATTTTACTCCAAGATTATGTGTGGAATCAATATTTATTTTCATATGTCATAATTTCAAATCCCCTTTCAGGGGATATACTTTTGATACACATAATCAATCCATTGATAAATTATCAAGTCCTAGATTTGAAATTGATAAGAGTAATTTTAACACAATCTCCAATTATTGAGTTAAACATATAATTCATTGGTGTTGTTTTTCCAAGAATATGTGTGAATGTACATTGATTGTTTTACACTAAACATCAAATCATATTGAGTTTATGTATATTTTTCACACATAATTATGACATTTATTTATCTTTAACCTATGGATATTGCATTTATGAGAGATTTCATCTCAATTTACATTCCATTTGAGGCTCTTTTGTTTTTATACACCAAATCACTTTTATATGGTGTATATAATGTACATTGACATAGTATATCATGAATCCCTTTATTTTCATGATATTACAATTTTTTTAATACATCAAATGTTTTTATTAATTTGTCTCTATTTTGGTAGGAACCCTATCTAAAATATCATTTTAAAATGTTTTAAAGATTTATTATTCTATATATTTCACATTAATGTCCATGTTTTAAAAATGGATTTAAGGATTTATTTATATGAAATTTAAAACATTCAAATCAAAATTCCTTTTAAAAATTTCAATGTGGTATGGGACACTTTTATTCAAAAATCTATTTTAAATGTCTTTTTGACAAATAGTGTGACTTGTAAATGTTTTCAAGAAAAAGGGGGATACTTCTCTTTAATAACTTTGATGATTATTTTCATCTATGTCAATATCCTTCATTATCCTCTATTAAGGTTAATATGATACAATACAATCATTCATATTGTATCATATTAGTTATGTTTGACTGTGTATGTGCTATTTTTATACCATTCATGGTTTTTGGATAAATTATTGACATTTCATATGATAGTTTTAATATGAATGTTTATGTTATATTTAAAACATTTCATAAGAGGAATGCATTGAAATTAGTAAATAACGGGTGGATCCTGCTATAGCTCCCCAATGCATCGGTAGGTCTCATGATACAAACTAGTGTCTTGGCACAAGGCCTTGACAAAATCTTATTTGTAGTCTCAGCACGAAGCCTTCGCTGCGTGGTTATGATAGTCTGGAATTATGAATTCCATTATTATGAAAGTGGTTATAGATATTGCATGTGATTATTCGACTAGTAGAATATCTATGTGAAAAAGTTTATGTCATTACTTCATTTTATCTTTTACATATTATGCTGAAGTTCAAGTTTAAAAGTATTTTGTTTTAGCTATATATTGCCTTAAATGTTTATGATTATTTATGAATGTTTCCGCTATATTTTTATTCTTATTGAGAATCTGATCTCACCCCTTTCAATGTTTTATTTTTCCCAGGATGTGATGATGTAATTTATGAATGACCTGTAGGGATAATATGATGGGATATGAAGAAAATATGTTGTTGTAGTATTTTTTAACTTTATTTTGTAATGAAAACTTTATGAATATATCTAGTTATTCCAAGGCTACTAAACTAAACAGTCTTTCAAGACTTTATCTTTCTTGGTATCATGCATATGTTATGTAATAAGGCACCGACGCTGGGCAACTAGGTTCAGGGCGTTACATGTATGATTCTTGAGAAACAGCTGATTTGGGTTTTGTAAAACATATTCATCAACATAGGGTGGGAAATCATCTGGGGTAAATGTTTTAGAAGCATCTTCTTCAACATTTTCCATATCAGAAGGATCTTCTATCAAAGGTTAATAAACAGTTTTTGAAAACACATCCAAGGATGTAGGTTGGGATGGATTAATAACAAAAGGGTCAGACTCATCAAATTTTACATGTACTGTTTCCTCAACAGTATAAGTGTTTTTATTGAAAACTCTATAAGCCTTAGAAGTTGTGGAGTAGCCTAAGAAAATTCCATCATCAGATTTTGGTGCTTACATTTTTAGATTATATTTTGTGTTTAGGATGAATAATTTGCATCCAAAAACCTTGAAGTATGAAAGTCTAGGTTTTCTACCATTCTATAACTCATAAAGAGTTTTATTAAGAAAAGGCCTAATCAAAACTCTATTTATAGTATAACAAGCAGTACTTACAGATTCAGCCAAAAAAAGTTGTCAACAGAATACTAACACAACATGGTTCTAGTTATCTCTTGAAGAATTATATTTCTTCTTTCAACAATACCATTTTGTTGAGGTGTTCTAGGTGCTGAAAAGTTGTGAGTAATACCTTTTTGACTACAAAATGTTTCAAAATCAGAATTTTGAAATTCTCCTCCATGATCACTATGAATAGTTTTCAGTGCAAGGCTTTTCTCATTTTTAACATGGGCTCAAAAACTTTTGAAATTAGAAAAATCTTCAAACTTATCTTCTAGAAAATTGACCCTTGTAAATCTAGTGTTATAATCAACCAAAACAAATACATTGTTCTTGCCCCCAATGCTACCAGTTTGTGTTGGACCAAAAATATCCATGTGCACAAACTGTAGTGCATCTGTTGTTGAGACTTCACTGATTAATTTAAAACTATATTTATGTTGCTTTCCATGTTGACAAGGATCACAAACTTTATAAGAATCAAATCTAAGATTCAGTAGATCCTTAACTAGTTTCTTCTTAGAGAGTTTACATAATTTTATAATGTTATAGTGACCTCGTCTTCTATGCCATAACCATGAATAATCTTCCATTTCACTTATACAAGGTAATTCTTGGCTCCATAGTTCTTTTAAGTTCAAAGTGTAAACATTCTCTTGCCTATGGGAAGAAAGAATAACTCTTCCTTTGAATTGTGTAGTAAGAACATATCATTCCTAAAATTCACAAGGTATCCTTCATCACATAATTGACTTATGCTGATGAGGTTGTGCTTAATACCTTTAAAAAACAAAACATTTGAAATCAATGTTTTACCAAGAAGAAAAATATTACCTATACAAATAATTTCTCCCTAATCGTTATCTCCAAAAGTTAATTTTACTCCTTTCTTCTTGAAAATCTTTTGAAAATAGTTTCTGTGAGCAGTCATATGTTGCGAACATCCACTATCCACGTACCATGTATTAATGTTGGGACTTTCCCTATTTTCCTAAAAATGAGAAACAATTTAGTTTTTTGGAATCCAGACTTGCTTGGATCCAAAATTGTTAGAGAAAAAAGTTTTGGTTATCCACATTTGTTTAGAAAAATAGGCTTTATGAAACCCAAGAGATTGAACACTATTCAAAGAACAGTTTTTCTTCCAATTCCCACCACTTTTACACTTAGTGGAAAAAGGGGCTATAGAAGGAATAAAATAGTTGTTTTTGAAAACTGGTTTTTGGTGAGTATAACCTACTCTAGTATTGTTTCGTTAAGGTTTAATTTGATAATATATCTTCTCAAAATATTCCTTCCTAGAGGTAAAATTTGAATGAATCTTATTATGAGAAAATATTTCATATTTCAGTCTCATGAATAAATTTCTATCCTCAGAAATCATTTCCTTAGAGTTAGATTTTTCCTCAAAAAAATTCATCTCTAAAATAGCATTCTTAAGATCATTAGAATGTTCTTCCATATCAGAATTTTTTTTCTCAAGGTCTTTAGAAAGTTTTTCTAAAATCTCTTCTTTATCTTTAAGATCTGAAGAATGATCTGAAATCACTTTTGTAAGAATTTCTTCCCTAGTATTTTCCTTGTCTATTTTCATAGAAATTTTACAGTTTTTTGCATTAAGTAACTTGGAAAATCTAGATACTTCTTCATATGAAGTTTCTTCATTGTCTGAGGATGATGTATCTTCATTAGAAGTACTATTTTCATTATAGTAATTCTTATCAAGAGATAAATTTTTTAAACCCTCGGCAGAGCGTACCTTGTCCATAAAACATGTATGTGGAAAAGAGGTATTAGCAATGAATCCCATATTCTTCTGAGCTGATGAATCATTTTCTGAAGATTCACATTCCGAGGAGTCGCCACAGCTAACACTCCATGTATTATTAGGTTTCAGAATTTTCTTAGCTTTATATTTATAAAACTTCTTCCGGATCATTTAAGAATGCATCTCTTTCCTTTATTTATTTTTAAGCAAGGTAAAATCAGGTCGTATGTGTCCAATTCTGTTGCATGCATAGCATGTCACCTCTGAATATTTCTTATCTTTCCTTTCCTTCTTCTTATACTTGGATTGGAAATTTCATTGACCATCTATCGTGTTCATTATTCAAGAAATATTAGCTAAATCATTATTTGAGACTTCACTCTCACTAGATTCGGATTGAATAGTAACCTTCTTAGACTTGGATCTAGTAACTCTCTCCGGAGTCTTAGCATTCATGTGATTTGATGTAGTAGTAAAAACAATAGTACCATTCCCATTCTTCTTTTTGATGTTGTCAGCATCTCTCTTCATCCTTTTTTCAAGTTGGAGAAGAGTTCCAAACAACCCATCTAAGGAAATCTGAGTGAACTTCTTGTTCTCATCAATTGTTGTTCTCTTTGATTCTCACACATTGGGAATAATATCAATGATCTTGTTAAAAAAAGAATCATCATCTAGACCTTTCTATCCCAAATGTTGTAAGGTATTTACGATAGTCATAAATATTTTTTGTACCATATAAATGGTTTCTCGATAAGGAAAGTTAAAACCATGATACTCAGCTCTAAGCACAGCTCTTCTGGTCCCAATCACATTGGATGTACCAAAATGTGTAACTTCGAGTTTCTTCCATATACAATTAGCTGTTTCACAAGAAGAAATTTGGCTATATATATTTCTAGTCATTGAATATAGTAGAGTATTGTGTACCTTATAGTTTAATTGATAATCATGCTTTTCTTGATTAGTAAAAGAACTTACTTCCTTATAATGAATTTTTTATACTCCAACTAGCATAACAAAGTTATCTACCCCAGTATTGATAACGAAAGTCTTCATTCGATCTCTCCATTACTCATATTCAATACCTTAAAAAATTGGTGGTCTTTTAGGATTTAAGTTGTCAATGGAACCAACATTGATTCATGTCATCTTAAAAATATTTCTACATAAAAACTTGTTAATAACAAAATATCGGATTCAAGAAGAATATTCCCAAGCGAGAAAAATATAGAACAATGAAAAACTGTGCAAGAAAAACTTATATGTGAGTATAAGTATTTCAGATACCTCCTCTTATACGAATTTTAGGATCGAAATAACGATGTAGATTCTCAATATACAAAAGGGGGGTGAATTGTACACTTTAAAATTTTTCTTAGACAAGGAAAGATCTAATTTTAACAAAGTTAAACTAAGATAATTCACAACACCTCTAACACCAATTGAGTTATTGGGACAAAGTATGAAGTTACAAACTTCGGGTTCTATACACTTGCTTAAATATGCAAAGTGATTTTGAAAATTCGGTTCCAGAAAATGAAACTCTACCAAAGTTTACAATATGAGATTCTACCTTAAATCATATAGAATCTAACTAAATCAGAGTACAAGTAAGGATGTATAAAAAAGTTATACCTTCCTTATCAATACAAAATACAGCGGAAAAACATGTAGTAAAACTATAAGTAACAAACAATAACTCTTTTAACCCAAAGAGAAGGGTATCCAACAAACTTGGATAAAGGTCTTTTGATTTATACTTTCAAACAAGTCTGTCTTACCCACACCAGGGTAAGCCCTCGATACGAATATCGGTGTCTTTCTTGGTATCCCAGAAAGACCTCAACTATTAGGTTGTCGACACCTCTGTCTTCCTCAGCAAGGAAGCCCTCAACTTCATGTTGTTGGATCCTCTGTCTTCCTATCCCCGTAAGCCCTTGATTGTATTCACCAACAATTGATGTTGGATGAAGTAAGTCTGCACAAGGAAGATTTTGAAAAAGATTTTCAATATTTATGCATGATGATTGAGAGTTAATAAGATCCTCTCTCTCTAGAAAAAAATTCAGGATGTTTAGATCACCAGAATACCAAAAGTTGTCACTTTTTTTCAAATGAGCTCCTATTTATAGGCGAAGATCCAACGATCATATCCCTCATCCAACGATCATATTTCTCTATGAATGTTGGAGGGACCTGTACATGTGTCAATCAACCAACGGTTAGTCAATAACGGAAAGCATGACATCATTTTGTAATGAAACAAGTGTATGTATAAGTAAAACTGATGTTCAGAAAGTAAGAAAACAAGAGTTCGGAGTCTATCCAAAATGGAATTCAGAGTCTATAATAAAGATATATTCGGATTCTGTTTTGTAGGAATTCAGAACCTGAATTCTGTAGAAATCCGGAGTCTGAATTTCTAAGGAAATTCAGAATGTAGTTTCAATAGAATTCAGAATATGAAATTACAAAGTTCAGAGTTGAACTGACAGAAGTTCGGAGTTGTGCTCATTGAATTTCGGATTCAAACTAGTAAATGTTTGAAGTCAAACTAGTAAATGTTTGAAGTCAAACTAGTAAATGTTTAGAGTCGAACTAGTAAGAGTTCAGAGTATAACTAGTAAGAGTTCGGAGTCCAGAATTCAGAGTGGAACTGTATGAGAGTTCGTATCCAGAACTCAGAATGGAACTTCATTAGAGTTTGTATCCAGATTTTGGAATGGAACATCAACAGAGTTCGTATCCAGAATTCGGAATAGAACTTCATTAGAGTTCGTATCCAGAAATCAGAGTGGAACATCCATAGAGTTCTTTTCCAGAAATCAGATCCTAAAACAAAATTCCTTATATCTATGTAATATATTATTCCTAGGCTTTAGGTATGAATCTGAATTTTATACTTAATAAAAATATTGATATGTATATGGAAATCTAGGTTAGGGTAAATTTCTTTAAGGAAGGAAATTTTCCATAGAGAAGTAAAATATAGATTTTCTTAAGTATAAGGTGTTTGTGATTTTCAAAACAAGAAGGAATGGAAAAGTCATAAGGAAAACCTTATTGACTCAAGATTTGGGTAATGATTTGGGACCAAAAGGATTATATTATTACATGCAATTATATGGGAATGTAACATTCTTTAGGGACTTGTTCTTCTTCTTTGGATTAAGAGAGAATGATATGAATCTAAGGCTTTATATGCTATTGAAACACTTTTGACAATTTTAAATTTTTTTTATGGATTTTACATCATCCTTGTATTACTATTTTTTATGATTTTTAAAAGGATGAGTCATTTATCATTATCTTATATATGATATTTTTTTCTTGTTTATACCATCATCATTATATTGTTTACTTTTGTTTTATGGTTTATTCCTTTAATTATTTGTAGCGGTTATTTATATTATAATATTCTACACTCTAATAATGATGATATAGTCTCCCCATAGTCCCAACCAAGCCCTCGCTACTAGTCAGTAGCCTCTGGAATTCTGGGAAATGCGATTGAGGTTATGTGAAACACCATGCTCGGGGCACCTTTCGATGGAATCTAGGTCTACGACACTAAAAAGTGGTATCATAAGAATTTTTCTCTTATTATAATTTATTAATTAGATAGAATAAATTGTTAAAAATGAATATGAATTTGGTAATGAATAGTTCTCGGGAACAACTAACATGCATATAGAATAAATCATAATTTATTTGAAATAAATTTATATTTTTTAGTGTTTGAAAATTATAATTGATTTGATTCCACCATTGGGGGATGAAGTTTGTTTTTTATATTATTATTTTTATGATTTTGGGTTCTATTATGTTGCTACATGATGATATTATGGTCTTAATATTATGAATCATATAGGAACCTTCTAGATTTCACATTCCATGCATTATATCATTCCATTTAGGATGCATTACCATTTCAATGTTGTTGTGATATGTGTTGTGAAACATATGTCTAATTCTGTGTTAAAAATATTTTGATATATTATGGTGTGATATAGATAGATGCAAAGTATTGGTCCCTGAGTTGTATGGGACCTCTTGGATTTAAATTTGGTAGATGAGTCATTACACATGACATTGATTGTGTTATGATGTGCTATAGGTGGATTACAAGCATTGCATCTTAGGGAGTATGAGCCCTCAAGGATATAAAATATAATTATATTATATTTACTTTAAAAAAACGTCAATCTAAAAAACTTGAAATCAGTATCAATTAATTGTATGTTAATGTGAACTTATTTTCAAATGAAAATCATAAAATGAAAGTGAAACAGAAATGGAATTTGACAGAGAACATGACCCGACCTGACCTTAGTAGTTGGCTCTTAGTATTATATCTCTCATATTTAGCACTCAAACCTAACCCATGCAGTAGAATGAGTGGTGATATCATATAGAGTAATTATTTTATCTATCTTGTTATATATCTATGACTTTCAGTGGGGAACCATGACTATAATAATAAAATGAGGTTTCTTTTTTTGAATTTTAGAGCCATGAAACAAAGAAAGCCTCTAGTTTATGATATGATGGTGGTGATGATCACAATTAAGAGGATTTAGGCCATGGGAAAATAGTGGATCCTCTAGTTGTACCAATTATGGCACCAATAGTTATACCTGATGCAGTTGCTACTAAATAGTGATGTGAATGCTTTTTTCAGTTCATGTAGTCTGTTCATGGAGAACTATGGGAAGCCCTAACTATTACAGATTTGGCACGTGTGTTTTGGAAGAAACATTTTCTAATGTTTTCATGGGATGGAGGACTAATATATATATATATATATTCATAGATCAAGTCCATGTTGTCAATCTTCAAATACATAGAAAAGCCTCTGGAGAATAGGGTAAGGCCTTATCGTACATGTTACATGATTCCATCAATAGGTATTTGTATGTTATCACTCAGACTAATCATCATCAAGATATGTCTTGGATGGAATTTCACACAACCTTCTACGATTACTTCTATCCTGAGTCATTGAGGCTGATAGATCCCGAGAGTTATTAAATCTGGATTCGGGTTCACTATCATTCATGGACTATTTGGCCCGTTTTAATGATCTCTTGTGCTTCATACCTATTCTGATGGGTGATGAGTTATTGAAAGACAGTAGATTTGAGGGTGGTCCTATATACAACATCAGAGCATAGGTTATTTTTTTCTAGAAAACTACTTTATCTTGGATAATGAATCAGTTTCTGATCATTTAGAGCAACATGAGGGAATTTGGAGGTGTGATCTCAGGTGGTGTGGAACTGTGATTGGGTATTGCATTGATTGGTAGTAGGATGAATCATCTAGAACATCCACATTGTGATACCAGCATTCAAAACAACAATTCTGGTATCCATGTGAAGTGGAACTAGTGCGGTATGCGGGGACATACAAGGTATTATTGTATGAAGGACCCAGTGGAGTGATTATATTTTCAATTATGGTCCTTATATAGTTCTTCTGTATAATGTTTCAACTAAAATCTAGTGAGATATGGTAAAAACTAACTCCAAATTTAGTATCATAGTCAATAGCCTCTCCCCATATAGGGAGCTGGGGTATGTTAGACTTGTCGGGCCGTGATAGTGGAGGTCGTGGCCATGGTAGCTAGACCCCAGTTTCACAACGACAATAGGGAGGATCAACTCAAATAATCCAGATAGTTTCACAATTTCATGGAACGATCCATACATATGTATTGAAACAGACCTAGAAAAGGCAGAATCTCAGACCTTCCAATATCAGAGATACTATTCTAATAGCCTCTATTTTATCTTCTACATGATTTGATACATGGACTTCACATAGCTTTATATCAATTCATATTTTTGAGAGCCTTGATATATGTGTTTAAACTTATGATGTTTCAATTAAACTAGTGTATCCATTAAGGATAAAGATGGATGTTTTGAATCAGTGAAGGATGTTCCCCATGAGGTTTGTGGGTGTCACTTCATATGGAACCTCTTCATCTGTTTGATGACAAACATTGATGACATTATTGGGATGGACTAGTTGGTTCCCTTTTAAACATTTATTGATTTATATTGACATAGAGTGAGTTTTACAAAACCATATGGTGGGGAGTTCATTCACAAGGTTTGATAGTCTATCCAGTCGATCTAAGGTGGACCTAAGAATCATGGGATTGGCGGGATGATAGCATATATTTCATGTTTATATATGGATGATAAGAGACCAGGTCAAACAAAATTACCTTTATTGGATGATCATTTCAGGGATTCCTTCTAAGATGAATCCTCACGATTACCTTTGGTGAGATAGGTAGAGTTCTCAATCATGCTAGTTCTAGGAACCACACCATTAATCCATCCCTCTTAAAGGATGTCCATGATAGATTTAGATGATCTCAAGAGGCATATAGAAGATTTATAGGCAAATGGTTTTATCTAAAATAGTACATGTCTATGTGGTTCTCACATACATTTTTTGAAAAAAGGGGGATGGTACTATCTTTCTATGTGTGGATTATCGTTATTGAACCGGTTGATGGTTAAGAACAGGTATCCTCTTCCTTGAATAGATGATATATTTGAACATCCCTAAGGAGTTAAGTTATTCTCAATGATTGAATTGAGATTAGGTTAAAAAAATTTGTGTTAGGTAATTAGAAATAACTCACATATCCTTCAAGAGAAGGTATGATCTATAAGAGTATTTGGTTATGTCATTTGGTCTCATAGACTTCCCAATGGTCTTTATGGAACTGATTAACTGAGTGTTACATCCTCACCCCGATTCCATTATTATGAGATCCATTGATGATATATTGTTGTATATTAATATTTTTCATATCCATGAAAAACATATTTTGATCATTTCGAATAAATTTATTTAACATCAGTTATATGACATGATTGAAAAGTGAAACTTTTAGATGGATCTGATTCACTTCCTAGGTCACTTCATCTCAGAGAAAGGAGTATCAGTGGACCCATTGAAGGTGCCAGTGATAGTTAACTTGGATAATATCATGAACATATTTGAGGTGCATAGTTTCCAGGGGATGGATGGTTACTAAAGGCATTTAATACAGGACTTCTCATGTATGGAAGTGATGTTGACCTGCATGACCAAAATGAATATAAAGTATATAGGTTCATATTCCTAAGAGATGGAAACTATATATTTGAAAGGATGATTGAAGTCAGTGCTGATACAATTATTTATATAAATAATTAGGATTTATACTGTGTATTTTTATGCATCAGGTATCATGATGGGTGTAATTTTTTATTGGGGTATTGATTCGTAGCATATGGGTCTCGGTAGCAATGGCTACATGAGAGGAACTACCCAACACACAAACCCAAGTTAGCTGCTGGTTTTCGTGTATTGTTTTGTTCGAGGCATTACTTATTGGGAGAGAGTTTTTTGGTGTACATGGACAACAATAGTCTCAATAAATGTATAGGCAACTTGATCTGAATTAGAGACAATGAAGGTAGGTTGAGTATCTCTAGTATTTTTATTTCAAGATTACCTATAGATGTGGAAAAAGAAATGTGGTGGATGATTCACTGAGTTGGAAGACTAAGATACATGTAATGGAGTAGTCTAGTAGTGAGTGGAATATTCTGGTTTTGTTCCCTATGATGAACCAGAAGGTTCATGACAGTAAGGGGTAGATGTTTCTATCATCCTTAGTTGTAACCTCAATCTTTATCAATAGAGTGAGGATGAGGAAACTATAAAAATTTATAGGCCTAGTTATAAATAATTGTGTGGTAGGTAAGGAACCATCCCATGGATAGAACTAAGGGGATTATGAGTTCTTGCAGGTACATGGACATGTGTGGGTTTCTTCAAACATGAACAAGGAAGTATTGCAGGATTTTCAAGATTTATCATCAAAATTGCATCCTGTTGTCAGCAAGATGTATCAGTATTTTCAACCATAGTATTGGTGTCATGGAATGAAAATATTTGTTGTTTCTTTTGTCTTTACATATTTCACATATTAGAAGGTGAATGCAGGACAACATTGAATAAACAGATTTTTACTAAAGTTTTCCATTCCAGAGTGGAAATGGAATGACGTCGTGATGGATTTTTGGACAGGTTTATTGAGGCCCCCTCAGGGTAATTATGTTTTATGGGATATTATTGAAAGGTTCATAAAGGTTTCTCATTTCTTATGGATCATGGAAACCTTTAGTGTTGACAATCTTGGGAGGTTTCACATCTATACGATTGTACGACTAAATAAGGTCCCATATTTTATCTTTTTAGATAGGGACACTTAGAACACTTCTCAATTCAGGAAAGAGTTACAAAGGGATATGGATACATATGTTCTTTGGATAATGACAAGACACCCCCATAAATATGTACAATCATTGTGCACAATTCAGGTTCTCGATGACATATTGTGGGCATGTGTCATGGATTTCAGCGCCTATTGGGAGATTCTTAAAACCCTTGTGTATTTTCCTACAACAATAACTTTCATGTTACTATTCAGATGGGTCTATATTAAGGTTTTTATGATATTCCATTTCTATCAACCATGTGTTGGCCGGTGGTAAGAGAGGTAATGCTTATAGGACCTTGTATAGTTACAGAGACCACAAAACATGTGCAATAGATTTAGAAGATGATGGATTCTTCATAGTCTCATCATAAATAATACACTGATTACTATATATGGTCTCTATAGTTTTAGTTTGGGGATTTGTATTTTCAACATGTTTCAACTGAGTATCGGATGAAAGAGGATCATGATATACAGTAAGCATTTACCTACATATATTGTGCTTTTCACGATTTTATAGAGAGTTGGGATGGTAGCCTATTAGTTTAACTTTCCTCAGAGATACCAGGCTATCCACGGCATCATTCAAATTTATCAACTGTGGTGTGAATTTTCTGTTCCATATCATGGATCTCATCCCTATTTCATTGTGTTACAGGTATATTTATCCTTTGAAGAGAATCTTATATGAATTGTGGATTATAGCAAGAAGGTTCTCTAAGGTTGTTATGTTACATTATTATGGGTTCAATGGTAGCATGTCTGAGTGCAGGGAAAGAACTGAGAGAGGGAGACTAGTGTATGAGCACAGTGGCCTGAGTTGTTATCTGATATTACTTCACCTCCCATAGAAGGGCCATTTGGGGATGAATAAATTTAAGGGGTAATGTTTGTAGGAACCATGTTCATATATGAGTTACAGATCTTATGGTTTTTGTCAATTATCAATTTAATTGCTTAAATATGGACTAATATGAATACATGTAGAAGTAATTGAGGTTTGGGTGGGGGGTTTGGGTCTTATTCATTGTACAGGACCCCACATTGGGTTGTTTTTTAATGGAAATAAATTAGTACAAATCATGTGCAGCATGCATCATGATTTGAATAAACTGTGCAAGGTTTAATAGGAAAGGTGTACAGGATGCACAATTTTCGTAATCTGTGTTAGAGGATTTGCATGATCGTGTGGTAGTTCTGCAGTTTTTTGTAGTTTATTATAGAGGGTTTAAGAAATGTTTGTGCATAGTTTATAAATTTTGTGGGGCATCCTTATGGGTTCCCCATTTATATAGTATATTGTACATGGTTTATAACTATTTGAAAAGAAATGCGGGTAAACCGTGCGACCCCTGCTGTATTCGAATTTTTTTTAATAATTATAATTAAATAAATAATTATTTAAAAAAATATGTTAATTTCTTTCCACCACCCATACAGGATCCCCCCTTGGAAAATGATATCTTATTATAGTATTCATGGTTTTTAAAACTACTCTCCATCTGATCTCTAATTTGATCATTGTTGTATCCGTGGATCCACACAAGTAAGGCCTTAATTCCTTTTTATCCTTTCATATTCTTCGAGATATTGACTGTGCTATTTAGATTTAGGATCATATGCCCTAATTTATTGTTCATCATTCTTTATACATATTTCTTCCAAACCACGATGAATCCGGGCATGATAGTGGATGAGAAATCATGCAAAGACAAATGTAGGTGGTAATGTTATTTTTGTTTAATTCCCGATCATTTATATATGTTGCTGTGGTGCGTGCTCATTTTTAATGTTGTGCCTTAATATAAAAGAACCCTTCTATTTACTCTCATGATTTATTAAATTTTATATGTATGATTATGCATTTTATATGTTGCTTACCAAGAATATGGACCACCAGAGGGATGTGTTTCCTTGAATTACCATTTTTGGATTTTGGCATGGGTAGCCTATGGGGTATGACCTAGTCTAACTATGTCATGGAATTTCAAAATGTAAATTGGTCTATTAATTAAATTGAAATTTTTATATATTGTAATTGAAGTAATTTAAGGCATGGGATCGATGAATTTTCTCTTGTGTTCCATGTATTCCTTTTCTTCCTTAGTCATGTTTATGATCTACGCCTTTCCCATTTGAGTACATAGATGTGATGAATTTAATTGAATAAATTGGATTAAATTTAAATTAATTTTTCTATTTCCATGTGATATATATGATAACTAATCCCAAGGGTATCTTTTTAGGATAGTTAGGCATTTTATGCTAAAAAATTCCATCTGAGCAGTCGATGTAAATCTCGTTGAGATTATCCTTATTTTTCAATTTCCATACGAATAATGAATTTCATCTTATATTAAATTACCCTTATGATTTATATGATGAAAATTTATGTAGTAGATTTTTATTTCTTTGAATCATGTTATAAAACATATGTGACGTTCCCAGTCAGAATCCAAGTATCACTGAGAGGGGGAGGGGTGAATCAGTGATGTCTTTTTCTTTTTATGTTTCCATCGAATTGAAACAACCTTCGCCTCCTGTTAAAGATTTTTTTCTCTGATGAACACACACAACAATAAGAACACACGATTTACAAGGGTCACTACTCAACAAGAGTAGCTACGTCCTTGGTATGGTACGAAAATAATCCATCACCACACAATCCACTAGAAAATAATCCATTGATGTAGAATACAACAGGTATGATATACCCTTAAACTTGTATAACACTTGTAAAACAATCCCCAAGCGTGTGTTCACCCTCATAGCACAAATAGAGAATGATAGTATTTCACTGCTTCTTTACAATTGAATAATTGTATTCATTGACGTGCAGATCTTCACTTTCCTACCTAGACGATGTTAAGAACTCCCATACGCACAACTGAATATGTGCGAAGACCCAAAATTTTTCGTGCAGCCTTTAGGATATCTTGCGGGAAATTTAGATGCCTTGCGTGTAAAAATTCCATTTTGGTGCGAAAAACTTTTTCGCGCAACTTCCCTTTTTCACGCAACAATTTCTCTTTTTGAGCACATTTCTTCTTTTCACGCAAACTCTTTTATATTCGCGCAACTCACTTAGCGTATAATTTTACATGCACCAGAGCTTGAGATTTCTTCTAAGTGTCGAACATTAGCAAATGAGAGGGGTTCAGCTCATATTTATAGGCATTTTTGAACCCGCGCAAAAAACACTATTCCGCATGTAAAACCTCCTTCATGCGTGTAAAAACTCTTTCATGCAACATCATATTTCACACAATGCTCCATTATTTCCTGCACCTCATGCCTTTTCCAATTTTCAAGCTTCTGATCTTGAAACACCTTTTTTGCGCAAAACTTCTTTCCTCTATTTAGCGCACCACATCAGAAATTAATGCAACCATTATTTTTTCCGTGCATCCCACTAATGTTTCCCACATCCTACTACTATTTCATGCACCACATTATTTTTTTCAAGCAACATTCCTAAATTTCCGCGCACTCCATGCCTTTGTGATTTTTTGATGTTCTGACCTTGAATCATGCCCAAAAAAATCTAAACCATCTTCAATCTTGCATACTCTATCCATTTCCAAAAACACATCTTCATCATCCGATTTTCAGGCCCTAAAATTTGGAAAACACTAGAAAACAGTGTTGCCTTAAACTATGCTTTTTTGCTGCCCCCAGATTGTCCACTGCTTTATTATTTCTCTCTTCACTGCTTCCCATATCTATTCTTCAGCTTTTATCACCAATTCCACTATCGTGATATGTATCCTTTGATAGATCATCTTTAGCATAATTAGAGTTACAATGGGAAGTACTGAAACATACCATCTTCCAGCAGCATCATTCCTTCTAATCAAAACTATATATGATTGGCATCATCATTTTTCCCCTTTCCTTTATAAGGCTTTCATCACAATTTCTCTTGACTTATGATATTTTTGAAATACATATCAGCAATGCATTGTTTGGTTTCTGGTCCTTTTACAAAGTGAATTGATTTATCATATTTGAAAACAAAATAAAACACTCTACAAAGAATAACACTTCAAACTTCCTTCTCCATCCAACATGGTCCCAACAATATGCACACAAGAGTAAATGAAAGGTTATTCCCTTTGAGGTTTCCCAAGGCTTGACACATATTTCGAGTTGAGCTTGATACTAGATGCTCTTGGTTTTGACCTTGGAATGTATAATTTAAATGATTAAAGTGAATTGAATTGGTTAAATGATTGATAGAATTGGGTGATACATGTATTAAATTTAAAATTCTATGAGAGGACGCATGGGACTATTGACCTTTAAACATTGGGTGAGTCATAGATCCTCTCTGGGAAACCATGGATGGAATAAATGTTTTAATTTATATTATCATTAGTGATACATGGATCCAAATGAGAGATTTATTTGATTGATTCACTGAGGCTACACTTATATTCCAAGTGATACATGGATTACAATGGGAATTAAATTGAAGGACTCAAAAAAGCATTTGACTATTATGCCAAGGTGGATACTCAGGATCGTTGAGAAGCACTGATGATGGGAATAATTGGATGGGATATTATGCCACACCTATGTTGATACTGGCATCCAGAGAGGTTCTCCATGGATAGGATTTTAGGGTGTCAGTTCATATTACTCTTAGATTGATAATTTAATTACAACATAGGAATGCCAAGGATGGAGACATGATCTAAATTGAATTATAAATGTGATGATCTTATGAGTGGTCAGCTAAGATGTAGCAAAATCATGAATTATTTCTTCACATCTACTTTATTAGATGACCTTTTCGGGCATCAATAATGCTACGAGTTATAATGGAGAAGCCACGTTCAAGCCATATCTCAAGACTTATAAATTCAATGCTATTTAATTGTTAAATGAATATGAAACGAATTTAAATTATAACTAGATCATGTATGTGGTTTAATCGTGAGTTTATCCTTATGTACTGCTTTTCTTATTTCACACTGCATGTCATATATATTCACTAACTAACTGGGAACTATGGTAAGTTTCCTACTAAATTTAGTATCACATTTGTTTGGTCATGATTTTGTGTCCAAAATGATTATATGGTTGTATGTAATGATATGGAAAATCTCCCTCCTTCATGGACATGATATGATTCTTATGATAAGAAAATAATAGAACCATGAAGAATCTTGTGATGCTATTGTGATTCTTTTAGCCTTTTTGTATTTTAAAATGGATTTTACATCAGCCTCATATTACTATTCTGGATGATTTATTAGAATAATGTGACATATATCATCATCATTTATACGATATGATTTTGAACCGATTATACTATAAGTGTTTCTCTATTTACTTCTATTTTATTGTTTACTGGTTTCTCTATTTGTAACTATTCTTGATATTCAACTACATTACGCATTTCTACTGAGGGAATAGTCTCCCCATAGACTCACACATGTTATCACTGATAGTTCTCAGCCTATGATGTTTTTTGAGATAAACATCAGGCCATCCATCCCATAGGGATTGGGGAACCTTCTAGTGGAATTCGAGACTATGATGGTACACAAAGTGAATGTCCATGTATTTAATGAATAATGAGAAGGGGTAGTTGAATCAACTGTTCACTTTTAATAGTTTTCAAAACATTTAGAATATTAACCCTTAAAATCAATTATGATTTATATAATTATAAACATTTAGTTAGAACTCATGAAATTGAAATTAATAAATAAAAAAAGGAACACAATATTTACAATAATCGTCCTCATTGTGAGAACCTACGTCTTTTTGATAGCCACACATTTGGGTCAACAGAAGTCCACTATTAGGAATAAATGGATAAAACTTGTGACGAATCTGGTTATACACCTTTTATAATTTGGTATTTATTATTATACAAACTCCCATCAGTTTACAAGGTTTTCTTTTAAAATAATTGAACCAATAAAAAAAGGGGTTGGTTGATGCTTCTCTAAAAATTCTCATATCGAATCCTCAGTTTGATTTGGATGGATCTGATTCTCTCAATCTGATGTTGCTAGATCCTGATTTTTCAATATAATGATGCTATATTCTGGAGTTTATTTATTTGAATATGATGAAGCTAGAATTTGGATCCAATTTCTTTCAATAATATAATATTGATTTGTGGATTTGATTTATTTCAATAGAAGGTTTCTGGATTCTATATATGATTTTTCTAAATATAATGTTGTTGGATTCTTGATCTGATTTTTTTCAATACAATGAAGTCAAACTACATTTTTAAAAAATTAATCACTTTTGGAATAATCAAAAGAATATTATTCAACCAAATGATAACTTTCACTATAATTATCCAGCACTCTTCCTTTTTCATGTATGTATAACACTTTTAATGAGTGAATGATCTGAGTATATATTTATAGGAAACATAAAAATCATGAAACATTGAAAATATCTCACAATTAAAATAAAAATTTTGGCATCATCAATCTCTCTAGATTTCTATGATATTTATGACAAAATGAATTTTGAAATTTACCTATTAAACTGTACTCCATAATCATCTCATTATAGATATTTCTCAATATCAACTCATTATGATTATTTCTTTCAATATCAAATCATTCTGATCTTTTTCAATATCATATCATTATGATATTTTACAATCTCAGATTAGAATTATATTTTTCTATCTCATATCATTACAATATTTTCCAATCTTCCTGGATAAGATTGTCAGTATCCCTTCCTCTTTTCATCTGGTTATAATCCATATGTGTAGGATAGTTTTAGAAGTGTCCACTGGTAAATTGAAATCAACAGAAAATTAACTCCATGTATTTCTCTCATTACTAACTCTTCTTAAAAAATTATATATCCAATTATTTCAGAATTTGGGTGCCGGTTTTATAGATCTTATTTTTATAGTATTCTAGTGTGATTTTTGGGATTCGATTTTTGAAGAATTATTGTACTGATTTTCTAGATCCGATTTTTAAATAATACGAGTACTGATTTTCTAGATCCTATTTTTTTAGGATTCTGGTGTCGATCTGTCTCCATACAATGTAAATCTTATTATGAATGAATTCTCATTACGATGAAATTCCTATTATGATAGAATTATAATTGCGATGAAATCCTGAATTTCTTTAAACCTCTCAACCATTTCATCATAATATTTTAACATGGATGTTATAATGATTTTTGAGAACATCTTGATCAGAAAATCAATGAATTATTTTGTATTGAAAATTAAAAAAACATTTTAAATCCTAGCATCACTTCATTCTCTCAAATATAATAAACAACTTCATTCTTTCTCTCAATACAACAACAAGAAACTCCAAGAAAATCATACATCCTACCATTGTTTCTTTGGATTAGATGAACTAAAAACAATGCAGAAGGATCTATTTCCTTGAAAATAGAACATTCTGATACAATGAAATGATAGTTGTAAAAAATAAAAAATCATTGTTAAAAAAACTTACCGCAAAGGTAATTCAAAAAGAATATTATCAAATTGATTAGTGTACCTCACATGATGGGAAAAATATTTTGATTCAGTATTTCTTAATAATATATATTAAAAATAATGTAAACCCAAAAAAATACTAGAAAATATAATTCAAGTAAAATGTTTTCACATCAATGGTAATATAAAACATTTTTTTTTCTTAAAACCATTTATACTCTCTCAAAATCAAATCTTGTGTGAGAATTGAAAAGAATTATTATTGATGTTCATGGTTCCTAGAAAATTTAAAAATAATATAATAATTATCACAAAAACAACTAATTATGAGAAAAATCCCCCCACTCTACACTTCAATTCAACCACCACTTTTTCTACTGAAAAAATAAAACTACGATAACAAAACCAATGAAAATGAATGATAAAACAAGGATTTATTTTACAGTGGAATCTTTGAGTTAAGATCATAGATAAATACAAATATCCCTATAATAAATGAAATAAAAAAATTATAAAATATGGAAAAATAAATAGAAATGTAAAAGTGGATAAAACATGGTTTCAACCCCTATGAAGATGCTAGGTTTTTACGTCCCCTAGTCCGAAAGCATAAATGGATTAACTACAGTCTATAGGTGGGTGTGTTTTCATTTATAGAATCTAAATATAAATTTTTCTTATTTTTCTTTTCAACTTTTACACATAATGTAGGATCTCATGTATAGATTTCATCATATCCTCCCCCATTTCAATGTAATTTATATTGTATTGTCGGGGAAGGAGAAAAATTGGGTCTATCTCTTTGATGGATTTTAATTCTTTGGCCTTTTCATTAACATAATCTATGTAATGAATGGGTGAATCTTATGAATGATAATTTTAGTAAGTGAAATTTTAGTGAAAATTATATTTTTCTGAGAATTAAACCATGTGTATTCATGAAATAATTCATTCCCAATGTTTAATTTAGATTGAACGTCAATTTATTTAGTTAAGACAACGTAAAAATAGGTCTCATATGATCCAAAATAACTATCTTATTTTGAATAAATATAAAATTAAATAGGTTGTGATTTATTATTTTTATATATGGGATAATCACATAACTCTTGTCTTTATCAAAGTCAAACCAATGTTCTTCCAACATATTTTGATCTCCCTCAATTGTATCATATAACAAGTCACCTTTAGAAACATCTTTAACTAATTATTAAGAGAGATGTCAAATTGATATTTAATTGGTATCTTTACGGCCTCGTAGAATTATTAATCATAAAATTTAGGTGTAATGAGCATTTCATTTTGTATATATTTTATTTTTCTATTTTACCCATATGATTGTAAGGTCTTCATCTTTGGTAGATAGCGACACAACGTGTTGGTTTCTTTTATAATTTTTTGTATTCTATTGAATTTTTAAGGAATATTATTTCGTTTAATTTGTTAGTGTCTCTTCCCTATAATGATCACCATAAAATTTATCAACATTAAAATAATTATTTTAATCATGATAAAAATACCTATTTTCAAATGAAATGATGTATACTCTATAAATCTCCATTTAAATTTCAAATTATTATTATTTTTAGATTCCCTAAACACTATGTGCAAGAAATTGGGATCTCTAAAAAATTCATGTTTATTATGTAGTGGTTTTCATGAATCATTAGTCAATTAATTTCTTATACTTCTAGGAGTTTCTTGTGGCACAACAGAGGGTCTATCTCAAGAATGCCTCTTAAATATAGAAAATTTTAATTCTCACAAATATAATTCAACTACGATAAAAATTGTATATAAGGTGGGGGTTTGAAAATTTAAATATAAATATATTATATATATATATATATATATTAAAGAAAATATAAAACCCTATAAAAAAATACACAATGATTTTAGATGAAAAAATTTCTCTCATGATTTCATAGTGATGTTCTAATTGATAATCCAAACTTATTACACATTATTATATTCTATTAATAGGTTTTTCCATCAACTCTACACCCCCTCATTTGATTTGTATTACCTTGCACCAATACCTTTTCATCCATAAGTAATATCTTCACCAACAATATATAATCCAACTCTATCATTTGAATAAATTTAATATCAACGATAATAAAAATGATTGAATTTTGAGAACGAAGAAAATAATTGAGAAAGTGGGGTGACCAAACATCACATTAACTATAACAATAACTAAAATAGTAGGATAAAATATGAGACTTCATTAAATAATAACAAACATAATGCAACACCACTTCCCCTATAAATAATAGTTAGGGATAGTTGTTAGAAAACATAGAGTGAAAATAAGAATGTTCGTGGAAAAACTATTAATGAAAATAGAAAATGAAGAAAGAAAAATAAATATAAAATAATATATATTGAAATTATAATGATCTTTTATAAAAAATATACTTTATATAATCCTTTTGAAAATAGATATACATTGTAATGGGATAGGAGGAGTCAATTAATAGAAAAATGGTTGGATGTTTCTTGTCTCTAATTATATCTATCATATGTTTTGTACTTTTGATAAATAAACTCCCAATTTGGGGAATGGTTTCTTCTATATAGTTACTCTTCGTTATCATTCGTATTCATCAACAAATTTTATTTCTGATTTCCCAATAACTCAGTTTCTTATTACATATTTAATCCGTAAATTTATTTTGGATAGGTGGATGTTAATTTTCGAAAGCACTATCTTACCAAGATAATATGATATTGATAAAGCTCAAATTATATTGGTCCATAATAAATAATAATTTCTATAATATTATAATTTTCCCTACAATTTTTTAGATTCATTTGGCCATTATTTTAAGAGAAATATCCCCATATTTCATAGTGATCCATTCGATTCATATATTTGGAGGAACATATGTGAGATGGATTTAAACTTTAAAATTTTTGATTGAGCATTAGGTAAGGATTAATTAAATGAATACCATAATTTATGGAAGCATAAATACATAATTTCAAAATTTTATTTAGTTTTATATATTTTTATAGCTGAAATATAGGAAAAATTTACAATAGTAAATTTATGAAATTATTCCATTTTTCTAATTGGTCTCAAACTGTAACACCCGATATTTTTATGAGTAATATTTTGTTTTTATGTTATATATATATCATCAAAGGAATCTTTCTCTACACACTAGCCTGGCTTACTTTACACGCAATCGCGACCTTCCTCGATAGCTTGCGTTGTACGCAGTACCGAGTTTCACTAAACGACGACATGTTATTAAAATATTATTTAAAATAGCCGTAATGAATAGTAATAACCACTTTTTGAAATTTTATCTTTCAAAATGGACCACATTTTTGGATTCGGAATACCGAAATTAGCCTAGGGTGAAATTTTGGTATTTTTCTGAAAACTTTCAATTTTTGATGAATAGTGAAACCACTAAGTGGTAGGTTAAAAACAGAATTTTGCATAAAACATAATTTTACCGCTTCTGTGAATGTAATTTCGAAAATCCGACAGACACGGTTGATATCAGTAGGTAAAATGTTGTTCAATGAGATAAAAACAATTTTTTGGTGTATAGTAACTTTTTACTTTTGTTTTACCGCGGTTAATAGTAAATAGGGTAACTAAGGGTAAATATGATATTACTATTACCCTAACACATGTCCTAATTCTATTGGATAAGTGTAATTCGACCAAAAACAACCTTATGAATATAATATGACCATTTAGGTCCAAATGGATTAGATTATGACATTTAATATTATTTTATTTAATGAATAGTTAAAATAGTTAAAATCAAAGTTTATAACTATAACATATTTAATATGGGGTTATAAATAAGATAAATTCGACTATAAATATTAATTAGAATGCTAAAAATATTTCCAACATAATGATATTTTATTTATAATTTTTAGACATTAAATAAATTAATTTATTTATGACACAATGATGATGTAGTAATTACCCTTTTAAGAAAATGTTAACATAATTGATGTTATAAATGCTCAAATAAATGTAATTTGAGACTTTTTATGACTTCCACTAATTTTAAAGGTTATTATGATATTTTAGTGTTAATTTAACCAACTTGGTTAGAAAAAATAATTATGTTATGACTTTCACAAAAATCATATATCAAATAGTGTCAAAATTGACACAAAATAGTTTTTAAATCAAATATTATATTATTAAATGTTATTTTATTCCTAAAAATCTATGTTTCGGCCAAATAACATAGATAAGGATATATATATTAATAATAAACAACTTGGGGTTCGTTTGGAATGTTATAGTAAGTGTATTAACCATATAGTGTAAGAAAACAAAAAGTCACGGTAAAAGTTAAATTATTTAACTTAGAGTTAAATCTAATTGATAAGGTTAAAATAATTACCTAACTTTGTCTAAATCATATTGGTTGATATGATTTATACCCATCCCCACTTTACCTTCGAAAGAAGACCCTTTGGAACCATTATAACCTGATATTTACTTTAATATAAAATAATAATTTGAGATATTCCTAAGGTGCCCCTCTCCACCCTTATAAAAGGGAACCTCCTCCCCCTCCTCCTCACACCAATTTGAGCACTCATGCTCGGCCAACCCCTGACAAAATCCCTTATCCACTTACCTAGAATAATCCTAGAGGTCCTGGTCTTCTTCAAATACCAATCTTAGTTCCCTAAGTGGAGGATTCAAAGAGGCGTTTCAAAGAAGAGGTAATATCCATTACCGATATTTTCAATTTATTTCTTCTTCAACATCTTCTTCTTTAGTTTTTTCATGATAAAGTAATAACATAATTATTACTTACATACTGATATGTTATTATAAATATGAAACAACCCTAATTCACCTTCTATCCATCCTACGGAGAAATGAAATCACCGCGCGTGCGTACGTACGGAATACTGTCTCCACGCCGTGGTGTAATCTATTTTCCACCATCACCTTACAATGATGGGTATAATGGTGTAATGAGTAACTATATATTATTATTATAAAGTTATATTGATACTGAAATAGTATAAATACACTTAAATACAATTACACGAACATGGGAACAATATCATCGCTCGTGCGTACGTACGGAATACCGTCTCCACGATGTGATGCAACTCGTTCTACATGATCATCATTACATAGTAATTATATAAATGAATTGAATGAATAAATATGATATACGTTACACTAATACCATTCTAGATATAAGGTATCTATAACCTTAAAATAAGAATAAGAATTTATTCGGCAAAACACGCATAAGAACAAAAGGCAATAAAGACCCGAGTAACAAGTAACAATGAAATATTACTAATAAGAAGCTAAGAATATGACCATATATGATATCATATCAATATGTATGATTCTGGAATAAGTCAATAACATTATTTAAACCATTATACAGGAGCTTCGGAAACGTACAAAACAAATCGGACCTAAGGTAAGGGAAATATCACAATCTCATTTTTATCCGAGATTGTTTACACATTGGCATTTACTGGGGTGAATTTTGACATCCAAATTCATGTTTCCTCGATATGAAATATTATTTACATCCACCTAAAATGGTTTAAATCCAATTTTACCCTTCATTGTGTTTTTAGTAAGAAGGAATCTTTTGTCGTTTTCCGTACGAGGTACTTTTTTGACTTTTCTGGAAAAAGTATGAGAAGGATGTTTTTTTAACTTATACGGCAAGAATGGATTTTTAAAACATTATTTCCAAGAAGCTTCCTTTAAAAGTTTTCATGATTATTTTTAATCAACTTCTTTTAGATTAAAATTGTATGACATGTTAAGAGAGGAAAAATGTATTTGAAGTAGAAAGGTTATTTTCCTCAAGAATGGAGTTCAAATGTTTTATCAAAATTATTTTCCATCTAAGATAATATGGGGTTCTGTTTTTATCCCTATTATTAAATTGATTTGATTATGTTTTGAGGGAATTATTTTTATGATGTAATTTACCTTATATGATTTGTTTTATAATGTCATGATGTTTCAAGAATCCCATTTTTGTTACATGTGTTATGCGATGATGTATGATTTATGATTATGTGGCACACATAAGAAAGTATTCATTATAAGATGGGTGGGACCTATATCTCCCTCCAATGCATTTGGTAAAGATTTATATCTCATGAGATAGATATGGCTGGAACGGAAGGTTATTTCGGTTCAGTGATACAGGTCCCAAACGAGGAGTGAACTCGGTTCAGAAATGGACTTTGTCCGCTATGATAGTCATGGAAATGAGTCATGAATAACAAGAAATGATTTTCCATGATTATGTTTGCATTCCACAAAGTTTCATGTTTTATGTTATGATTATGGGGATCTCATTTTCACTTCTATGATTTATTCCATGTTAAGATATTATGATCACTTTTACAGGTTATGATTTTCAAAAAGACATGATATGATTTTTATTTCCTTTATTTTCCCTTGCTGATCATTTGAGCTCACCCTTTTTGTATGTTTTCTTTTACCTAGGTCAGGAATATGGATATTAAGTAGAATATGCTAAAAGGGACCCTAGATATGATGAAATAAATGGGAGACACTGTAGAAGATTTATGAACCAGTTGTTTATGTTTCGCAGTTTCTAAAGACACTATACCTATACGGTCCTTTGTGGTTTTGTCATATGTTGTAATAAGTGTGCTTCAATTTTGAAGTATTAACAATGTATATACAGTATGGGTCGTTATAGTTGGTATCAGAGGAAAGGTATAGTCAACCTTTGGAAACTAGGATGTGAAAGCCTTAGTAAGAACCCTAAGGATAAGTCTAAGCATAGAACACAATCTTTGTGTTTTAGAAATGGACATGAATAACCTAGGATAAGACCTTAAGCGTGAAAATTTTATTCTTGAATTATGTGGTTTTCCAATTATAATTAGTGTTTCTCACAGTATTCTTCTTGGTTTTAGTCAATGGATGGATCCCGAAGGAACCGTGTTTATGTGGAATGCGATGGGTAATGCAATGATTGTCCCCCTGAGCAACCAAACGATATGGGAGCTGGAATGCAAAATATTGTAGCCATTCTCACACAACTTTCTCAAGATATGAATCATGCAGTACTTCCAAACGAGCAAAGGAAGGAGCAACATTATGTTGAATCCTTCATGAGGCAGCGTCCACCTTCTTTCAGCGGGTCTACTGATCCATTAGTTGTTGAACAATGGATTAGTACTACTGAAAAGATATTTTTAGTTCTTCAATGTTCTGAACATGATAAAGTCATCCTAGCAGTGTATCGTTTGGAAGGAGATGCTGATCAATGGTGGAATCTTATTAAGAATACGAGGCAAAGGGATGAAATTGAGTCCATGGAATGGGACGAGTTCAAGAACTTATTTTTCAATAAGTACGTCCCTCGTATTCTCCGAACAATGATGGAGAAAGAGTTTCTTGAACTGAAGCAAAGGGATGATGAATCTGTTGGTACCTATGAAGCAAATTTTACAAGACATGCACGGTACGCTTATGGTATTATTATCCAACCTGAGAGTAAGATCGATCGATTATTTAGTGGCTTAAAACCAAGTCTTCGAAGGGCGTTAGCCATAAGGGACTTCAATAGCTACGAGGAAATCGTTCGATGTGCTCTCAAAGTCGAGATGGAGATTGGAGTAACCCATCAGTCATATGGGTTTGATAAGAAGAGGAAAATGGAATTCAAAGGAAAATCTAAAGAGCACACTGAAAATAAGATGAGCTTTCACTTATGATCAATGTGTGGAAAGAAACATGGAGGGAGTTGTCTTAAAGGAACAAGTAAATGTTTCAAATGAGGAAAGGAAGGTCATCGGGAATTTGAATGCCGCGATAATGGGAAGAAGATGTCTAATGAAGCCAACAAAGGAAGGGATACACAGAATGAACCTACTACACTTCAATGTTTCAAGTGAAAGGAAATGGGGAATTATGCCAATCAATGCCCAAATCCAAGGGTTGATGATGATGGTCGACGTCAACAAACTCTTAAGGCTAAAGACAAAGGAAAGTCACATGAAATTTCTATCAGCGATGTGGAGTACGATAACGAAGTGGTGAAAGGTACACTTACCATTCACTCTAAAGTAGCAAATGTTTTATTTGATTCTGGATCCACCCACTCTTTTATTTCTGAAGAATTTTCTAAGGGTATCACCGTATTACCTCAACAATTAGATGTTGAGTTAGCTGTGACAACACCTAATGGCACATCAATCGCATCAAAAGTTTATAATTCTTCTCCAATTGACGTTTGTGGGAAAGTGCTTCCTGCAAATATTTTGATGCTTCCTTTAGTGGAATTCGATGTGATTCTTGGCATGGATTGGCTTTCTTTATACGGATCTCATATCAATTTCCAAAGAAGGGAAGTCACATTTCATATTCCAGATCAATCTATGATCTTCTATCAATGCAAGGATGAACATAACCTTCCTGTGGAAATTTCTTCCATTTTATGGGCATTGATTCCACTAAATGAAGGTTATTTATCTCAAATGGTTGGTGAGAAACTCGCAATTAAGAATATTCCCATCATACGGGAGTTTGATGATGTCTTTCCGGAGGAATTACCGGGTCTTCCACAAAATCGTGAAGTTGAGTTTTCAATAGAACTCGTACTGGGTGCTTTGCCTATTTCAAAGACACCTTATAGAATGGCCCCAATTGAGTTGCAGGAATTGAAAAAGAAACTCCAAGAGAATCTTGATAAGGGATTCATACGCCCTAGTGCGTCACCTTGGGGAGCACATGTTCTATTTGTTATGAAGAAAGATGGATCAATGAGACTCTGCATTGATTATTGAGAACTTAACAAGATTACTATCAAGAACAAATATCCTCTCCCACGCATTGATGACTTATTTGACCAACTACGCGGAGCTCAATACTTTTCCAAGGTTGATCTTCGTTCAGGGTATCATCAATTAAGGGTCAAAAGGGAGGATATACCAAAGACGGCTTTTCGTACAAGGTATGGACACTATGAATTTATAGTGATGCTATATGGTCTTACTAATGCCCATGCTATCTTCATGGATCTAATGAATAGAGTCTTTAGAGACTATCTTGATCAATTTCTGGTTGTCTTTATAGACGATATTCTTGTCTATTCAAAGAGTAAGGAAGAGCATGAAGATCACTTGAGAATTATATTGAAGACCCTGAGAAAGGAGAAGATTTATGCCAAATTTACCAAGTGTGAATTTTGGCTTCAAAAAGTTGCATTTTTGGGTCACATAATCTCAAAAGAGGGGATATCTGTGGATCCAGCAAAAACCGAGGTTATCGAAAGATGGTCGAGACCAACAACAGTAACTGAGATCTGAAGTTTTCTTGGTTTGGCTGGATATTATCGACGTTTTGTAAAAGATTTTTCACGATTATCTAACCCACTCACCAAGTTGACTCGGAAAGGAGTTAAGTTTATTTGGACAGAGGAATGTGAAGAGAATTTTAAGGAGTTGAAAAGAAGGTTATCCAGTGCACCTGTGCTCACACTGCCTTGTAGTGGAGAAAGGTTTGTGATCTACAGTGATGCATCCAAGAAGAGATTGGGGTGTGTTCTTATGCAAAATGATATGGTGATAGCTTATGCCTCACGACAGTTGAAAATCCATGAGCAAAATTACCCAACACATGATTTGGAGTTAGCTGCGGTAATCTTTGCATTAAAGATTTTGAGGCATTACCTTTATGGTGAATGGTGTGATATTTATACTGATCATAAAATTTTAAAGTATATTTTCACACAAAAGGAGCTGATTAAGGATTATGACTGCTCAATCCATTACCACCATGGGAATGCAAACAAGGTGGCAGATGCATTAAGTCGACAAGACCATGCAAGTTTATCCATGATGAGGATCACAAAATATCCAATATTTATGGATTTACAACGGATGGATCTTGGAATTATAATGGAAGGGAAAAAATCATATCTTTCTCAAATGAATGTTCAACCATATATACATGTAAAGATTAAAGAGGCACAGAAAGAATATGTCGAGTTACAAAAGAATGTGAGAAATGTTCCTGAATTCAACCTTTATTGTGATGGGATAATAAAGTTCAAGAATCGGGATTGTGTTCCTCCCATCCCCGAATAAAAGAAGGAGCTGCTGGATGAGGCTCATAGTTCTTCATTCTCTATTCATCCTGGAAGCACGAAGATGTATAGGGACCTGAAAGAGTACTTCTGGTGGGATGTCATGAAAAGAGATGTTGCTGAATATGTCTCTCGATGCTTGGTTTGTCAACAAGTTAAAGATGAGGGACAGAAGTCTAAGGGGATGTTACAACCATTACCCATACCCGAATGGAAATGGGAAAACATCACTATGGACTTTGTCACAGGACTTCCTAAAACATCAAAAGGCAATAATGCTATCTAGGTCATAGTTGATAGTCTTACAAATTCTACACACTTCATTGCTATTAGAGAGTATTTCTCTCTAGATCAGCTTACCAGGATATATGTAAAGGAAGTGGTAAGATTGCATTGAGTACCACTTTCTATTATATCTGATCGGGATCCGAGATTTACCTCGAAGTTCTGGCAAAGTCTTCAGCATACTCTGGATACAGAGTTGAGTTTTAGCACTGCTTATCATCCTCAGATAGACGGTCAGTCTGAGAGAACAATTCAAACCATAGAAGATATGTTGAGAGCTTGCTCTATGGATTTTAATTGAGGTTGGGATCAACACCTAACTTTGGTGGAATTTTCTTATAATAATAGCTTTCACTCCAGTATTCAGATGGCTCCTTATGAAGCTCTCTATGGAAAGAAATGCAGGACTCGAACTTGCTGGGATGATGTTGGGGAAGGAAATCTATTAGGACCTGATCTCGTTGATGAAATGGCAGAAAATGTCAGATCTATTCAACAACACATAAGAGCAGCTCAGAGTCGACAGAAAAGTTATGCCGACTACCGAAGAAAAGACCTAGAGTTTGAAGTGGGCGATAAAGTGTTCTTACGAATATCTCCTTGGAAGAGGGTTATGAGATTTGGAAAGAAGGGGAAGTTGAGCCCTAGATATATCAGTGATTTAGAAATACTGGATCGTGTTGGAAAGGTAGCTTACCGATTGGCGCTTCCACCGAATCTCTCTCAAGTTCACGATGTGTTCCATGTATCTCCCCTGAGAAAGTACATACCTGATCTTTCACATGTACTCAACACAGAAGTTGTACCGCTGGAGCAAGATCTTTCTTATAAAGAAGAACCGATAGAGATTCTGGATCGTAGCGAAAAAGTCCTACGAAATAAGACCACTTGAATGGTGAAATATTTATGGAGGAAACACCAACTTGAAGAAGCTACATAGGAGCTTGAGGATATGATGAGGGAGATGTATCCTCGTCTATTTGTTACAAAGTGACGAATTTCGAGGGCAAAATTTTTTTTAAGGGGGCTAGAATGTAACACCCGATATTTTTATGAGTAATATTTTGTTTTTAGGTTATATATATATCATCAAAAGAATCTTTCACTACACACTAGCTTGGCTTACTTTACACGCAATCGCGACCTTCCTCGATAGCTTGCGTTGTACGCAATACCGAGTTTCACTAAATGACGATATGTTATTAAAATATTATTTAAAATAGCCGTTATGAATAGTAATAACCACTTTTTGAAAATTTATCTTTCAAAATGGACCTCATTTTTGGATTCGGAATACCGAAATTAGCCTAGGGTGAAATTTTGGTATTTTTCAGAAAACTTTCAATTTTTGATGAATAGTGAAACCACTAAGTGGTAGGTTAAAAACTGAATTTTGCATAAAACGTAATTTTACCGCATCTGTGAATGGAATTTCCAAAATCCGACAGACACGGTTGATATCAGTAAGTAAAATGTGGTTCAATGAGATAAAAATAATTTTTTGGTGAATAGTAACTTTTTACTTTTTTTACCACGATTAATAGTAAATAGGGTAACTAAGGGTAAATATGATATTAATATTACCCTAACACATGTCCTAAATATATTGGATAAGTGTAATTCGACCAAAAACAACCTTATGAATATAATATGACCATTTAGGTCCACTAGGATTAGATTTTGACATTTAATATTATTTTATTTAATGATTTGTTAAAATAGATAAAATCAAAGTTTAATAACTAAAACATTTTTAATATGGGGTTATACATAAGCTAAATTCGACTATAAATATTCATTAGAAAGATACAGAGATTTCCTGCATAATGATATTGTATTTATAATTTTTAGACATTAAATAAATTAATTTATTTATGACACAACGATGATGCAGTAATTACCCTTTTAAGGAAATGTTAACATAATTGATGTTATAAATGCTCAAATAAATGTAATTTGAGACTTTTTTTGAATTCCACTAATTTTCTAGGTTATTATGATATATTAGTGTTGATTTAATCAACTTTTTTTGAACATATAATTCTGTTATGACTTTCACAAAAATTATATATCAAATAGTGTCAAAATTGACACAAAATAGTTTTTAAATCAAATATTATATTATTAATTGTTATTTTATTACTAAAAATCTAAGGTTCGGACAAATTACTTATATAAGGATATATATATTAATAATAAACTACTTGGGATTCGTTTGGCATGTTATAGTACGTGTATTAACCATATAGTGTAAGAAAACAAAAAGTCACGGTAAAAGGTAAATTATTTAACTTACAGTTAAATGTAATTGATAAGGTTATAATAATAACCTAAACTTGTAAAAATCCTATAGGTTGATAGTATTTTAACCCATCCCCACTTTACCTTCTAAATAAGACCCTTTGGAACAATTATAAACAGATTTTGACTTTAATATAAAATAATATTTTGAGATATTCCTAAAGTGCCCCTCTCCTCCCTTGTAAAAGGGCACCTCCTCCCCCTCCTCCTCACACCAATTTGAGCACTCAACCTCAGACAACCCCTGAAAAAATCCCCTATCCACTACCCTAGAATAATCCTAGAGGTCCTGGTCTTCTTCAATGACCAATCTTAGTTCCCTATGTGGAGGATTCAAAGAGGCGTTTCAAAGAAGAGGTAATATCCATTACCGATTTTTAAATTTCTTTCTTTTTCAACTTCTTGTTCTTTAGTTGTTTCATGATAAAGTAATAACATCATTATTACTTACATACTGATATTTTATTATAAATATGAAACAAACCTAAATCAACTTCTATCCACCCTACGGAATAATGAAATCATCGCACGTGCGTACGTACAGAATATCGTCTCCACGCCGTGGTGTAATCTATTTTCCACCATCACCTTACAAGAATGGGAATAATGGTGTAATTAGTAACTATATATGATTATTATAAAGTGATATTGATACTGAAATAGTATAAATACACTTAAATACAATTCCACGATCATGGGAACAATATCATCGCTCGTGCGTACGTACGGAATACCGTCTCCACGATGTGATGCGACTCGTTCTACATGATCATCATTACATAGTAATTATATAAATGAATTGAATGAATAAATATGATATCTGTTTCACTAAGACCATTCTGGATATAAGGTATCTATAACCTTAAAAGAATAATAAGAATTTATTCGGCAAAACACGCATAAGAACAAAAGGCAATAAAGACCCGAGTAACAAGTAACAATGAAATATTACTAATAAGAAGCTAAGAATATGACCATATATGATATCATATCAATATATATGATTCTGGAATAAGTCAATAACATTATTTAAACCATTATACAGGAGCTTCGGACACGTACAAAGCAAATTGGACCTATGGTAAGGGAAATATCACAATCTCATTTTTATCCGAGATTGTTTATACATTGGCATTTACTGGGGTGCATTTTATCATCCACATTCATGTTTCCTCGATATGAAATATTATTTACATCCACCTACAATGGTTTAAATAAAATTTTACCCTTCGGTGTGTTTTTAGTAAAAAGGAATCTTTTGTCGTTTTTCATACGAGGTACTTTTTTGCCTTTTCCGGCAAAAGTATGAGAAGGATGTTTTTTTAACTTATACGGCATGAATGGATTTTTAAAACATTATTTCCAAGAAGCTTCCTTTAAAAGTTTTCAAGAATATTTTTAATCAACTTCTTTTAGATTAAAATTATATGACATGTTAAGAGAGGAAAAATGTATTTGAAGTAGAAAGGATATTTTCTTCAAGAATGGAGTTCAAATGTTTTATCAAAATTATTTTCCATCTAAGATAACATAGGGTTCTGTATTTATACCTATTATTACATTGATTTGATTATGTTTTGAGGAAATTATTTTTATGAAGTCATTTACCTTATATGATTTGTTTTATGATGTCATGATGTTTCAAGAATCCCATTTTTATTACATGTGTTATGCGATGATGTATGATTTATGATTATGTGGCACACATAAGAAAGGATTCATTATAAGATGGGTGAGACCTATATCTCCCTCCAATTCATTAGGTAAAGATTTATATCTCATGATATAGAGATGGTTGGAATAGAAGGTTATTTCGGTTCAGTGATACAGGCTCAAATGAGGAGTGAACTCGGTTCAGAAATGGACTTTTGTCTGCTAAGATAGTCTTGGAAATGAGTCATGACTAACAAGAAATGATTTTACATGATTATGTGTGCATGCCACAAAGTTTCAAGTTTTATGTTATGATTATGGGGATCTCATTTTCACTTCTATGATTTATTCCATGTTAAGATATTATGATCTCTTTTACAGGTTATGATTTTCAAAAAGATATGATATGATTTTTATTTCCTTTATTTTCCTTTGCTGAGAATTTGAGCTCACCCTTTTTGTATGTTTTCTTTTCCCCAGGTCAAGACGATGGATATTAAGTAGAATATGCTAAAAGGGACCCTAGATATGATGAAATAAATGGGAGACATTGTAGAAGATTTATGAACCAGTTGTTTATTTTCCCAGTTTCTAAAGACACAATACATATACAGTCCTTTGTGGTTTTGTCATATGTTGTAATAAGTGTGCTTCAATTTTGAAGTATTAACAATGTATATAAAGTATGGTTCTTTATACAAACTACCATAAAAACTACAGAATGTTAAAGTGTATAGAAAAATTATTCTATGGTAGAATTAATATCACAGAAATATGTTATATAATGTATGAAAATATTATATTCATAAATCATAATCATCATGCAATAATATAATATTAATATTATGTCATTCTTTATTAAAACATGGTGTTGTATGTAATGTAACCCATCAAAGTAGATAAATATATTCAGTAACATATAATAAAATTATTATTGTATTACTATTCTAGTCCAACTTTATAGGTAACTCATTTCCCATATTTGTTAATATTGGTAGATTAATACTTCCTATCACAATGATCAATTGTTTTTAGATTTAGTAAAACGATCTTAATAGTTGAAAAAAGTTTTCAACTTTTTAGATATAGAAATTATTCCCAATGACAATTCAATAAATTAAAAAAAATTAATTAATTTTCAATATAATGTATTTTGTAGAGGATATAACCATAACAATTAAGGTGTATAATGATAAAATCTTTAAAATATGTCTTCTTAAGGAAGAAATTATTCTCATAAGTGATAGATATAACTCTTCAACATGGGGTGGACACGATGGGGTGGGAGGAAAGACTAAGAAATTATGATGTCTTGTTTTAGTGACCCACTCTATATAATGATGGTTTAATTTTTATTAAAGTATATGGTAGATGATTGATGTTTAAAAACGTGGGTTAGAAACAAGAGTTTCCATAAAAAGGGATATTATATTTTAATATTTAGTATGATTAGGGATTAGACATCTTGGGACCACTTCCATCGCCATATGGCAATGAATATATTAATGGTTTTATAAACTATGATTTTTACATGGTTGAGGTAGTTTCACTTCCCAAAAACCTCATTATTTGTTTTTTATAAAGAATATATTATCCTTTATTAGGGTAAAAATGGAATTCATCACTAATAATGGTACACTATTTACGAATTATATGTTCTTATAATTTATTAAAAAATATAGTGATTACCATATAACTATAACTAAATATTTCCTATAGAATATTTTTCAATCAAAAATTTCAAACAAAGTGTAAAAAATAGAAATACTTGTGTCTAGCACTAGAAATTGATATTATGTAAATATGGATGAGTTTGTGTGGGACTATAAGAGAATATATAATACATCCATTGGAATTTATCATAATATACGTCAATTTGGGATGATAAATCACATTCTTTTTGAGTTTCATAACATTTTTTTTCATTTATTAGATAACAAAACTATGATTTTATGATTTTTTGGAAGAATAAGGATTTTTGAGTTGAATGAACATGAAGAGATTATAGAAGTTTCTATTAAAAAATCATAATTTTTTAGGATATAAATAACTACATTAATGAATCTATTATTAAAGATATAATTTTTTTTGGTTGGTCATAGATTCATTCATTTCAACTATAAGTTTATTCATCTTCCATGTAAATAGAAAAGTATGTGGTCAGATCCCTCCAATGATTTGAGAGTGTTGATAAATGGAGTAGCTAAGCTAGTTATAAAAGATAATAAACCAATATTATTTAATTTTTATAAATATAAACATTATATTAATTCTCATCACAATATCATGGTAGTAATATTATTTCATGAAGGCTAAACTCGCATTGAGTATAACTGATGTTTATAAACATGACACTTTTTCTGATCCAACTTATCAACCCCTTTGTCAGTAAATTATTTAAAAAATATATTTTTCCTTTATATGTAGTTCATGTTGTTGTTAATCAGGGATTTATCAAAATTTTCATCATATTCTTTATTTCTATGAGGATATCAAATTTTTCATTTAACATTTACTATTTTCAATGTGGTTGGTATACTATAATACATAGTAGATATACACATTCTATTGGGAATTATATTGCTATGAGATGTGTGGAGTTGATCCGATCATATATTTTATAATTCTACATCTCAATTAATGTAAAAAAAGATCTTAATCCTTGATAATTCATGATAAAACATTCCATAAACTCAACTATGGATTCATTTTATTTAAATCTGTAACTTGTGTTATATTGTGTGGAATATGTATTATTCAATAGGATATTATACTATGTATATAGGGTTGTATTTCTGCTATAATAGAAACAAATTAATTTTTAATAAACAATGTGATACAACATCAATATTTAGAGTATTTGAAAATTAAATTATTCACTTTTTTGCTCATTCAATTTATGATGCACAAGTAGATAAGAAATATGTCTGGTTTGTTCCAATCTTATTTGTGAGTAAAATTAAAAATATATATACCTGATAGATATGGTGTTTGATTTTCTAAATTATATGTTTTCGAAAATCCTATTGAAATAAATTACAGAACCATCTTATAGCCCATAAATATCATCTAGATTCCCTGTTTAACTTTTTTGTTGATCATTATTTAGAGATGATATATATTGGAGCTTCATTGAATTTTTTATTCTATTCATAGAGTAAAAATCATATGATTTTGAAAAAAAACTTTATTTCTAAATATATGTGGAAAAATATTTTGAATCATCTTTAAACTCATTCAACATTCTATGAGAAATTTAATTAAAAATCATTTTCTAACAACATGATGTTGAATGCTTATTCTACCATTTCATTCATAATTATAGAAATGTTGTTTTTTATATTTGGGAGAGGTTTAGAAATTATGATTAACTATATATCATTATAGTAAAAATCAAAAAAAATCTATTAATAATATTCTAAAATAGATGTTATTCATCATTAATTCAATTACATTGTGGTTTAAATGTTTTCTGATTTATGAGATCTGATTTTCCATGTTTTAGAGGTTATTATTTCTGTTTACCCCATGTATTTAATTATTTTCATAATTTTTCCCACATAAAATTTTATTATCAAACACTTTTAGTATAATTTATAATAATCATTTTATTTAAGATTATTATTGGGTTTTAAATTTATATGTGTTTCATGTAAATGAGATATTAAATGAAAATCATAATCTAGGATGAAATCTATCTCTTACTTTTTCTTCTTCTACTATAGATTTTTATTTGTAACAATAATTATTTATCCCTTCTAATACACGATATCAATTAATTATTATGATATCTTATTTTATGTCTGTATTTACACAAAGGTCTAATGTGAAGTATGTATATTTATGTTAAAAAAATGTTATTCTATTTTAAACACTTTCCAAATATGTATAATAATATTTTTTTTATTATAATGAAACAATATTTTGACTAAAAATTTATTTTTAAATCAAAAACAACTTTTTTATATGAATGATTATGTGGGGTATAAAACTTTTTAAAACATGTTATTGGTGGAACATCACCTCCCCCCCCCATGAGATTTATTTTCACTAATAGTGTTTTTAGAATTTTGTGTTTTATACAATTAAAAATTTCTATGTTTTTCTCAATTTAATGTTTCTTTATATATAAAAAAGTTTCCTCATTATAATTAGGACATTAATATATTTATAGTGATATAAGAGCGCATTAAATGTATTATTAATGAATATTCAATTTTATCTGTTGAAGCTTATTTTTTTATTGAATATTTTTATTATTATTACTGTTTGGGATCCAAATATATTTAAAAGTCATTATACTTAATTTATATACTTTTAGGAAATACTTTTTTCATTGATATTCATAAAAAAATTATATGGAATAATTTATTATAAGTGAATATTTTACTATTGGAATTTTTATCAGCATTTCCATTGATTTTTTCTTCAATATCCTTAAATGGAATTCAATTTTTATTTTGTTTCTTTAATCTAGTAATTAATTGAATTTTTTTAATTATACTTCTTGATTTTTTAAATCATTATTTGTTTTTAATTATATTATGTACATATTTTCACATATTGAAAAATATATTTTGCTGCTTTCTACATAAGGGTTGTATAATTATATCATGATTAACGGAGTAGAATAAATGGTTGTTCTTACAAATAAAGCTATTGTGGAATTATATTGTGATGAGGAAGGAAAAAGTGACAATGTATCTCCCAATTGACTGGATGAGATTTAATAATACACGTCTGATAATTCCAAATAACTATGTATCATTTAACACATGGAATATATATATATATATATATATATATTCAAATTAAAATATTTTGATAGGTTTTGATACACACAACTTTGAGTCTATATGTACCATAATTCAGTATATCATTAAAATCTTGTCATTGAATTTAAGGGTATTAATATGATTAAATAATTTTTTTAAAATTTATTTATAAGATATTAGGCTTGCTATCAATTTATTATAAATGATAAAACAATTGATGGTAAACGATGTATTTTATAGATAATTTTTTATTCCTATAATGTGATTTTATAATATTAAATTAAATTGATTAGAATTGGTGACATATTTTAATGAAATGTATATAATATATATCCAATATTAAGTTTTAACTTTCATATAATATTTGATTAAAATGTGATAATAATAAATAAATTATTATTCACAAAGATGTATTTTAATAGAAACATGTTTCTGTCACATTTTATGCACTTATTTAAAAATGATTTCTTCCACTTATAGAAATTTAATAAGAAAAATTAAATTAAATATTTATATTTTTGAGGGTCATATGTTTTTAAATATTACCTTTTTAATTTTTTTTCCAATATGAATGTTTTCCATCGTGAATTTTTATCGCCTGGGTTCGGGTAAACCAAGTAAAATTATATTAAAACATTGTGATCCGGCTTTAAAATTCCATCAACAATTACCCTTGTCCTATTGGATGTGCATATTTTGTCATTTTCCATCTATTTATTAAATATATGGTCCCTTAGTGTCATATTTCTATGATTATGTCCTTTGTTTTACTTAAAGAAAAATAATAAAAATAAATTGTCACTCTCGTGACATTACTATGTATAAAATTTTTATATATGGATAAAAAATTGGATATGTTTGGTTATTAATGTTAATTTAATACATCAATTATTATTTTCATGATGAAAACTTATTTATAATATTTTTTTACTATATAATTTCTTTAAAATCATATGCAATGTGAGAAAACTATTTACTAAATTATAAAAAAAGTAAAAATAAATTCTTTTATAAATATTAAAAGTTAGATAGTTTGAGTGAGATATTATGTTCTAGATATTTTTAAGATAATAATAAATATTAGTGTTGTTTAAAATTATTATATTATAATAATATCTTTGACATGTTGTCAGTGACATCAAATTAAATTAATAATTCTAAAAGTAACATTAAAGATATCATATAATGTATAATATTTTACTAAATGATTTAAAATACATAAAAATAATATCATCTTACAGGTCAACTTAATACTATTTAACACATCATTTAGGTTCCATTTCAAATTATAATTTTCATTTATGATATCATTTGTAACCATTTAAAATTTAAATAGTTGTTATCTTTGTTATTGTAAGAAATGGTTCACAAATCCATTAATAAAAAATGAAATATTTTTAACGACAACAAAACCTATCTAGATTTCATTGTCTAATTTTATTATTAACATACCAACTTTTTCTTAAAATTTTTCCCTATGTGGAATTATTTGTAACGACCCGAATCTGGAGCCCCTCCACTGCTGCCCCGTACCCGGTTCGCCACATGACCTCAAGCGCGTTTCCCTAAACTCCATAGGATGCTGACTAGAAGCGAGGTCCTTGGTAAGTTATTGGGTAAACTGTGCCCTCATTCGATAAGGTATACAAGGAAAGAAAAACAATAATAAAAAGCGGAACCAGTAAACAACATGCAACAACTAGAACTCAACAGTGGAAACGATAACTATATAGAAAATGATAATAATGATGCAACAAGTACAAGTATCTATGGAAAACAGCAAACAAAACAACATGCTGAAGTACAACTGAAAAACAGAGTGCAAATGAAACAAGATAAAATCTTCAGCATCGCGAGCCCCAACTCGGTCCCATGATCTCTAGCTCAAGTGCAATCATGAACCTGAAGTAGAAGGGTGCTTGCCCTAATCTATTCCTACAGCAACATAGTCTGCTTGGGCCCAAAAGCATGACCCGAACAGGGTGTGAGATAAAATCCCAATAGGAAATCACCCATAGATTTGAGCCTAATAGTTAATGAAGACATGGCAGTAATAAACAAGATACAGTAAATAGAAAAGCACAAGCAGCTACAATCCACAGTTCTAACAAACAGAGTACACAAGTAAACAGTTTGAAACAAGAAAGAAAAAGGTAACCCTCTGGGTAGATCTCACAGACTAACCCATATGGTTCATCCTATAAGTACCAGCAACCCTCTAGGAGGCACACACAGTCTATCCCCTCTGGTACCGCTATGAAATTAATAGACTCTCTAGGGAAGCACTCATCGTCAATTCCCCCTATAGTCTCGTATCATGCTAATGGCTCTCTGGGGAAGCACTCAACGTCTATTCCCCTTGTGGCCCAGGTCGATGAACTACAGACTCTCTGGGGAAGCACTCATTGTCAATTCCCCCTATGGTCTCGAATCATATTAAAAGACACTTTGGAGAATCCTTTATTTCAATTCTACCTTTTATCTACTACTCTAGGTTCTCACAGTACTGAGTGAAAAAAATAAACATGCATAGTGTGCATGTATTGTCCGAGTAAACCTCAAGAACTACTTGGCTATCATTCTAAGGCTCAATAGCATAATAAAGTAGTAGTTCCACAATCCTACGGCTAGGCATGGAAACTAGAAAAATGCCAAATAGGAAAAACAACATGGAAAAGCAACCTCAGCACAAAATAAATTACTCAACTTACATGAATAAACCTCTAATACAACAATCACGCAAAGCAGGAAAATAGTAGGGGAAAAACAAGAAGCCCACAATTCCCCACCCAACGGAATTTGTGGAATTTTAAAAAAATACTCATCGACATTCAACCGAAAGTCACAAACCACCTACCTCGATCCTAGGAGATAGATATATGTAAACGATGATGACGGATTCCCCTTACAACGACGTAGATCTAAGAAAATGCACAAAATGCTCAACCTACGATAATGTGAAAACCAGGAGGATTCAAGAAACAAGACTCAAGCAGAAGAGAGAGCTCACCGCTGCGATTCCAATGCAATCGACCACGCTCAAATCGGAGAACGGATGAAGAGGTGGAAGCTCATTGAAGATCATGTCGTACGGTCACTCTCGGGTGGACGGAACCTGGAGAAGAAGATGAAATAGTGGGTTCGGTGCGACCCAGGTCCATTTAATGAAAAAAAGAAAAGTACATGGAGTGTAATTTTAGAGTACACTGCTTGTACTGGGTATTTTCCGTACTCGACCAAAATCGGCCTCTACGTCACCCATACACACCGTGTGTGTGTATCGTGCACGACCAACACATGGATTCGAGCCGGGGAAGAGTACAATGCGTGTACTAAGAAAGTACATGGCGTGAACTTCCAAAATTTCCAGAAATTTTGTTTTTCATAAAATCCAGAAAAAGGAAAAGATACCTGAAAAAAATATCTGGGTTCTTACATTATTTATCTTAGAAATGACTTAATTATATTTTAAATTTTACAAATTTAATTTTTTCCTCTCCATAATTAATAAAAGGGAACCCTCCATTGTCATTCATTGCTGCATTTTTATTAAAAGTGAAAACCCACTAATATTGCATGAACATGGGTAAGGCCAGAGATACATAACATGGGACATCTGGAGTAATGGAGATCAAGATGATCTCCCCTAATCAAATTAACAATTTTAGGATTCATTTGAAGAGTACATGAAAAATAGATAATATATGTACATTGAACACCCAACATCGTGGATGAAATATGGTGAGCCACATTGTTTCCCTCATTCCATGTATAAAAAAACTAGATGTTGTTGTTGTCGAGGATGAATTTAAACTTCTTAATAATATAGGAAATTATCCTTGGGGAAGGAATTTTCACATTCATGGAATCATAAATAATCATGGAATTCGTTTCAATCGGATTGAGGGAGATATTCTTCTATACACATAAAATGAAACATGTTTGCATTTCCTTGGCCTCTTCCTGGATAGAACCACTCATCCCATAGTATGCATTATAGGAGAACATGATACTTACCCTAATATGTCATTCCACCCCACCACCTCTAATGACACCCATAATGAATGTTCTTTCAGTACAATGTTTTAAACCCTTTATTAGTTGTAACTAGCATACCCGGTTTACTCTTAAGTATTAAATCATATGCTGCATCACAGAACTGTTCAATTGTATAGTTCTTAGAGATGGAGAATCAAGATAGTTTTTAAGCCACATACCATATTGACCAGCATAGATTTGGTCCTTATAATAATAGACCTTTCTGAGGATTGAATACCTTTAATCTCGGACTTATTCCTGGCATGCTAGATACACTAACAACAAGCATTTAAAATCATAGACCATTCGATTTTTTTTGGACTAGCACCATTCAAACCATGAAATCATGTACTGAGAAATGAAGATTCAACCAGAAATGGAGATAATAACCCAATGAACTCTCTGATGAACCTCTAGAATGACATGGCCCAATCATTCCCAAAGAAGGGATGATTGGAATCCTTCTCTCTATGGAGCTTGAAAAGGTTTCATTTGGAAACCATGTTGATACCCATTTTCCTTACATTTTCATATGTTGGAATAGCTTGGTTTCTTATCCTCCATAAAAGAAAGATAAAAATTGGTATGAATGGTTTTGAACTAGATGAAATTATTCCATGTATCCAATTTCCCTAGGGTAGTAGAAATATGACAAAAATATTTTCTAAAAAATGATTTGGAACTAAAAGTGGTGAAAACACATATGTTATGATCTGAATTTAAAGCAATAATATAAAAATCCACTTTGTTTTCTCATTCATAACGAAATTGATGAAGCATGGATACTCACCGGCCTCCCTGAAAGAAACTGTAGGGCTTGGGATGCTTGAAAAACCAATGATCAAGCCTGTCTAATTGTGATACCAAAAGGATATTTCTATATTACCTATAATCCATCTCGAATGATGTCCAAAATTTGGTGTAATATCATTAATTAGAGACCATAATGGAGATTTATTTTAGTTATTGTTCTCCTCATAACAACAACGTTTATAAGACATAATATTACTGCATAGGGTGTGCTCCCCCACAACCTCCCATTAAATTTTTTCATTCATGAAATGAAAAATATCAACTAGACTCTACACAATTATCCCTCCCACATGAATATTCCTCACCAACCTACCCCATAATACACATACATTTCTCAAGATAAATCATCTCATATAAAACCTGTCAAAAAAATTTCAATGGAAGAGAAAACCTCGTTAGGGATTTTTCTAGGAGAAATAGCGTGAATATAAATTCCAGATAAAAAATTGTTGATTAATGTTATCTGACCTCCACAGGATAAAAAATAATTTATCCGATTAAGATCTATAATTATAATATTGTTCACTAGGTATTAAATGTATTCAATTTTAATTAAACTAGGGGAAATAAGAGATCAAATATAATCCATAAAAATGAACCCCTTTACATATACAGTTTATTGAATAATTAAGATGTTAGAATGGTACCACATTTGACTGAGATATAAAGGTTTCTCATAAATCTATTAATCCTCTACCAACTCCAAAATCTATAATCATCTAGGATCCTAATTAAAACATCAATTGATCGGCCACTGACATTAATGAAAATTAATGTATCATATGCAAACATCGAGTGAGTTAACAAAATCTGGTTCGTTTTCCTATGGTATGGAAGGATGAATTTTTTCGATTTTTTTTAATATTATAGACTAAGATGAGTTTCATGAGAAAAAAATGTGTTGATGAGATGGGATCCCCTTGTTTATCCCCAAAGGAATACATGAAGATGTCATAGGTTTTACTAATAAAAGAAACTGCCATCGAGGAAGATCTAAAACATCCAAAAATTATATTTGAAGCCCAAGGGGAGAGACCCATACATTTGAGCACACTTTGGATGAAACCCCTATTCCATTCTATTATAATATTTATTCAAATATAATTTCAAATCCATGTTTGATCCATATGTTTTAAAGATGATATCATGGTCATTTCATTATCCAAGGAAACTACTCCCAAAATAGTCTTTCCCTTAACAAAAACATGCCGCTCTAAAGACACCCACTAAATAACATATATGTATGTATATGAGTTGATAATATTTGAGAAGATATTTTAAGGGAAATTACTTATGCTGATTGGTTTGTAGTCATGAATGGTGCTGGATGTTTGACCTTCAGAAGCATAACTAGAGTAGTTGCACCTGCCACTCTTTGTATTGAACCATGTAGAAAAAAAGCATGGATAGACATGATAGAATCTACTATTAAAACCTCACATGACTCTTTGTAGAACGAGAAAAGAAATCAGTTAGGGCCCAAGGAACTCTATCGGTTAGGTTACATCAGAGAATTATGAATTTATTTCCTATTCGAAATTGATTCCATAAAATTATTATCATAGATAGACATTATATTAGTGATATCTTAAAATATATTTGCATTCCCACTTGGATATCCATTATATATTAGGATCAGTATGTACATTTTTGAAGAATGAAAAGTACAAAGTTCCAACCACATATTTGTCATCTGAGTATGATCCATCTTCAAGAATTATTTTTTTGACAGTCCTTCTTCATTCTTTAATACAGGCATGGAAATAGGATGAGTTTCTATCTCCTTCATAAAGACATTTCAACGTCGCTTTTTCCCAATCAATAAGTCCCTATTTCAGGATTAGGTCTTCCATATCAGTTTTCTTATGTAAAATATTCATAAAGACACTATCATACGATCTATCTTCTAGACTTCTTTCCATACATCAAACCTCATGTTTATGTAATTATAGGTCCTAGTTAATGGGAAAAGGATCATTTACCAGGAATAAATATTTTGATTGAGACATCTCATCTTATTATGAATGGACACTAAAGATTATCCTTGAACTGGTTCATCCCAAAAATCCTTGACAAGACGGTGGTATTCATGCATACCCTTCTAGAAAGAACAGTAATGAAAACATGCATTGCCACCCTGCCTAAAATATAGAGACACAAGTAAATGTATGAGGTTCGAGACTCCATGAATAATATGGTGCACTATATAATTGAGGAACCTAGATACTGAATGAATGTTAGAAAGACACCAATTAATATGACTTGAAAAACATTGAATCCCTTTTATATTATTACACCACGTAAAGTTATCCCCAAAATAACACATATCAAGAAGCCACATCCCATCCATAAACCGAATGAAAGGTGTTCTTTTTGAATGCAGGGATTCACCCAATCCTCTCTTCTCATCTAGATCTGCATTTATATTTAAATCCATTCCTATAATCTAAGGGTGTTCGTCCAGATCAAAAGTATTTATATCTTACAACAGTCCTTCTCTATTTTGAGCATAAAAATTTCTACAAACAAATAACATAAAAATATATTCCACACTCACATTAATATTCACCATAATATTCTGATCACCATCCTTAACTAGATCCACTAACAATTCTTTATTCTAGAATATTAATATATGTAGTTTTTATGGGTATTCATGCATGTTTGGATTATTTTTCATTTCACTAATAAAATCATTGATCTCATTCATGTTATATTTTTTCTCAAGAATATAAGTATCATGAACATTATATTTTTTCATTTCCTCAGCCCCAAAATCTATCTTCACCTACGAACTAATTCCATAAGTGTTCAATATTATAAACATAATCATTGGAGTAGTTTCGGCCTGGTTTGGGCCCCATGCATCCTGGTCAGACTAGAATGGGTGGATTGATACTCTTGAATAAATCATATATTTTCCCTTTTACAAACTCTAGTATCTTTGGACGAGATATGATTGATTGGAGAAGTCTATATTACAGAAATTTGATAAATATTTCCTCTCATCTTTCTTGAAGATAGTCGATTATAATGGTTCTTATAAACTGGTCTAACCAAAAGATTTTGCAATAATATATATGAGTATCATTGGGGGATGGATATATCTATGAGATATGACACATACCATATTTAGTTATCCTCTAAAGGTAATTTTATACATATATCCCTGTAAATATATATGGACTGATATTCAAAACCCATCTCAATGTGGTTAGATGCTGTAGAGAGTAATGCTTAATATAGCAGAGTGAAAAAACTCAAGGAACTATGTAAAGAAAATAATATCTTGAATAATCCCTCCCATGAAATCATTATTCCATGAAAATTAATAGAAAACAAGTAAAAAACCTCTCAACAATGTTGGCCAAAAAATTTCTCCTCAAACAGGAAATAATTACTCAAGGACAAAGGAGAATCATTATAAACTAGAAACACATCCCTGGGGGGCCTATCAGCACCTAAAATATCATCTCTTGGGTTGGGTACTTTCTCAGGAGCACTAAAAAAACCTCAGATTCCCCGACCCCATTATCTGGAGTATGTCTTGGTTACCTAATCCCACATCACTGTTTCCTAGATACCTTCATCAATTGAACTATAAGAAGCAATGTGAATAGTACATGGTAAGCACCAGATAAACAAATTCTTGATTCTCAGAAAGCATATCCTTTACTTTTAGAGATATCCTATCAAAGAGAGGCATAGAAAGATCAAATTCAGCACAAATACGTGCAATCGAAACATCTACACAACAATGGATATTATAATATGAATAATGAAAACTCTGAATAGAATCCCCAAAAACATTTAGAATTGATCCCTTATGCAATGGAAGGGGAAACCTGGCATGGAGATCCCCACACCTGTATATGGGAATTCCCTACCTCTGTGAACATCAACTGACCATCGATCCAAATTGAATCTTCCTCAAACCATGATGAAAGGATATTTTCACCATGTGTGAATAAAGTTCTACTTTAAAGAGAAGAATAAGAATAAAGAAAAACTGGTGAAATGATGAAACTTTAACCAAGAATAATAGGCCATGAGAATCCACGAACTTCTTGAAAATAGAGAGAGGTGGATTTTATAAGACAATACATGCAACAAGAGTCGATTTGAGATAAAAAATCACTTTGGCATAAGCCTGTTACTGGAATTCCGCTATAAATACAAAATAATCCATACAAACTATCAGTATTATTGATTAGATCATATGAAATCTATTGAAACATGAACCCTAGGGCAGGCCACATATGGCATCCTTGAATGATAATGGATTGCGACCATCCACAGATGGGTAATGATGAAACAGTTGGGAGGCACCATGATCAAAGGGTGTCAACGTCAGAAACATGGCATGAATGATACTCTCAACTAGAGCAGCTATTTCAACTTATGTGGGTGATGGCATGTGGTTACTCAATCTAAAATTCATGATTTACCCCTCATTTTTTCTTATCACTTTGATCCTTCTAGATCAAATAAACCATAACCATATCTCATACAACCTTATATAAAAATTATTTTCATGTTATTATCTTATTAAAAAACATTCTAATGGCCCTTTGGAAAGAATCTAAAAGATGCCAACTGATAGATAGGTAATTATCTTACCCAGCTTCTTTAATTTTCATTCTTATTATACTTCATTTAATTATGTGTTATTCATTATAAATATTAAAAAAATTATTAGTAATATACTTAAATCTTATTTGGATCATGGTATCCCAATTATCCACATTCTTTCTCATCAAATTTGAACTGAATGTATTGCTCATTTATATTTATTGCTTACTGTCTTCACATAGAGATACAATTAACTTCAAATCACCCTTTTTTATGGCTGATAATTTGTGATGGATTTAATTTTATATATTATTTTTTTGAAGGAATTATACCATTTTAATATAAATATCATATCTACATTCTTACCTTCCACTCTGTTGGAAGGTGATGACACTACTCTATTGTACCTTCAATCTACCACCTCATTGAAGTGATGTAATTTTTTTAATTTCTATCTATCTTGGATGGTAATAAAGATTCAATTAATGAATATATAACATTGATATGATATAATATTGTTTCTAGATGTATGTTATTATATATATTTCATTCGTTTCATCCATTGAAAAGTGAAAAATGTATGCATGAGTACATAAAACCTATTCTGTCCATAAAAATTGTTATCAATATTTATAAATATATCATTTATGGATAAATCTATACATATATATATATTATTTATATTATATATATTTTAATTATAATTGTTTAGATGATGGAGAAAATATCAATATATAAGTACCAGTGATGTTAAATAATGTCATGCATGAAAAATGATTCACTTTTCATCGAAAACAATCATTTTAATAAAAAAATATTAATTGATTAGTTATATGATGTCATAACTAAATCATTAATAATATAATAGATATTGGTATGTTTCTAAAATAAATGTAAAATATATTTATATTTATTACACAGAAGGATTCAATTCATATAAATAATGAAAAGACTTTTGATTGGCTATTTGTGTTTCGGTCCCATTTTAATCAGGATTGTTTACCTTTGATGAAATTATATGACCCTTATGTAAAAAACCTCTAATTTTAATTTGAAATTTATTATTTATATATAGGAAATTTTTACTTTAATTTTAATTTCTTTAACAAAATAAAATATTTACATATTGTTTATTTTAAGAACTACCTTTCTTTTTCTCTTCGATCAAAAAAATCGGTTCACCCATACCAATGTTTTCTAAAAATAATTTCCAGAATTTGTTAATATAATCATATTGAAATAATTTCATGTTGTAATGACATCTTAATGAATTAAATGTTCCTTTAAAACATTCCAATTTTATTTTTATCTAAAACTATTTTTAAAATATTTCAAAAATATCTATTTCTAAATATGTGGTTTAAAAGTGAAAAGGTTAATTTCTTCAAGAAATATTATAGTCGTTAATTTAAATAATTTTTAATCTATTATAACGACAATTAATGATCATTATGACTCACTGGGAATATGATCCAATTACACCATCATAAATATTTATCTAAATGGTTAATGATTATTACAATGAGATATTTACAAAAAACCCTTACATTATATGGTTTATGCAATGGGAAATTTATGAGAATTTATGTACCTTTTAATAATTGTATAGGTTATGATTTGATGATGTGATTAATGTTTGGGAAATTTTTTCAAAAACACCATTGATTTTCAATATATAATTGGTGATCAAATAATTATATTACCCCCTAATGCATTCAGATATGTTTTTTATCTAAGGAGAAATTCATTGGAAAATAGGCGATGTTCTTGCCCCACTATATGAAATAAGTCAATGTTCTTGATCCCCTATGGAAAAAATTTATTTTCTTGATCCACTAAAGGAAATAGGCAATGAATATCGATTCATGATGATTTGATAGAATTAATAGTTTACCTTGATATATGAAATAGTTTTTATACCGATGATAGTGTAATAATTTTATGACATGAAAATATGGTTCAAAATTGATTTATAAATATTTATCAATCTTATGATTGATTTATTTTTTTAAAAAATGTTATATACCATGACTCATGTTTATGATCTTTCAAATACTGTGTACGGTGATTGTATGTTATGGTCATGATCTAAAACCCCTTTTTTAGTCTTATTCTTCCATATAATCATCGATTGATTTCTCTCATGTTTACCATCACATAACATCTGAGATAACCCTTTGTTATATTTTCTTTCCCAATGTCATATATAATGGATTAAAAAGTTTATTTCAAAAAGAGTATAAAGTATGACGACCATTATTTGATATGATGAATGATATTTCAAAATACTAATTTTATGTATCTAGTATCCAAAGATACTAAAATATCAATGTTCTAGAAATTATAAAATTATTATATCTAGAATATTCATCTAAAATGATGTAACATTTATATATAAAATCTCGTGGACATTGTAATTGGTACCATAATGCGGTTTTTAATCATTGGATATTCGGATTTGGGAATATTAGACAGAGAACCCTAGTGATAAATTTATGTATCAAATAACATCATAATATTTTTTAATGACCATTGATAAACTAGGATAAATATATTGTTTCATAGATTCAGTTGATGGTTTCATGATATAGATATCCTTTGAATGATATTTTTGAATTATTTGACTTCTCAGTCTGATTATTTTATATTGATGAATATAATTTTTTTAAGTGTTATATAATGAATGAAACCATAAAAAATCATTCTATCAATTACTATGATGGACAATGCCATTATTTTTCACATTATAAACCATTTGATATAGAAGATAGACTATAGAATATTTTTTCCATGACCCTACTACAATCTAAGGACATGAATCACCATGAGATTCCAAATAATCAAATGTGGGAAAAAATTATTGTTTAATTAATTATAAGAAAAGATACACCTTCTCTTAGTGGGTGTTCTGATCCACAACGGGCCGAGCGATGGATGAAAAACATTGAGAATGTATTTATTGTTACCTCATTCTTAGAACATGAAAAACCTATCCTAGATATTTATCATCATGAAGGTGGAGTATATTAAAGGTGTAAGATTAATAATAAAATGATTCAATATGAACAAATTTAATCCTTTTTGGGTTATCTTTAGATGATTATTACTTTTAATTAAATCACATATATTCAAAGTAAAAAAGATGGTTTAGTAATCCCTTAGGCTTAAGAAAAAGGTTGATAAATCCATTTTTGTATAGTAAAAAATCATGAAAAAACATTTGATTAATGATTATAGTTTAATCATTACAATTGAAAGATAAATTTATATAATAATTATTTGTATTACCCCAATAATTTACCATATTTTCCATTAGATTTAGTTGATAACCTTACAAGATACACAACACCCGATTAAAACAAAACACTACTTTGTAAACTTTTTCATATTAAATTAAATTGTAACACTATTAGGAATTCAATATAGTAAATGTGAATAGTATATGTCCATCAAATTTTTTTTACACTCATCTAATATATTGTATAGGAATATGATATGAAAACCTCTTCATTACAAATAATTTACTATACTTATATAAAGGTAGTTTATCATGCTTTTAATATAGAACAAATATTAAATATAATTTTGACCCATTTATAAATTTATTATTTAAAAAAATATATTTTTTTTGGAACATAAAAATTATCTAATATTATATTTTTGGTGTTTTCTATGATGTTTCATTTTTTAATGAATTGGGAAAAATAATGAATTTAAATCAAATCTGAATTTTCATCTAATTTTTTAATAAGGTTAAATGAAATTTTAAATTGCATTAAAAGATTAATTATATAATATTTTTATAAATTAATCCAATTTCGGTAATTAGAATCAATTTGAATTTTTAATTTACTATAAAAACATATAAAACCATTGAATATTTTTACATTAAAACCCCGCATTGTCGTACTGTACATGGGATTAAATTTAAATTAATTTATTCTACTTCCATGTTTAAAAAATTTTAAAATTGATTAAATATTTGGATTCAAAATAATATATACTTTCTAATATGGTCAAATTTTTTTGATTTATTAATGAATTTAATTAAAAATAGTTACAACGATTAAGGTAAAATCCGTCATAATAAGCGAATGAACATTGATATTAAGAGACCATATAACCTAGAAACATGTCAAAGATCCATTTTCATGCCATATTTATACCCTAAAACCCCTTTTATATAATTTTGAAATTATCAGAGAAAATTTACGTGGGATTTTTTTTGAGGAATTCCTTTTCCCAAAATTTACAACAATGTCACTCATTCTCCACTATAAAAATGCCTCCGCCCAACCCACATCTTCAAACATCTTAAGAAACACTAGATAAACCTGGATATTACAAAATAAATAATAATAAAATTCATCACTTCATTATATAATCCCCCTCTTGGTAATAAATCCATCCAAATAATTCCTTTTCTACAAACCGGAATGAGTTATCCGGTTAATAGGTAACATCTTTCCTCAAGGCCTTCAATTTTACTTCTATTTATTGATCCTTAAAATATTCTTATTGAATTATAATACTACTAAACCAGTACCTTTAATATTATGAGATGTTTTTTTTGTAGAGCGTTCTACTTACACATACACATACTTCTATCTAATGTGTAACGAACATACTATTTATGTGTAAGGTGAACTACCACCCACCTAAATGACGATTACTAGTTTTTCCATGATTCTTAATTTTTTACTTTACCAACTATCATGGTGGAAATTATAATGATAAATATGACAATATATGATATATTTAATATTAATTAGTTCTTCAAACTTAATTAATTATTTTATATCACATAACAATATACATTATATTTTATGTAAATATGATTACAGTATCTGTGCATGTGTTGACTACCACCTCCTTAGAGTTATGTGACTCATTGACACTATAGATGGAATGTATAAAGGAGAGTTTTAATCATCCAATTTAACATATATAACATATATATGATACTAAAATTATAATATAAATATATGTTATTTAATTTTCATTCTATTAATACAACAATGCAATGAAAGTACTGTTCATGAGTATGAACGACCTACCCTCCCCATGAACAATGAAATTTATTTCATATCTTCAAATATAATGGGAGTTTATAAATATATACGTACTAAATATATATGATAATTATGTTATGAATTATATTCTTCATTTAATTAAATTTTGATCAATGTAATAGGAATGTTAAATAACAAGTCAAAACATACTTCAGAAAACTGGGCAATTAACACCCAAAATAGTGAATATAATGAAATATTGTTACGAAATGGTAATATGATATCATAAGAAGATGATATATTATATTATAAAGATGGTTATTGTTCTATTATAAGTTGGTAATATATTTTAAATAACTATATAAAAGGATAATGGCCACAATGAAAAAGGAAAGTTAATGTAAGTGATTCTTGACTCACTTTCCATTCCTTGAAGCATATTCTATTAACACCACTTTTTTTGGTTGTGTAACTACTACCTGTATTGATATAATATATAATTAATTAATTTATATTCATGGTATTTAAATATTTCATTTGACTGTGTCTTCCAATTCACATGCTACCATATTGGTAATGGATTCCATCTCAATTTTAATTACATTGAGACTTACTATTATTATAAAAAAAATTCACATTTATATATAGTGTATATAATACCATTTAACATTTTATATCATTAATATAATTATTCTAAATATATTTACATTTTATTCTAGTTTTTGGGAAGTTATATTTAAATATTCAAAAGTGGTATGCAACACATTGGAATGATAAAAAATTATTTTTCTAAAAAAATGTTTTAATTTCAACAAACCATTGTTGTTACTTATACTCTTATGAGGTATTATTTATATATCATTATTAATTATGCAATATTGGTATTTTTTAAGAAACATTATCTATTCAATATGTGAGGAATTATTTTGATTAGCAATACAAGTGATGTGGATTTTTTAAGGTATGCCATGCGGGTTGGTGACCGATTAATGAAAGACCCTCAATGAACCAGTAGTACCACAAGAAGGATTAGTAAAGAAAATTAGAATAATTTAAAATAACTCATGATAGTAAAGTTATCATGTGCCTGCAAAACATGAGACCTAATAATTATGAATTAACATTATTTATATTTCATTTATTATAATTCCAGTATGATATTTTGGTTTGACATATCTAAGAATGCATTTCATTTATATTTCACTAATTAAATGCAATTAGTATTGAAGTTCATTCCATTACATGTTTATATTAACATACCTACTTATTTTAATGAAATTTTTTATCAGTTATTTACCGTTACATATTGATTATTAACATTAATTCATTATTGATTCCTCTTTATGTACCCTTTTTATGAATTTGTGATTTCTCTTTTTATTTTTTCTTTCCCTGGAATAAGAAGAATAAACCATTGAATAAGAATTAATGGATGTATTTATTTGTTTTTTATAAATCATGTTAATATTTCTTATTTCCCAATGTATTGTGGGAATTATGTATGTAATATCACATTCTAGGATTGATAAATCGATCATTCCTTCAAGATTTCATTCCTTGTAATCTTGCTAATGTACTGAAATAATGCACAAGCTCTGAGCTTCTAGGATCATTGTGTTACATTATTGGAATAAAACTGTGAACTTGGACTGTGTAACCTCTAAAAGGATTTGGAATCTATGAAAAAATAATTCAATGTAATCTTAATGTACAATTAACAATTATACATTCCCACTATTCCCATGGATTTTAAAATAGAACGATGTTAGTATCTCATGAAAACACAAATAAATCACATGGTGGAATAAAATTATATCCATACATATTCTATAAATATAGGATGAAACGTTTAGGTAATTGATTTAATGGAATATGGTGGTTGATTAAATGTTCATAGGTATGTTATAAACCCTGTGAATGTCGGAAGGTGATGAATAAAAAATTTTATGTAATGAAGGAAATTAATATTCCAACATAGACAGTACCTATGTTATCGTTCTACAAATGGAAGGATTATTGATGTTACACCATACCATGCTCAAATTTGAAATTTTCTTAAGGTTTATCTTCATTAAAAAACATATAATTCTAAATATAATTAGAAATATAATGTGATAGCGACTACAGATTTGTGTTATGAGAATGAATTTGTGAAAGGTAAACAATTTATCTACTCTATAAAACAATTGTCATATATGATTCTAGATAAAACAACTCTTTTATATTTAAGGGATGTTATGATGTTATTGAGTTACAAAATCAATTATTATACTTTGAGTTAGTGGTAAAAACTTTTAACTATATGATGATCTCATCTATTTTATATTATTCTAATAAAATTGGCGTATTCAAGATAGTTATTAATTTAAATATTTTAAGCCTCTATTTAATGAATGTAATTTTATTCTATATATGGATAAAACATATTCAAATCGAACCCAAACAAATATTAGAGGAAAGGAACTCAAATATCATATTTTGAATTAACTGATGACCATTTATTGATGTATAGATGAATATGTATTTCAAATTTGAATTACTTCTATCATGTGGACATTAATTCATATCTATTAAGGGTATTTATCTAAAAAAATTGGAGATAAACTCAAAAATCAGAAAATTTTTATTTTAAGAGAGTTAATTGATGTTCTTAGAGAATAATTTCCCATCCTACCTTTGAATCATTATATTGATAATTCAATAGGACTTATACTTATTGATACACCTATTAAAGATACGATATTGAGTGGTCCAAATTGCGTTTCATGAATTGAAGAAACAACTCTAGAATAATCATGAAAAGGGATTCATATACCATAGTGTGTCACCATGGGGTGAGCATACTATTTTTATTAAAATGAAATATAGTTCAAGGAATCTATTCATTGATTATTAGGAAAATAAAAATATCATTATCACAAAAAAACTATCCTCTACCTCATATCAATGATTTTTTGATCAAGTACATAAATATAAATAATTGTGTAAGATTCGCCTTTTGTATTTATATAATCCATAACGAGTATAGAAGGAGGATATACCCAATGGGTATTATGAGTTTATAGTTATCCCATTTAGTTGTATTAATTAACATGTTATCTTGATGGATTCAATGAAAATAGACTATTGAGAGTACCTTGATCAGTTTTTGGTAGTATTTATAGATTTTATTAGTATATTTCTAATGATCATGGAATAGAATAATGATAACTCAAGAATTTTACTGGAGACAATTTTAATGGAGAATCTAATTACAAAATATACCATGTCTGATTTTTTTTATAATGTTTCATTCGTTGTTCATATTTTCACAAGTATGATTATATAAATGTATCCATCAATGATGAATGTTATTGAATTGTGGCCTATAAAATCCATGGTAATTTAAATAAATAGTTTTCTTAGGTTTTCAAAAAATTATAAATACATTGTGGGGATTTCTATTGAATATATTATAAAGTCACCATGTTGACTCATAATGGGGTAAAATTCTTGTCAATAGGTAACTGATAAGATAAAATAAAAGTAATAAAAGATGTTTTGTCTATGAACATACTCTCACATTACACTGTTGTGGAAAAGATATTGTAAAATGTATTTTGAAATTAAAGAAGTGACTAGGATCCATCCTATTGAAAAATTATTTAGTGGTAATACATTCCTAATAAAAATTAAACAAAATTAAAACTTATCCAACTCATGATATCAAAAAGGGTGTAGTAATTATTTATTTAATGATATGGATGCATTACATTGATATAGAATGGTGTGAAATATAAATTAATCATTAAATTTTGAACAAAATTTTCACACATTAACAGTTGAATTTGAGCCATAGAATATGGTTAATGATAATTAAATACTATGACTACCAAATACATTACATCACTTCAAAAGAAAAAAAAGCGGCATATAATCAACAACAAAAGAATCATGATGGATTATATATTATTAATATCACAAAATCTTTAATATTCCTATAGTTGGAAAATATGGATGTGGAGATCTTGAATGAATGATAAAAATATTATATATCTCAATTGAGCATATAACCATATACTCAACTGAAAACAAATTGGGCAATAATGTAATATATTGACTTATAAAATAGGGTGATAAATGTCAAAAGTTTAATCATTTTTTTGGGAGAATGATATGGTTTTTGAATTGTGTATGCATCTAATCAATAAGAAAAATAAAAAACGATTTATTGGATGAAGCTCATTGTTCATCATTCTCTATTAATCATGAATGTACATATATATATAGAGATCTGGATGTGTATTTTTGGTGGGATAATAGGAAAATATATATTATAGAGTATAAATTGTGATTAATTGTATTTCATCAAGTAAATTTTAGAGCACATCAGTCTAAGGGTATGTCATAATAATTACCCAAACCTGAATTGACATGGAGAAAATTATAATGTATTTCATTATTGAACTCTCAAAAAAATATGATGGGCTATATTATATTTTTTTTATATTTGGTCCTTATATTAGGTGATAAAACATCATTACCATTAGCTAATATTTATCAATAGATAAATTTTTAAGAATATACATTATGTAAGTTGCATGTTCTCATGGAGTAACACATTCTATTATATCTGATCATATTCCAAGGATTATCTTGATTTTATGGAGAAGCCTTTAGTTCCATTTGGATATAGAGATATGTTTAATCAATTAATATCATACTCATATATATGGATTCTATGATATAACCATTCAAACCCTTAATGTTGTTTTGGGATCTCATTCTCAATATTTCCATGGTGGTTGAGATTAAAACCTTCCACTAGCAGAGCTTTTTAAAAAAAATATTTCATATGAGAATCAATATGGCTCATTATAAATACTTTTATAGAAGTATTTAAAGACATCCAAAGTGTTTTTATGAATTTGGAGAAATTAATATATTGGGACCTAATATATATTTAAAAATTGTAGTGAATGTTTTAATCTTTAATGTGCATATAATAGAATCTCAATGACAGCTAAAAAGTAATGCAGATAATCATTACAGAAATCTAGAACTCAATGTTTCATAATAGGTGTTTATATGAATTTCTTTATAGAATAATCTACGAAGATTTAAAAATGAAATAATTTTCTGTCCATTATATATTGTGTTCTTTTATATTCCTGATTGAGTATGGATGAAATCTTATCGCTATGGAACTTCTAACGAATCCCTCTAATGTTCATGAATTGTACCTCCTATCTCTACGGAGGAAGTACATATATGATCCTTCACATTTATTTAACCCAATGTTCATAAAACTAGATCATGATATCCCATATGAAAAATTATATCGGGATGTTGTATATAATATTGAGAAAGATAAACAAAAGAAGACCACTCTCCGGGACAATGTTTTTTTGAAGAAACCATAAATTAAAAGAAGAAAAAAAGAAACCTAAGGATGTGATAATAGTGGGATACCATTACCAATTTTTTAAAATAAGACGGTATTTTAGGGGAGATATTCATTTAAGGGTAGATGAATAGAAAAACTTGAGTTTTTAATCTTTATATTTATGTTTAAAAACATTTTATAGCATGTAATATATGAAACCCCATATCAAAATGTAATGTAATATATTACACCATTATAAACTATTAATTAAATTCATGTATTAGAAAATAATTAAAAATATTTTGAGAAATTTATGTGTGAAATTAATTCATTTCTAACCAATGGATAAAAAATTTCAATAAAAATCATTTTAAAGTAAAATACATATTTTTATGAAAATATAATTTCAAGAATGTAATGATTTTTTATGTTTAGAAATAAAATTTATTGGTGTTGTTCAATTATAATAATTAATTTTATAACATATATTCATTAAATTAATTCAACTTTTGTCTAATATTTTTAAAAAAACATTTGATAAGAATAAATCTAGCTTCATGTATGAAAATTTATTTATTTTTAAATAGAATTTGTTTTTTATGAAATTTATTATAAAATGAATCTATGTCTCTTATATATTTTGAATCACGAAAGATATATTTTAATTTTTTAATCGAAATTATAATATTTAGAGGTCCCTTAATTTTTTTTCAATATGAATAGTATCCGTATTGTATTTTTTCACACAGGTATGAGTAAAAAACGTAATATATGGATGAAACCTAGGGATAAGGATTTAAAATTTCTATAAACAATAATTTATCATATAATATGAGACATGTTTAGTTTAATCCATATTAATCTATAATATTTAGTCCATAGATTCTATATTTAAATAATTATGACCTATATATTAATTAATGAAAATAATAAATACAAAATGTCACCCACGTGAATTTAACAACTCTTACATTTTATATAATGATAAATAGAAGATAATCATGCCTATAGATAGGCTAATTCATTGCAGATGGCCTTGCTAACAAAATAGTGAAAGATACTGCTTATCATTAGGTTGATCAAGTGTAGAGTTATATTATTCATATTATTATGTGGGATTAATGTAATATTCCTACATTGAGACTTGTGTATGTTTTTTATCAATAAAGTGGTATTTAATTTATGGGAAAGATCTCAGTCTACTAAAAAAATAAAGGATACTATCAATTCTAAATAATTACATGAAATATACATTATTAATTTCCCTGATGTTAATTTATGTATAATTTTTAATGATTATATCATTAGGTTTATTTAATACATAACACAAACACAAAATTTCATCATTTAATAGAAAAATAAATTAAATTCTCTTACAATATAATATTTAATATATTTTTAGTTATTTATTAGGTTACCAAATTTCGGTAAAAATACATAACTTATATTTCCGTGTGAAATTATAATATTTGAATACCAAATTTTTTTCTATATTAAAAGTAAAATTAAATTAATATCACCAAAATTTATATTAAATGTATTTTATAAAAAATAAAATTTTATTAAATGATTTAAAATTAATAAAAAAATTATTATTCTAATTGATTGGAATATAGCTTAAAACATCAGCACGATCTATTTGTGAGTTACTTTTCCATTTATGGAACCATTAATTACCATTTATGATTGAAATATTTGTTATTTTGACTAAGTTCAAAAAATTATTAACTTAGGGGTTAATAAAAAATACAAGGATTATAATGAAAATGAACACCATTTTTTATTTAATTTTATGATTTTATATTATAAATATACAGTTTTTCATTATTTCATGTCCATTTAGAGTGTAATAATGTATATGTGATATTATAAAGTCGATACTACTTTAGCATTTATTTATTTTAATTTTATGTTCCTTAAAATTTCCCATGTTAAACAATCATAAATTTTATAAAAGTATTTCCCCATTCTACTTTCACCACTATTTCTCTTCCAAATCCAATCTCTTTCAGACAACTTACCCTATTTCTGTTGTGATATATTTTCATGTGTTCAATGGAAATTTATTAACCCAAGGCTAATATGTGGATGCAGATTTTATGTTTTCTAAATTTTGATGATTAATACAAATTATTGTTATTCTATTTTTTGGGGATAAGAGAGTACTTCATATGTGAGGTTGACAACCTCCTCAACATTATTTAAAATTTAATTTTTCACATTAATTAATTTATTTCTATCCCTTATAATTATAAAACCCTTCATATGGTGTTTCTTGGGTTTTCTAAAGAGACAAAACATCAAACGATGGAGTTGGGTGTTTTAGGAATTTCATTTTCACATAAGGAATTACCCTATTTTACTACTGGTGGAGGTGGTCAGTTGGTGAACCAAAGGCAATATAAAATCAAATTCTCACCAAACCTAAGGAATGAAATTAGTTAATGACGATTCATCAAACTATATATTAAATTTTATTTAAACATTAAAATAATAATAAATGAAATAGTTTTATCAAACTCTAGACCAAGACCATTCTTTTATTCTGTATTGTATATGCATCAGCCCACAGGTTTTAATTATACACTCTATTATTTCAATTTATTCATTTTCAAAAAAACCAAACCATTATTTTTATAAAAAATATATATACCAAAGAAATATTTATATTACGATAATTATAATTCATTGATTGAATTGAATATGACAGAAATCATGATAGAGATGAACTTAGTCAGCGTCAACTGCCATAAGAAAATAATATTTAAATCAAACATTTCAAATAATAGACATGCGTAAAAAATGGATCCATTTATGGGGAGATATTCAGCATTTTACTTATCCTTTTCTATTTTTAATTTGTAATTATTTTTCATTACTTATAAAAAATTCCATAAAAATTATTTTTCAATGATTTTTTCAAATGAATATTATTTCAATTCACTGAAAAATAGTCACATGTGCAATAAAAATAAATATGCTATACAAAGAAAGCCCTCAAATTATGGGTATATGATATTTTGATAATAATAAAATAAGAAGAAATATAATATTGATAGGCCTATCACTACAATATTTGATGGGTATTTTTCGATGCGCTCTAAAATGACTAGTATAGATTCGATGATAAGAAGGAATTCCACTAGTTTTCCCCAATTTCAAAAATGTCATACAATATTATGAGTCAAAATGAAGGTAAAATCAACAACTTAACCATTTCAACAAATAGATCCATGATGTCTGTGATGATATAGAGTGGATTAATCAGAATGATGTGTCCAAATATAACCATTTCATTAAATTGATGCATGTTATATGTATGTAATTTTACCACATTTCAACTATTTGGAAACATTTATAGGTAAGAAAATATTTTTATGAAATTATATGTTTATTTCTCATTTCGTTTCATAATATGTGTCCATTCAAACCTATTATTTCAATAAAAAGATTCCATATAATCCAATGATGATAAATTTAAATTTTAACACTTTTATTACCATTTTAGTAACTTCTTTTAAAATAATAATATTCTTGTCATTTTTTGGATCAAAGCACTTTTCTAAAATTTTAAGGTGCAGAAGGAATGTTTGAAATGTATGGCCCTACCAACCATCATGACTATCATTTAATTTATACTTAATTTTTATGCTTACATATTTTTTTTATTTTATAAAATAATTTTCAAGGTACACGGTTTTCCTAAATGTTTTATTTCCACTTTTATTATTTTACTAGAAAAAAGGTTTTCAAATTGTTATTAGTTCTTTTTTCTATTTTTCAGATTACATATTTTTAATATTATATCAAAAATGGTTTTTTGTTTTGAAAAAACAGTTTTAAAGAAGAAAATATATTTCCACAAGAAATTATTTTAAAATATATCACAGAATTATATTCCATCTATGTTTGCATTTTTTGATGTTACTCGTTCCTTTTGGGAAAAATATCCAAAGGTTTATACATATTATTCCACTGAATAGTTCATGTTTTGATGTAATGATGTTTATAAAAACCCATTACCCATTCATGTGTTATATATTTATGAAACACATTCATATTTCTTCATTTATATAAATTTAAAAATCATTTTTCTTTAATGGGTAAAATCATGTTAATATCTTATGAAACCTTTTTATCTTCAAGGGTTTATACAATGATAAATTCTTATAAAACATGATTCTCTTCAACCAATTATACTATGATAAATTCATATGAAAACCAATTTCATTCACATGTTACTCTATGATGAAGTTATTATGAAACTTATTTATTTTCATAGTTTATGATATGATTAAATGATTAAAATAACTATTTCATTTCATGGGTTATGATATGATGATTATAAATATCATTTAATTTTATGGGTCATGATATACAACAGGTTATATTATCTTTTGGTAAATGTATTTATGGTTTTCTTATATGATTTGTGGGACCTATATCTCCATCTAGTTAATTGGGTAATGATAAATGTTTTATGAACGTAAATGGTACACAAGAGGGCATCCCAATTATGAAAAAAATAGATGTGAGGGAATCACAAGCCTGATATAATTGAGTACGTATGAGGACATACAATTCCCAAAACAAGAGGGTGAATGGGAGGGTATACCAGGCCCAAAAGAGGATGGTACAAGAGGAGGAATCCCAATCCTGAAGTAGGTACATGTGTGGTTACCGAAGCTTAACATGTTATGAAGGTCTTGGTAGGTAACCATTATATTGGTTTTTTATATTCTTATGTGTATTCAATAATTCCATGTATTATTCCAATGTTATGACTATATAGATTATTATCTTTATTTCTATATGATTCATTTATTATGAGCTACACATATTTATGTCTTGATTCTATTTTATGAGGTTAGATTTGTAGTGTATAATTTCTAAAAATCATGACCACATTCACATAAACTTATGTTCAAGATATTTTTTCCCAATCCCTTTATATAAACCTACTGAGCATTTAATAAGACTCTTTTATTATGTTTCCCTTCCACATGTTATGAAGAAATGATTTTTTAGTATAATTACTTAGGGGGGAGATATTTTTGTGAAACATTTAAGATATTTTACTTATTTTGAATATTTGTGTCCCATGATTCCAAATGAACTAATATAATACTACATTATATCATATCTTTTTTTAATGTATCACTACTGGAAAATAGGTCTATACATATGGTTTTCCAAACCCGTGGGTATATGGATAATTGGAGAACCTATAGCCACAGTTTTCCAGAACCGTGGGTATAGGGCACCTATACCCACGGTTGTGCCAAAAACTGTGGGTGTAGTTTTATTTTAAGATCTATACCCAATGTTTTGGAGAAAACCGTGGGTATAGAGTATTTCCCGAAGACATATACCGACGGTTTTTTAAAACCGTAGGTATTACGATTTTTTTTGAAGACATATACCCATGGTTCTCCAGAACCGTGGGTATACCTTTCCCGCATTATGGCGGGGAATGAAACATAGGCGGGACACTAAAAAGTTGGCCGGTTGAAATTTTTTCACATACTAATATATATATGCTGATATATGAACATATACAAGATAAAAAATCCAGGTTGGTCGGTCTGTTTGTGGGGGCTCGGCCGCAGGTCTCCGCACAAGACTCGGTTTTGAAACCCAGCATAAGCTTTTTTTTTATTTTTGATACAGAATATTAATATATATATATATATATATATACGCAGAAAGTCTTGTTATATAATAGATAAATATCCCAGCTCAGTTGGTGCGGCACTGAGGCCTTGCGTGTGTTGCGTGTTCGAAACCCGCTTATTGCGATTTTTATATAACATCATTATTATTAATATATTATATTATAATTATACTTATATAAATATATGTTAGTTATCTCGGTTGGTCCACTGTTTTACAGGGCTGAGTCTCGCTGTGGGTGGCGAGAGATCAAAACCTGCTACCTCCATTTTTAAAAATTTTAAATTTCCCACGGTTTTCAAACTGTGGGGTAAGTTGCTTCCACGTTGTACACTAGCATGTTGGTGTATGAAACACATATACCCATGGTTCTACAAAACTATGGGTATAGGTCAAGACCCCTATCCCAACGTCGTTCCAGGCCACGGTTCCCAAAACCGTGTGTATAGCCTATACCCACGGTTTTGCGGGCTATACCCACGGTTTTGAACCTTGGGTATAGGTCCTTTTTCCAGTAGTGTATTATGTATTAAAAAAATGATGTAATTTATATGTTTGTTAATACATGGTTGTTATAATAATACACTCTGATATTATGGTTTAGTATGTAATATTAATATATGAAATAGTGTCTATAACTTTGATAGTGCATATAATTTATGACATTAACATATAGTTCATGATTGATTTTTGATGATTTCTCACTCTTATGATTCATGTCTTTTAAAATGATAATTTTTTTCCATGACTCATGTTTTTTATCATTGAAATGTTTGCTATTTTTTTATATTATCCTGATTTAAAACCATAATTATTTTTTAATTATTTTATATGATCATCAAAAGATATATCCATAGATTACCCTTATAGAGCATCTAAGATCACCATTTTTTTATTTTATTCCCTAGGTAATGAGGAATGATTTATGTTTGGTATGATAATAATGGTATGAGGTGTGAAGAACACTATAGTAGATGATGAAGAATACTTTTAAATAAGTTTTTTATGTATCTAGTATTAAAAAAAACTAAAAATTATTGGTTTTATCCCAAATCAAAGTAATTTATATGGAACATTCATAAAATATAATGTGTTTTTTTGAAAAAGAATCTTGATCCATTACAGTTAGTATAATATTGGGAATTAATTAATACATAAATTTTCAGATTAAGGAACATTAATCCTAACCCCCAGGGATACATCAATGTATAGTAAAATATAAAAAAAATATTTTTTATGGACATTGATAACATAGGTAAAATTTTTTTTACATAGATTGAGAAATAGGTTTCATGATTTACAAATCCTTTGAATGATATTACATGATTATTTGATAGATCACTATGATTATTATCTATTTATTCTTATAATTTTTTTTGGTTTTATTCAATTGCTAGAACCCAAAGACATCATGAAAACTATTATTGTTATGTATAATTTAATAATTCTCCATTGGGTAAAACAAAGTTATGATAAATAAAATGCGTAATCATGTTACTATGATCACAGAGCCTTCTTAGGACATGAATCTTAATATGATTAAAATTGATCAATGGACGGATCAACTTAATTTTGAATCTTTTATGAGAAAACATCCACCTTATATTAGTTGTTCTTCTATTCTACTAGTGGATGAGTGATTGATGAAAAACATAGGGAAAATAATTTATTTTATCTAATTATCGAAATATTAAATGGTTATCCCAGCTATTTTTAATTTGGAATGTGAAACAGATCAATGGTGGAGTCATATTAATAATACAATTCATGCGGAAGAAATTTAATCAATGTAATTAGATTTAATATCATTAATTTTGTAGGGTATTAAAGTCCTATTGCATGGTTTTGGATTCATGTAGATATGCATTTCATTTCATTCATTTCTCCAAAGAAGGTATATTTGAGTAATTGTGTAGGTCTTGGTTCCTTCATGACCCATACATATATGATTCTATGTTTCTATAAAATTTACATATTTATTATTTTTATGGAATAAAATTTCAAAGTCAACCAATTCATGTTAATTAATCGTTAATGGTGTCTTATATAGTGTTTCCCTCACACCACGCTGAGGCATTTGGATGCGCCTATAGATCTCATTGTTTATTTAGTGAAGGAAAAGGTGTATGTGATATATGGTTGATCAATGGATCATAGAGATAATATCATGATTGGGTGTACTCCAATGAACCTTTTTTATCAAAATATTTATCAAATTCGTATTACATTAGTTAGGCTTTCCACAATGGGATCTTCTTTATATGTATGATATGTATGTGAGATTTAATTTTCTTCTTGTTTTCTCTAAATATATACTATATTTATTATGGTTGATTATTTATCTATGGAAATGATATTGAGGATATCGTGTGTCCATTGAGGGACATGGACCCTCACTACTAGTGGGTATTCTCTTACATAGGCGGAGGCGTAGATGAGGTCAAATGGAATTCTGACTTAGACCTGGTGGTTCATGTTGGGATTTTACAGGGGATTAGTTTAAGATGATATTTTTTAATAAGTAATTTTCTCCTAATATATTTACAATTATAGAGAATTAGTTCCCTGTGTTTAAGAAAATGAGGATGAATCTATTGGTACTTATAAGGAAAATTTTAACAGACATGCAATGTATGCTTCTGGTATATTAATTATCCATGAAATATAAATTGACCAATTCCTTGTTTTCATAAATCCACATCACTAAAGTATGTTATCAATATTAAAATTTTATATAAATGAAGAAATAGTTCTATGTACATGAAATTTACAAATGGGAATCATATATTTTTACCATTCCAATAGATTTTGAATGAAAAAAATATACAGTCTCAGGGTTGTGACTATTAAAAGTGGATTAATATGATGGTTTATGCTATGGATGAAAATATAAATCAACTAATTCACCACCCATGTTTTAATTATTAACAGGGAATGATAATAGACATTATTCTAACTGGTACTAAAAATAAAAGGTTTTTTTATGATGAACAATATCAGAATCCATTTATGAATAAATATAAACTGTAATATCATGAGATCATGACTGCTAATGTGAGTTATATGAATGACATGGTGAAAGGTACCCTTTTCATCCACATTAGTAATATCTTATGGCTTATTTAATTATATAACTATCCACATATTTATATCTAATAATTTCCTAATGGTATAGTGTTTCCACAAAAAATATTAAAATTTTAGTTAGTATTTAATCCTTTTAAGGGTATAATGTTTGCATCTCAATTAAATAGTTCCATTCGAATTAATGATTTTTTGAAAATTCTCCTTGAAGATTTTATGATTATAGATTTAGAAGAATTTATAGGGATTATAGAAATTGATTATATTTCATAATATGGATCTCATATTAAATTATGATGAAGGGAATTCATATATAATATTATGAACGAACCCATGATCATTTATCACTGAAATGATTAATATGAAAATACAACATAAATTACATGTATATTGTTATTCTGAATTCATATCTATGAAAGGTATTTATCCATGATGATTCTCGGGAAAATCAACATTGATAATATTCCAATGGTATGTTAATTTTTTATTCATTTTTTATTTAACTGATTACTATACCAATGAATCATGAATTATATTTTTCAATATAACGTATACCTTGTGATACACCTATTTCAAAGACTTCTTATAGAATCTCCCCAAATGAGTTGTAAAAATTGATGAACTAACTACAAGATACTATTTATAATAGAGTCATATACACCATTGAATCACCATGGGGTGTTCATTTTCTCTTTTTTAAAAATATATATTGTTAAATTCATCTTTCTATTCATTATTAGGAACCTAATAACAGAACTTTTATGAAATAAAATCTTTTACCTAGCATAGAATATTTTTTGTATCAATTATCAAGACCATAATATTATTGTATGATTTTAAATTATACTAAATATCTTTAATTAAATTTCAAGAAGGGATATATACCTATGAATTACTTCAATTAGAGGTATGGGCTTTATAAAATTACACTACTTTTATCTGTACTTACTAATGACCCTACTATTATCATGGATTTAATGAAATGATTCATTAGAGATTACATAGATCAATTTATGTTATTAATTATATATGATACCCATATATCGTCAATAAGAAATTTGGATCATGAAAATCATTTAAAAAATGTTTTATTTAACCAAATAAATGATAATGTTTATTAATAATTAACTATGTGTGAATTTTGTCTTCAGAATGATTCATTTATAGGTTATACAATATGAAGTGATGTTATAATATTTTATCCTTAAAAGATAGACATTATTGAAATGTTGAATACAAAAACCTCATAGAAATATTTTTTTTCTTACGTTTTCTTGATATTACTCATTCATAGGGTGATATTTTTATTAACTATCTAATCCACTCATAAATTTGACTCTAAATGTTGTAAATTTTATGTGGATAAATGAATGTGAAGAAAATTTCAAGGATATGAATAGAAGTTTTTTTAATTCACAAATTCACATGTTACCCTAGAGAATAGAATGATTTGTGATATTTAGTGATGTATAAGAGAAAGGACTAGGTTTCATCCTCTCACAGAAAGATATTGTGATTGAATAATCTTCAAACCAGTTGAAAAGACAGGATAAAAATAACCAGACAAATGATTTATAAATTATTGTGGTACTATTTTACTTAATTATATAGGGGAATAATATTTTGGGATAAATATTTGATATTAATATATTGATCACAAAATACTATAGTATTTTTTCACACATAAAAATTTAATTATGAACTAGCTAAAATGGTTTATTCTAATTAAAGGATACGAATCCCCTATAATTTACTTCCCTGAGAATGAAAAAAAGGTTGAAGATTATCTATGTTAAAAGGATCATGTTAGATTATATATGATCAGTACCTAAAAGATAAAATATTTCAATAATTTAAATATGTGGTTCAAGAGACCATAAAGGAATGGGAGAAGTATTATCTAACAAAAATAATGGTATAACCATTTATCAATGTGATAGTTAATATGACATAGAGGGAAGATGTGGATTTGAGGGAGAAAGAGAGATTAATTAAAATGAATGACCTTGATTATGATGGAATAATCAGTTTAATGAAATGTGTATTTAACTAATAAATACATGTATGAAAAAAATCATATATTGGAAGGATCTTATATTTCATCTTTTTCTATTCATCTAGGAAGTATTAAGATATATATAGATCCGAGAGAGTATTTATGGTGGGAAAACATGAAAAAATATATTTCATAGTATATATATATTAGTTATTGGTATATAAAAAATTAAGGATAAAAGAAATAATACTAATGGTATTTTACAACCGTTACACATATATTTGAAGAAATGGAAACATATTACCATATATATCATTTTTATACAAACCAAAACAATAAATGAAAAAATTTCGATTTTGTTTTTAGTTTATTTAATTTTAATTTCAAAAAACATAATTTCCATTACATAATATTTGTATCTCGATCATATTTCTAATTTATAAATTGATGAACTTGTAAGGATTCAAGGAGTAGAAAATTATATTTTATTAGATTGGGTTCCTTATTTCATCTTAATGTCTTAGTAAAGCCTTTAATAGGATCTAGATACAAAGTTATTTTTTAGAAAAAATTATCATCCTAATAATGATTTTCAGTCTAATAGAATCCATAAAACCATGCAGGATATATTGAGATTTTATTCACTGGAATTTAATTTTGTTTGGAATGAACACCTTATAGTAGTTATTTTCTTGAAAAAATAGTTTTCAATAAAACATTTAGATGGCTCTTTTTTAATCCCCCAAAGTAAGGAACTGCATACCTCAAATGTTATGATAAAATGATAGAGAAATAATGCAATGGGGACTTTATTTGGATGATACAACTTTGGTTAATGGGATATCCATTCAACATAACTTATGTGTATATGATGTTCAGTATAAAATTTATGGTAATAATTTTTGAGGAATTATGGAATTTGATGTTGATGAAATGGTATTTCTATTAATTGTTCAATGGTTGAAGCTCATGAGATGGGAAAATAACTGAATGTTGTGTCCTATGTATTACATCCAATTTTATTTTATTTTATGGAGATGGTTTGGTAGCTTGTCACTTGGCCCTTCTACAAATTCCCTTAATGTTCATGATTCCTTCAACATATCTACCCTAATGTAGTACATAAAGATATCCTTGACATTTACTAAACCTATAGATTTTACCACTAGAGTAAGCTCTCTTGTATGAGGAAAATTAATTGGATATTCTATATCATTGAAATAATGTTCAATGAAACTAGACCATTCACCTGGTCAATATTTTTGAGGGAAAAATTAAATTATAATAAGCCATTTAAAGAACCAATGGATGTCTTAAAATAGATATATCATCAACTATTTGCATCATCATGATGAAATTTATGTATCAAAATTCATTTTAAAGTGGGCATAATGTAACACCCTAATATTTTATTATATATTTTTTATTTTTAAATATTATTTATAGCTTTTTATACATGCAACCTTGAGTCTAAATGAACCTTAATATTTTATACTATTATAAAATAGTCATTAAATTGGTGGGAATGAATAGAACTAAAAATATTATGATAAAATTATTTATGAACTACATTTATTGGTTATCAACATATTATAAATTGGTATAGAAACCATTTTTAAGTAAAATGGTTTTTTATTCTGAAAAACAATTTTTATGATTATAATGGTTTGTTGTCTTAACATGTTAAAGTAATTTTTATTAGTGTACTATTTTAAATAAATATATACATTTTATATTAAATTTTATTTATAAACATTAATTATATTATTTCAATAATTTTAAAAGAATATATCCAATTTTATTCATAAAAATATATTTTTCAGCAAAATAATTTTCATTTTATTTATCATATTTATTTTAAAATCAAATTAGGCCATTTAAAAAATTTAAATAAATGGAAAATCGATTAAATATGTTTACATAGGATGATAAAATTTTGTAAATATGACCCTTACATTATAGGTCAATATAAATACTATCAATAGTGAATTTTTTCATCCTAGTAATGGTAAAATGGGTAAACTAGGGAAGAACCATTTGGACAAGGATTTAAAATTCCTCACACAATTGACTTTATCCTCTTTGATGTATTTATCATGGCCATTTTTATCCAATTATAAATTTTTTTCCCTTGGTATCTTATTTCGATGATTTTGAAATTTATATTAATTTAATAAAATAATAAATATAAAATTTATCTCTCTTGACTTAAATATCACCACAATTTTACACAAATATCAAAATAGGATAGTTTCAGTTATAAATGTTTATTTATAGAAAAAATTAATCATATTTCTATTATATTTATAATTTTAATATATTATATAATTAAAATAAATTATTATGAAACACAAAAAAATGTTTATTCAATTAATAGAAAAATAAAATAAATGATTCTAAAATTATTACAAGTTATATAATTTGAGTGATTTATTATGCTCTAAATATTATTTTGATTAATATAACATATTAGTGATGTTTGAAATTATCATATTCTAAATATATCTTTTAATTGGTGTCTATAAAGTAAAATTTAATGAATAGTTACAAAATTAACATTAATTGTATTTTATAATAAATAATATATTTATTAAATGATTTAAAATTCATAAAAATATTAGTCTTTACAAAGTGAATAGAATATATTTTATCCTACCCATCAGAGTTTATTTGTTAGTCCCATTTCCATTTATGGTGAACTTATTATCCCTTTAATATTGATAAAGTTATTATCATGTTTATGGTAAAAAAATGGTAGAAAAGGGCCTATTGAAATAACAAGGTTTTAAAATTACAAAAAAAAAAACATATATAAATATCATTGGATAATATAATTTCCACCTTAGATAATTTTTATTTGAATTCATGTTCATTTTGAACCATTGTTTCTATGAATAACTTTATTTTAATTTAATCTTTTATTAAGATAAAAATGTTCTATCTCCCTCTATTATAAAAATAAACCGCTGTATTCTCTTGTTTACACCGCATTGAGACCTATATATTGATTAAAACCTACTCATTATATTTTTATCATCTCAATTCTTGAATTATAGGTTTTTTACATTAAATATTATTATGGTGGTTCTTAAGAAAGTATATAATGGAGACAAACTGAATGAAAGGCAATCATCTTACCCCACCACTTAAAGAATCATTATTCTTTTAATTCCTCTAATTCAATGGTATTAAACATAAAATAAAAAATACATAATCTTAAATACAATAAAAAATTATTATTTTTATGTTATCATCATTACCCACTATATTTCAAATCAAATTGGATATAAAAGTGTCGCTTGTGGGTACGTATAACATACCATGTCTACGTAGAGATACAATTCATTTTCCATATCCGTATTTTGTAGATGGTTATTATTATGTGTATAAAGTTTATATATTAAATTTATTTCATAACTAAAATTATTTAATTATAATATCATGTATACCTTTTTACCTTTTGATACATTCGAATGTGATAATTTCGGTTGTGGGTATGTGTTGACTACCACCTCCACGAATCGATATGAGTTATTTTTCTTTTTATTTCTCCATGGATTAAAATATGGATATATTTAGTGAATATATATAATATATATGAAATATTAATTATTTTTTAAGGATAAATAATTATTTAACTATATTTCATTCAATCTGTTGAAAATTTAAAACATCGATGATGTGTACATACACCCTACCATCTCCTGGAATGATGCAATTCATTATTATATATCTTTATTTTGGATTAATTTAATTATAGATATATATAATATGATATATAAATTATGGTTAAATTTATCTAGATTATTGATTAATGATTAAACTACAAGGATAACTACTTTTGAACCGAAACATGCATCAAAAACTATGTATTTATCATTCATAATAATAATTTTAATAACAAAATATCTATAAATATATCATAATATGGAATAACTAATTCATAAATGGAATGAAATATATTTTTTCTCTATATAAAATTAATAATAGATATATATTTATTATTTAAGGGGTTCAAATGTGTAAAAATGAAAGATGATACTTTAGGTAAGGGAGTTTTGTTTTATTCCGATTTTAATTGGGATAATTTATGGTTTCATTTTCATTAATGAAAAAATATGATCCTTATATAATAAACTAATTTAATTTTAATTATAATCTATATATTTAAAAGATCATATGTTTTAGAATCATTTATCTCTTTACAAAAAACATAAATGACCAAAAGAATATTTTTAGACTAAACAAATTTATTTCCCTCTTCTACCAAAAATCATTTCTCTATAATATCAATGTTATATAAAAATATTATCATGAATATAAAAATATTATATTATTAATATTTAAAAATATATTTAACAAATGATTTAATTTTTATAATATTGTTTTAATGGAATCCTATTGTTTATTTCCAATTAACGCGATTTTTTATATTTTACAAATGCGTGAAAAGAAATATTTTCTTTTAAATTATATAAAATGAATGGAATTTCTTATTTTCATGACCATTAAATACATTAAATAATCTATTACATGTTTTCATGTTTATTTTCAAATAAATTTTTTTTAAAAAATTTTGTTAAATTTCAAGATTTAAAAAGTGATTTCAAAGTGAAAAAATTATTCCCAAAAAAATATATTCTACTGATTATTTTCAAGGAATTTTTAGTTATTATAACTTCGTATAATGTTTATTATGTACTAATATGTATATAAAGCAATAATATTATAATTCATCCCTTTTTTCATTATTTAGGAATATGATGATGACATGTTTTTGAAACCCATTAATTTTATATTGGTCAATATAAAATGAATTTATAAAATTATTATGAATCCAAACATCATTGAATTAGTAATTATGTGATGATATGATAAATTTTTCATGATCTTTTATCCCACATATGTTTATATTTAATTATATGATGGTGGGTCTAGAATAAAATGTTACTTTAATTCATTGGGTAAATTTGTATATCACATGATATACTTATCATAAATAAGTTTATATATTTATTATAATATGGGAAACAAGTCCGTGTGATTGATACACTATTTGAAAAAATAAATTTCCTTAATCCAGCATAAGAAAAATTTTATGATTCATGATGCACTAGGATTTTATGGTCCCATTAGTAAACATAAACATATGAAACAATTTCTATTCTTATAATCATGTCACGCTTTTATGAAATGAAATTATGGTTAATGATTAATTTATGATGATTTCTCACTTTTATGATTCAATTATTTTGAAATTATATTTATTTATTTAATGATTAATGTTTTTTATCTTTTGAATAATTTTTATGAAATTTTTTATATTATGTTCATGAACACATAACCCAATTTTTTCCTAATCATTCATATGATCATGTTTTCGATATCACCTAGGTTTAAAATTACGGATAATCTGATCTCAGCATTTCATATATTTCATTTCCCCATGTTTGGAATAAATTTTTAATTAGCTTATGTTAATAAGTAAACAAATTGGGAATAAAATAATGAGAGATGATGAATTATGTATATAAGTAATATGTTTTTATATTTTTTTTTTCATAATAAACTAAACCATTATGGTTTTTTCATGGATCATAATATTATATGGGGAATATTCATCTAAAATGACGTAATATTTTTGAATAAAAATGTTGGGCCTTTACACAGAACCCATGCTACAACACAAGGTAAAGGCCAATCTACAGTGATCCTCCAAGTGGAAACCAAAATCAGCCGACAACATGAATAGTGGTTCTATTGACCATAATCTAGACAATCAACCATAGTTTTTTAAAGCTATTATGGAGACCTACTTAGGTGGATATATATTTTTTCTTATATTGGTCTAAGCTAAAAAACCAAAACCTGATATCTGAAAAAATGGATATTGAATGAATTATGAGAATCAACAGAACCCCAATAAAACAACATACAAACACTCCTAATTCAAAATTGAGAAAAATTAATGTAATGGGGGATACTTTATACAGTTTGACCCTTTTGATTAATGAAAACTGGATCATAGTTCAATGAGGAAACAACTTTATAAAAAATTAAATTTTAATCCATTATGATGATTATACCTCTTACTATGATATGAGTCTTAAAGATTTTATAGATTCCATATATATGAATAATAATTATGAAAATTATTGTATAATGAGTGATTGGGCAATGGATGATGATTCCCATTTTTATTGATTTAAATAGGAATCATAAAATCAAGGAGAATTTATTTGACTAGTTTATTGATTAATAGATGATCTATGCATAATAAAAAAATTGAATCATTTTTTTGACAAAGATTCACCAATTTTCATCTAATAAATTTCTCTGATACTGTGGGAAGAATTTTGATGTACTATCTTAATGAACTGAATTCGAATGAGATTCAAATAATAAAAATGTATAATTTTGTATTAATGGAAATTCCTTTACATAAATGAAAATAAATTTTTTTCTATATTTTTTACCATTACAGGCCACACTGATGTTGTAGGGAGGTTTAATTCAATTTTTTACTGAATTCAAAAGTTATTCAATGGTTTTACACCACTATATCATCATATTTTCATAGTTGGTTTCTTTCAATTTATGAAAGGTAATTTCAGGATTCTGAACAGGGTTCTATAAAAAAAGATGTAATGATATTTATGGTGATGTCTCAATGAGATGGTTCATATTTTTCTAAGGATAGGTCATTCTTTTCTAGTCATGGATCGGTATTTTCATTGAGCTGTGGGTGAATACTGATTTGTACATTAGGATTACGAATTAAATGTTCCATTGAGAATTCATGATGAAATCATCGACTATAGAGTTCTCTTAATTTTTTCTCTCAAAAGATTGTGTTTATTGTTTGGGATCTATATTAAATATAGATAGTAGGTCTAATTTATTTGTAAATCATAGAAATTCTATCAAGTGGAATATAGAAATAAAATTTATTTTATTCAGAAAAAATTATTGCTGACTAGGGTCTTATCACTTAAAGAGATTCTGATTTATATGAATAGTAATTATATGTCACATCGAACAGCTAATTTTTAAATTTTTTTCAAAATTTAATTAAAATAATTGAATTATATATAATATATTAAACGTTAAAAATTACACTTGCATGAAATTATATAATGTGATTAGTATAGAATGTTCATTTCATTATTGGTTTTATTTCTAGGTTACAACATTCTTATTGATGTTTTTTAAATTTAGTTGTATAATATAATTATTATATCTCATGAAAAAAATTACTATATTATTTAGTGATCGTGAACTTATGAATTAGTAGAAAAAACTAAATTACACATCCTCTTATAATCATGGTTTATGAAACACCTCCATCATGAATGTGAAACCTTTTAGGACCTAGTTCCATCTTATGTTGTTTTATACAATGTACATCTCAACTCCATTGTCTGAATAGCTTATGTCTAGTAGAAGGGAAGGAATATTTTTAACTAAATAATATAAGTGAGTTTGAGTTCAGTGTCTTGATGGTAAATCCTTACAATTGAACACTCCACTCTTGCTCACCAGTTACATAAATAAACAACATTAATTGAAGTTCAAAATGAATAAAAACAACAATTACCTCCCCTATAAAAATCATCAGGTTAGAACCACTTTTTCAAGGCTAAGAGGTCATAGAGGTGAGAATTAAAATTTGAATAGAATAATAAGAAAAATAAAATAAAAAAGAAAGTAAGAAAAAATAAGAAAAAAATATATATAGAATTAAATAGAAGAATAATATATAATAATGATGGAATATAATAATAATAAAAAATAAAGGTGATATAATAGGAACATAAAAATGGATTGACTGATAGAAGGAGAGTAAGGAGTGTGAGGTAGAAAAGTAGATGGTTGGATTAAAAAAATTTTGAAAAATCATGAAGGAATTATTCAAATGAAAGAAGATGTAAATTAAATAATGAAATTAAAATAAAATAGTAAGAGAATAAAAAAGATAAATGGGAAAAAATCTTTATTGCTGCACTCCTCTTGTAGAGTGGTCAAAATCCATGGTTAGTGGGAAAGTCATATAATATTATATGTCGGTAGGATTTCCCTTATCCTACCAAATCATAAATATTTTAAACATTATCTCAACACTTGAAAAAGATTTATATTTTTTAGATATTCCGGGATACCTACATCGGTGAAAAAATAAAGAACCCCAAGGATTTTAGGTTGCCTAAAAAATGAATTTTGGATTAGTGGGGAAGTAAGGAAGAAAAAACTTTTTCATTATGAAGGTGATTTTATTTATGTATTGACCAGATAGTTCAAAATGAAGGTATATAATGGAATGGATATATTTTGTATTGGGGGTCATTCATCATCTAAAATTCATAGTTGTAAGATTATGCCTCAAAATAGAATCCATGGTAATCATTTGCGATTCCGGAGGTGATCCATATAGACCAAGAGATTAGTGTGTATGAGTATAGATCAATAAGATATTCTTAATAGTGGAAATGTTATTTATTGATCAGCTGATGTGACTTCTAAAGAGTGAAAATTGTAGAGAGTGGCTTCTAAGGAGGAAGCAGGCGGCACACAAGTGTTTGAGCATATGTCAAAGAGATTAAAAATAGATGATTAATAACTAGCTTATTTTATCCCTCGTAAAAATAGAGTTATGATATATGGGATGTTTTGAATGAAATAAATTGGTTATTGCATATTGAATCTTGCACTCATTTGGGACCCCAGATACATGAACACACATACAAGGATCATGCCCCACCGCCTAGTATATACAAGTCATATGCACATATCTACATGTGGTTACTCATTTTCACTCACTTACCACTCAAGAGGATATTATTCAAGCCATTCATAGCTATCTAGACCGCTCAGAATTGATATATACACACATGGACCTTGAGGATGAGGGATAGCCTAGTTTTCCCTATGTTTTTACATGAAAATGATAAAAAAACATAATAAAATGATAAAATAGAGTTTTATAATTAAAATTAACAAACATAATTAAGCATTAATTATTCATTTAAACCAATTTCAAATACTCATGTGTAAATTCCCAATTTTGGAAAAAACGTTTAATTATATAATAATTTCCATTAAAAATGATTTGAAATATCTTTAAATATGTTTAAAATGTAAATTAAAATATATGTGTTTCAAATAACCACATAATGAAACCATGATTTTTTCAAAAAAAATAAATACCAACATGAATTTAATATGGAATTTGTTTTACCATCGTTAAAATTCCATGTCAATAAAATAATAATATTGTCAATTTTAGATAAAATAGTAAAAAAACTCACACAATTTTATTAGTTTCTCATGTTTCTATAAAATAATGAATTAAATTATTTTAAATTTTCCATTTTAAAATAATCTAATATCATATATCACTGATTGATGATCCCTAATTAAATATTTTTAAACAAGTCAGATCATGATATCTCTCACCTGAATCTTTTCTCTCATAACTCATAATATAATTCAAGTATATTGTTTATCATATTATGATAACATACTCCTTATCCATAGTTATGTAATGGGAATATTTTACAACATTGTAATATATAATGAATCATAAAATGAATAGGAGTTTTCAATCATTCTTTATATGACTATGAGGCTTAAGGATGGTAGTAATTGATTAATAAATAGTAAGGATCTATGATGAGACTTAACAGTAAAACAAAGGTGTAATATTTTAAAATTAAATGTTTAATGAAATTTCCACCATAAAATTACCAAATCAAACTTCCACAAAATCTAAATATTATGGTTGTTATCAATATAATGAATTATGAACTATTTATGAATGTTCTTGATTTTTTCTCTTCACCAATACGTTTTTTCAAACCAATTGTAATTTTTTTATTAATAGAAAGTTATTCTTATAATAATCCTCAATACTAGCACATAAAAACATATTATATAAATAATCATTATAGTAATAGTGATTATTGATTATTCCAATTAAACCAAGTTCTTATTTTTAATTTTTTTCATGAGGGGAAAACTACAAATCAAAATGAACTAATCCAAAATCCTTTGTCATTACCTCCATTAGCACCCCAAACTGTTTCCTTACAATTTCGTGCACCCATTAACAATTATTTTCATCACCTTCAAACATGAACTTAACACTATCATAAAAAATAATAAGATGAGGGGATAAATGGATAAAAAAGAATTGAAAGCTTTCTAATTCCTATCATGTTAATTCATGGTCTCTATGTACTAAATAATGATTGATGTAAAGGTGGTATCAAGGATCTAGGATTTTCAAAATATGCCTAAAAAATATTAAATATGGATGTATATAGTCATATTATATGCAATTTTATATGACATTCATAGTATTTGTAATTTCCCAAGATCACTCATGATGAATGCACTAGATAAAATAGGAAGTAGTCAGTCTATAAATACTCTTAGGATTGGGAAATAAGATTGTGGAAAATCGGTCATAAATACTCGTTAGAATGATGTAAGTTTTTCATAGAGGGGGTAGGATAGATTATAGATCATCCCCCTCTGGTTTTATAGTTATGAAACCAAACATTCTTATCTATATCTTTCTCATCATGGTATTCAAGAATTGAAAGATCAAAAGGAAAATGAATTTACTTCTACATGACTAAGAAAAAAAATTGAAATATAATTGTTTTGAGGATCATGTGTCTATATTTATATAGGATTAGCCACTTGAACATCCTCACCGAATTTCTCAAATGTCGGTTCATTATAATTAGGGAGCTCCATGTGTTCCTCGAAGAGTTAATGTACATATTATTCACAATCCTATAAGGAAAAAAATTGAATAAATTTGAAAATTGAAAGCATCTTGGAGTGATAATCAAATCATATTTTAAAAAATTATAAAATATATAAATCAAAATTAGATCATATCCCTGATTTATTTTTGATTCAATCACTTTCTATGTGGTAATTTCCTCTTGAAATAGAATCGTAGTGGATGGAGGCATGATTGTGTGATCCTCAATATTATTTTTTAAATTTCAAAATTTGGATTTCTTCCTCATCAGGCATGGATATAAATATATACAATTGTGATAGATCTTATTATTTTTAATGAATTTGGAGATCAAGTTGAACCTCATACTCATTCAAGAATTCATCCAAATACCATTGATCCCCCACAAATAGCTCATCAGGAAAGTCATCATCATTTTGATTTCCCTCTAGCGCATCACAATCATCATGAATATGGTTTTTAAAGACGTTAGACTACTGATATTCATTGAATTAGTCCTCATATTCAATGATGTCCTTAGAAAAATTATAAATTCTCAATAGAACTTCATTTTTTTCCTCCTCATTCACATGGTTAGTTTTTTGTTCCTCTATCAAATCATGATCATATTCGATTACTATTTTTAAATTTCTATTCAATTATCTCGGCTTTCTCTATTTTTATTCACTTGGACATTATCAGAACTCATCTATCAATAATGCTACTTTTACACCTATGAGTAGTTTACACATGCATAATAATAAAATATTGAATACATTATTACAAATAAAATTTTTAATTTTTTTAATAAATAAGAATATACCTATTAAGTGTGATAATGAAAAAATATGAAAACTAATAGTCAGCTCTATAGAAACAGTGCTAGTGTTTGTAGTATGCTAATTGTAGGTTGTGGAAAATGAAATTATATTTTCTTAATACATCATAGTGGATAACCAAGTTCATCTCACATAACGAGTTTATTTGTTTTTTACATACTAATTAAAAATCATTGAACAATACTTATTTTTGGATAATATTATATTATGAAAATAAGGGGAATTTTGAAATATATGAAATTTTAAAAATAAATCAAATAATCTATGAAAAATTTTGATTTCAAATATAAAGGCATGGACTTTTTGTGGTTTATGGTATTCATCATTTTAATTCATGGTGCTTAATATAAGTTACACAATTAAATTATTAAATCTCACTATGAATCTACAATTCATTTTCATAGTTATTGTAAAATTTTGAGTAAAATATAAAACTGAATTATACATCCTACTACAATCATGGTCGATGGACACCTCAGTCCAAAATGTTACACGTTCTATAACATTTTTTCATTTTATACTATTTAATTCACTAAATGGATCAAATCCATCATATGAAGAACATATATTCAAAATATCTATGATAAATATTTTTAACATCAAAATTGATGTGAGTTTCAGTTCAGTGTCATAGTGGGATATAACAACACTGAAATAAATCACATTAGCTCAACATGAATATAAATAAAACATAATAATTGATGCGTATATTGAATGTAAATACCACTTACCACCCCTAAACCAAGCCTTTCGTTAGCCCATAATTTTAGAGGGTAAAATGTCTTTTCGGTGTGAATAAAAAGAAGAAGATAAGATAGAGAAAAATAAAATAAAATATAGAATAAGAAAATAATAATACATAGAGAAAATTAAATTAATGAATTAAATATAAAATGATGGGAGAAGAAAGAGAGACTAGGAAAATAAGAAATATAAATAAAATTCAGATACTAGAATATGAAAAAAAAACATCGACAGAATGAATGAAGAAGAATATAATGATGATTATTATGAAAAAGAAGAAAATAGATAATAATGAGATCGGTAGATGAGACATAATTGAAATAATGAATTAATAAATTATTTAAATGAATCTAAATAGAAAGTACATAAATAAATAAAACTAAATTAAAAAACATAATCCAATGAAAAAATATAAAGAAGCTTCATGGAAGAACTCCTCTAACCAGATGGTTGAACTCCCAAGAAATTAGGAAAGCCTCCTCTTCTTATAGAATAAGATGAGCATCTTCAGCCTCCCAAATATTGAATCATCCAGATCATAGTTCAATGTTTTAAATAGATATATATTTTTATACATATAGAGTGAGTCATGGGGTTAGGAATAGATGAAGAAAAAATATTACTGTTTTTTAAATTTTTTGTATGGAATTTCATGGATCTAGGGAATCACTACCTTCTTTTTTTTCCTATGGTATTTGGTACAAGGATTGATGTGGCAGTTCAACATGGATGGTTAATCTTGAAAATGGTGCATTCAGAAATGAAAAATAATCTTTCATCTCGACATCATAATGCCCAGATGAATCATTGAAATGGCCTCCTTGGTGATCATTCATGTTCCAGAATGCGATCTGTGTCACCCTGGACTTCGATAGTGGGATTAGATCTTGATCAATTATATATAGTAGTTTAAATTTTGTTTTTTGGATTAGTTGCATTGATATAAAACAAGATAATTTTAGGGTAGTTAAGCTTTGAATGTAGTAATAGGAAACACATGGGTATCCATGCACTGATGAGTAGGATATTAAATGGACAAATAGTAATCTGGATCTTTTTCCCCTCATTAGAAGATAGTTGGGGGAACCAATCATTTAAAATAAAATATATAGTTTACAACCATTAGAGTCCCACATTGGGGGGGGGGGACTAAAATACACACACACATACATGAACTATAACACACTACCTAGTCTGTATGAGCTATAGGTTGATCTTGGCTTACGACCACTCTCGCTAGATCACTCTATAACAAACCATCCCTCCCTTGGTCCATGTTTAGATGGATGGCACAATTGGGATATCTATGTGACTTCATGGCCCATTAGGTTGAGTATTTCTTAAATGTCCAGATTTTTTGCATGAAAAAAAAATTAATATTTACTAAAATTATCAATAAAAATTTCATAATAAAAATTAACAACCAGAATTCATCATTATTTATTCAATTAAACCAGTTTCTTCTCTCCAAGGGTAGATTCAATATTTAAAATTAACCACCAAATTATTTTTAATTTATATTATAAATTAAATATAAAACATTAGTAAATTATTAAAATTTACATGAAAATATTAGTGTTTCTAAAAATAGGTAATCATTGTTTTGTTAAATAATGATCATGTTGTTGTTTCAAAAATTAGCTATGGTTTTTAGTGAAATAATCCAATAAATTGACCTAAATGTTTTACATATTCATGTATAATAATAATTAATTATAGATCTTAATTAATTCAAATAGAAAAATATTTATCCCATGAAAAGAAGAAAAATTAGACTTGAAAGACAAATTACTTATGAAACCTGGATATATGTATGTGAGAGATATATAAGAGGTGGTGATATAATAATTTTTGAATATATTTGGGATATCATCTGTGGAGCATGGAGATTTAAAAATTTCTAAGAGACCTATGTGGAAATAATAGAAAGATACTCTAAAATGTGAAGGAGCCTTAGGTGATGATTAGTCATCTTATCAAAGATGATATGTTTCTACAAAAATTATCCAACATTCTTTTATGAAGTTTCTTATGAACTCATTGATGAATTTTTATCTCGAAAACATGATATGAATATAAATATATGTGGGAAATGATATTTATGTTTTATAATTATTTCTTCATTCGGGTATCTTTATATTAATCTTGTTTTTTAAATTATTTCTTATTTAGATACTCTTTCAAAACATTGCAGTTGAATGAAATTTTTTCTTCATTTAATTAAATAAAACATTTTAATCATTATATAATAAATCTTGACTATATAATAATACATTCATGAAAATAGGGTTACTGACAACTAAAATAGTCATTTTGATAAATGAGGTCATGTTTTATTATAATAACGAAGGAATCGCCCTCTCCATGGTTAATCATTTAAAAACAATTTCACATCCATGTTTTTTTCAGAAGAATTTACTTTTATTTATTCTTGAATGAAGGAAGGCCTATTTTGGACAGACCAATCACATTCCCTAATCCCATCATATATTTATACTTTCATTCTAAGATATATTTCTTACTTTGAAATAGATAATTACATTCACATTATTTTATCATTATTTCCATTTCTTGCATCCAATGCTACTATTTTTACATTTCATGGTAAATATTTCTCATTTGTGGTCAATCATACATACTATTTCTCTTCGTAAAAACTAATTATCACTAAATGATTCATTTTTTAGAGGGAAATAATTAATTAATTTATTTATATTTTTTGAAATCAATTTCGTTGTACAATAATTTTGGTCAGATGACTACATATTGTAAAATTGAAAAGTGGAGTGTGTTATAGTCATATTAAAATACATTAATCAACAGTTTAGGATACCCATGGATATTTTATTATCTAAATAATTTTTAAAAGCCTAGGTAACAAGAGAAATTATTTTAGAGACTTATCATAATCATTTTTTTGGCATCAACATTAAAAATATAGAATTAGACTAATTTGTAATATTTTGTGTGTTCTCCTATTTTTTTTGTTTTTTATATGTTATTTAATAAATCCATTTAACATTTTATTAATAATTGTTTTTATTTTTATGGGGTTTATATTAGTGATTTTTGGTGGATTCATGGTGGTATTATATATGAATGAATGGAAGGATTTCTTATAGGATAGGTGATATGATATATTTGTTCTTTTTATTTAAATAATTCTTTGAAAAAATTTAATGTTTTACATCATGTTAGGGGATTCATTAAATACATTTATTTATTTTGAATTTTAAGGATTAAGATTCATTAAATCCATTAGGTAATGGACGAATCAACTTTATGAAGGTAATGAAATATAATGAAACATATAAATTAATTTTTTTATTTCTTATAATTTATGCTCTAATATGTTGTCTCTTGATATATTATTTATATTTTTATATTTATTTTTATATTTATTGTATTTCCTTGTAGTGACTGATATCATTAAAATTATATGATCAATATAATTATGGTAATATAAATTGGATAATTAAATACTTTTATGAATTTAATTATCTTTTATCCTTGATAATATTTGAATATAAATGTATTTCTTCAATATTATTTATATTTTATTATAATTAATATTATCATATGTTGAGGTTAGGTTTCATGCTGAAAAAACTATTTATAACGAATCGGTTAAAAAATATGTTAATGAAATTTTTTTTATTGAAACTATGGAGTTGGGGATTTTCTGAGACGTACCTCTCTATTATTCCATGTTTTCTAATATTATGAGCATGATTTTTCAGCCATGGTTTCCCCTTGAGTTTGAAATTTTAACATTACGATTATTTTTATGTATATTCTTTACCTTATTTCACCCCTTCTCAAATTTGTTTTTGAATCATTATTATTGTTATATATTTTTAGGTATTGATGACAAAATTTGAAAGTGGGAATTGTGTGTTTTTTATTCATCAATATTAGTTTGATTTTAAAATATATGGAAAAGGATGAGAGTTGAGATCACTATTAACTAATGGATGAATTTGTATATTTATTGCTTCATTGGAATGGGTCCACATCAATAGTTTATCATATTTGTTTTTTTCTAATGATTGTGGGTTGGTTTTCTCAATGGATTTTTGTAATAACTGACAACTCCATATTATAGTTTTCATTTTTCACAAATATTGTATATACATTATGGTGTTTCTGGTTAAGTAATAAAATAAAATAATTATGGAATATTAAATGTAATTGTAATGATCCCAGGGTATGGAGTATTTATTATTGTGGAAATGATATACTAAATAAGAACAATGGATATTTAAATTTTCTAAGAGAATGGGATGGTTAGATTGGCTCTTTGAAAGAATGACAAGGATTTTGTAATTTATATTATAAACTAAAAATCCATGATGGATTTATAAGAAATAGAATATTTAAAAAAATATTATAATTATATTAATGACTATTTGATATATTCTAATATATAAATTAATTTGTATAATTTTGTTGAATCGTACTGCTTATGTCCATCAATGAGATCTGGTTCTTGGATAATACAAGTTGAAATTTGATATTATGTGTGATTATTTATGAAGTTGAGTCTATGTATAGGTAGTTACCATTAATTGTTTTTTCTATATGATTATTTATATATATTTTGATTTCATATTATTTACCACCCATTTTAGGAGATTAAATGACAAAAAAAATAACTTCTATCTTTATATTTTAGCCTCAAATTTGTTGAGGATATGGTTGGATGATTAATATCTCTTCTTCACTCTTCATTTGTATGTAGATAGATATGTTGAAATATATATGATGTATTGGATTAACCTATATGGTACATGTATTAAAAGGATACAATGTGTATTTTGTTTTACCATACATCTCTCTACGATCATTAATGGATTGAGTGGATATCATATACATTTATCCAAACTATAATGATAATGATTACCATATGTTTAATTGCATGGGTAGTGATGGATTTAACTATAATTCATAACTAATGGGATATAACATATTTTAGACTTTTTTTATTCTTATTAGTGTGATGATTTATGATTGAGATAAATTTTTGTGGGGTGAAATGTGATATGTGGTTGACATAGGTCTTCACTGGGTTAATAAAGACTTATAAAAGGAATTTGTAAAAGAACATATATCATTGAGGTTAGGGTGAATAACCAATGTAAAATAGGTTTTCTGGTACCATTTACTTGTATATACATTTATATGGATATGTTTACTTTATATTCTACATGGTTTGTGAGACATGGTGGGGATGTTATATATTTTTACCTATTTTGGTAGTTTGTTAGTTTCATTTAATTATTCACAAGTACTTACTATTTTTTCATATTTTAGTTGGTGGTTGTGGGGACAATCCATTTGAGTATATATTTATTCCCACCCTATCAATAAAAATAATTATATAGGTTCATAAGAGGTAGGTGGAAATTTATTTGCGTGTTACTAGCTCATAGTTTTTGTTCCATTGTAGTTGGAGTTCATGGTCATTAACATGGTATTGCTCATGGGTTTATCTTGTTTTATGATGTTTGATTTAAATTTATGTATTGGAAATTTTATCTTATTAGTAGTTGGAGATGATTTTGTTTTCTCATCTTATCTCTAATACAAATTATTATATATTTGGGGTACATACTCCCATTTTCATGCTTTCTATACCCTCATTTCTAATTTCCATCCTTTAACCAATTAGAGGTAGGATTCTATGTTCATCCTCATATTAATTGTTATACCTTAACAAGAACCACTGTAGTGGTGGTAATGTTATTGTGTATCATATATAATGGTTGAGATATTGAGTACAATTTATATGTAGTCAATGGTTGGTATTTCATGGGATGGTTATAAAAAATTATCAACATGACATATTAATAGACATAAACAAGGGATACCATATATATCACGTGATTCTTGGTCCCCTATATGATTTTTTTGAGTGCCAAAATTATAATTAAAATACTAAAATAAGTGATGCAGTTTTAATGTAGTAGAATAAGGAAATGATTATTTTTCATAATTTTCTATTACTCTGGTTTCATAACTTACAGAATATTAATATGAATTAATTTTAATGAATTAGTTAACACTAATACAAAAAATTATTATTATGTTGAGTCTCTAATGTTTGTTCTCTTGTTGGAATGGTTGTAAGTTGTTATCCCTATTAGGATCACACCAATGAAGTCGATATATATTAACCCAACGATCTATAAAATTTTGAGGTAGATGGACATGACATTTATGAGATGGTGCTTCTAGAGTATCTACACTAGTATATGAATTGTACTAGGGATCCATTTTAGATCAAAATATGGAACCTCATAGGAAAAATTTATAGATTTCATTTAGTTATATTTTTTTATTAATATTACTACTAGGTATTTTGGATGTTACCCTAATATATGATGATGCTCTGTAGTTTTGGTTTATGTTCCTTAGGGATTTCAAGGAATTGATAATTTTTTGGGAGATGATTCATGACCATTTTATCCAAAGTTTCTTTTATCGAAAAAAATAATAATTATCAACAATATATCCATAGAATTTACTAGATAAATTTTAGAATTTTGGATTTCAATTACAAATATATGAAAATTTTGTGTTCTCGTTAAAACCATATTTTATATGATGAGTCTAAGTAAATGAATTTCAAGGAATATTTTTATCAAGATATGATCTTCTATATCACAAAATTAATATTTTAAACCTCTATAATGGTATGGGAGAAAGAAATGGTTATTGAGGTGATATTGGATTCGACTATATCTTTATAGGTGGGAGTCTCTAGTACACTCCATGGAGCATTGATATAATTAGAGGATATCAATTTTCTTGTCAATAGTATATTTGAATTATATATATTTAGTTCCAGACATCATCATCCCATTTCAATAGTGATAGAATTTATTAGCTCTTCAATAGTGGGTTGGATGTGGTTGGTTTTTTCATATCTAGGGAAAAACATAGAATATAGAGTTCATCAATATCCATAGAAGTTAGTATAGAGATGGTGGACCTTTTTATTCTCAAATGATTCAATAGTATCCTATAAGGAAGAATCCAAAAAAAGAGATCTATCATTTGATCATTAGAGTAGGGATATGATGGGGATTAGATGGACTTGTGATGATAATATTCCTTAGGGATAATGTTTAGAACGTGTCCATGGTTTTTTTATGAGTTAGTTTTATTGAGTTACTAGATATGGGCCTATTCTGATGTATAGAAATATATTTCTGCACATGGTGAGCCTGAAAATTTTCAAGGTGTTGTATGCTTATATTTCAATTGGGTGAAAATATTTTTTTTGATTCAAGAGATATTTACATCTTTATTAAATCTACACTATTTCATTCCATTGGTCATGAGGTGGAGAGGCTTCCAATTCCCTTGGTTTTGAAAATTCTAGTTGGAAGATGATTTATTTTATAAGATGTATTCATATATTGTTAGTGATGTTTCTGAAGAATCTCTCTTAGGTAGATTTATTATTATTAAGGATATGGTCATCTAATGTCATCATCAATATGGATTGGCTATATTTAGTGAATTCTAATTTTATTTCAAATGGAATATCATTATATTTCAAGATAAAAATGAATAGAAGATTGTATTTTTTATGTAAAGTATTCCCATAGAGGGTTTATAGGTGCATAAAGTCCCTATATTCATTGATGGCTGGTCCAATGATGAGTTATTTGAAAAATCATTCACTGTTTTTTCATGGGTATATAGTAGAATGTGATGAGGTATTTATGGATGAGGTTTTGTTACAAACCCATTGATGTAAGATAAAGGTATGGATAGAGTTATTGTCATGTGTTTATTGGATATTTATCTCCCTATTTAGGATAAATCCTTATCAATTGTTAGATCTATGGATTTAGAATTTATGATATTCTATTACGGGTTTTATTCAACATAGATTTTCTATTTGGGGTTCATCAGTTCTATTTTCAAAGAATAAGAATAATATTATTAAATTTTGTATCGAATATAATCACTTAAATTGTATTATTGTTATGAACCACGGAACTATTCTATATATTGATGATTTATTCTATCAACATAGGGTATCTATGAGCTTCTTAAATATCTATTTGGTCTTCTTATATAATCAGATGACGTTGTAGGATGGGGATATTTCAAATATAGATTATTGTTTTTTATGGCCATTATGAGTAATCAGAAATTTCATTTGGTGTCATAAATGATCACTTTGGGTTAAAGGGATTTGAAAATTATTTTCTTCATGGATTTCATGAGACAAATTAAAGGTTCTTTTTTTGAGGTTATTATTTTGTATTCAGTGTCAGGGATGTATCATAAAGATCTTTTGCAGAATGTTTGAGAAGTTGTTTATGTGTTCTATTTGGGCTAATGGGGTTCATTTCATAAATAATTTCATTTCTATTCATGGATTATACATGTATCCATCAATAATTTAGGTTTGTTTTTATTATGTAACACTTTATAAAATTGTATTAATATTTAGTTTAATTGGGATTTTACGATATATTATTGGTTTCTATCCAAATTACATTATATTTTTTCTCATATTACATATTTTTACAAGAATTATTTTTCATTTTCATGGACTAACTATTGTCAGGATTCATTTTTGTATTTGGAAGAGAATCTGGTTAGTGATATAATTTTACAATTTTCAAATCATGGGTTTGTGTGAAGGATTTATTTTAACAATCACTATTATGATTTAATTGGAGTTCTGATGCAGTACAGATTGGATATCTCTTATGGGTATTGGCCATTATAGGAGTGTAATTATAACTGTGATACCCATGATCTAGAGCTTACATTGATTTATTTATAGATATTCTTTTTCTGAAATTATGGATTTTTTATGATCATTGTGATAATCACATTTCTTAATGGATGGTGACTTTACGATTTTCCATGATTTGGAATAATTGATTATTGTGGTTCTTTTATTTAGAAGGTAAATTTGTAGTTATTTTATGCCTATGTATGATGAACTATGTAGGGAGATTCCAGAGTGCTCTATAATAACCATTAATATAGAATTAGTTAATGATAGAGTGTATCGTAACCAGATAATGGTATATCCTTCTTTGGAACACTTGGTGGATGAGTACTATATTGAGAATTCTATAATGGTTGTATGGAAATCCCACATTGTCTATGAAAATTCATATATGTGATGGTCAATATATGATGTATATAATGTGTTATTTATGTGATGTTTGTAATCACTTTAATGAAGCATGATTTTGTTCTCTATGCATTTGAAAGAATAGTTGTCTAATTTATCATACTGTGGGAAATATGTTTCATACCTTTCAAGATCTTTTTCTTGATCTTGTATTAAGAGATCAATTTTCAATTTTGTGTCCAAATTTAAATTTTCTCGATGTTGATTAATAAGAATCATGTTCCTAGTGGGTTTCATTATCAACTAGATATTCCCTGATGTGAGGGGGAATCATAATGGAAATCATCAATAGTTTTCATTAATCATAAGGAGGATATTATGTTATAGGTTTTATCATGGATATAATGACAATATCAACTACACTCTTATTGATTAAGGATTTAACCAATATAAAAATGTTTATGTTTTTGTATCTAGACATGGTGGTGAGCATTTAAGAGTTTCAGAAGATAATAAAATCTCATCATGATTCCTTTTTACCTCTAGGGTTTGGATAGGTATATCTATTGAATTCAATTATGATTTATTCCTTTATACATATATTCATCAATATCTCAATGGTTATATAGAAAGGGCTATCTAGATATAAGAGGACATGTTGCAAATATGCATTCAGAATTTTAGAAGTTTGTGGGTGAGTTCCATTACCATGGTGAAGTTCTATTATAAAAATTGTTCTCCCTATATAATTTTCATGGTCCTATCAAAACATTTAATAGCTAACCATGATGATAACTATATCTATGGATCATTGTTGGAGACCTATCTATTCTCAGACCAAAGATCATTCAATGCGTGAGATAGAAGGTTTATGTGGTCAAAAAACAATACCATTATAAGTCATATTCTAGTCGTAGGAGAAGACCAATATAGTTTATCATTATAGATCAAGTGTTCTTGAATATGTCTTCTCATTATGGGAAGTTATGTATTAGTCATGGGAGTAATATTTATTCATGTTTTTTGGACATTTGAGGTGTTATCAAGTGTATTTGATGTTTTGTATCAATTTTAATTTTCTCTATAAATGATCCATATTCCTGATACCTTTAATATGTAATATCTTCATAATAACCCTCATGAGGATTCACATGTTATTTACTAGGGGGATCTATAAGATAAATAATGTTTGACCATTATGAAGTGGTATGGTGAGATTATAGACCATATGAAAAAGGTATTTCATGGATCTATCATCCCCTTGTTTTTTTAAATGGTGTCACATATTTTTTAGAGGAGAATTATTGGACACACGTGTTTCATATGTTCTCTAACAATCAAAAATAGATTTATGTCCTTTTTGCTAGGATGTTATGAAATTAATATTGAATGATTAATGATATTATTTAATCTGTTTTGTGTTTACATAACTTGTTCATAGGATATTTATGTAATGTTAATATTATATCCATATCCTTGAGAGGAATCTCACATGGTGTTTTCTCTATTAACTTTTTTCTTCCTTCATGGTTTATTATTTAAATTCATCGGGATGATAATTAATTGAGAGATACATGATGTAACGCCCCATTTAATTTATCCATTCGCATGTGTTTTTTATGATTGGAGGTGTCGAGGAAGGGATGGAAGAGTGTAATTGGTGTTGAGGTGAAATTTATTATGGACCCTGGTGGTTGGGGAATGATTACAAAAGTTGTGGAATATTTTAGAATCACTGATGAACAATCTTGATCGTGGTTGTTGTTTTTTGGAATAGAGTTTTAGATGAGGTTTTATGTGTCTCCATGATTCTATTGGTGCTTATGGTATGTTATATAAGGATAAACTATGGATATTTAGTGATCAGGGTCCTCTATTTATAACCAAAGGGGTCATTGTAGCCTAGTGCTTTTGTTTCAACATGAAGCCATTGAGGTCTAGTTTTATATCATTGCATCTTGAAGGGTCTTTGTGGGATGGTATTGGGGATATTTTATGTTGTTTTTATGAGATTATAGTATTAGAGTGATAAAATAATGATTTTTCACTTTGGATTTTGGTGGTAGGATAGAAAATAAACCCTTGAAATATCGCCTTCCATAGTGCATTATAGTTCAGGTATTAACCATCCACATAATGGCATATTCATGGGAGTTGATCTATTTCGTTATTAAAATCTTACCTCAACAATTTTTGGATCCCTCAAGAAATTAATTTTCATCCTCCATTATCTATCTAACAATTTTAAGCCTATGGACCTGTTTTATATATTTTTAATCTACATTGGTTACCTATGACCTATGAATTCTTCAGATCATTTGATTGGTGATTTCATATGAGTTACCCTCTTTTAAAAAGGTTCTTCTCTCTATCATTATCTTATTTTATACTACAGATTCCTGTTAATTGTTTTATAATTGAGGTTCTATTATAGATTGATGATATATTCATCATGGTATTATATCAATAATAATCTGGTGATTCTTTTTCAGTGATGTGAATATTGATATTTAATTTCATTCTATTATTTCTTAAAAAACATTGAATAGTTTACATTAAGGTATAATATTTGGGACCATTTTTTTCATGTACCATATAACTTTTTCTATATTCTTTGAGTATAAGTGCAATTAAGGTAATGAGTTTATTAATATATAAATTATGGACGATTGATATATTTAATGCTATGATTATCTCACATGTGTATATTGGTATGACTACTTTACTCTTGATATTTTTTACATCTACTAAAATTGATTTCAATAAATATTATTTTTTTTCATAGTGGAATATATACTTAAAATTGGATAAAAATGTTAATATAATAAAATGTAAAAGAGAATAATGGTGGAATATGAATGTAAATATCAATATTCCTTGATAATATTTAAATATGAATTGTTTTATGATGCAAATTTATGGTTCATTCATTGTTTATTGTTATCAATTTATGTTTTTTATTGTTAAAAAACCCTATCAATGGTTCCCAAATTAATCAAATGTAGTAAGGAATTTTTTTTCTAAAATACATTTTTTATACTATTATAAGACAACCGTTTATGTTATGCCCGGTTTTCTATGATAGTGAGCTTAATTTTTTGGATTGTATTTTTCACTTTAGTCATTAATTATAATTATTATCAAATACATTTTCATCTTTGGTACCTTTCAATGTTTTTTGGGGAAAATTAATTGTTGTGAAATTAGGTAAGGGATGGATTTCACAATATGATATATAGTCTTTTTTATTGTTAATTTTTTGACATGAGGGTGATGTTGTTATAGATAGAATAGGTTGAGTGTTGTTTTTTCATGTTACCACCTGGTTGTATTGGGATGATGATTTATTGATTGATATGGGTTACCCAAATGTATTTACTTTAATTCATATCTTTTATTCCTATTTTTAATTTTTTCATTGGGTTTTTTGTGATTTTCAACTAGAAACTTCAGTTTACCTATACATCAATGCATTGAGTTATTTATGTTATTTTAGTTAAATTTCTAGAGTACATTGATTTTATTTTTATAATTCGAATTATATTAAAAATAAATGATTGTTTTTCATTTATGGTGGTAATGATAATCTAAATAAGAACCATGGGATAGTCATATTGATGCTCCAAGAGCATGACATGGTCATATTGTTGGTTTAAGATCACATGATTGAATTTAGAAATTTGAATATGATTTATAAAACCAAGTTTACAAGAGATGAAATTTATTTATTATACCAAATTTTATAAAGGGAATGATAAATTCTTATTAATTTATAATTAGTAAATTTTCATTTTTAGAATTTTGATTCTTAGTACTTATGTCATTCTATATGATCTAGTTATTTAGATATTTGCAGTGGTGAATGAGTGTCTTGTGGGATGATAGATGTAGTTGATTCAAAGGTTATTTATTTTCCCTTAGTTGGTTTTCTGATTTATTATTTAATGTATACATATTTAATTTTCATATGATCTACCTCCCTAGTTGATTAAGAAGTCGACAACGTCATGTTTTGGGTTCCAGGTGTTTTCAATAATATCTTTGTTTCTGATGACATAGATGGTTGACAACTCCCTCTTCCATGTTCTCTATTTAAATGTATCGTGATGTGTAGTGATTTTCATTATTTATCTCCCTAATGTATTTGTTATATGTCGATATGGGATTGTATGGATCTCAATTACACTATACATATGTGTACATGTTATAACAATGTGTGTTTATGGCCCATAAATTTCTTCTAGATGAAGTGACTATGGTGTCAAATGGTTTGATGTCAAGGGATGTGATGGATTAAGGTCTAATTCATGAAATAAATATTATGATAGATTATAGAACTGTGAATCTTTTATTAGTTTCTTGAGGTATTTTTTAAATATGTTAACATTATCTATAGTATGTGAAGTGGATGAGGTATGTGTTCATTGGTTGTATAATGACTTATTAAATGTATTGAGTAAGGATGTGTGTATTTTGGAAATAGAGAGAAAAACTAAAGGGGATGTTAAAGTGGTGTAATTTTTTTAGGTATATCATTTTATATAGAGATGATCTCTTTTACTGGTTATTTGTTTTGTAATCAATGGTGAGGATGTTATAGAGTTGTAAATATTTAGATAACATGTCAGTTTCAATTTTTATTTATAATAATTAGTACGCTTCTTTAAAAAATACACGAGAGAGTATTGGGAGGTTCTTAATGAGTATACCAATATGGTAAACCAATATATATATCTATTATTTTAAATTATAAATAAATTGGTTGGATATCGATCTAGGTGTACTAACTTCGAGTTGTTGTTTACGTGTTCTAAGAGTTTGTAGTCGTTCTCTAGGAAATGTTATTTGCATTTTTTGTTTCTTTTTTATTTATCATGTTAGTAAATTTTAATATTTGTATTAGATTTATATTTATTCTTTGGTTTTATTATTTGATCCCATATTATCACATATCTTATGATTTATATATTATGGGTAATTACTCCCATTTTTATATATTCTATGACATATGTGATGGTGTTCTACCCATCAAAGAATATCACGTACATGGGAGGCATTTTCCGTAAATACCTGTACATACACACAAATATCCAAGACCACATAAATGATAAATATCCAAAACAACTAATAACAATGAATTCATTCATCTATAACATAATAACCTGAGTATATCTATATCATTATAAAGAATAAAACGGTCCAAATACAAGTCCATCAAAAATTAGAAAGTAAAGTCTGAGCTCTTAAAAAGGTGGGAAATACTATAAAATTAAATAATGGTATAAACATAGGTCTATCTAGAATAAACTATCCCTACATACTCTATGTCCACAAAGGACCATCAAAAATGTTTTTATCTACACAAGACATGACACGTGCAGGTAGATTCCGTAAAATTGTGAGTATAATAATACCCACTTGGATTCCGTAAAAATAACTACGAAGAAAGAATCATGAGTAATAGTTATATTTATGTAGGTATAGGTATAAATCACATAAATCAATAATCTATACATATAATCATAAATTAATTAATTTATCAAGGTAAATATTGCAACTATAAAACCATCCAAGGATTCCTACTCAAATGTTCCTCATGATGCTCTTTTGGGATAACACTCACCATGATATATATAGTCTTTGATGAAACTCATCAAGAGGTCATAATAATCATGTCATTAAACAAATGAAAACTATGAGGTTTCATCCAACACACCCATTCGATTATAATAAATCTCATTGGAATGATCGGATCTTAATTCGCAGATACGGGGTCAATGCACAGTTCTCACTAGTGCTACACTAGACCCTGTTGGAATAATCCACCTAATAGGTGGATCAAAACCCATGTAAAAATTGTTAAATCAAGTTATAACAACCAAATATAAGGTATAATGAATGAAATCCAGGATTAATATAAGAAAATTGCAAGTATACATGTTCTAATCCACTAAGTCAGTAGTCAAAATAGTCCGAGACAACTTACTCCAGATTAATGTAAACATGCCTCACTATATATACCATCATGAAGTTATAGATGGTCCACCCTCTATGATGATAATGGAATAAATAAAAAACTCAATTTAATAGATAAATTTAACACATTCAACCAATACTAGTTAATGGAAGCTCATAAAATCTCTCAACTAAGTTAGGCTATGAAGAGGGAGAAAACCAACATGTCCTAAAAGGAGTACACTACCTGCCCCTCGGGGTACACGGTGTGTCTCAGTAAGTCTCGAAATGTCTATGCCACACTCTATCATGGAATGTATCTTTTTCTTAGTATGATGTTTTTTAAGGGTTCATTTTTTGTTTGATTTAATATATAACTCATTGTTCCATCTTTTTTATGCCCATGTATTCCAGGTCATATCTATGTACTTTGTAGGTACATGGATTGTCATGAATATTTTTAACCAGGGCTTGTAAAATAATGATATCTATATTTAAATGCATATATTTTAATTTTTATAATTTATTGATTTCAATATTTAATTTTTTTAATTGTTTGAATTGTTTAACTTGTTTAATGATTTGGGGCGGGATATAATAGATCATCAGAAAAATAGCAAGAAGGGATGAAAATAAGAGCCTCGAGACACAAAATTTTATAGGATTTAGTTGAGATATAGAATTAGAGATAAGTATTTTCACATCATTTATCACATTAAATGATTTGAGTTTTTTTTTGAAATGTTTTTTTGAATTATATATAAAAAAATTCATGATTCCTTCTCATACCCATAAATTTACAAGATTGTACGATGTGTAATATTTAAAAACCATGTACATTTTAAAAATATAATGAATAAAGATACAAAAATAAGGGTTTGATATTATGGGTTATAAAAATTCCCCATTAGACCAACAAAATAGGTAAGATGGGACTAATGGAAGCTATGTTGATGGCACACGTGCATGGAATAGTGATCTGATGCCCTTCTTCACAATCGTTCATCACCTTCAATCCATCAAGGGTATCTAATATTATTATTCTAATCATTAATAGCATGAGTGATTAATTTTATTTTTCTCTGATGATTTTATTTTAGGGGGACCATTTTTTAGGGATTAGTTCTATTTCTTTATATTTTTTTCAATTGATGAAACAAAATATATCAATTTGAATTCATATTTTATTAATAATACCTTACCATTGTTGCATTTAGAGGATTATAATTTCATTATATCAGTTATTTGAACTATTTTGGGTATGAATAATATTAAATGTAGGTTAAATATGAATAAACATAATTTTGGGTCACCCATTTTTGATTCCACATAGTTGATACCCATTCCAATGGGGAAATCACCTGATTAAGGAAGGATACTCATCCAAGGATCTATGTTTACCCAATTCAAAAACCAATTCTAAATATAATGATAACCAATGGAATCACCAGAACGTGAACATGAATATATATGGACATTCCATCCTATAATCATTAATTTAAACCCTATATTTTATGCACTTTATTACTTTCTCTAAACAAACCCAACTATTTCAGTTTTAAATTCATTAATTTATTTATAACCTACTGTTAATCCATATGTGTTCGACACATATAATTTCTAGATTCTAAATTTTTTTAGGTTCTATTATATTTATAAATTATTAAATTATCATATACTCATCAAAAACTAACAATTCTCGGCAGGCTATCACCCCCTCCATAGAATGATTCAACCTCCATATTTTACACGTCATGTGTCTAGGAACACATGGTGAGTCACACTACATCTTCTTAAAGAAAATAACCCCTTTTACAATCTCAACCATCGGTTCATGGTCACATGGAATGAGGCATGTTTCACACATAATGTGGTACTAATATCCATGATGAAACCCCCGTGCCAAACAAAAAGTGCCACACGATGCATGTTAAATGGACTATATACTTTGTTGTATGGTCATAGAACACACAAAAAGATTCATGTATCATCATATATGAACCTAAAACCACTGATTCCACTCTGAATATCACTATAGGTCATGGATATAATGTTTAATGGACCTCATCTCTGTAGATTAATAGAATATATCTATATCTATTGCTCAAGAAGTACATGTGTCATAACTACTGGGTTTTCAAAACAAAACCATGAATATCATCTATGATCTAGTCATGATCTCTCACTGTCATCACATATCAAAAGAGAATTATTCAATCTCATTCCTTCATAAATTGTAATGATTTTTTTCATAAAATACTAAATGACAAATAATTTTTCTCGGATTATTCATCAAATACTAGGCCCTGAGAAACTCATAAAAAACAGGGAGATTAACAAAATCAACATAACATTAAGAATGATAACATTATTTTTCTCATTTCATAATTAATCCATTATCAATGGTAATAAAAAAATAATTAAAGATAATCATTGAAAAAACTAATAACCATTATCCCCAGATCATGCAATTATACACATACCCAATAAATGACCTATCAACAAATCAAACTATTAGTCGATTGATTAATGTTCATCATAAGATAAGAAAAGGGGACAGTTTCACAAATCAATCATCATACATATAGATTGGATCTATAATTGATGAATAATGGTCCTAATTTATCATTTATAGGGAGATCCATTAACACCGTTGGAACATAATCCCTGACCTAATATTTTATGACATCGTATGCCAACAACGATCTCCCATAATTGTTCTCTAGATCCCCAAGGTTTTTTGGAAAACCTTGAGATCGAATCATAATTTTGTAATTAAATATAAATAATTGTACATCATAAAGTAAAAAAAATATTATATCTCTTCATTAATTTATTTAATTAATTTCAAATCTGTAACAACATTTTCACATATGCGTCACACTGAAAACCTTTATATTGATCCTAGGGTAACACCATTGTTCTAAACTAAACAATTTCATCAAATTTTTTATTTGGGCCTCTATTTAATAGTTTATACAATTTATCTGGGAAAAATTACATGATATATAATTAATAAATTTTAATATATTTCAAAAATTATTTTGGATCACACTAGGTATCAAAATCTTAGGTTTTTCTACCACCTCACTCTAAAAATATTCATAGAAATAATCAAACGTATGGAGTAGAAATTAATGGGACACAAAATTATTTCTTCCAAATATTTTCATCCCTAAAAAATAATAAAAAAGGGAAGGATACTTATTTTTCAACATTTCATCACACCTCGTCATTTTCTCACAGACATTTCATGTTTTTTAAAAATAACGCACCCAAGGAAAACACTCTCCCATAAAGAGTATTAATCCTAAAGTCCCATGAAACCATTGAATATTTTAAAAAGAAACTCTAATATCACAACCCAACACTCCCAGTTTGATATCAGACAATGGGTCATACATATACCTTCTCATATATAACATCTTGTGAACACCATTAAAACCAAAAACTATAATATCCTTGGGTTATGTGTTTCATCCCCTCACAAACCTAAGACATTCGTAAGAAAATATTGGTCTTAATATTAAATTATATAGACTAAACCCTATAAAAATCACTATATCTTTCAAAAACCAAATGCCTCTATCATAAATCCACTAAGGAATCCTGATTTTTATTGGGTATTCATCATCCTCCCCTAGATGAAACCATATACAACCAACAATAGCACCCAAACTAGCACCCCATAAATGTTAAATACTGACTGGATCTTACTAGAATAAAAATTTTATATATGACCCCTTATATATGGGATAAAGAAGGTGATACTACATTGGTCTATTTGTAATCACAATAAAATGTAAATACAACTTATGATAGTTGATCCTCATAGTTATCACATGATATAGACATGAAAAACAGAAGCATGTTAACAAAAACCTAAAACATCCATCATACCATTCCAACTAGATGGGGTATAACACACTGACCAACTACAATAGAGTCCCAAAGGATTCTCAAATCTTCTCCTTAATCATCCTATGAACTAATTATCAAATTAAATGATCATCATAGTGGGAATTCCAAAAATCCAGAATACCTATTGTGTGAACAATTACTCTGACCTCCACAAAAATATTTTCTAGTCATCGCCCCCAAATAACTGAAATAAAAATAGTTTAATATAGAAAATCATTGAAACTGGCTTTTTTTCCAAATAGATTCCATGATATCCAAGTATTTCATTGCCTTTAATAGACGCACATCCCCATGATCAAATTTTATTATATATTGACTAGAACTTTTATCCTTCTATGGACTAGAATGTACATACTAGATCCCTAATCATGCAAGATCTCATAGTTGGTATTCCAAAGTGGTGCCTCAATTATCACTTATGAAGTGAATGGGTAACGAACATCTTCGATGTGTATATTTCACCATCCCCACCCACATAGGAACCAATAGATAGAGGTCAACTATTCTGTTACCACACATGACAAAAGAGGATGGGAAAACAACATTAGGATAATATGATTCCATGGACATAACCTATGTGGATCTCTGTATCATTCCACATCATCCATTTTAGGGATCCATTTCACTCTCATATTTGTGAATATATTTCCAAATAATTATAACTTTGAATCTATAACTTTCTCTAGGAGAGAATTGATTGGACTATGACTCCAAATGCATGTCTGGAACTATCCTCATGTGCCTTGTGATCTCAAAGTCTAATTTCAGGGACTCTTAGATGTCGTTGATGATGACTGTCAGGAATTAAACCAAGAAAGGTTAAGGTTCTATAGTCTAATTCTCATTAAATTAGTTCTGGCGTTCATCCCACCAAAGGGTATCACTACTAACTCAAAAATACTATAGTTGGTTTAGAAAGATAGTTACGGTATATCATCCCCAAAACATAGCTGGTAATAACCCATCTCAAGGAAATATCTAGGGTCTAAATTTCATTAATGCACAAGGTGAAGAGGTCATCAATTATTAGGAGAATATGATTTTCCTTCTGTCACATATCCCATTTGATAATATTCAACATCAAACCACATGCACTTTTTCTTATCTAAGAGAAACAATTTTGGAAACCCCTGAAAAAATTGGGCTTTTTCAAGCCTTTTCCCTTTTAGACTCCTCTAACTACACCTTTGTGTCTTATAGCTATAATGCATCATTTGATATTCTATCATAGATATTGGGTTTTCAATTGTGAAATTACATACATAAAATAGACATATGATAGTGTAGTAAGACTAAAACATTATAAAAGTGTATTCACATCTACTACTTTAATTTTTTACAAGCATAATGGTCATAAAATTTACTACAAGAAGAGTAATAATAGTAAAAATGATCGATATGGGACTACAAAATCTAGTTAATGATATCATCATACCCTGTTGAGGGATTTCTCTTTATCAAAGGAGGATAAATCTATCCCATCAAACTATAAGAACTTTCATATCACCTAGAATAAATCATATGATAATGGACGGTAAAAAAATACATTCTATGGAAAACATTTTAATTTACCACATCCACAATGGAATTATTTCCATGACATGATCTCTATATTCTCCCATATTCTGGTCAAAATGTCAATATGAGCATACAACCATTGATTGTCTATACATAATCCACCAACATAAGTGTCATGTAAAAAGTACTCCACTAGTATCAATATGTCTCAAATATTTCATATAATTAGGGGAAACTGTCATGTAACTATTTTTGAAAACTCTAACAATGGTAGTGAAGAAATACATCATACCAAAATCTACACTGAGGACTTCGTGATGTTCCACGGTTTGGAATTAATCTTATCCATATCCCAAATGTTTACCAAAAAATATCCTTCTCTAATACCTTGTAAAAACAAGCAACCCCAAAATGAAAAAGTAATATAAACTCAGTAACCACACCTTATAAAATTCAACTTTCATTAGAATTGTCACTCCTGTATGATAATGGATCACATCTCAATAACATGTCTTAGTGGGTGAATTTTTCCTCCTCCTTGTATGAATTATCATATGTCAAACATCACTAACACATGGATATTACACCACTTTGAATCATTATAGATAAGTATCTCTCCCTTGAAAACCAACGTTGTGGGATCTTCTGCTTACAGTACATCCACACCACATGTGCAAGCCAGTCACCCACTATTAATGAAGGGTTTCTGTCCAACCATGAAACTATGGAAATATCTAACTCTAGGAAATATGATTCACACTAAGAAGAGATATGTTATATTCCTATTACAATAATAACCAACCAATAACCCATGGAGAATATAAGGATTCAAGAACAATCTTCTAACTAGTAATAATTTACACACATTGGAATCCCTGACCACTGCATTATGTGAATCCTCAATTGACTAAGGGTCTTTCTCATCACTAAAACATAGTGATCCCAATAAATGGAACACATGTAACATTACAATTTTGTGTGTAACATCCTACTATACATATGTATCTATAGACTACTCAACACATGAATTAGAATATACATGATCCAAAAAAGGATTAATGTGCTCCTCAACTGGGGGTAACACAACTCGGTTCCCATCTAGAGAAAAAAACCTCATGAGTGGGTCCCTGAACCGAAACCTCATAACTTATTAGTTCATCAAAATGAAACTATCTCTGAATTGTAGATTAATTTAATTGTATATTCATCATGGATGTTATCAAGATGAACCATGGTCAATAAGTATATTTCGAAAGATGACTCAAGGCATATATAGAAACCACAACCCTGTACTAAATGATGAATGTACCAATGTTTTCCCTATAACTAGTGTTTATATATACATAGTAGCAAAGAATTGTCCCATGGTTATAGAGAATGTATATGCTGGCTTCCATACCAACACTTGAAACCCTCGAAAGAGATTCATAATTGGTACAATTTATCAATGATTCCCTAATTCCAAAACCAAACCTTATAAAATGAAAAAAGAAACTCTAAAATTTGATCCAAATCCCCTGAATTTTCATAAAACATCAGGATTGTAAATATAATGATACCATTTTTTCAACATCCAAATTGATGGCTCTCAAGGAGAAAATACAACAATACCTCCACCAGTAAGCCATGGGATAGATACAAGCATCATGATGTCATATAACACACCCTTGTAGAATATTCCTTATGTACATGTATGCGCACACACATATCCAAAACTATACACATGCTAAAATGTAATCCAAAAGATTAAATATTTTGAATACATCTATAATACCATATCTAGATTATGTGAAAAGTATTAGAATATGTAAAAAGGACCCAAATACATTCCCAACCAAAACTAGACGGAAATGTACATCCTTCTCAGATGGGGGGGGGATTGATGTCAAATACAACACTCGTATACAAATCTGTATATTTAGCCCATAATACCTCCACCTACTACAATTCCAAAAAGGACACATTAAAGGGGTTCTATATCTAAATAATTGTGACACATATGGGTGAAGACCATGTAAGTGTGATTATATCAAAACCCTGTAGGAAACCATGAAAATAAAGAAGAAAATGCAACAAGAGTAATTATTTTCTTTAGTTAGGTATATATATAGAACATATGATAACTATAACCCAATATAATCAATAATGAGACACAACCTGAGGGTAATTAATATATTTGTAAAACTACCCAAGATTCATGCTTGAAAGTTCAACTGAACAGTCATTGGGGAGAACATGCACAATGATCTATACATCCACTAACAAAACACATCCTAGATGTCGTGATTAGTAGGTCTTGACATAATGGAAAAATGAGTGGGTTCTTCTGAGAAAAAAACTCGATCAGACTATGACTCTTCATAATGATAAGATCTCAATACAAATATAAGTGGTAAATTCCCAGGGATCACTGGGGGGTCACTAAACCCTATTGGACACAGCCACCTAATAGGGGATCTAAACGTGGATAAATGATTCTCATGACAATTCCAAACACCATATATAAGGTACCATAGAGGGAAATGGGGATCTTTATGGGCCTCTTGAATGAATACATGATCCAGGACACTAATTTAGTAGTCGATGTGGTCTAATAGAACTCAATTGATAATAAGGGAAAAAAACCACACGTCATGGACCGTTCTGATGCTACAGGGGGCACAACCTCAATGATGAAAACAGAATACTTCACTGAACCCTAATTGAAATGGACCAAGGGAACACCATCAACAAATACTAGTTAATTGTATCTTAAATAATATCTCAATGATGTTGGGATATAAAGGATGAGGAAACCAATCTATCCCCATATGAGTACACAACATGTCCCTAGGGGTAGCTGCTGTGTCTCAATATTTCTATCTCTACCCATGTCTTTAACTCACATGGAATGTTCCATTTTCACAATAAATGGTGTTTTTTAAGGGTACATTGTTTATATGTCTCGTTTCAGCACTCGACATGTCATCTTTCCCATTCATGTGTATACCAAGACTTGACTATTTAATTCGTATGAACATGACAGGTGAGGCCTCCTTCCCACCTGGGCATGTGCTAGCCTATACATGACACACCTTTAGTTATGTGTTACACGAGAAGTGTATAAGAATAGAAGATATTCTACACTACATGTCATCTATGTAATGTACTCTATATACACCCAGAGATGTCAGAATAGGGTTACCCAGCATGTGACATGTGTCACATGCTGTGTGATGCATATCTCCACACTAAAACCCAATAATTACAAAAAAATGAACACACATTGTGTTTTTATAGGACTACATGTGGTTTCTTCTACTTTTTCATAAAACCCATCAAATGATTCACATGTATTCATATAAAACCCTACAACCATGGATTCTACTCTAAATCACACTATAGGACGAGGAACTATTATTAACCATACATCCTTATCATCTATGGTTGGAATCCAACCATATTAGTACCTTAGTAATAACATTGGTTTCATTTATCATGTGTTGTAAACCAAACCAGGAAGAGAAACACTGATCTGTTCCATATCCCTCACTGTCATCACATCTCACAGTTGTGTCATTGAATATCCATCCATATCACCTAATAATGTTCCATTCTATCATGGATAAATTTTATAATGATCATTCACTAGGTATTCTTCATATTATATCCAAAATTAAAATACAAACCATGATCCAAAATAGAATGGATATAGAAAACAATTAAACCTAATTGTGATGAAAACCCCTATGGAAATTTCATTTCAACCTCGATCCATAGTCATATAAAAGCTGAATAAATTGGTATAGATAAACAATAAACAGGATGAGAACAGTTATCCGCAAATCTCCCAATTTAACTCATTCCTTTTGATTGATCGATCCATGAATCATTACATTAGTCGATTGCTTCATGTTCATTGTGGGATAAGAAATGAGGATTAATTGAAAAATAAAACAACCTACATAATTTTTGGATTGAACTATAAGGAATAACGGTCAATATTTTATATCTTTAGTAAGATCCACAAACTTCATTGGAGAATGATTCTTGAGTTGAATTGATCCTATATTGTCTTCCAATAAAACTCTCTTCCAACTATCCTCTTGGCCTCAAGGGTTTGACATCCAACCCTGATTTCCCATCATAATGATGTTTTGAATTAGAAGATAGGTAACTATATCAAATAAAACAAATTTATTCTTTTAATTTAATTATTTTTTAATTTATAACCCATGATATTTTTTTTAAACCTCACATTGAAAAATTTTGTGTTGCACATCGTGTAAAATCATGATTTTGACCTCAAAGGGTCCCTAGTATTTATGACATGAGAATAAATTTAATATTTATTCCATCGTTTTAGGAAAAATGAATGTTCGTTTTATCTAATTTGTTTAATATATTTCAAAAATTAAATCTGGTCAAACCAGGCCCTCTGAATATGATGCTCTCGCAATGCCAGAATATCACAGATTTATAAAAAAAATTCCAAAGTCTTACACAAAAAAATTGGGTCCTTACACCATGGGGTACGGTTTGTGAAATATAGATTAAAAATTTATAAGAACATTTATTTAATAATACATGAATCACAACTCTAAATGATATATAACTTTTATATTTTAATCTGGAAATATAAATAAAATTATAGAAGGAATTTCATAATGTATTTGAACCATAGATGAAAGAAATTTCACATTAAAAAATAAATTTCAATGTAACAAATAGATGAAATTGTATAACCTAATTTTATAAGAATTTCAAATATTTAAACCATCAAAATAATTAATGTTAATGATATGAATTATTTTTGAATAATAAAATATATATTTAGACTCATTGATTTATTCATTGTGAAAAAATATTCTTTATTTTAAAAATGAATCATTCAGGAAAATGAGAAAGTAAATTATATTGGTAAATATATGAATTAATCTTTATATTCGATGATACTTATAAAAAATGAAAAGGATCACATGATGTAAATGATAGAAATAATATTTCTTTCAATATTTTGGGATAAAAAAACAATCATATTGAAGACATTAAAAATAATAATTTTAACCCTTATAAATTATAGTAAAATATAATTAAAAATTATCAAAAAATAATATAATTATAGAGTTTATTCTAAAAACATTAATATCAATATAGATAAGTAATAATAGTAACCATTTTATTGGATGTGAGTTATTCTTTATAACATCATAATTTTATAGAGAATAAAACCTATTGATGAAATTTATTTTTATATAAAGTATAATTTTTCTAAATGAAAAGATAGTATTCCATTTATATAATAGATAAAAATCATAAGAAATGAAATATAGAATATGATAGATGATGAATTAAGTTTATTTTAAAATTAAATATAATCTATTTGAAATAATCAATAATAATTTTGTAACATTCGAATCCAACCCCATTAAAATAGATAATGTGAATGGAAACATAAAAAACCATGAATTAATTATAAATGATATTATAATATTTCTCTATATAGAACATGGACATAATAAAATAAAATAAGATCATAAAATAATACATTCCACAAGGAGTAAATGATTGATAAACCCTTATGAATATGTTATTTTATGAATCAAAATATAATGAAATGGGGATCATGATAAGGAATTTATAATAACATTAAATAAATGGAATATTTATACATGTATTAAATAAAATATTAATTAAACTATATAATATAAAACATTGTTCATATCTGAAAACGATCTGAGGGAATTTAAATTTAGGAAATAAACCCATAAATTATGTATTTTTTTATTTCATATCATTTTCGCCACATTTATAAAAAATAGGTATGTTTTAAATTAATATAGATGTAAAATATACCTATATTTTTAATTATTTATCATTTATAATAATATTAATATTTTTATAACATTTTTATTACAATATATAATGGCTCGAAGAATTATTTTAGTTTAAATTATCATTTCCTCTTCCATTTTCACGAATAAGATAATTTTTAATGTATAAAATTGTAAAATTATTTTCATAATTTTTAAATATATTAATATAATTTTATATTTCATAATCTAAATATAACATCCATCTATGTGGGTGATATGTAAATCATTGAAAATTTCATCAAGGATGGATTGAAACTGTACATTATGGTGAACTTTCAAAAGGGATGGAGAAAGAGTATATATTATAAGTGTATTAAAATATATATTATAGTATCATTATTAAATTAATATTCAACATAGTTATATATGATAATAATTTCTGAAATGTAGAAAATAGATATTGAATAGGAGAGTAATAGGAAGAGACTAAAGATCATGGGAGGGAATTTGGGCTACCTCTTCATTAAATATATTATTCTTTTCTAAAGACACAATGGATAGGTGTTAGGTGACTCTATAAAATATATATGTGTATTAATAGGATTATATGACAAGAAATATTTATTCCATTGACTTTGATAAATGCATGGGATGTTATTTCTCTAGGTAATGTGGATGAAGTATTTTCAGTTTAGAGTGGTGATATTTTCTATTTAAAATATTGATTATCATATAATTTCAGAAAAATAATTTTGAAAACTATTTATTATGAAAAGAAATTTTGGGTTATTAATCAAATAATAGAGGTTTTATTGACATTCAAAAAAATATATAACAAAATATAATCTTGATAATATTTATTTAATGTTAAAGAATCAATAATTGTTATTTATTAGAATAATATATTACTTATATTCAAAAACATCAAACATAGTTTCATAAATTCCCCAAAAAAATATTAAATTTACTTTTTTATACCTTATAAATATATTTTGTAAGTAAATTAGTTTCATAAATATTTATATCATTCTAACATAATGATGATTTTGATAAATGTTGTGATATTTTTGGTATGTATATTTTTCATTATTTACTAAAAAATTAAATTCCACATAAAATTAACATGAACTCACCATATGATGAATTCAACAAAGTGATTACATAATTTCATGATTTATAGTCAAATTATTATTATAAAAATCAGTAATTTAATATTTAAATGAAAAAAGTTAATATAATAAGAAATTATTTTTACTGAAAAAATTAATTTTTAGACACTATGTGTTGTTTATATATTTACTTATATAACATTATTTTTTAATTAGTGTTAATAAATTAGATTCTAAAATTAAAATTATTATTATAATATCCCAATAAAAGTTGCTAATTTTATTTATTAATATATAGATAACATTCTACTATAATATTTCTTCTTAACAATATATATTTCATTAACATCCCATTAGTTAATTGTTTTCTATACATCAAATTTCATCAATTCATTTACATTACCGTAAATCATATCTTTATTTAAAATAGTAATATAGTTTAATATAATATAAGGCCCCAACCTTAAACCTTACTTAATCTTGAGTTATTACAAGATTACACATTGAAGTTCTTTTCAGGTTTAGAGTTTTAGAGAATTAGATCATAAAACATGCATTATATTCCACGTTTAAACAAAGTGGTTACAAAAAAGATAGTATACATATTTCCCATCAATGAAAACATATTTAAAATAAAACATGGATTCATTATTGACACTTCCTTGACACTATCGTCACATCATGTACCTTTTCCTTGACCTGTGAAAAACATTTCAAAAACTTGGGATGAGCATAATGACTCAGTAAGGGATATAAAAATATGGAAAGGAAACATGAGTACATGTATACGTATGAATAAATGAAATCATAATTTACTCATAAAACATAATCACTTTAACATACCCTATCAAATCCCGAATAAAACATAGAAATCATAAGACATAAAGGTAACGTGAGGCATTCATAACATTCTTACGTAGGGAGTAACCCTCTTGGTTACATTTGGAATACTCATCACAATATATTTCCTAAATCACTTCGGAGAAACATTAACGTTTAACCCCTTCGCGTTACTCAATGAATTGGAGTGCTATATCGGGCTCACCCGCCCTTAGTTTATCACGGAACCACCAGTCTTCATAACAATGCCCAAGAACCATAACATAATTGTATCACAAAAAACATGCCTAAAGGAACCATATAATTTCCACATATCAACCACAAGATATCAATACAACACATTGATATAATAAAAACTCTATGGAAACCATTTTCAATACCAAAATAAATGAAATGTAATACATGGTATTTATTTTTCATTTTAAAAAATATGATGGCTTGTAGAGAAAGCCGAAACTCAAATAATGGTCACATCGGCAGAGATGTTGTTGTCGCCGTATACGCACGAAAAAAAACATTCCCTTTTTTCATTTAGTAAATGCTTCGTATAAAAAATATTCCTTCTAAAAAAACGTAAAAGTCAAAGGGGTTTATAAACCATATAAAAGAAGTTTGTGTATAAAAACAATAAGCCTCGATGAAATGAGATTGAGACGAAGTCCAATACAAAGATAAATTTTAAAATAAAATAGATCTATTATGTGTATTCACAATATGTACACATAAATAAAGTACAAATAAAAGATAGGACATAATAATATCATGACATATTTTGAAAGTAGGAGATTAACCCAAAGAACAGAAATTGGGTTATGAAGTTCCCTTACCTCAGGTCCGACTTGACTTGATCATTCATTAACCTCAGGAATAATAAAATTGAGTTAATTTCTACATGATTAAGAACCTTTTACAAGTTCATTTTTCTTTTTATATCATTTATTACCATGTCATTAACACTATGTTATTATTTAAGTTTATATCAGTAGTTTTAACGATCATCGGTACTTGAGTCAAAAATGAACTTCTTATATTTACAAGTTGTTCATGTAGTCAAATATCCATTATATAAATAATGATATTCAGGATGTAGATTCCATGTATATCATATATATCCAGCATATACATGAATGTATAATATTACATAACATTTAGAGGTAATAAATGAAATTCACCATTCATGGAGACGGTAAGCCGTACGTACGCATGAACGGTAATTTCATTTCTATTTCGTATTTAGTGGGATGAAATAATAATGATATAATGGTATATTATAATTCCATTATAATATCATATATAATATCATTAATTACATCCTTTATAGGTCCGACATATGGAATTAACGAATCAAATAACATTGAGGGGGCGATATTCCGCACTTCCTAAAATGAAGATATCACGTTTACCCATAATGGAAAAAATAAAGGTATGACATAGATTAAAAATACAAAATCTTAAGTAAAACATAAACAAATTATATATTGTATATAAATATAGTGTCATCTTAATGGCCACCTTTGAAGGTGTTAAAAGAATATTCAACAAGCATCATTTCGTGAGGCAGAAATTCGCCATCCACGGAAACAGTATGTTCTTTAACCATTAGATTTAGGTGTGTTTAAGTGTAGATTGAATACTTATTATAAAAACAAACTAGTATATGGAAGATACTATTTTTGTTACAAAATAAATGAATAAAAAGCGTTTAGGGGGTTGGAGAAGAAAAATAAAACATAAGAACACAAGAGAAGACACTACCTTTAAAACGGGTAACTCTTTTTGATTTCGGCTCAAAGGATTCCTTGGGAAGACTTATGCCCAAAGTGAGGCTTCTAAGAGTTATAGATGGATGTGGAGAGACAAAATGGGTGGGGTTTTGCCGAGTCAAAGGCATTTTATGTGTGTATAAGTTTGTTGAGGTGGGGGCCTTTTATAAGAGGAGAGGAGGGGAACTCTTGGAATGTTAAGAAAAGATACGTTGTTATAAAATTCTTTTCTGATCACAAATGTCCCAAAATTATAAATATATAGGATAAGGTGATAAGGGATATAAATAAACCCATAAAATAGGTTTTTGACAACTGTAGATATTAGATTTTACATTATATTTTCATTTGATTTAAATCGTTAAATAATGAGGTAATCGATGCATCATCATGGTGTCATAAATAATTTAATTTGTATAATGTTTAAAAATTATAAAAAAATTACTATGATGTAGGACATTTTTTTAGATTTATAATTAATATTTATAGTAAAAAATATTACTTGTATAACCCCATTTAAAAATTGGTTGAGTAAAACAACTCATGTTTGTGTCATTTTTACTTTAACATTAAATAAAAAGATATTAATGTCATTTTCATTCCAAAGTGGCTCCATGGGGTCCCCAAGTTGACCCGTGTATTTTCTTGGTCTGCCATGACACATCCAATAAGTGTAGGACATGTTTCTAGGTAATTTCATGTTATTAAAACATTATTTTTAACTTAAATTACACTAATTACCTCTAAGCGTGATTAAAAACATAAAAGTTACTATTCACCAAAAAATTATTTTAATCCCATTGAACAAAATTTTACTTCTTAATGAAAACCATGTATGTGAGAATTTTGAAATTCAAAACACAGAGGTGGTAAAATTTCATTTAAACGGAAAATCAGTTTTTATAAGTACCACTTAGTGGTTTCACTATTCATCAAAAATTGAAGTTTTTCAGAAAAATACCCAAACATCACCCTAAGCTATATTTGATATTACGAATTCAAAAATTATTTCTATTTTACAAAATAAAAAATATATAAGTTACATTAATTAATTTAATAATTAATTCCCGCTGTCAGAGAAAATAACGTGTTTTTATGAAACAATAAGTATCAAAAGATTGACACAAGTTTAAGTCCAATTTCAAAGTGAAATTAATTCCAACGACCAATTTTGGATTAAATGCTAAAAATATATTTTAATTTAACTTTAAAACCAATTCATAATAAATCTAATCATATAAATAAAAAAGATAAAAAAGAGGTTTTGAATTAAAATACAACATTTTTCACTATTCATTAAAAAATGAACATTATCCGAAAAATACAAAAAATTTACCCAAAGTAAATTTCAATGTCCCAATAATAAATAATAAGTTTATTTCAACAAATAGAGCTTATAATATTTTCAAAAGATTGATTTAAAATGGTTTTCCATCAAAAGGCAGTAAAAGAATCTTTTAAAAATATCAGTGTATTCCATGCTTAAGATTGGATTTATTATAATTTTAAGCCTCTAAAACACTGTATAATTCTTTAATAGACATAGATAAGAATATATATTATTAATTACTTACTTGGGATGTTAAATATAATGCATATTAATTTTCATTTATTTTACATTTTGTTGTTCTTGAAATTTATTTAATGATATTTTAAAATTTTCTCAAATAATGTTTTAATTTTTATCATTTATTATAACATAAATCACAATTAATTTTATTTTGGTCTTTATTATGATACATGTGATACTAAATTTTATTTATTTAAATTAATACATACATAAAAAATCATGTGTTATAACACTCTACCCAATAAAATAAATTGTGTCCATAAAAATATATATATATTCTCACTAATGAAAATAAATGATTATATTCTTAATGTTTTAATTAATTATGATATAATTGTAATTGATAATTAAACCACATTTATATTTATAACTATTCATCATAAAAGTAGAAGAAATTTTAAATTTTATAAAAATGTATTCAAATCCTTTCTAATTATTCAAAAAGATAATGTTAAACATCTAAATCATATCTTCATGTACTATCATACATAGTGTGTATTTATACCCTCTTATTATGTATTGCAGGAGTATTTAGTTAAAAATTAACTAGTATTAGGGTTATTTAAGATGGGTTAATCAAATAATGGGAATGAAACAACTTTTATTATCTAGATAGGGATTTCATTTCCATAAAACGACCACATTTTCACATTAAAAAAATTATAGGTTGTTTTCCATTTTATAGATTTATCCCTAAGTATTCAACTAAATTATTCGAATACAAATTCGTATTATCAATTAAACGTAAATTTATCGGGACGATTATTACTACATTAAAAATACAAAATCAATTAAAACATATGCTCCATGAAATCATCCTTACATTTAATCACATATAATATTAAAAAAATCAATATATATATATATTAATGATAAATAATACCAAAAGATATTAATATTTTATTTGAATAAGAAAAATTTATTTAAAAACGGTTTAATTTCCAACATGATGGACTAAATTTATGTCCATCATGTATTTTTTATAAAAACAATTAAAAATATCCCCATTACTATTAGTCACCAAACAATATAATCACAAGAGTCTGTAATAAGAGTATTTATGGATTTAATATTACGATCAACCATAAACATATTAACCTGTGATGGTATCCATAACACTAAAATATTCCTCATCTAATAAAATCATAACATCTAAATATATACCAACCAATCTGTGATGTCAACTAACAATCCAAACAAAAAACAAATTAATTTCAATGAAATCAATTTTTATAGGAATGAATAAATATTGAAATAAATTTACTATTTTCCTTAGTAATCAATAAATTTTTTATTGAAATTAAAAATAATATGTAATATCAATAATTCCCCGATTCAACAAATAGAATTTCATAATTTGTAAACTACCTTAAAATTTAAATAGTACATAGCCTTGGGTATAAATTTAACTCAATAATATATAACACAATATTGAAATAATGGACGTGATATAGAATAAATCAATGAAAATTAATAATACAGACATTATTGGAAAAAAGTTTATGATAGAGAGAGAGTTGAAGTGTGCTAAAGAACATAACCATTTCAAAAAGAGAGTTATGAAATATAAATTAAAAGGATTACTGAGAGGATAATACATAAAACATAACCAAAAATTAGTTATATATTTTAGAGTTTGTGAGGAAAATATAAGTGAGATTATCAAAAAAATATTAACATATCTTTTATAACTCTATTAAAAAATTTGTTATGTCACATTGAAAAATATTATTCTATTTGGTGAATGAAATAAATTGAATTATTAAATATTAAAATAATTACAAATATTTGAACTATTAATTTATTATAAATTTAATTGTATGAATTATTTTTTATAGGATAAAAATATACTTAAATGGAAGCATTATTTATTCTACTGAAACATTATACTTTAAATTTAAAATGAAAAATTGAAAGAAATAGAAATAGATATTACATTATATGACCATGAAAAATAATAAAGTAATATTCATTAAGAATAATGGTAATAAAACTATGAATATTATCTCATCTTTTAAAAGTTACAGAAAGAGATTCTTTTAACACAGTTGCAATAAATGTGAAAAATGATCCTTACAGATAATATTAATAATAATACTTTTAAAACTTCTTAATGGTTTTTTAATAATTCCTCAAATTAAATATAATAATCATTTATGTACAATAAATAATATTTTTTTATCATTATAAGTAATATTGAAATGGGGGAAAGGAGACAGTTAGACTAGATTGGAAGTATTCTTAACGATATACTTTTTTAGATAATGAAATCAATTGAAGAAAAATATATTAATTTAACGAGATAATGTTTCTGTAGAGAAATGTAATATATAATATAGAATAGTTATATAGAAAAATAAATTAATTTTTAAAGGTGAATATTTAATAAATAAGTCTCATGGCCCCATGAAAATGAAATAGAGAAAACACAACACTTATAGTTTTTATATCCTTTGAATATAAAACCCATTAAATATAGATCATGAATTAAAATACTAAAACCACTAATAAATAGATAATTATGGTATAATATGTAATAATAGTTATATAATCCATAAAAAATAAAATATATTTATAATAAAAAATATTTCCTAACGAATGGGATTTTTACTTGATAAGTCCTTGTAAATATGAAAATGTATGACTCAAAATAATACAAAATAGTGATTTAGATATGGTCTTTAAAATATCAGAAATTTTAATATTTTAGTTATTCGTAAATTAAATAAGGAATTAATTTCACCATAGAGACTAAAACATGATTCAAAATATGAAACATGTCTCATAGAATTTAAACTGAAACTAATAACACATAACATAGGTCCTTTTTCATTTCATCACAATTGTGAAACAAATTAAATGAAAACATGTTTATTAAAACCTGGATCATTAAGTGAATAATATTATTATTTTTAATTATTCATTATTATTATCACTATAATTTATATATTACTATTATGTTTCAAGAGAACATGGCTTGGAGACATGTTCACTCTTAAATTTTCTCATTCATTTTATTTCATGATTTTAATTATTCATATCATTTAATTTTTTAATATAATTTTGTTAGTAGAAAAACTATATTACATATAATACAATATCTCAATATATAGACACATAGAAATAATGATTTAAAAACGTCCTCATATGATGATTGAAAAAAGGTCATTATTGAGATGTGTTAAAAGAGAGACAGAGAGAGTATATAATGTAAATATATTTAAATAGTTATAGTAGTATCATGATTCAATTAATATTTCATATATTTATAGAATGATTATTTTATAATTGTATAAAATGTGAAATTTATTTTCTGATATAATCCTTATGATATAATAAAATTAAAAAAATAATGGTCACCAGTCCATTGATGAATTACTATTTTTTTATGTCCATGAAGGATTAGATTTGGGTAGATAAAAAACATCCTTAATGGTAATAAGAGCCTTATTACCAAAAAACAGGTAGATACTGGGATTTGAGAGGTGTAAGAGAATTCATTTTCTAATGTAAAGAAGAGGGGTTATTTATAATTGAAAAGAATAATATTTTTAGGTAAAGTGTTTATTTTTTATAATTTATAAAAAATAATTTTTAATTGTATTTATTCTTAAAATATTTTTCTATTTATAATGAAATGATGGATGGTTATATGGTTTAAAACAAATAATAATAATTAATTCTTCAAAATATATATTAAAATGTAAATATCAAAATTAGATTTTTATTTGAATAAAATATAACATTTGAACTAAAACATAAAAACATGAATTCTATTTTCTGAATAATTTTTTAAATGAACTATTTTAATCTTATAAAAAATATTTAGTTAGGGAATTTTTTTATAAATTTTTATTTAATTGTTTTATTGTAATGACATCATAAAATTTATGGTATTTATAAAATTCTATATTTTTACAATTCACCAAGAAATCAACTTCTATAGAAAAATGTTAAAAATTAACACAAGGTTAATGTTAATACGATGATTCCCAAAAACAAATTCTACTTTATAAATCTCAAATTCATAAATATATGAATTTCACATACATTAAAATCATATTATATAAAGATTAACCAGGTTTAAGAATGAAAATAACATTTTAAAATTTATGTGTTGAAAATATTAATTCGTATAAATTAATAATTATATATTTTATATATATTAGTTTTAAAATTTTAATTCTTTTATTAATAATAAATTAAAATTAAACTATTTAATTTATTAAGAAAAAAATATATTTCATCACAATATATGTCTTTTGAACAATATATGATTTCATCCAAATTCCATTAATTTAATATTTTCCAACCATTAAATTTATTTAATTAATTATTATTAAATATAAATCATTATTTAAAATAAAATTAATTATATTTAAAATAATTTAATATATCAATTTTTTATTTTCTGTTTTTACTCTTATTTTCATTTACATAATGCTATTTCAAATTTTACTCCCAGTATGTATTAGTCATTAAATTTACCTTTAAAATATATCATGGATTGTGTTAGTTAACTATTTTTTATGAAACAAGATATTTCACACATTAATAATTTAAATGATAAAACATATACAAAAAATATAGGTTGTTTCACCGATGAATTGATAATTGATGGAAAATATTTATTTATTTTTTCAGAATGAATAACTCATAATGTCAATGATCCTTTCCATTAACACATAAATTATTTGTTTTGAAACAAAATTTTACCCCCTTGTCCACATAAGGGTGAAAAAATATAACATTTCATCTAAAACATGAAAACATGCATTTGATTTTCTGAATATTTTTTTAAATGAATTATTTTAATCATATGATAAATATTAAGTTGGGGATTTGATTTAAAAAAAATTATTTCTTTCTTATATTGTAATGACATCATTAATGTTATGGTATTTATAAAAAGATATATTTTTATTATTCACCAAAAAATCAACTTCTATTAAAAAATATTTAAAAAATAACCCAAGGATAATATTAATACGATGATTCCCAATAATAAAATTCTAGTTTAAAAACCTCATATTCAAACATTTATGAATTTAACATTTAATTAAAAACATATAATAAAAGGAAAAATGATTTTAAGAAATAAAATAATATTTTATAATTTGTGTGTCTTTAATCTTTTTTCGTATATATTAATAATTATATATTTTATATATATTAGTTTGATAATTTTAATTTTTTTAATAATCAATAAAAATAAAACAATTTAATTTACTACGATAAAAATAGATTTCATCACAAGATATTCCTTTTTATCCTAATATGATTTTATCCAGATTCAATTAATTTATTATTTCCCAAACATTAAAATTCATTAATTAAATTAAAGTAAAAAAATTATTAATTAAAATTAAATTAATTGTATTTAAATTAATTTAATTGATATATGTTTTAATTTCAGGTTTTACTCTTATTTTTTGTTTTATAATGCTATTTAAAATTTTAATCCCATTTTGTATTAATAATTATATTTATCTTAAAAATATATCATGGATTGTGTTAGTTAACTATTTTGTATGAAAACAGATATTTCACACATTATTAATTTAAATGATAAAACATATACAAATATTATTGGTCATTTCACTAATTAATTGATAAGAGATGGAATATATATATATATATATATATAGAATGAATAACCCATAACGTCAATAAACCATTCCATTAACACATAAATAGTTTGATTGAAAACATTATTGCACCCTCTAATTCACATAAGAAATATTTATTTCATTTTTATCACTCCTCACATTTAAAATATAAAAAATACATTTTATTTTTCTTATTTTTCTTATCGTTTTTTAAAAATTATTTAAAAAAATCATAAAATGGATTCTTTGTCGCAATGGACACATGGTTTATTAAACTAAATAATATGTTCATCTATTACTCATTTGAGATCTAAAACCTCAAAAAGAATTTTTTTTAGTGTGTTTGAAAATATAAAAATATTTTTTAATTTCATTAGAACAAAATAATATTTTTATTAATTATTTCTATTACTTGGGTGGATATTTTTTGATGGTTTTCTTATTGTTTGGATGAAAATATTTATTATTAATTTGTTATATACAAAATATTATTTCTGTGTAACAATATAATAACTTTAAAAAACCTATATTGTAATTTAATCATTCCATACATGTGGTTGAAAAGAGTTACTAAAACCTCATGTATAATATGGGGTGAACATAACAGAGTATGGTAATAGGGAAATGAATCATATTATCAAAATTATGAAACCTAAAATTATGAATTAAGTTTTTGATAGATGTAGGCTTGGAGGGTGTCAACCCTTGACAATTTTTGATAATCAATTGTGTATTACTCTTACACAATGTTGTTGTAATTATAAAATTATGTAGTACTATCACACAATTATGAAATAATTTTATGGATTCCCAAATCAGAAACATTTTTCCTCATTTGGATACATTTATAGTTTTTTACCTTAGTTAACACATCAAGGGTTGACTGTGGATAGGTTGAGAAAGAATGTTTTTTCATTTTATTGAAAATAATTAAAGATAATAGTTCTTTAATATTATTGGTAATAAATTTAACACGTGGGATCAAGTGTACAACACTTTCCCAATAAATTTTTATCCAAAACTATTAATGAGAGATATTAAAATTAAGATAACTAATTTAATGTAATATAAAGTGATGTGTTTCATAAGAATAACATAGGACTATGAATCCAAAATGGTATTGCACACACCACCATCCACAATCACATTTTTATGGATTAATTATAATGTAATATTTCCCTTATTTTAAAAACATAGTTTTCCATGTAACTTATAAAAAGTATATTAATGACACTAATAACGAGAATCAATAGAATATATTATATAATTTCCTGAAACTCTATATATTCAATTCTTCTCAGTGTGAAGAAGTCAACAAATGTGTTAATAACATTGGTTTAGAAAACAAAAAAAAATGTTTCTCTTATAAAAATATAAAAAAAAAATCAAAAAATCATAACAAAAAAATCCAAATTGTTGAATTTTTAAAGAATTAAATATCATTGACTGAGATGTATGAGTATTTTTTTATATATTGGAAGTATAAATCCCTTTTTCAAATATTAATAGAGAAATTTCACCCTCTTATTTTGTTATTTGTGATGATTTTGGGGGTAAAAAACAAGGCAACATTGATCCTTCCCCAAATAGTTTCATCCCATGTCACAAAATTTACCCAATTAAATCATGGTTATAAGAATTTGTTGTCAATAAACCATTTAACCCTAGTTAAAAAAATAATACCTAAATAAATTTGTTCGTCCATGATGAAAAATTAAATCAAAAATAAAACAAAATCAAGGAATATAATTGGTTCATTTTGAAAAATATATTAGTATAGAAGAAACATGATGGTTTCCAAGTACCAACAAAATAAATCATATGGAAATTTTCATAGATATCACAACTATTAGTGTTTACAAAACTAAATGAATAATTATGGTAAAATTAAGGAAAAACTCTTGGGAGAATCTTTTGATATAATTAAATGACCTGAGAAATCATACTCCGTTGATTTATTGCCTCAAAAGCATCAAGAAAATAATAATTAGCTATAAATCTCATGTTTCATGAGATGTATAAATATATTGATGTGAATTTTTCAATCATATATACTTTGGTTTATATGAATTCACTTATTGAATAAATAAAAATAATAATCAGTAATAGTAACTCAATGTTAGATATGTCTAATATATGATTAACTTGGGAGTCAAAATATATTCTTCAATATAATATTTTCGAAAAAATACAATGCCCTAGAATGTTTTTCCTGAATTTTAAATTCGAGATTATTATAATATAAAATTTATTTTATAAAAATAGTGGTAGTATCTCTATCATTATATTATATTTTTTTCATAAATTAAAACATCTGGAAGAAAAATCACTTCTCATTCACTTTAATTAGGTGATTATCCCATTGTTAATCATGTTAAATGTGTATATGTTCTTCAAGCTAATGTTGGGGAACTTTTCACACCCAATATCTTCAAAATTCATGAATTACAGGGTGATAAGTATGTTTTAATCACTTTTGTCATGTCAAATTTTGATAATAGGGGGGTAAATTTAGATATTGTTAAGGGGTATTTTTTCTATTATTTTGATGAAATATAGGAGTTTCATTATTTCAAAACATTTAAAAAATACAAACTCAACGAGGATAATTATAATTATTATGTGTCTCTAGAAATATTTTTTTTATGTTCTGGAGATCCATTTGGGATTCATATAATGTTATAACTATTTTAATTCTAATTAATTCATGATAATAAATATTTTTTAACATGAATCAACTCAGGACCATGATAGAATATGGGAGTTCAAGAGTGGAATAAATTTTGGGGATGCTAAAAAATAATTTATTTATTTTCAAAATATTTATATTCTTAAAATTAAATCACCTATTTGGAATGATGCTATGAAAAATAATTCTTAATAAATTTTTTATAGATTATATTTTTTTGTTAAGAAAAAACATTGAATATATATTATCATTTAAGAAATAGATATATTTAATTTCAAACATGATTATTTTCATGATATTTAGGTTGATTTTTTTCATTATTAAAAAATAATTACTTGGTTATAATTGATTTAGAACTTTATATTTTTTGCTAATTTCATTTTGGTGTGGGAATGTTGTGGGGATAATTATACTCTTTTTTTGTGTTATTTCTGTGTTTTTACAAATATTTTATCTATAATATGTGATAGTTATTTATGAAATAAAAAACATAAAAATCCTTTCATTATATAGAAATTGTAAAAGTTACTATTAGATAATGGATTTATAAAATTTCCAGGAACTCATGGGGATGTACTATAACTTATTTATAGGGGTATACCAGTTAAAATATTTTTATTATGATTATCATGATATGATTCATAAAATATTATATTAATTAAAATATTAAAAACCATAATTTCAAATGTTTCAAAAAAGGTTTCAATGAATTTTCTTTAAATTCTTATTAATAGTAGAAAAAAATTCCAATCCAAATTTTCATGTACAACCACGTATTTAACTGTACTGAGAAGTGTGCCAACAGTAATTTTCTTTCAATTTCACACCATTTATCAATTTCTTTTAAGATTTTAACGAAAATTTTGTGTTTATGAATAACTATTTAAAGATTTGAGGTTACATTCATACTCTCTCTAATCGTAATATAGTTTCCTTTTTATTTAAAATTTGTAATAAAAAACAATACTGATGGTATTTCAAATGAAGATTATATAATTTGAGTCTTGTTTGTGATATAATGTTGAAAAAGGGTTGATAATGAATATTTTTCATGAATATAAAATTAATCATTTTTTGGGAAGGACATGTCAACCTACACAATATTTTCTTCTAGTTAATATCCTCAATTCCTATATTTAATTGAAAATTTGGTTCTTTTGTTGAATTTTTAATGTGTTTTATAAATTATTAATAAATTTTGACATTTTTAGAGAATATATGGAATAATATTTTATATTAATAAGGGTAGAATTGAAGAGGTTTCATAATTCCCACCTTGCTAGAATCACTATTACATTCTTTTTCACATCTAATTGTTTATAATATTTTAATTGAATATTATTTGTTAATTTCAAATGATTTACTCTACTTCACATTATATATTCTTATTTAATAAATTAGTTTTGTTGTCAGTAAAGGTAATTATTTTGATTTTTTAGTGGGATAAATTGTATTTCTAGTGGTTTTTTACTTTAATCTATTTAATTGAAAAATAATATTTTTTTCCATTAATCTTGTATATTATAGAAAATTTAAATTTCATTTTTTATACTAATGATTATATTGATTAATTATACACAATAATTATTTAATTAGAAGAATTGGGGGTTTTAAATATGTGGTAAGGACATTTTTTATAAACTACATTTTACGTAGTTCATCTCATATTTTCCATCATTTGATTTAAAATTTTAATAATTTTAATAATTATATTACAAGTCATGTTAATTGAAATTGATGGTTATTTTCTATCAATTATTGTTATTAATATTTTTTTATTTAATTATATAATTATCATTATGATATCATTTTTATCACTATATTGAAAATACATCCTTGATGAAAATATTGAATTACATTTTATATTTTCAAACGAATTTGAAATTTTGGGCATGAAATACACTTATGAGTTCTACTTTTTAGTAATTTATAAAAATAAATCTAAATGAATGGTCTAATGTTTTTCATTTTATGTTAAGGTTTGATTTAGTTTCAATTATTTTCATATTCTATTTGTATTTTTAACTCACTCATATCTCAAAAATCCATTTTTTATGAATTTTATTTTCATGGGCATGTGGGAAACCTAACAACATATAAGTTAATTTTGTGATAAATTCCAACTATAAATTAATATATTTTCCAAAAATTACATCCTAGTTTAAAAAATATATTTATAATTGAATAAGAAAAACATCATTTCAATATTTTCAGGATTGGTTGATCACCAAGCAACACCTTAATCCATGTGTACATCAGATCAAATGATAAACGATGACCCACAATTTCATTAAGACCAAATGAAATTTTACAAATATTTTTCACCCTAGAAAATATGTATTTATTTCTTCCCAAAATATCAATTACACCTCAAATGACACCTAATAATGCCACTACAACATTTTACCCAAAAAAAGTAACACATTACCAAGAGAAATAACCACTAGGAAATACGTCCCACAAACTAACACAGTGATATGAGTGACTATATTATATCAAACTAATAAATTTTAATCCATGTCCACCATAAACATGATTATAAATGAAAAAATGTCTCATTTTCACCCAAACTAAAATTTACCATCGTATATGGTTATCTATATGGGAAAACCCACTTCAATTCCAATAGAACACGTCATTCGAGGTCACTAGTCCGTTGATGATTTACTAATTTTTTAAGTCCATGAAGGATTAGAGTTGGGTAAATAAAAAATCCTTAAGGGTACGAAGAGCTTTATTACCAAAAAATAGGTATATACTAGGATTTGAGAGGTGCAAGAGAAATTATTTTCCAATGGAACTAAGAGGATGTATTTATAATTGATGATTATAGTATTTTTATGTAAAAGAATTTTTTTTAATTTATGAAAAATAATATTGAATAGAATTTATTCCAAAAATTGTTATTTATTTATAATTAAATTATGTATAGTTATGTGGTTTAAAACAAATAATAATAATTAAATCATCAGAAAATATTTTAAGTTGTAAAAATAAAAATTAAATTTTTATTTCAATAAAATATAACATTTGATCTAACACATGAAAACCTGCATTCTATTTTCTGAATAATTTTTTTAAATGAATTATTTTAATCCAATGATAAATATTTAGTTGGGGAATTGTTTTATAAATTTGTTTCATTCTTATAATTTATTGACATCATAAAATTATGGTATTTAAAAAAATCTTTATTTTTACTATTCACTAAAAAATCAACTTTTATAGAAAATTTTTAAAATTTACCCAAGAATAATATTAATACGATGATTATGAAAAAAAATTCTATTTGATAAATCTCATATTTATAAATTTATAAGTTTTACATTAAATTAAAATCATATAATATAAGGATAAAATTATTTGAAGATAGAAAATAACATTTTAATATTTTTGTGTTCTTAATCATATTTTGTATATATTAATAATTATATATTTTTTGAATATTAAATTTAAAATTTGCATTCATTTTATAATAATTAATAAATATAAAACAATTTAATTTATTATGATAAAAATATATATCATCATAAGATATGTCTTTTTAACATTATATGATATTTTCCAAATTCGATTAATTTATTATTTCCAAAACATTAAATTTTACTAATTATTTGGTATTAAAAAAAATTATTTTTTAAAATGAAATTAATTATATTTAAAATAATTTAATGTGTCTATCTATTAATTTCATTTTTGACTTTTATTTTATGTTTATTAATGCTATTTCAAATTTTACTCCCATTATGTATTTGTGTTTATATTTATCATTAAAATATATCATGGATTGTGTTAGTTAACTAATTTGTATAAAAAATGATATTCCACACAGTATTAATTTAAATGATAAAACATTAAAAAAATGATAGGTCGTTTCACAGATGAATTGATAGGCGATGGAAAATATTTATTTATTTTTTCGGAATGAATAACAAATAATTTCAATGAACATTTACATTAACACATAAATATTCTGTTTTAATACATTATTTCACCCACTTGTTCACATAAGAAATATTTATTTCATTTTTAGCTCTCCTTACATTTAAAATATTACAAATATCTTTTTTTTCTTTTTTTTCTTATTTTTATTATTTGAGGTGATCTCAATTTTTTCTCCATCCATTTGAAAATATTTTTGATAATAAAAAAATTAGAAATATGGAATCAATTCAACATAAGAATTTGGTTGATTTAGATATATTATTTTTTAGAAAAAGTAAAAAATCATAAAAAATTAAAAAAAGTTATAATTCCAAAAATATAAAAAATAATTTCACATTAGTACTATATATTTTTAAAATAGACATAAATGTAATTTTTTCACACATAAAAAATCATTATTTGTTTCCTGTTATAATTGAGAGCACTTGACTTGTGGATTATTAAACTGAAAAGTACAGTCTTCTATTACTCATTTGAGATCGGAATCCCCAAAAATGTCTTTTTGTTTAGTGTGTTTGAAATTAAAAAAATATTTTTTGTTTATTTATAAAATAATAAAATTTTCATTAATTGTTTCTATTAATTGGGTGGATATTTTTTGATGGTTTGTTTTGTTGTTTGGATGAAAATATTGATTATTAGTAATTTATATACAAAATATAATTTCGGTGTAACAGTATACACACTTAGAAAAACCTATATTGGAATTCAAGCATTCGATACATGTGATTGAAAAATATTAATGAAAATTAATTTATAATATGAGGTGAACATAAAAGAGTAAGATGATAGTTAAATGAATTAAATTAAAAAAATTATAAAACCTAAAATTAGGAAATATTTTTTTTGATAGATTTCTGCTTGGAGAGTATCAACCCCTCACAATTTTTGATAATCTATTGTGTATTACTCTTCCTAAAATGTGTTGAAATGTAAAATTACGTAGTACTATCACACAATTATGAAATAATTTTATTGATTCGCTAATTAGAAACATTTTTCCTCATTTGGAAACATTAATAGTTTTGTACCTCACTTAACATATCAAAGGATGACTGTGGATGAGTTGAGAATTAATGTTTTATTTATTTTTTTTGAAAATAATTAAAGATAATAGTTCTTTATTATTAATGGTAATAAATTTTACACATGGGATCAACTGTAAAACCCTTTCCCAATAAAATTTTTATCAAAAACGTGTCATGAGATATATTATAATTAAGATAAGTAATTTAACGTAATATAAAGGGGCATGTTTCATACGAATAACATAGGTTTAAGAATCAAAAATGGTTGTTCCCACACCACCATACACATTCACATTTTGTTATGGATTAATTATAATGGGATATTTCCCTTATTTTCAATACAATTTTGTCCAAGTAACATATAGAATGTATATTTATAACACTGATGACGAGAATCAACCGAATATATAATGTAATTTCCTAAAAAATATATACAATTCTTCTTAGTGTTAAGAAGTCAACAAATGTGTTAATAACAGTGGTTTGGGAAACAAAAATAATATTTCTCTTATAAAAAAACAAAAAAAGATGATAACTAAAAGTTCCAAAAAGATGACTTTTCAGGGAGGTAAAATTCATTCAGTCTGATGTATGAGTATTTTATAATATATTAGAAGTATTAAGCCCATTTTAAAATATTAATAGGAAAATTAAATCCACTTATTTTGTTATTTATGTTGATTTGGGGGGTAAAAAACAAGGTAACATTGATCCTTACCTAAACTGTTTCATCCCATGTCGCAAAAGTTACCCAATTCAATCATGGGGATAAAAAGGTGTAGTAAATAAACCATTTAACCCTAGATAAAAAAATAATACCTAAAAAAATTTGTTCGACCATGACGAAAAAATCAATAAAATATTAATAAAAACCTAGAGTTTTAATTGGTTGATTATGAAAAATATATTAGTATAGAAGAAACATGATGGTTTCCAAGTACCAAAAAAATAAATCTTTTGTAAATTTTCATTGATATCACAACTAGTAGTGGTGACATAACTAAAGGAATTAATAAGGTAAAATTAGAGTATCGAAACTAAAATACATGAGGAATCTAAAAAAATAATAAAACCATTTAATATAGAAAATACGATATTGACGTGCCAATAATTCAAAAAACTATTTATTTTCCTCAAAAACAATAGAAAAATGTAATGAAGAAAAAATTAAAAAATTAATGAATAATTTTTGGGAGAATCTTCTGATTGCATTAAATGAATTATGAAATCATACTCTGCTGATTTTTTCCCTCAAAAGCATCATGAAAATAATAATTATCTATAAATCAAATGATTCATGAGATTTATAAGTATATTTATTTGATTTTTTCAATCATATATACTTTGGATTATAGGTATTCAATTCTTGAATCATAAAAATAATAATCAATAATAGTAAATACTCGTTAAATATGTCTAATATATGATTAAATTGATTTTGAAATTATATTATTCAACATAATATTTTAGTAAAAATACAATTCCCTGGAAGGTTTTTCTTGAATTGTAAAATAGAGAGTATTATACTATAAGATTTATTTTATGAACGTAGTGTTAGTGTCAATATCATTATATTTTCATTTTTTTCATATATTTAAACATATAGAATAAAAATCACTTCACATTCCATTTAATTTGGTGGTTATTCCTTTTCTGATCCTGTTAAAAGTGTCTATGTTCTACTAGCTAATGTTGGGGAACTATTCACACCCATTATCTTCAAAATTCTAGAATTGGAGTGTGATACGTATCTTTTATTTACATTGGTTATGTCCAATTTTTATAATTTGGGGAAAATATTGATATTATTAAGGGTTATTTTTTAATGCTTTTCATGAAATAAAGTTGTGTAACTATTTTAAAACTTTTATAAAATTAAAATTCAATGAAGATAACTGAAATATTTATGTGTCTTTAGAACTATTTTTTCTGATTTTTTGAGATCCATTTGGTATTCTTATAAGGTTATAACAATTTTATGATAATAAATTCAAGATAAAAAATATTCTTCAACATTAATCAACCCATGACCATTTTAGAATAAGGGAGTTCAAGAGTGGAATAAATTTCGGTGGTGCTAAAATATTATTTATTTATTTAGAAAATATTTATATTCATAAAATTAAATAAACTATTTTTAATGATGTTGTTAAAAAGTATTCTTAATCAATTATTTGAGATTATATTTTTTGAATTAAGAATAAACATTGAAAAATATATAATCCCTTTTGAAATAGACAAACTTAAGTTCAAACAAGATTATTTTCATGATATTCAGGTTGATTTTTCTCTTTATAATGAAATAATTATTGGTTATAATTTATTTAGAATTTTTTATATTTTTTTAATTTCATTTAGCTTTGGGAATGTTGTGGCGATAATTATACTCTTTTTTGTCTCATTTCTAAGTTTTTATCAATATTTTTACAATTATTGGTGATATTTTTAAATGAAATAAAATCCCTAAAAATAATTTTGTTATATAGAAATTACAGAAGTTACTATTAGATACTGGATTTATAAAATTTCAACGAACTCATGGGGATGTACTATAACACAATTATAAGGGTATCCCAATACGTATATTTATATTATGGTGATCGGGATATGATTCATAAAATGTAATATTAATTAAAATATTAAAACCCATAATTTCACAATTATCAAAAAAGGATTCAATGAATTTTTTTGAATTCTTATTAATAGTAAAAATCAAAATTTTCAATTCAAAATTTTCCAGTGCAACCACATGTTTAACTGGACTAATAAGCATGTCACCAATAATTATCTTTGAATTGCACTCCATTTATCCATTAATTTTTAGAGTATAATGAACATTGTGTCATTATAAATCACTATTTACGGATTTGAGGTTACATTCATACTCTCTCTAGTACTTATATGCTTTCATTTTTATTTTTAATTTGTAATAAACAACAATAATGATGGTTATTCATGTGAAGATTCTATAATGTGGGTATTTTTGTGTTAGAATGTTTCAAAATGATGGATAATGAATCTTCTATCTGAATATAAAATTATTCATTTTTTTGGAATGACATGTCAGGCTACCACAAGTTTTTTTTCTAGTTAAGATCATCAATACCCATATTTAATTTACAATTTGGTTTTTTTGGGGATTTTTAATTTTTTTATAAATGATTAATAAATTTTGACATTTAGAAGAATATATGGAAGAATATTTTATATTAATAAGGGTGTAATTGAAGGAGGTTTCATAATTCCCACCTCGCTAGAAACATTACTACATTATATTTCACTTCTATTTTATTCCTATATTTTAATGGAATATTAATTAATAATTTCAAATGATTTAGTCTAAATCACAATTTTTTTAAAAGGTGGCAACATAAACTAGTTTCCCAGCACATGCCCCAAAGGAATTTATTAATATAAAAGAGTTTACAAAACAAGCTCGAGGTGTAACATAGTTACACCAGCAGGGAATTAGAGATTACAAATCATAGAAAAAAAATAGACCCCAGCAGGGTACCTTCATTGAGAGAAAGATGAGCCTCCATGACCAAGTTGTCACATCCTCCAAGAAAGGAAGCATCAAATTTCTCTCATCCACACCAAATGGGTAGTCTTTCCCACCACATAAGAACTCAGAAAATGGATGTTCAACAAACAAGATCTTCTGGTTAATATCATCTGATACACTAACGCTGGCTCCTCAAAAGTGCTCAACAAACTTTAGAAAAGGTGAGAAAAGTGTTTCCAGGTTTTGAGAAATGAATGACACAAAATCCATGATTGTGAGATCAACAGGGGGCATCTGAAACTAAACTTTTCCCCCATCCATGAAATCTTGATGTTCAATGACTTCTCCTCTATTATTCCAAGAAGACACATCAACACTTGAACTAGAAGTATCAACATCCATTTCTTAGTGAGAAATCCTGAAGTATAGCAATGAGAATTTAAAAATTATGCTTCACTTTTGAAACACATGAAGGTTCTCCCCCTGCTAAAGATCACCTGCTTAAATCTATCTTTGTTCTTTTCATTTTTTTCAATGCTGTCTGATCCATATCCACGACAAGATCTGGGGTGAGTTATCAATTATGGCCACCTCTGTAAGATCAATGTCCAGAACTGTCAAGTATTTTGTGTAACATCCATCTGAAAAAATACATGATTCGCGGTAGACTCGACGAGATATATGCTTCATGTATGGGTCCAATTAATCAATAAGTTTCTCAGCATATATGATTTGATTGGCTGTGAAGAAAAAAAACATAATATCTCTGTAGCCCTCTCCAAAAATGTTTGGAGGAACGACCTATTCTTTACATATACCATCTACTCCTTCATGTTGAAACAAACAGATCCAAATAGCACCAATTCAGAAATGAAATGAAGATCTGTTTAAGATATCACATCCAAAATCCTAAACAGGTCGAAAGGTCTCAGCCCTAAAACCACCCTAAAACTTGAACTGTCTAAGAAACTAGACCAGTCCAGATGAACTACAAATGAAGCAAAAACATCCTTGAGAAAATTACTATAAGACAGACTTTAAGAAGATATTGAACAAAGGCAAACAACAACCAGGTTGAGACAGGTGAACCAGGAGCATGTGCTAAGACAAGAATAAAATACTCAGAAGAAAACTTCAAGAAAGAAATAATACAGTATCCACCAGAGTCATCAATACAGGAAGTCAATAAACGCTCGAACCAGATCCAAAACTTATTGCCATGGAATACTCGTGAAATAAAATTTTGGATCCTTATTGAATTCTTTAGCAACTTTGATAATCATCCTCTTTCTGATATCAAGGTAATCCTGAGCAGTTATATCACTATATATATACTTCCTATGTGTATTTGTATCGTTTTCCCCGAACCAGGAGTCATGCGCTTTTGGAAAATCCAGATCATTATCATAATGGTAGGCATCCCTATATGTCGGGTCATTTTCATCAACATCAATTGACGAAGTGTCTGTATAAGAACAATCAGAGTTTTGTGAATATTATGGCAGGTTCTCTATAGGAATAGGTTGTGGAGAAACTTCAAGGGCAGAAGTTTTGGCCGCAAATGATCTTCTGATAATGGTTCTTTCATAGCTGACATTGTCTCTATGTTTCCTATTTTTCACGGGGAATGGAGTGATGTAACCATCTGAGTCCACAATAACCATTTTACCTTTTCAATCATGTAGATGAAACGATTCCCCTACTTTAGGTATCTTATCAACAACAACATGGAGATACTCCTTTGTATGCCCATCATTGTTAATCACATGCCCCTTAGATTTTTCATCTTCCTTCATGGTTGGTTGGGTGGAATCACTCTTTTCCGCATCAAGATGTTCTTGATGCTTTGTGACAGCAAGAAAATCATTGAAAAAGTCTAAGAGTTGATCTCGAGATGTTTGAGAAATCAATTTTCCTTTTAACCCATCATCTATTTCCTTTAAAATACAATCAGGGATTTTTTTCTTTATCCTTAACCACATGATCATCTTCTCTGATATCAAATTTAGAAGGTCCAACCATGTTTTCTTGGTTATTTTTACACTTTTCTGTCCAAACAGGTTTAAGGAATTTAAAATGATCAATAGTTTTTCCACAATTGCTTATATGGTTCACTAATCTGAAGCACTTAGAGCAGTATTCCGACAATCTTTCAGAAATAACTTCTTGGGAGAAGGCAAAGTACCCACTTTGAATCCAAATACTAGAGGAAAAAAGATAAGAAACATCAAACTCAATACAAATCCTATAAATCGAGGGTCTTGAAAGAATTTTTGTTGCAAAATCTAACTTCAGAGGATTCCCAATAAGATTAGCTATAGGGAAAAGGGCTGCCTTCTTGAACATGTGAAGTGGTAACTCCGGGAATCTAAACCAGATATGAACAATAGGGGATTCAGTATAGGCATCAAACTCTGGAGTCCACTTAATAATTTTCAATAAGCAACATTTTAAGGACTATGGCCTCTTGACCCAAAGCCTTTAGTATCCCTCATCGGATTTGATTCGAAAAACTATGTGTGAGGGGTTCAGGAGACCAATATGAAAACCCGTAAAGCTTATCACTTCAAGGGGTTTAGTCTACATCACATTGTATATTCTTATTTATGAAATTAGTTTTCTAATGAGTAAAAGTAATTATTTAGATTATGCTTAGTGGGATTTATTGTAGTTCTAGTGGTGTTTCACTTTTATTTGTTTATTCAAAAAAAAAATTATTTTTTGAATCCATTGATCTGGTATATTATAGGAAATTTAAATTTACTTTCTTCTTCTAAGGAATACATTTAGTAATTATACACTATAATTATTTAATGAGAATAATTTGGGGTTTTAAATGTGTGTTAAGGACTTTTTTTTGATAAACTACATTTTACGTCGTTCATATCAAATATACAGCCATTTGTTTTAAAAGTTTCTTAATTTTAATCATTATATTAAAAGTCATGTTAATTTATATTTATGGTCATTTTCTATCCATTAATGTTATTATGATTTTCTATTTAATTATATAATTATTCATGTGATATCATTTTTTTATCACTCTATTGAAAATTCATCATTCAAGAAAATTTTGAATCACATTTTACATTTTCAAATGAATTTTAAATTTGGAGCATGAAATACACATATGAGTTATACTTTTTAGTATTTTATAACATTAAATCATAATGAATCGTCGGATTAAATTTCATTTTATGTTATTATTTGAGTTAGTTTCAATTATGTTTAGATTCTATTTATTTCTTTACTCACTCATATATCTAAAATCATATTTATTACGAATTCCATTTCCATGGGCATGTGGGAAAACTAACAACAAATAAGTCAATTTTTTTTGATAAATTATAACAATAAATTAATAATTTTTCATCAAATTACATCACAATATAAAATATATATTTAAAATTGAATAATAAAAATATCATATAAATATTTTCAATAGTGTATGATCACCAAACAACACCTCAATCCATGTGTACATCGGATCAAATGAGAAACCATGACCCACAATCTCATTAAGTCAAACCGAAATTTCACAAATATTTTTCACCCTCTAAAATATAAAGTTATTTTTTCCAAAAATGTAAATTACACCTCAAATATCACTAAATAATTCCTCTACACAATTTTACCCAATATAATGAAAACATAACCTATAGAAATAACCACTAGGAAATACGTCCCACAAACTATGAGTATGAGAGGAGTGATTATATCATATCAAAATAATAAATTTGAAACCATGTACACCATAAGCATGATTTGTACTAAAATAGTGTCTCATTTTTACCCAAAAAAATGAACCATCATATATGGTTATCTATATGGACTAACAACTATAATTTCAATAGAACACAACATTTAAGGTCACCAGTCCATTGATGATTTACTAATTTTTTAAGTCCATGATGGATTGGGGTTGGATTGATAAAAAACAACCCTAATAGTACTAAGATCCTTATAACCAAAAAATAGGTAGATACTGGGATTTGAGAGGTGCAAGAGTAGTGATTTTCCGATGCAATGAAGAAGGGGTATTTATAATTGACGAGCACAATATTTTTTGGTAAAAGTATTTATTTTTTTATAATTTATGAAAAATAATTTTAAATAGTATTTTTTATGAAATTATTTATTTATTTATAATTAAATTATGGATGGTTATGTGGTTTATAACAAATAAAAATAAATAAATCTTCCAAAAATATATTAAAAACGTAAAAAATAAATATTAGATTTTAATATGAATAAAATATAACATTTGATATAAAACATGAAAACCTGTATTCTATTTTCTCAATACTTTTTTAAATGAATTATTTTAATCCGATTTTAAATATTTATATGGGGAATTGTTTTATAAATTTTTATTTCATTTTTTATATTTTAATGACATCATTAATGTTATGGTATTTATAAAACGATATATTTTTACTATTCACCAAAAAATCAACTTCTATAGAAAAATGTGAAAAATTAACCCTAGTATAATATTAATACAATGATTCCCAAAAAATTTATACTTTTTAAATCTCAAATTCATAAATTTATGAATTTTAAATTTAATTAAAATCATATAATATAAGGACATAATGTTGTTAAGAAAAAAAAATTAAAAATAGTGTGTTCTTAATATTAATTCATATATATTAATAATTATATATTTTATATACATTAGGTTTAAAATTTGAATTCTTTTTATAATAATCAATAAAAATGAAACAATTTAATTTATTATGATAAATATAAATTTCATCACAAGATATGTCTTTTTAACATTATATGATTTTATTCAGATTTAATTAATTTATTATTTCCCAACCATTAAATTTCATTAATAAATTAGTATTAAAAAACAAATCATTATTTAAAATGTAAATAATTCTATTTAAAATAATTTAATGTATCAATCATTAAATTTCAGTTTTTACTGTTATTTTTTGTTTCTTATTGATATTTTCTTATTTTACTACCATTACGTATTAGTCGTTATATTAGACTTTAAAATATATCATAGATTTTGTTAGTAAAATATTTTGTAGGAAACAAGATATTTTACACATTATTTAATAAAATGATAATACATATACAAAAATTATAGGTTTTTTCACCGATGAATTGATAGGTGATGGAAAATATATATTTTTTTCAGAATGAATGACAAATAATGTCAATGAAAATTTCCATTTATACTTAAATTGTTTGTTTTATAATATTATTTCACCCTCATTTTCACATATGAAACATTTATTTCATTGTTATCTCTCCTCACATATAAAATATTAAAAATACTTTTTATTTTTCTTATTTTTCTTATTTTTTTTATGTCATGTGCTCTCAATTTTTCTCCTCACATTGAAATATATTATTGATAAAAAAATTAAAAATCTAGAAAAAAAATGAAACAAAAATATTTAGTTGATTAAGATATAATATTTTTTACAATAAGTAAAAATATATAAAAAAATAAAAAAACCTGTCAATTCAAAAAAAATATACAAAAAATAATTACACTTTAGAACTATATATTTTTAAAATAAACACAAAATTAATTTTTTCACACATAAAAAATCATTGATTGTGTCATTTTATAATTGAGAGCACTTGACACATGGATTATAAAACATAAAAATATGGTGTTCTATAACTCATTTGATATCTGAAACATCAAAAACGTCTTTTTGTTTTGTGTGTATGAAATTCAAAAATATATTTTTTATTTTCTTTAGAATACAATAAAATTTTCATTAATTGTTACAATTACATGGGTGTTTATTTTATGACGGTTTTTTGTTGTTTGTATGAAAATATTTATTATTAGTTTGATATATAAAAAATATAATTTCTTTGTAACAATATACACACTTAGAAAAAACCATATTGGAATTTAATCATTCCATAAATGTGATTGAAAAATATTATTGAAACCTCATGGGTAATATTTGGTGAACATAAAAGAGTATGGTGATAGTGAAGTGAATCAAATTTAAAAAATTATGAAACATAAAATTTGGAATGATGTTTTTGAGAGATTTATGTTTGGAGAGTATCAACCCCTGGTAGTTTTGGATAATCAATTTTGTATTACTCTTACTAAATGGTGTTGTAATTATAAAATTTTATAGTACTATCACACAATTATGAAATAATGTTTCTGATTCCCTATTCAGAAATTTTTTTCTTCATTTTAATACATTTATAGTGTTGTACCTCAGTTAACACGTTAAGGGTTGTACTATGGACGAGTTTATAATGAATGTTTTTTTCCATTTTATTGAAAATAATTAATGAATAAAGTTCATTAATATTAATGGAAATAAATTTAACACATGGGATTAAGTGTAAAACAATTTCCAAATAAATTTTCAGCCAAATGTATTAATGAGAGATATTAGAATTAAGATAACTAATTTAATGTAATATAATGGGATGTGTTTCATAAACATAACATATGTTTAGGAATCCAAAATGGTTGTTACCACACCCCCATCGACATTTAAATTTTTATATGGATTAATTATAAATTAATATTTTCATTATTTTCAAAACATATTTGTCCAAGTAAGTATATTAATAACACTGATGATGAGAATCAATGGAATATATAATGTAATCTTTTTAAAACTATATATATAATTCATCTTAGTGTTAAAATGTCAAAAAATGTGTTAATAACAATGGTTTAGAAGACAAAAAAAATGTATCTCTTATATAAATATAAAAACATCAAAAAATAAAAACTAAAAGTTCCAAATAGATGACTTTTCAAAGAAGTAAAGATCATTGAGTAAAATGTATGATTATTTTTGAATATATTGGAATTATAAATCCCCTTTTTAAATATTAATAGTGAAATGTAACCCACTTATTTTGTTTTTTATGTTTATTTTGGTGGTAAAAAACTAGGTAACATTAATCCATCCCCAAACAGTTTCATCCCCTGACACAAATGTTACCCAATTCAATAATGGGGATAAAAAGGTGTAGTAAATAAACCATTTAAACCTACATAAAAAAATTATACCTAAAAAAATTTGTTCAACCATGATGAAAAAATTCAATCAAAAATAAATAAAAATCAATAATTATAATTGGTTCATTTTGAAAAATATATTAGTATAGAAGGAACCTCATGGTTTCCATGTTCCAAAAAAACAAATCATATGGAAATTTTCATAGCTATCAAAACTATTAGTGTTCACATAACTAAAAGAAATATTAAGGTAAAATTAGAGAATATTGATACTAAAATCATGAGGAATCTAAAAAATCATAAAACAATTATATTTAGAAAATATGATATTAAGGACCCAAAAAATCAAGATGATATTTTTTTCCTAAAAAAATTGGAAAATGAAATGAAGAAAAAAGTAAAAAATTAATGAATAACACTTGGGAGAATCTTCTAATAGAATTAAATGACATGAGAAATCATACTCCACATATTTATTTCCCTCAAAAGAATCATGAAAAAGAATAATCATCTATAAATCACGTGTTTTATGAGATATATAAATATATTGATGTGAACTTTTCAATCATATATACTTTGGTCTATATAAATTCACTTCAGGAATTAATAAAAATAATAATCAATAATAGTAACCCCTTGTTAAATATTTCTAATATATGATTAATAAGGGAGTGAAGTTATATTCTTCAAAATAATGTTTTGTAAAAATACAATGCCTTAGAAGGTTTTTCCTGAATTGTAAAATAGGGAGTATTATAATATAAAATTGATTTTATGAAAATAGTGATAGTGTCAATTTCATTATATTGTCTTTTTTTCATAAATTTAAACATGTAAAAGAAAAATAATTTCACATTCCCTTTAATTTGGTGATTATTCCATTATAGACTCTCTTTAAAGTGTCTAGTTTTTCTAGCTAATATTGAGGTACTTTTCACACACATTATCTTCAAAATTAATGAATTAGAGTGTGATAAGTATGTTTTAATCACTTTTGTTATGTCCAAATTTGATAATATGGGGGGAAATATATATATTGTTAAGGGTTATTTTTTTCAATGATTTTGATGAAATAGAGTTGTTTAATTATTTTAAAACATTTAAAAAATAAAAACTAAATGAGGATAATTATAATATTTATGATTCTTATAACATTTTTTTTGCAGAGTTTTTGAGATCCATTTTAGATTTTATAATGTTGTAACTATTTTTATGCTAATTAATTCATGCTAAAAAATATTTTGTGGCATGAATCAACAGATGACCATAATAGAATAATGGAGTTATAGAGTGGAATAAATTTTTTGGTGGTAAAAAATATTTTATATAATTTAAAATATTTATATTCTTAATATTAAATCACTTATTTTGAATGATTCAATGAAAAATGATTCGTAATCAATTTTTTAGAGATTATATTTTTTGTGTTAAGAAAAAAAATTGAAAAATATATAGTCCTTTAAGAAATAGACATATTTATGTTCAAAAATGATAGTTTTCATGATATTCATGTTTATATTTCTCATCATCAAGAAATAATTTCATGGTTATAATTGATTAATTACGTTTTATATTGTGTTAATTTCATTTAGGTGTGGGAATTTTTTGGGAATAATTATACTCTTTGTTGTGTTATTTCTGAGTTTTTAAAACTATTTTTACTATAATTTTATATTGTTATTTTTGAAATAAAATCCTAAAAAATACTTTTGTTATATTGAAATTATAGATGTTACGATTAGATATTGGATTTAAAAAATTCAGGGAACTAATGGGGATGTATTATAACAAAATTATAATAGTATCCGAATAAAAATATTTTTATTATGGTGATCATGATATGATTCTATAAAATTTAATATTAATTAAAATATTAAAAACCATAATTTCACAAGTTTTAAAAGAAATTCAATGAATGTTTTTTGAATTCTTATTAATAGTAAAAGATAAAATTTTCTAATCACAATTTTCATGTGAAACCACATATTTAACTGGACTGAGAAGTGTGCCGCTTGTAATCTTCATTGAATTTCACACCATTTATACATTAATTTTTTGAGTTTAATGAACATTCTGTCTTTATAAATCACTATTTAAGGATTTTAGGTTACAATCATACTCTTTCTAGTCCTTATATGGTTTCATCTCTATTTGAAATTTGTAATAAACAACAATAATGTTGGTTATTCACTTAAAGATTCTTTAATGTGAGTGTTGTTTGTTATAGAATGTTTCAAAGCCTGGATAATGAATCATTTTTAGGAATATAAAATTATTCATTTTTTTTGTATTGACATGTCACCTACCACAAGTTTTTTTTCTATTTAATATTTTCAATACCCATATTTAGTTATCAATTTGGTTATTCTATGTAATTTTTAATGTGTTTCATAAATGAATAATAAATTTTGACATTTTGAAGAATATATGGAAGAATATGTTATATTAATAAGGGTAGAATTAAAGTTGGTTTTATAATTCCCACCTCGCTAGAAACATTATTAAATTATATTTTACTTCTATTTTTTTACTATATTTTAATTGAATATTAATTGTTAATTTTAAATTATTTATTCTACATCACATTATATATTATTATTTAAAAAATTAGTTTTTTTATGAGTAAATGAAATTATTTTTATTATTCTTAGTGGGATAAATTATAGTTCTAGTGGTGTTTTTCTTTTATCTGTTTATTTGAAAAAAATTATTTTTTTAATCCCTCAATCTTGTATATTATAGGAAATTTAAATTTAATTTTTTATATTAATGACTAAATTCAGTAATTATACACTAAAATTATATAATGAGGATAATTTGGAGTTTTAAATTGATGTTAATGAATTTTTTTTATAAACTACATTTTACATAGTTCATATGAAATTTGCATTCATTTGTTTTAAATTTTTCTTAATTTTAATAATTATATTCCAAGTCATGTTAATTGAGATTGATGGTTATTTTATATCCATTAATGTTATTATGATTTTTTTATTTAATTATATAATTATTCATGTGATATCATTTTTGATCACTATAATAAAAATACATCTTTGAAGAAACTTTTGAATTACATTTTACATTTTCAAATGAATTTGAAATTTTCGTCATGAAATACACTTATGGGTTATACTTTTTTGAATTTTATAAAATTAAATATGAGTGAATGGTCGAATTCTATTTCAGTTTATGTTTATGTTTGAGTTAGGTTCAATTATGTTATGATTCTATTAATTTTTCTAACTCACTCATATCTCTAAAATCATATTTTTTTTATGAATTCCATTTTCACGGTCATGTGGGACACCTAACCACAGATAAGTATATTTTAGGGATAAATTCCAACTATAAATTAATAATTTTTCATCGAATTACATCCCAATATAATTAATATATTTAAAATTTGAATAAGAAAAACAACATATCAATATTTTCGGGAGTTTATGATCACCAAACAACACCTCAATCAGTGTGTACATCATATAAAATGGGAAACCATGACCCAAAATCTCATTAAGACCCAATGAAATTTCTCAAATATTTTTCATCCATGAAAATATGAATTTATTATTTCCAAAAAATTTCAATTTCACCTTAAATCAAACCCAATAATTCTAATATACTATTTTACCTAAACAAAATTAAAACAACACCTAGAGAAAAAAGCACTATGAAATACGCCCCATAAACTATCACCATGAGAGGAGTGACTATATCATATCAAAATAATAAATTTAAAACCATTTCCACCTTAAGATTGATTGGTACTGAAATAGAGTCTTCTTTTCACCCAAACAAAAATGAACCATCATCTATGGTTATCTATATGAAAAACTCTACTATAATTTTAATATAACACATCCTTCGAGGTCACCAGTCCATTGATGATTTACTAATTTTTTATGTCCATGATGGATTGAAGTTGGGTATATAAAAAACATACCTAAGGGTACTAAGAGAAATATTACGAATAAATTAGGTAGATACTGGTACTTAAGAGGTGTAGGAGAATTTATTTTCCAATGGAAAGAAGAGGGGGAAATTATAATTGATTAGAATATTATTTTTAGGTAAAAGTATTTAATTTTTATAATTTATGAAAAATAATTTTGAATAGTATTTATTCCAAATTTTTTTATTAATATATAATTAAACTATGTATGGTTATGTGGTTTAAAACAATTAAGAATGATTAAATCATTAAAAAATATATTAAAATGTAAAAATCAAAATTATATTTTTATTTGAATCGAATATAACATTTGATCTAAATCATGAAAACATGCATTCTATTTGCTGAATAATTTTTTAAATGAATTATATTAATCATATGATAAATATTTAGTTTGGAAATGTTTTTTAAATTTTTATTTCATTCTTATATTGTAATTACATAATAAAACTTATAGTATTTATAAAAAGATATATTTTTACTATTCACTAAAAAAACATCATCTATAGAATAATGCTAAAAATTAACCCAAGTATAATATTAATATGATGATTTAAAAAGAAAATTTCTAGTTTTTAAATCTAAAATTCATAAATTTATGAATTATACATTTAATTAAAATCATATAATATATAGATAAAATGTTATTGTGAACGAAAAAAATATTATAGAAAATGTGTGTTCCTAATCTTATTTCGTATATTTTAATAATTATATATTATATATATATTAGTTTAAAATTTTAATTCTTTTTAAAAAAATTAATAAATAAAATTTAATTTAATTTATTATGATTAAAATATATTTCATCACAAGATATTTATTTTTAACATTATATAATTTTATCCAGATTCCAATAATTTATTATTTCCCATCCATTAAATTTATTTAATTAATTGTTATTAAAAATAGAATAACATTATTTAAAATGAAATTAATTATATATAAAATAATTTAATTTATCTATCTTTTAATTTCACTTTTTACTCTTAATTTTTGTTTATTAATGCTATTGAAAATATTACTCCCATTATGTATTAGTCTTTATTTGTATCATTAAAATATATCATGGATTGTGTTGGTTAAATATTTTTTATGAAACAAGATATTTCACACACTATTTATTTAAATGATAAAACATATACAAAAATTTTATATCATTCCATCGATGAATTGACAGTTGTTTGAAAATATATATTTGTTTTTTATGATTGAAAAACTCATAATGTTAATGAAAATATCCATTAACAAATATATTGTTTGTATTAAAACAATATTTCACCCTCTGGTTCATATAAAAAATATTTATTTCATTTTAAGCTCTCCTAATAAATAAAATATTAAAAATACTTTTTATTTATCTTATTTTTCTTATTTTTCTTACTTCAAGTGCTCTTAATTTTTCTCCTCATATTTAAATATATTTTTGATAATAAAAAAATTATATATTCGGAATCAATTCCACAGAAAGATTCAGTTGATTAAGATGTAATATTTTTAGATAAATTAAAAATAAATAAAAAAATAAAAACACCTTTAAATTCCAAAAGAATAATAATAATTACACTTTAGTATTATATAAATATAAAATAAACTCAAAATTCATTTTTTCAAACATAAAATATCATTCTTTGTGTCTTGTTTAAATTAAGAGCACTTGACTCATGGATTATTAAACTGAAAAATATGGCCTTCTATTACTCATTTGAGATCTGAAACCTCAAAAATGTATTTTTTATAATATGTTTTAAATTTTGAAAATATTTATTATTTCCTTTATAACACAATACAATTTTAATTAATTGTTTCAGTTACTTAGGTGGATATTTTTTGATGGTTTTCTTTGTTTTAAGATGAAATAGTGATTATTAGTTTATTATATAAAAAATATAATATCTGTGTTACAATATACACACATAGAAAAAACCATACTGAAATTAAATCATTTCATACATGTGATTGGAAAATATTATTGAAACCTCACGTGTGTTGAACTCTTTATGATATGGTTATTTTAATAATCCCAAATCATTGTTTTGTTTATGAAAATTTAGTCTTTTGTTGAAGTTGATATAAGTGTGTTTATATATGTTTAAGTCGTGTCTAAATATGTTTATCTATGTTAATTTATGTTTTACTATTGACCTAGAAGTATTCTGGACTGAACATACAGTTTGTGAAAATTCCATGTTTTGATTCACCGTTAGTTATTTTCCTGAGTCACCGATGATGAACGGTCCCACCGATGATGAACGGTTGCACAGATGATGAACGATCACACTGATGATGAACACTCTCACCGATGATGAATGGTCGCACCAATGATGAACGACCGCACCGATGATGAACGGTCGCACCGATGATGAACGATCACACTGATGATCAACGATCTCACTGATGATGAATGGTAGAACCTATGTCACCTACCGATACCGATGATCAAAGAAGATACCTATACTTATGATCAAAGAAGATATCGATACCGATGATATAAGGAGCTACCGATACCGATGATCACGACCTACCGAAACCGTTGTAGATTCAAAATGACTCACCGATCTCATGACTCACCGATAGTCATAAAAACTGTTTGGATTTATATTAACTCATATTTAATTCCAACAGTCATATTTGATGTTTTTAATGAAATTAATGATATTTAATGGTAGTGGTTGGCATGTCAGGGAATCATTCCTCGTACCTATGAAATAGTAATCATTTACATTTCCGGAGCTAATTGAATATAAAGAATATCGAGCTGCAGTTAAAAGATACACAAAAAAGAGAGGCAAAAGGGGAATTCTACCAATCATGCACATATATAAAAATGAGAACACACGAAGAAATCTTATACTCATCAATAACTGAAATTAATAGAATATGTTCAAGGGATATAACGTTTAATCATATTTGAGCTGAACACTTACACTGAAAGTGAAATAAGGAGAACCACGACACTTTGTGTTTCTACACAAAAACCAGAGAAGGACTCAGAAGCATTTCTTCTGAGTCGAAGGAGTCCAGATCTGCCCTACTTATCACTAGAGCATTCTAAACACTCATATACTCACTCTATGTGATTCATTATTTACTTTTTCTAGCAGTGTGTGTACTCTTTATAATTTACACACACACTGACTCCTGTGCTGAACTGGCGGATACTAAATCCTCACACAAATCTGTCCACACATTCTTGTATCCCACTAAGGATAGTGGTAGAGGTCATGTAGGACATGGAAAGCCTCTGTGTTGTTGATATCATTTTTTCCCATGTATAACTGCGGTAGAGGTATTAGTACCTAGACAGTCTCTGTACTATTTTTTACCCCGATCTAGGGTGTAGATCAAATTTAGATAAATTGTTTGAGAGGACGAAGTCTAGGTTTGAGACTGAACCACTTGTTTCAAAAACAATTCTGCTTATCTATTTTGGTTATAAACTATATTTAATATTCCACTTCTAATTACTTTGAAATACTATTTGTTTACATTGATAGCTAAACTAGAAAGTTTTTATACTTATTTTGAACCATTAGGTTGGTTTTCATAATTTAATTTAATCCCATGATTAAATTAATAGAGACCTAATCACACTTTTAGTATCTAATTGAACATTTACGATCTGTATAAATTCACTACAGTTTATCTTATTTTTCAATTTGGGGGATTTTAATAGTTATATTTTTAACAGAAATTTAAATTTGAACTCAATTCACCCCTATTGAGTGTCCACTCCGACCAATATTTTGTATCAGAGGAATTTTTTTGATTATCAACATTTTCAAAATATTCTTTTTTTCAACTGTGATTTTAGTTGAATCGTAATGATCTTAAATTTATTTTAGTTATAAATATTATCTCTTTAAATTTAATTTCTAAAATCTAGCCATGGATAATAGATCATATAGTGCTACTACCAACATGCCACAGTTATTTAATGGCAAAAATTATCCCTAGTGGAAACATTAGATAAAAATTCAATTAGAGAGTATGGGATTTGATATCTGGTCTGCTATAGAGACGCAATATAAGATTCGAGAAACTGAAAGAACTACATGGGATGAACCTACCAAACTAGTTTATTATAACAATTGTAAAGATATTAATGTATTGTATTGTGCTTTAGGTGATCAAGAATTCAATCACATATCTTCTTGTAAAACTAATTATGAAATTTAGGATACCTTGGCTGTTTCTCATGAAGGAACAACCAATGTTATAGAAATGATATTCAACACTTTAACTCTTAGATATGTTAATTTTAAAATGAAGCCTGATGAACCTATTTCTTACATGTATCATAGTTTCAATTTGATTGTCAATACTATGATCTCACTTGGAAAATATGTTCCATAAAAGGATCAAATCATGAGGATAATAAGATGCCTACTAGCTCGATAGAGAGGCACATCTGTTTCAATTAGAGAATCATGTGATATTGGTTCTTTACTTATTAAAGAGCTTATTGGTAAGTTAATGATGTATGAGGAAGAGTTTAAAGTAAATAAGGAAGAATATGATAAACCAAATAGAAAGTCAGTGGATTTTAAATCGACTGATACAAAGAGCAAGGATAAAGAGAAATTTCACACCATTACTGAAAGCTCAAAAAGTGAAAGTTCAGATTCTGATAGTGATGATGAGATGGATCAGATAGCTAGGAGGTTTAAGAAATTATATAGGAAGAAGAAATTCTTTAGAAAATCAAACTTCAAAGGTAAGTATTACAACAAGGGTCATTGGAAGAAGGATTTGAAAAATTCTGATAAAATTGATGAATATGTGTACTATTAGTGCAAAAGGAAAGGACATGTAAAAGCAGACTTTCCAAAATTAAAGTTCATTAAGAAACATGACTAAAAGGATAACAAGTACAAGAAAAGCTATGAAAGCTACTTGGAGTGCTTCAGAAGACAACACATGTGAATATAATGTTTCTGAATCTGAAATGAATCAACCTAACACGTGTTTTATGACAAACACATATAGGGTAACACTGGATACTCCTGCTTTAAATTCATATTATTCTGGAGTTGAATCTGATTCTGAATCTAAAAATTTGTCTACTGAAGAACTATTTTAAAACTGTAAAATTCTAGAGGAAACTTGTAATGAACTTAAGGACAAATATAATTCATTGACGAAACAACATGCTCTTACTGCAAATGTTAAATCTTTACATGATATAGAAAATGAAAAGAATGCACAATTTCATAAGGAAAATACTGAACTGAAATTGTCCAATGAGTAATTAAGGAAGGACTTAGAAAAATTCATAAATGGAAAAGATACTCTTACTCAACTTTTAGGAAAATAAGTGGCACCAAAGTATACTACTGGTTTAGGAAATCATCCTGGACAGAGTAAATTTACTAAAACTATATTTATTTCTAATTCTGAACAGAATGGGGATAGTTCATTTTCTGAAAATTCATATGCTTCAACTGGTTACTCACATAGTTACAGATCAGATAAAGTTTATCTTTCAAAATCTATTGATTCTTCAAATTATATGAAACCCATTATAAAAATTTGGGTTCCTAAAGCCTTGATTGCAAATCTATCTGGACCCAAGAAGATCTGGGTAACAAAATCATTTTCCATCTAAATTTGTTTTGTAGGAAACATTCTTACAGAGTTCTTTTAAGAAGATGTGGTACTTGGATAGTGGATGTCCAAGGCATATGACAGGGGACTACTCATGCTTTAAGAGTTTAATCAAATTTTATGGAGGCCATGTCACCTTTGGTGATAATTCTAATGGAAAAATTATCATCCTAGGCCATATTGGTTACACTAATACAGTTTTAATTGCTATTATTTTATTTATTGATGGACATAAATATTATCTGTTAGGTATTTCTCAGTTATGTGATGATGTATTTAATATTAAATTTGAAATTGATTCTGGTAATGTTTTTAATTCCAAAAATGTTTTAGTATTTTCTACTTTGAGAAATGAAAATGTTTATGCTGTTTATTTGAATTCTTTAGCCAAGAAAAATTTTACTTGTTTAAATGCTTTTCATAATTAATCCTAGTTTTGGCACATAATAATAGGATACTGTAACATTCATTCACTTGGAAAATTAACTAGGAAGATCTTAGTTAGTGACCTACCCAAACATGAATTGTTGTCAGACAAAGTTTGCAATCCCTGTCAAAAGGGAAAGGAACATAAAGTTTCATTTATATCAAAGAAAGAAGTTTCAACTTCACATCCTCTTGAGTTGGTTCACATGTATTTGTTTGGACTTTCTAGATTTTCTATCTTAAGTGGGAAGCACTATGTCTATGTCTTAGTAGATGACTTTTCTAGATATACTTGGGTATACTTCATATCTCACAAAAGTGAAGCTTGTTCTTATTTTATCAAATACTCCAAGTCTATAGAGAACCTTAGTGGACTTAAGATTAATACCCTAAGAAGTGATCATGGCCTTGAGTTTGAAAATCATGAGTTTGAATCATACATCTCACATAATGGATATAGTCATAACTTTTCTGCCCCTAGAACACCTCAGCAGAATGGTGTAGTAGAATGAAAAAATTGAACCCTGCAATAAATTGCAAGAACTATGCTCAATGAGTATGACCTACTTATTTTTTTGGGTTGAATCTATAAATACATCTTGTTATATAATTAATAGAGTCTTGATTAGACCTTTTTTTAAGAATACCCATTATGAATTGTGGAACAATAGAAAACCTAAAGTCAGCTACTTCAGAGTTTTTAGTTGCAACGTCTTTATTCTCAATACCAAGGATAATCTAGACAAGTTAGCTTCTAAGAGTTATGAAGGAATATTTTTAGGATATTCAGTTACTAGTAAATCCTATAGAATCTTTAATAAAAGAACCAAGTGCATAGAAGAATTTATTCACATCAAATTTTATGAAACTGGTCCACAAGAACCTAAACCTTTTCTTGAAGATCTTGATAGAGATTTGTCTGTTCTAGACCATAATGATAGAATCAATAAACCTATTGTAAATATAACCAGTTCTGGAAATATTTCAGAATCTTCTCTTAATGAACCCTAACCTAGAGAAGAACATGAACTTTATAGTCCTATCTATACTAAATCAACTAGGCTTCTAAAGAATCATCCTTTAGATGACGTTGTTGGTAATCATGATAGAGGAACATAGACTCAAGCTTCTCTAAGATATCAGGTTGAACATCAATCCTTTCTTTCATAGTTAGAACCTCAAAATATCGATGATGCAATCAATGATAAATTCTGGGTAATGGATATGCAAGAAGAGTTAAATCAATTTGAATGAAACAAAGTCTGGGAATTAGTAGAAATACCTAAGGACATATTGACCATAGGAACTAAATTGGTTTTTAGAAACAAAGTTGATGAGTCAAGAAATATAGTTTGAAACAAAGAAAGGCTACATGCCCAAGGTTATTGTCAGGAAGAAGGTATAGACTATGAGGAAACCTTTTCTCCTATAGCTAGATTAGAGGCTATCTGGATTCTGCATGCCTATGTTACTCATATTAATTTCAAGTTATATCAAATGGATGTCAAAAGATCATTTCTAAATGGGTTTATAATTGAAAATGTTTTTTATTGAACAACCACCTGGATTTACCAACCCCCATTTTCAAAATCATGTTTTTAAACATTCTAAAGCTTTATATGGTTTACAACAGGCTCCAAGGGCTTGGTATGATAGACATACAAATTTTATTATTTCAAAATGTTTTACTAATGTAATTGCTGATCCCTCTCTTTTTATTAAAATAATTTTAAAAGATATTTTGATTGTCCAAATCTATGTTGATGATATTATTTTTGGATCTTCCAAACATTCTTTATGTGCTGATTTTTCTAATATTAGGAAAAATAAATTTGAAATGTGTTTTTTGGAAGAACTAAAGTATTTTCATGGTTTTCAAATTTTTCAAAAGAAGGATGGTATCATTTTAAATCCAATTAATTATAAAAAAGATATTTTAAAACGTTTTGGTTTAGATAGTATTAAGGGAAGTGCACACCCATGAGTACCAACTGTAAGATGAATGAGGATGAAACTGGGAAACCAGTTGATCAAACCAATTATATAGGCATGATTGGGAGTCTACTATACCATACTCCTAGTCGACCAAACATCATGTTCAGTGTGTGAATGTGTGTAAGATTTCAAACTAATCCTAAAGAATCTCATTTTCTTGATTTTAAAACGATTTTCAAATATCTTAAAAATACTACAAATTTAGGTTTGTTTTTTCTAAAAGGGAAACTATTTGACATAATAAGTTATATAGATTCTGACTTTTCCAGTTGAATGTTAGATAGGAAGAACACATTTGGAACATGTCATCTTTTGGGAAAGTCCCTAGTATCTTGGTGTAGTATGAAACAGGATTCTGTTGCATTATCTACTGCTGAAGCAGAATACATTGTTGCTGGTAATTGTTGTGCACAGATTCTATAGATGAAACATACTATATTGGACTATGGATATCAGTTTAGACATTTTTCAATCAATTGTGATAACACTAGTGAAATTAGTATTTCTAAGAATCATGTGTCTCACTCTAGGACTAAGCACCTTGATGTCAGACATCACTTCCTGAGAGATCATTATCAAAAGAAAGATATTTCCCTAGAATTTATTGACTCTGAACATCAGTTAGCTGATATTATTACTAATCCCTTAAGCATTGAAAGGTTAGACTTTTTAAAAAAGAGTTGGGTATGATAGATCTGTGAAACCGATTTGTGAAATTGATCTGTGAAACCGATATGTAAAACTGATCTGTGCTATCGATTTAGTTGTACTATGTTTGAAATCCTTAGTGATTGTTTGAAATGACGTTGTTTTACTTAATCGATATTTTATTTTTTTGTAACCCTAAATGATACAAATAATGACCAATGGATATTTATTTTTCTAATGACTATTGACCATCCATCTCCCGCCGAATTCTCTCTTCTTTTTCGAATCCCAATCATTTTGAACCTCTTGAACCTTTCCAAATGATCAATCATCTCGAACCTTGAAATGTCCAAGAAAAAGAGACTAGGAAAGTAATCTGAAGGTTCCTATCTTATAATACATGGTCACGGAGAATCTTGTAGCACGACACAAAGGTCAGCAAACCCGGAGCTGGAAAAATAGGCAGTTGCTGTAGAAAAGGTAGTTCGTGCTGAATGGGTATTATACAGCAAGTCTGCTCTTTCAAAAGTGTTGGAAATGAAAGGTTGAAAAAACTAGTTCTGTGATAATGACTGAGTCTATTACCCGAAGTTGGTGCATGAGTTCTATTTAAACATAAGTATAGTGTTGGATAGAGAAGAAGCTGTGAGACTATCTTCAATAGTTAAAGGGAAAAAATTACTTTTTCATTGAAGAAGTGAGCGGAATGTTTCGGAGTTTCTCACAATGGAAGATACGAGGATTACACTTGTAATATCCCTCCTACAACAGATTACTTTTCATATAAGCTAACTCTGGAAATCGTAACTGGAAATTTTGAATCTAGAAGAATAACTAATGTTGAGTTTGATGGTGAGAGTAGAATTTTGTTTAAATTTTCTCATCACCAAGTCTGTCCAAGAAAAGGTGACTTTGCTTCTGTAATGTATCATGATGCAGTTTTAATGTTCCTTTTTTTGAATGGTGAAAAGATCAACCTATGTAGATACTTTGCTGGTAATATTTCTGAGATGGTTAATCCATCCAAGAAAGCTACAACCTTGTTCTACTCCAATAAAATCTATGTCATGCTAAAATTCTTGGGTTGTGTTGATTATGGAGATGAGTGTATCTCATCCAATAGTAGCTTCTGTATTAACAAAGATATTTTTAAAATGATGAGAATAAACTGTAACCCATGGAAGAAGGCATGGGTTGCTGATGAGGAGAAGTTGTATGACTCCTTCAATCCTACTGATCATCCTAAGAGGCCAAAGGGGATGAGGGATCCTAGTTTAAAACCTGGTGAGGAAGTGTTTTATTCTATGGAAGAAGAGGAGGAAGAAGTTCCTTAGGAAACTGGTGAGTCCAGTAAGAATGGAATTGAAGAAGAAGAAGTTGATGATGATTTGAATGCTGAAAAGGAGGTTGAATCATCTCCTGATGAGAGGAGTGACCCGAAAACAGTTAACCCGAAAAAGAGAAGAATGTAATTTGGACCGGCTAGTCCGCCTCTCAAATTACCACAGATAGGACCTCTTTTAGATGAAGAAGAAGATGCTGTGATTGAAGAATCAAACCCTGAGCAGTATGAATCCAGTAGTACAGATAGTTCAAGTGAAACATCTGTTAATAATGCTGATGATGAAGGCAATGATGGTGATAAAGGTGATGCCGATGCTGATGGTGATAATGATGGTAGTAGCTCTGATTGTGATAGTGGTGATGTTCATGATGTTGATGCTCGACCTGTAGAAGGTCATAATGTGATACAAGATGGTCCTAAACCCCAACCAAATGAGCAAGAAAATTTCCCTTAGGCTGAAAGGATAGAACGGTTAGAGACTGATGTGGATGAGGAAGTCTCTTCTGAAAATAATGGAAGAGCATGGTTTGTGAATCCCATATATCCTTTATGCCAAGATGCATGGTAAATACACCCAGGTCTTGTTGTTCTGGGTTTAGATTATCCATAGGAATAGGAATAAGTAGAAGTGGATATTACAGGAGTAAGTGTTTCAGTTAAGGATCAATTATTGCTGAGTATATGTAAAGAGCAGAAGTCAGACCTGGTCCTTTAGGTTCTCAATCCAGACCTGATCCTTCACTGTCTCAAGCAAGACCTGGTCCTGCAATTTCTCAATCTGATTTTGATAGATTAAAGATTGAGTTTGTTCAAGATGTTCAAGAGACTATGAAAGATTATTTTTCTCATTTTTCTACTCATACTCTTGTGTCATCATCTGAAGATGCTATGGATATTTTGGATCAAAGAGTGGTAAACCTTATGAAGCCAAACATGTGCAATACCAATGAATTTATTGGAATGAACAATTCCACTTTTAATAAAACACTCACAGATTTAGGAAGTAATCTATTTTCTCTATCAGGAGAGTTTAGAACAACCACCTCAGGTATGATGGAACTATTAAGAAATCTAATATAACATCTGAAGAAGGCATACTTGAGAAAGTTGAAAGCCGAGATTACCCAAGTTGTTGCTCAGGCTAGCTCCTCAAAAATATCCAATGACACTGGTCATGAAATCAATACCATAAAGGTCATTATAAGAGAAGAGTTAGTATCTCTTGTGTAGATCCTTGATTTTAATTCTTGGGAAATGATTAAAGATCACAGTAATCATATTCACAAAATGGTGCAGTTGTATTCAGCTGATGCTACTAAGGCTCAAAAAGAGAGTAAAGGGAAAGTGGAACATTACTTCTCTAAGATTTATACCAAGCATGAATGGTCGAACTGATAATGAATGATCGAACCGATGATGAATGATCGCACTGATGATTAAGGGTCTCACCGATGATGAACGGTGGCACCAATGATGAACGGTCACACCGATGATGAATGGTCCCACCGATGTCACCTACCGATACCTATGATCAAAGAAGCTACCGATACCGATGATCAAAGAAGCTACCGATACTGATGATCTAAGGAGCTACCGATACCAATGATCATGACCTACTGAAACTGATGCAGATTTAGAATGACTCACTAATCTCTTGACTCACTGATAGTCATAAAAACTGTTTGAATTTCTATTAACTCATATTTAATTCCAACGATCATATTTGATGTTTTTAATGCAATTAATTATATTTAATGGTAGTTGTTGGAATGTAAGGGAACCGTACCTCATACATACGAAAAGTTAAACATTCATATTGCCAAAAATTGTGAAATATAAGGAATATCGATCTGTAGTTAAAAGATACACAAGAAATAAAGGCAAACAGAGAAATCTTCCATGCATCCACATACATGAAAAGAAGAACACATGAAGAACTCTTATACTCATCAAGAATAGAAATTCAAAGAAGAAGCTCAAGGGCTATGACATTTACTCATACTCGAGCTCAACACTTACACAAAAATGGAAAGAATGAGAACCACTACACTCTGTGTTTCTACACAAAAACCAAAGAAGGACTCAGATGAATTTCTGCCGAATCGAAGGAGTCCAGATCTGCACTGCTTATCACTAGTGGATTCTAAAAACTCATATACTCTCTCTAAGTGTTTAATTATTTACTTTTTCGAGCAGTGTGTGTACTCTGTATAATTTACACACACACTAACTCATGTGCTGAACTGTAGGATACTAAATCCTTACACCAATCTTTCCACACGTTCTTGTATCCCACTATGGATAGTGGTAGAGGTCAAGTAGGACCTAGAAAGCCTATGTTTTATTGATATCATTTGTTTTCCCACGTATAAATTTTGTAGAGGTCTCTATACTTGGATAGCCTCTGTACTGTTGTTTACCCCGATCCAGGGTGTGGATCAAATATATATATATCGTTTGAGAGGACTAAGTCTCATCTTAATACTGAAACTTTTGTTTCAAAAAATATTGTGCCTATATATTTTTGTTATAAACTATATTGAATATTCCGCTTCTAATTACTTTAAAATACTATTTGTTTTAATGTTACTTTGATATCTAAACTATTAAGTGATTATACATATTGTGAACCAGTAGGTTAGTTTCAAAAGATAATTTAATCTTATGATTAAATTAACTGAGACCTAATCAATCTTTGAAAAAATAATTGAACATTTACAATCTATATAAATTCACTACAGTTTAACTTGTTTTTCAATTTGGGGGATTTTAATGGAAGTATTTTTTACTGAAATTTGAATTGGAACTCAATTCACCCCCCTCTTGAGTGTCCACTCTGACCAGCAATGTGTAATATGTGGTGAACATAAAAGACTATACTTATAGTGAAATGAATCAAATTAAAAAAATTAAGAAATCTAAAAATAGGAATGATGTTTTTGAGAGATATAGTTTTGGAGAGTATCAACCCCTGGCAATTTTGGATAATGTGTTGTGTATTACTTCTACACAAAGGTGTTGTAATTATAAAATTTTGTTGTATTATCACACAATTATGAAATAATTTTATTTATTCCTTAATAAGATACAGTTTTCCTCATTGCGAAAAATATATATCGTTGTACCTCAGTGAACACATCAAGGGTTGACTATGGACGAGTTTAGAATGAAAGTTTTTTTTTTCATTTTGTTGAAAATAATTAAAAAAAAACAGTTCATTAATATTAATGGTAATAAATTTAACACATGGGATCATGTGTATAAAAATTTCCCAATAAATGTTTATCCCAAACTATTAATGAAAGATATTTGAATTAAGGTAACAAATTTAATGTAATATAAAGGGACGTGTTTCATAAGCACAACATAGGTTTAGGAATCCAAAACTTTTGTGACCACACCACCATTCACATTTACATATTGTTTTGGATCAATTATAATGGGATATTTCCCTTATTTTCAAAACATAGTTGTCCAAGTAACTTAATGAAATTATATTAACAACAATGATAACGGGAATCAAAGGAATATATAATGTAATTTCCTGAAACTCTATATATATTTCATCTCATTTTTACGAAGTCAAAAAAATGTGTTAATAACATTGGTTTTAAAAAAAGAATGTTTCTCTTATAAAAATAAAAAACATCAAAAAATGATAACTAAAATATTAAAATAGATTAAATTTAAAATAATTAAAGATCATTGAGTCATATGTATGATAATTTTAGAATATATTGGATGTATAAATCCACTTTTTAAATATTAATAGTGAATTGTAACCCACTTATTTTATGGGGGTAAAAAACAAGGTAACATTGATCTTTACCCTAATAGTTTTATCCCTTATCCCAAAAGATACCCAATTCAATCATGGTGATAAAAAGGAGTGGAAAATAAACCATTTAACCTTAGATAATAAAATAATACCTAAATTTTTTTCGTCTATGATAAAAAAATTCCATCAAAAATATAATAAATTTAGAAAAATAATTGGTTTATTTTAAAAAATATATTAGTATATAAGAAACATGATGGTTTTCTAGTTCCAAAAAAATAAATCATATAGAAATTGTCATAGATATCACAACTATTAGTGTTCACATAACTAAAGGAATTATTAATATAAAATTAGAGAAGATTGAAACTAAAATCAAGGAGGAATATAAATAAATCATAAAATAATTAAATATAGAAAATATGATATTAAGGTCCCAATAAATGAAGAAACTATTTATATTCCTTAAAAAATAGAAAAATGAAATGAATAAAAAATTAAAAAATTAATGAAGAATGCTTGGGAGAATTTTCTAATATCCTTAAAGGACTTGATAAATCATACTCAGCTAATATTTTTCCATCAAAAGAATCATGAAAATAATAATTAACTATAAATATCATGTTTCATGAGATGTGTAAATATATTTATGTGATTTTTTCAATCATATATACTTTGGTTTATAAGAATTCGGTTCTTGAATTCATTAAAAAAATCAATAATAGTATCTCCTTGTTTAATATGTATAATAAATGATTAAATAGGGAGAGAAATTATATTCTTCAAAATAATATTTTTGTAAAAATTCAATGCCTTAGAATGTTTTTACGGAATTTTAATATAGGGAGTATTATACAATTAAATTGATACTGATAACATAGTTGTAGTGTCAATATAATGATATTATTTTTTTTCATAAAATTAAACATGTAGAAGAAAGCCCAATTCACATTCCCTTTAATTAGGTGATTATTCCATTACCGATCCTGTTAAAATTGTATATGTTCTTTTAGCTAATGTTAGGGACCTTTTCACACCCATTATCTTTAAAATTCATGCATTAGAGTTTCATAAGTATGTTTTAATCACTTCTGTTATGTCACATTTTTATAATAGGGGGGGAAAGATATATTTTGTTAAGGGGTATTTTTCAATTATTTTTATGAAATAGAGTTGTTTAATTATATGAAAAAATTTAAAAAATTAAAACTCAATTATGATAATTATAATATTTATACGTCATTAGAACTGTTTTTTGCTGAGTTTTAATGATCTATTTGGGATTCTTATAAGGTTATATATATTTTTATACAAATTAATTCATGATAAAAAATTATTTTTTAACATAAATCCACTCATGACCATGATAGAATAAGGGATTTCAAGAGTGGAATAAATTTTGGGTGTGCTAAAAAATAATTTATTTATTATTATAATATTAATATTCTTAAAATTAAATCACCTATTTTGAATGATTCTATGAAAAAAAATTCTTAATCAATTTTTTAGATATTATATTTTTCGAGTAAAGAAACAATAATGAAAAATATATAATCCTTTAAGAAAAATACATATATAAGTTCAAATAGGATTATTTTCATCAAATTCATGTTGACGTTTGTCATCATCAAGAAATAATTACTATGTCTTAATTGATTTAGAACTTTTTATATTTTGTTAATGTCATTTAGGTGTGGAAATGTTTTGGGGATAATTATACTCTTTGTTGTGTTATTTTTGAGTATTTATCTATATTTTTACTATTATTTGTGATATTTTTTTATGAAATAAAATACTAAAAAATATTTTTTATTTATAGAAATTATAGAAGTTACTATTAGATGCAAGATTTATAAAATATTAGGGAACTCATGGGGATGTATTATAACAAAATTTTAAGGGTATCTCAATAAGAATTTTTTTTATTATGGTGAAAATGATATAATTCAAAACTTGTAATATCAATTTAAATATTAAAAACTATATTTTTGCAAGTTTCAAAAAATGTTTCAATGATTTATTTTGAATTATTATTAATCGTAAAAAAAATTCCAATCACTATTTTCAAGTGAAACCACATAGTTAACTAGACTGATAAGTGTGCCACCAGTAATTGTCATTGAATTTTACAGCATTTATCCATTACTTGTTAGAGTTTAATTAACATTGTGTCGTTATAAATCACTATTTAATGATTTTAGGATACATTCATACTCTCTCTAGTCCTAATATGGTTTCATTTTTATTTGAAATTCATAATAAACAACAATAATGAAGGTTATTCACATGAATATTATATAACGTGAGTCTAGATTGTGATAGAATGTTATAAAAGGGTGGATAATAATTTTTTTTCATGAACGTACAATTATTCATTTTTAATGACATTTCAGCCTACCACATGATTTTTTTTCTAGTTAGGAGCCTCAAAACACATATTTAATTAACAATTTGGTTCTTATGTATAATTTTTAATGTGTTTCATAAATGATTAATTAATATTGACATTTAGGAGAATATGTGGTAGGATATTTTATATTAATAAGGATTGAATTGAAGGAGGTTTCCTAATTCCCACATCTCTATAAACATTATTACATTTTATTTCACTTTTATTTTATTACTATATTTTAATTGAATATTAATTGTTAATTTGAAATGATTTGCTCTACATCACATTATATATTCTTATTTAAGAAATTAGTTTTTTATGAGTAAATGTAATTATTTTTATTATGGTTAGTGGGATAAATTTTAGTTCTAGTGGAGTTTCACTTTCATATGATTATTCAAAAAAAATTAATTTTTTAATCCATCAATCATGTATATTATAGGAAATGTATATTTCATTTTTTATACTAATGATTAAATTTCGTAATTATACCCTATAATTATATAATGAGGAGAACATGGGGTTTTAAATGTATTTTAAGGACTTTTTTCTGATAAGCTCAATTTTACGTAGTTCATATGAAATTTTCCTTCATTTGTTTTAAAATTTTCAAAATATTAATCATTATTTTACGTGTTTGGTTAATTGAAATTGATAGTTATTTCATATCCAATAATGTTTTTAGATTTTTTATTTAATTATATATTTATCCATGTGATATCAATTTTTATCACTATATTGAAAATAAATCCTTGAAGGAAATTTTGAATTACATTTTACATTTTCAAATGAATTTGATATTTTGGGCATGATATACACTTTTGGTTTCAAATTTTTAGTATTTTATAAAACTAAATCAGAATGAATGGTCAAATTCTATTTAATTTTTTGGTTAATTATTGAGTTAGTTTTTATTTTGTTCAGATTATAATTATTTTTTTTCTCACTCATATCTCTAAAATCATATTTTCTATGAATTTTATTTTCATGGCCATTTGGGAACCCAAATAACTCATAAGTAAATTTTTATGATAAATTCAACTTATAAATTAATAATTTATCCACAAATTACATACCAATTTAAAAAATATATTTAAAATTGAATAAGAAAAACATCATATCAATATTTTTATGAGTGTTTAATCCCCAAAAAGAACCTCAATCCATGCGTACATCAGCTCAAATGAGAAACCATGACCCACAATATCATTAAGACCAAATGAAATTTCAGAAATATTTTTCACCGTAAAAAATATGAATTTATTTCTTCCAAAAAATTCAATTACACTTCAAAATACACCCAAAAATGCCACTAAACAATTTTACCCACAAAATGAAATCATCACCTAGATAAATAACCACTAGGAAATATGTCCCACAATCTATCACCATGATAGGAGTGACTATATCATATCAAACTTATAAATTTGAAACCATGTCCACCTTAAGCTTGATTTGTAATGAAATAGTGTCTCTTTTTCACCCAAACCAAAATAAACCATCATGTATGGTTAACTATATAGAAAACCCCACTATAATTCGAATAGAACACATTATTTGAGAAAAATATCATCAACTAAGAAAAAATAATTACCATAAAATCTGATTATATTTTCAAATCCAATGTAACTTTTTTGGGGGAAATTTGATATCATGAATTATCAGTTGTCTCCACAACAAGTATGAGTTTTAATAAAATACTCTAAAGTGGGGTCTAAAAAAGATAATAAATTCATTGTCAAAAAATCAACCATACACGCCAAAGTTATATGATATTTCTAGTGATTAAATCCAAATAAAAAAATTAGAAAGCCACATAGAAACATAACACACATCAATGAAAATCATGATGCCATTTCTAAACCATTGATGAATGAGGTATTCTATAGCTGTATCAACATTCGAACCACCTCCTAATGATCAACTCAACCAATAATGATGCACCACATAGTGAAATTACAATACCAAACCATAACACATATGGTCACTAAAGGTACACCAATTCCTATCTAAACTAGAAGTACTATATTTTAATGTGGTGAAAATTTAATAATTTATTTATATGATAACATTTTTTTAATTATCGAGTTATAATTATATATATATATATACATAGACATAATTCTTAATGAATTTTCCAGTTTATTATTAAGGGTTTCATAATTTTTTTTAAAAAAACTTATTTCATAATTCAATTAAAAATAAAAAACTGTTCCTTTTTAGAAATATTTTATTTCACATGTATGATAATATCTTCTATATAATTGGATTCCCAATAGAATAAATATTTAAAAAAATAATTCATTATGTGTATTATAATTTTTATTTTAAATAGTTTTTGGTTTTTAATAGACCCTCCATAATTGAATGTGGAAAATAAATTGACTATATGAGGAGAAATTTTTGGATCCAATATAATATATATTTTTCAAAAAAAATTAATTCAATGTGTTTTGAATTTTTTGTTAAATTCACATTAATGTTGAAAGTCATCATATTTCCATAAATTTATGGTAAAATTATTTTTTCATTTGAACAATAGTGTACAATATGATTTTTTATGCTTCAAAATAATTAATTCTCAGGTATTTTAAATTTTATATTTTTTATGAACAAAATTTGGGGAATACTTAATATAATATTAATGGAAATATAAATTTTTAGGAATTATATTTTTTATTTTTTATTTTCAATGTATATGAGGATGTTGATTATAATTTTTATAATAATTTTATGAGATTTTATTAGATTAAAAAAACAAATATTTTATTTGTGTGGAAAATATTTAATGATATATATCGATCATGACTATAAACAGATTTTTTTTAATAAAATAGACTAATTGTAATTTTAATCTAATTTTAGACTATGAAGATATGATTTTGATATAATTTTATTATTGGAATTTTTTAAGTGAATTTATACATAAAAACATAATTTTATATCTACATTAATATATTAGATAAGAAATATAAGATTTTCACTTTTGATTGTGGCTCATTTGAAAATTACTGTGTTAGCTAAAAAATAATAAATTATTGAGATGGAATAGAAAGCATCAAAAATAATTTAAGGATTCTACAATATAAGAATTGTTTTCCCTCACATATGGATAAAATAATAGGGTTCAACCACATTATACATGATATTTTTATCAAGTCACCATATATAAATATTTAATAAAATTGACTCATAACTTATTATTAATGATATATTTGAAATTCTATACAAGAACAATTATTTCATAGAAAATTTCATTTAATCATTTAAGAAGTGATTGTTGGATAATCAAAATAGCTAATCAAGAATCAAAGTGTTCTATAAGGAAATAAATGTCATATATATATATATATATAGAAAAAAGACAACACTACATAAATTTGTATCACACATAAAATTGAAATATAATTTAAGTATAATGTAAATATAATTTTCCATTAAAATTGATATAACATATTATTTACATTATATTTTCACTATATAGTGTCATATGTTTATTATATGCCTATTTTATAAAGTAATTTATCTTTTATATTTATGTCATATATCTAATATTTATACCATAATTCAATTATATTTATGTTATTATGACTTTATATATTATTACTATAATTTAAATATAACATAAATGTATTTTATATACAATTTTATGTCACATTTATATAATTTTAAAAAATACTATCTATGTTTTTATAATTTTAATATAACATTTTATTATTCAAATATATTATTATATAACATAAATATAAAATAATTGAAAATTTATTTAACATACACGTAATAATATATATTTAAAAATGTAAATGTTAATTAATTTTACATTTAAATTATATAAAAAAATGTATCATTATATAATTTGAATACTATGTAAATATAATGTTATACATATTGAATATAACAATATATAAAGCAAATAACATATATATAATGTTAATATAACAAAAACACAATGTTATATAAAATGAATGTAATATGTACATAATGAACATATATTATAAATGTAAACTTATATTTATGTAAATATAACATTATATAATATAAATATTACCTTGTAAAATGTAGATTTAAAACTATATAACATCATAAAACTCAAATATAAAGTAAATATAACAGTGACGTAATATAAAATTGATATTATATTTATGTAAATATAATGCTATATTTACATAAAAACATTATATTTATATTATATACTATTGTATTTATGTTATTGAAGTTTAATTATTGGTTATATGTATGGTATAGTTTTGTTATATATGTCATCTTTACATTTTACATGATTTATAATTTTGCTATACAATATTATAATAATATTATTTAAACATTATTAAAATATATATTTGCAATATATATGTTATATTTATAATAATTTTATATTACATAAAATAATAATAATAACATACATATAACATAAATATAATTTAAATTTACTATAAATATGATATATAAAATATAAATATAAAGAAAATATAACACAAAAATAATGTTATATAATGTTTATATAATGTAAATACTATAATATATATCTTAAAAAACATAAATATAATATAAATTAAATAATATATTAACATAAAAATGAATATAAATTTATAAAATAAATGTATTATATTTTAATTACATGATATTACATGTTGTTTTATTTTTTTTATATAAGTTTATATTTAAGATAAATATCATTGTATTAATGTTAATTTAACATTATATATTTACTACATTTTCATTATTTATATATTATATTAGTGAAATAAAATTTCAGGTTTATGTTAGATTGAAATTATATTTTCATTATATTCACATTATAGAAAATTATATTTATATTATATTATGTTATATTTACATAATTTTTTATTTTTTACATTAGATAACATTTTTTAAGTAATATTTATCTTATGTACCATTTTACTTTAATTAATATTTTTTTCTATTTATTTTATATTAAATTATAATAATGTTACATTTTGGTTTTATAAAAAAATTATACTAATATATTAACTAAATACTTCTCTCATATATTAATAATAGTTTTATTATATAACGTCATAATAAATTAAATATTACATGATATAATACAAATATAATATGTTAATGATGAAATATTACATATATTACATAGATATAGCTTATATATGATTTAAATATAATGTTTTATTTTTTTATATAATATATATAACTATATAACGTAAATATAACATTATATAAAATAATAATTTTATATTTATGAATATACAACATTATTTTGAGATTATATTTCTATTATTTTTACTTCTTATATCTGATGCATGATGTTACATTTTATTATCTTTATATTAAATAAGGATATATTTATGTTATATAACTCTATATTTATATAAATATAATTGTTTATTGGCATCATATTTTCATTATGTATATGTTATACCAGTGATGTATAATTATATATTGTCTATATATTCAAACTACGTTTTACATAATATTTACATTATATATTGTTATATTTATATTTTATAAAGTTATATATACATTATATAATGTTATATTTTCATTATAAAATTTAATATTTTCATAATATTCCCATTATACGATGTTATGTTTTTATTAAATAATATATAAAAAACATAAATATAATGTTGTGTTTACATATAATAATGTTATGTATACATTAAATAGAATTAAGTTTACTTTTTTTGCATTATTTAACATATATTTTTATTAATATAATGAATGAATTATGTCATATAAATTTACATAATATTTTATATACATTATATAAAATTAATGTAATTTTACATTTATATAATATTTATGTTATATTCACATTACAGTTATGTGTATAGTTTCATAATACGAGAATATTTAAATTTTATTTACTTTCTATAATTTTATATATTCATTATATTTACTTTTTATAATGTCAAAATAATGTAAATATAATGTAAATATAATGTAAATATAATCATAATATATAAAATCATTAATTATTTTAAATGTAAAATTTTTATAAATAAAACATTTTAGATAGTTTTAAACTATTAATAAAGAAAATATGAATACTCTGTTTATTAATAATTTTATTTATTTTTATTAATTGATTATATATATTTTAATTGTTTAGTAATTTTTAATTATTATGAAAATTTATTATTTATTATTTAAATTTAATTATCACTTGTTAGTTAATGCATACTAATTACCATTAAATCGTTATTATTTACTATGAATTTTTATTATTAATATATATTCATAAATTATTATAAATTATATCAATTTTTTATTAATTTTAAATATTAGTTATAATCAAGGTGATTTCGTGATAATTTGGGATATCAAAATAAATGACCCAAAAAATTATCAAAAATATGAAATAAATACGAAAAATTTTATCAAAATGGGGTCATACAATTCAAAAAATCCCAATGTATAGAAACGATGAGATCATATGTTTTTTCTCCCCCTAGAAACCAAATTTCTGGGATGTACACCCCTAAACAGTAGATATTGACATCTCGTAAAATACTTATTCCATTACGGTACCTCAACCTCATCATCTCATGACGTGTCAAGTGAGTCCTCTAGAAAGATTCAACTACTACATTTCAATGAAAATTATGAAAAATATATTATTTAATGAAAGTGATTTTTTTATTTATAATAATGTTGTAGTCCCCAAAAGTTCCTTTGTCGTCATTTTGGAATATACTAGGGATTTGTAATCATTTAAAAAAACATATATTTTAATTATTTTAATATTTTATGCAATAAATAAGATATAGATTGGGATTTTTAATTACTATAAATGATAATGATAGACGTGGTAAAGTGAATAATAAAAATAATGGTGAAAAAATAGTAAAAAAATAATTATTAATGAAAAAATAGAACATATATATATATGTATATGAGCATTATAATAATTGATAGGGAGTTAATTATTGGATTTAACATACTAAATTATTAATATTATTAATATTATTTTTTTATTAACATTTTAGGAAAATATATTTATATGGATTCATTTCACTTTTATATTTTTTTGTTTCAATTTAACAAGAGTTGACTTTTTTAGTCATATCCTTCATCTCTCTAGATATTTTATTTTATTACATATCAAATAATAGAGAACTGAAGATGAATAAAAAAATTATAAATAAGAATATAATTAATTCATAAATAATAAATTTATATATTGTTATTAGTATCATTAGAATATTGATAATGTGATGAAATTTATGTTCTAAAAATAATTTTAATTCCTCCATATTTTTATATTATTTAGTATATTATTAACTTGCATTTAATGAGAAGTACATATATTTAATAAACATTATTGGTCAGTAAAATAATCATTTAAGACTATATTTTTCATAATCCATGAATTTATTATCCATATACAGAATATTGATAGGGGGTCATTATTTAATAATAATTATAGAATAAAAAATCATTAATAAAATGATGATGATGTGATAAAAACTAAAATTTTACAATGTTTTTCATATCTCTAATAAATATATTTACAATAATCTACATCATATCAATAATATATTTCACTCTTGTTTCCCCCCAATAGATTAATTACTCATTTTCAACCATTGTTTCCTTCATTATAATCACTTCAAAACTCTATTTTATTTTTTTACCTTACTCAAAATTTACCATAATAAGAATATATTTTCTTATTATGGTATATTATTCTTAGTTTTCTTAAATTATTTCAAAAATTAAAATGTACATTCCCCTTCCATATATATTTGAACCTAGCATTAGTAATATTTTATGTAAATTTTAATAATATTTAGATGTTTAATGATATATGAGATGAAATAAAGGTCACTCCATTACATTAATCTACATTAGAAGACATTTTAGTTTTGTAATTATTTAATGAAAAATTATATGGAAGGATTTATATATATTCATTTAAAGCATGAGAGAATTTTATAAGGATTAAAACATAGTTTTAAATATAGATACTAAATTTTATGAAATTTTTGATGTTTTTGAAGCTAGATAAGAAGAAATGGGGATTAGAATTGAGTGTTTTACTCATTAAAAAGATAAAATAGAATACGTTAGAGTTTTTTGGATTCTTTAAGGAAATAGTTTTACTGTGAACATTGTAACAATCCTTGAAGTTGAAATCATTATGGTGGATTTATGTTTCATCCTTGAAGTGGAAAGTATTATGAAGGATCTACATAAATATAAGAAGGATGAGAGGATTATATTGAATTGTTATGTAACAGAGTATGGTGGAAAGTACATATATATGTTCTATACCATATAATATTGTGAAAGGATTACCTGTGATTCTTGTACAATTCAATATGGTGAAATGATTATACTAGACACTGGTGTTTTCTAGGTAGGTAAAAGGTTTATATTTAATTTTTATTATCTCTAAGGATTTAATTTGTTTACATTCTAGTTTTATGATACCTATAAAGATAAAATGAATATTTAAACATTTTGTAAAACCTAGTAATTTGAATGGTTTTAGAAGTGGAAAATTATCCCTAAAGGTTGTGATTGAGCCCACATAAGTACTCTACAACATCATTATTAAGGGGAATAAAAACCAAATAGTTTTTATTAAATGATTCAATCCATATAACATGTTGTGGCACTCATTATTGAAAAAAAATTCATAAACATATCAACCCTAAAAGAAGTAATCACTTGAATTTTAAATCCAATTGTGTAGAAAAGTATATAAGGATTAATGTTATGTGTAAAGGGAAATTATCATGTGTTTAATGGTTAGTCAATGTGTAAAAATATATCTTTATATTTTAGATAATTTTATAAGAATCAATTCATCGTTCCTTTTTATATTATGTTACTGGGGCATAGTTTTTTTGTATCTTCAGTTCACATAACTTGGTCCATAATAATAAAGGTTTATATCAATAATGTAAGTTTGGAATTTATGAATGATAAACCATAAATTTTTAAATTGTGATTAAATAAGATTTGATATTAATGAAATTTCCTTTGATAAAATTTCCCATTGTAAAGCCATGTCATTGAATTATTTATAAGATATGTGTGAAGGAAATTTCCTTAAATTGAGATGGTGGTATGATTCAAAGGATCAGGTATAGGTACTTGAATTTATACCAACGGTTTCAATAAAAAAATTAAACATATATGATTCTATCTTATAAATAATATGTTTATAATGTATTAGATATCAGATATAAATATACATTTAGTAATAGGATATATGAAGTAATAACATAATATATGTAGAGATTTTGGAAGAGTATCTCAAGGTTTGTAAAGAATTAAATTAATATTCTAGAATTATACATCCTCTATTATGCTAACCTAGAATATTTTTACCCTTAGAGATAGTAATGGTTATAATGGAACCCATGATGAAAAAATATCCCTTCCTAAAATGGTAGGAATAATTTTATTAATGTTAAGACTTTTGGTAAAATTTATTTGTGGAATCCTCAAACTATGACCAAAGGCAATCAATCATGTAACCACAATAATTTCTCCTTGATGCTAGAGTCTATTGATTAAAATCTATTGTCCAATTTGGTATTTTGGGGGAGATAATACCCTTATATTATATTGGAACAACATTAAAAATAATAATCAGAAATAGATGAATCATAATATAACTAACATCATAACAGAATCAAATGAAATAATCCATAGTCAATGTATATTAAACAAAAGAAACTATAGTATTAAATAAAATTCCAAAGGATGAGTCACAAAAAATGATGTCATGTCATGATGATGTGAAAAATGTGTCTTTAGGGATACTGAGTATATACATATACATCATGCTATACCAAAAAAAGAAATCCCAAAAGACATCTCCATAGACATCTAAATAATATTATTAATTCCTTTCTCTCATTCCCCTACTAGATGAAAAATAGGCCGAGAATACATGAACATGAGTTTTACCTTGTGCCTACCTACATCAATAAGGTATATCTGAGTACCAAATTTTGGCCTGAAAGAGTTATGGGAATAAACACAGTAGGCCACCACCAATGGTTTTTATAAAATTTTGGTTTATGTGTATAGCATGGAAATGAGTTGGAATAACAAATAAATAAATATGATAATAAAATAAATAATAGCCAAATCATTTTCTTATAGGACAAATGGGTGACTTTACCTTCATCGACACAGGAATGTATATGTCTGATCTCAATAATTATATATACATATATATATATATATTGAAACTATTTTAAAAATTTATAGATTTATATACACTATATATGTAAAGGAGTATATAGGAATATACAAGGATAGTAGGTGTTACCTAGACTCAGGGTGTAACTCAAGAGTTTATGCCTAGTATAATAATCTATATGCTCCAACAAGGGTCTTATCCTGGAATATGATATGAAAACATTCACATAACCCAACATAAGGGAGTGTGAAATTCCATTCTAAATAAATACCATAGCTGTTGTCCAATACCATGTTAATTGATCTCCCATGAAAATAAAAATTCTCTATACATCTCAAAAATTATGTAGCATAGATATAGGATGAAGAAATACCTAATTTTACATATGGGCTGATAGTGTAATTAAAATAAATCATAAGGAACCAAATAATCCTTAATTTGTAGTCTTAAATAATGAATATTCATCCATAATTACCTTCTATCAAGATAATCCTTACAGAAAAAACAAAAGAGTAATATTTTGTATATCACAGATAAAATTAGCTAGGGAAAACCAGTTTCTTAGAAGATCTAAAGAGGAATATATTGTAAACATTAAAAGAAAAAAAACCCCAATGATATCCTCATGAAAAATAAATTCTATATACATGCCAAATTTTCTCTAGCTAAGATATAGGATGAAGCAATACCTAATTTTCCATATGGGTTGATAGTGGAATTAAAATCAATAATAAAGAACTAAAGAATATTTAAATTTTATGCTTAAATAAAGAATATTCATCCATAATTAACTTCTATCAAGATAATCATTACATAAAAATAGAGTAGTATTATGTAATTCACAAATAAAAGTAGATAGGGAAAACCAATTTCTTAGAAGAACTAAAGAGGCATACATTATAATCATTAAAATTTAAAAAACCCCAATGACATTTCATTACATTGTTAGATTTATTGGTCCCAACAATTTGATATCCTACCATAGAAAAAAAAATCATAAAAAATAGTTATTAGGTCTATATAAACCTATAATATTAGGCTTGTTCTTAGTAACAAAAAATATTAGGGGAACTAAAAGTTTGAAAATTTGATATTCGTTGAAAATTCCAAAACATAAATATCATTTCAAAATTCATTTGGAGTTAGTACTTCTTTTTTCATAGCAATATGTTCAATGTCCTTGATTATTCTCTTGCAAGTGAGGGTTTTCCTATCATAATTCTTAGAAGAAACATTTATTTTTTCTATGTTTCTTGTATCAGACAAATATAATTCTCTTTCAATATAGGATTAAATTTTTAATGATTCTTCTAAAATAATTTTGGCTATATGACTCAATATGAAAATTTGATCTTCAATATATGATTTATAAATAATATATTCCCAAACATCATCATTATCATTAGTTTTCATATCAAGATCAAAGGTGCATTTCTTAACAAGGCATGACTTATTGGGTATCAATTTTGATCAACCCATATTGTATAGGGATATTTAAGTGTCACTATATTTGGATGACATGTCTAGTGGTACCATTATGAAGGAACTAGAAAGAGAAAGGACCTACTCAGATCTTTTTACAGAATCATTTTGAATTTTATTATAATCATGTTCTCTATCCTATAAAAGTGTAGTAAAATTTATAATGTCATGATCTATTTATAAAAAAAATGGTCTCATAATTAATGTTAATAGACTCATAACCATCAACATCACTATTATTAACAATTATATAAACAAAATTGTTATTTGATAGGGATGATACATAATCAAAACGTGCAACATGGATGTAATTATAATTCTTAGATTAATAATAATCAACAAAGAACCTAACATATTAACCAATTTTGAGAAAAATATATTAATCTTCTCAATTTAAATCATTATGAAGGAAAATATAAGAGAAGCTTGAAAAATGTGAAAAAAATAGTATTGAGATAATCCAATGTTCTCAACTTCTTTATAAAAAATAGATGCTCAATACTTAACTTTAATGTATTTACCATCATAACTACCATATTGTTTTCAATGTTTTTCATTTTTTCATTTTTTTTCTTAGATGGACAATATATTTTAAAGAATTGGTTTTACCTTTTCATCCTCTAATAACATATTTCCATGAATTAACATCATAAGGTGGAATATCTTTCTAATGAATCACCCTACAATTAATGATATTTTGAAATTTAATTCTACAATAATCATATAATATGGTAACATACTCGTATTCTTCTCTAATGGTAACTTAATGATCATTGGATAAAAATTGATAGACTCTAGTGAATTTTTGTTGAAATATACATCAACCTTAATTAAGGAATATAATATTTGTTCCCCATAAAGAGTGTATTTAGTTACTTTTAGTGCAATACCAAATCATTTAGCAATATCATTTAATATTGAAGTATTCCAATATACCCAGTTTAGACCATGTAATCAAACCCAAACATAAATTGTTGAATATATATATTTGTATAGATAAAAATTAATATTCCATTCAGAAATATTGATATATCTAGGATTTATATTTATATTTTCTATATTTTTCTTATAATCCATGTCGTCCTTGTTCACCATTATGATTTGAAAAAAATTCTCTTCTTATCATAATCAACTTTCATTTAGTACTCTAAAACAATGTGAATTTTTCAATTTAATTTCAATATTATTCCATGGTTTATCTACCTGAGATTGTAGAATACTTCCTAGAATAGATAATTTACAGAAATGGAGTTTTTTTAATGTATTATGGGTTATCTATGACTCATAATATACCATCATATGATTTTGTAAAGTAGGGAGGTCTGAAATGTTCAAAATTGATTATATTAACAACATAGAGCCCAACCACAAAAGAGATAACCAATAAATTTAAAAAAATAAACCATTCCTAATATTGGTAAAATAAAAATTCGAACTATGTTTGGACATCACTTTACCTCATTAATAGACACTAAATCTTAAAATTTTATAGAAAATTTATCAATGTCATGGTAATACAAGTCAAAAGAGATGAATTCCTTGGGAAGTCCTTCAATATCCACTGATAATATCTGACGAAACAATATGTACTTCTTAATATCAGATATAATTAGTGGATCTTCAAATTATAATAGATATTTGACATTTTTTTGGATCAAAATTGATTTTATGTTCTTCAACCAGATGATGAAGACTATAACTTTTCATTAATATGGTATAAATGTTCTCACCAATCAATATTCCCATGATAGAAATCTAGTGAATATCATTTTCTTCATTATTACTAAAGTAAAATATAATTCTATCTATGAATACCATGATAATGGTATAATGGTACCAGTGGAAAATCTTATTCATCATGAACAAAAAAATAGATTATGTGTTAGTTAACACAACCAATATCACAAAATATTCAATGTTTCCATTAATTATCTAGAATCTATTCTTTCAAATAATTTAACTCGTATATCTAATTTGATGATATCCAAATAGAATGAATTCTTTTGAAACCAATTTTCCCTTTAAATTATGAATCATGTCATTGATTTGGGGTACATTGTAATTATTATTTATTGTCCCGATTAATGTTTTTGAAATTGACACACAAACAAAGTGTCACATCATGTTTTTAGTGAAAATAATATGTATTTAAAAAATAGATAAAATAAGGAAATTTAATCCTTTATTACTATAGTAATTAAACTAAAGCATAAAATCTTTTAATTTTTCAGAGCCATATGGTATTAAGGAATATATATTTTTGGAGTTCCAAACACTTAATCGATGGAAAACTCGCCTTCCTATTCTAGAGTTATCCAAGAGAAATAATCTTGAATCATTTTCATAAATTAATTACCCACAAAGGAAGATAACAACTTATAGATTCATCCACATGTTCGGTCTAATATTTGAAAATAAAATTCGGTTTTTAGGTGATAGATATCCTACTTGAATGGATATTGAATCCAATCATCCATGAAGCATTCTGTAGTTCCCACCAGTGGTCGTAAATTACACCCATGGATGATAGGAATAAATGTTTTTTCTATGTGTATAGTACCATTCAATCCCAATGATAACAACAAATTTATCCTTATTGAGGAACATAAGGTTAGAATAAAATGAATTATGATATCATATGATAACATGAGGGTCTTGAAATCTCTTTCCCTTATTCTTTTCAAGAGGCATCACCAACTGTATAACTGTGGGGATGAGATCCAATTGATGATTTATATATTCATGTAATAGGTTGATATAATAGAGTGAGGGTAATGAGAATAATATAAAATATTAAATAAATAAAAATTAATAAACATAATAACCCTTATATATTTAATGCCCATATCAATATCTGAATGATACTCATCCACTGTGGTGATCTACTACATTATAGAAACCAATGGATAAATTTGATTCGTAACTAATGCATCTGAAAAAAATATTTATTCATTATGAATGAATGATCATGTAACATAATGTGATGAGTCAAAATACTTTTAAACTTCTATAATTTTTCTTTTATCCCATAGAAGATATAGATTTTTATAGGAAAAGGTTAAGAATGTCATATTTTCTTAATCATTCAAAAATGGTTGAAATTTAAAGGACCACATCGAGTTGTTATTTAAGGTTTGGTATAGTTTGGATACAAGGATCTGTTTACATAACTCTTAGAAGTCTCATTTCACATCATCTCATTTCAAAATGATCCATCAAAGCTTCCACTATATTGAAGAGTAATCCAAACTAGGCCTAACCATCCTATGACATAAATCCCTACCATATGATATCTATGAACAAATTCAGAATAGGAGGGAATATTTTTCATATAATATTGAACTCAAATATTTTTTAACAACCCATATAATGACACAAGGACATAAATATGTCACTCAATATAATCTTATTGTATTAAAAAACTAGTAAATAATATTGATTGGCATACTCAAGTATAGTTTGATCACCATATTGACGGTTCTGGAAATCTAGGAATATATAAATCATCAATTATTTGAAGAAGAAATATTGTCAAATGTGTTCTTGAATTCATTCCACACCAAACTAAAATGTTCTTTTTTGTGGTATCCACTTTACAAAACCTTCAGCTAAAGGAACCATCAATACTGATAATGTATATTTTTAACATTCATAATGTATGATAATTCCATGAAGTCAAAATGCAATAAATCATATCCAATCAATCCTAAAATTTCTAAGGATTATTCATTCTTTGTATTGGTAATGGTTTTTGATAGATAACCTCTTGGACTCCAATTTATCTAGTCTAGTTAGTGGTTTCACTTCCCTATCATGACTTGGGTAGGTATATAACATTATTTTATTTAATTAAACAATCACACAAGCAATTAAATACAATTTTTATTGACTATATGGTTTTCTCATAGAACATCATATTTATTACCCTCCTAAAGTACTCTTGACTGCTTTATGTGGTTTGATACTATACTAAAAAATAATGTCTACACAGAAGGGATTAAAAAATTTAACTAATAGACAATAATAAAATAACATAAATTAGAATAAAAAAATAACACAAATGACGCAGTTACCAAAATCCAATGGTAACTTCAGGCTCATTTTGATAAGAATTATCCAGGGACTCACCTATATCCTACCCCTTTGGCACTAAAAATAATATCTCATGCCTTCCAAAAAACCAATGATATTAGGGATGTGGGTATATATTACTTACTTTGATAATGAATTTGCATGATATAACCTAGTTCATCCCTAAAAAAACATCACTCATCATGTGGAAAGCATGAAGGGAGTTCATGATCTCTAAGGGATGTCAAAAATGACCTTAACATCATGAACTATATTTTGGAATGATTTATCTCATAATAAATCGATCAAAAATCCATTAGAAAAATGTATATTGGAATGGTAAAATGCCAAAATAATATTAGTTAATTGATGTTAAAAATAAAAATAAAAATACTAGTTCCAAAACAAAAAAGGTAAACTAATGAATCTGAGGCTAATAACAACCCATCTTGATGCCATATGTGGGTCATTGTCTAAATATTTAATGAAAAATTTACTTCGCCTAATTAAAAATGATACCCACTAAAACCATGTAAAACATTATCTTTATATGTGAATGATAAACTAGGATCTCCACATTCTTAAATGTATCAATATGGCATGAGAAAAAATACATGTATGATCCAACCAAGTGTTCCATATTAATTAATTATAAATTGAAAAAATTATACTAATTTAAATAAATAAAAGTCATGGTATATAAATCTTCATAGATTCAAAAAATTCATAAAAACACAATATTTTTATAATAGATTATAAATCATCCCCAATCAAACCAATTTCAAAAAATTTACCAATAATTCATTTCTTATAGAATTTTTAAATAAAAAATCACAAAAATATCACCATGAGAAAATTTCCTAAAGTAGGATCTTTTTCGTTTAGATATGATCATCACACATAAATAATAAAATTATAGAGTGTGTAAAAATATATAGAATACATTACAAGGGATTGAATATAATACTAACTAGTGAATCCAAGTACATTACTAATTTATAACAAGATTTTTAGCATATATACGTGTTGGATAGCCAAAAACATTCATAGAGTGCATGACTCAATATGTACCCATCCTAAATACCAAATGATCAAATGTTCCATCACCCACACCTATACTATTATAATTTCAAAAATATACCATATATAGAGGCTTCCATTTTCACATTTCAAATAATTTCCAAGGGAACATGACAAATAAATAATTAAATAACCCATTAATCACATCAACACATTATTTAAAATCATTTTTGATTTTAAATAAAAAATGTGGATATCCATTATATAAAATATATTTTGTTCTTCACATATAAATAAATAAATATGTTGAAATAAATTAATTAATATAACAATTTTGGTGTGAGAATGTAAGAACAGTTTAATAAAATATTTCATTTCATGAAACCACCCTAAAAATATCATCATATTTTCTATGAAAAGTACTTGATCCACATGAAAAAATGAATGAAGGATCCTATACATCAACAGAAATCCTTAATCTCGGAAAACCATATCTAGAAGATTAAATTTCACAATCCCATGATCAATATAGACAATTAAGACTGCTCTATAATCCAAGTAACAATGAATTTCACATAAACCAACCGAGAGTAAAAAATTTCTTCTTTCCTTACAAGGGATATAATAGATCATTACACAACCCATATATAATTCCATATAATTCACAATCTATCGACCCATTCAATCTAATGATATTAGATCTTGAAAAATGATGAATAATATTGATAAATTGACACATACCTTGAATTTCATAGATCCAATGCCACAAGATCCATTCGTATTGATCAATAGAAGATTTGAGGTATGAAAAATCTCTAAGTCGAGATACAAGTGTCAATTTTGATGGATGTTGGAAGAAGATTGTGACAAAGGGGATATTTTAACTATTTAAAAAATTATTAATTAATTCTGTTCACACGTTTTGACCACATGGTTTTGAATGTAGTGTTCCCATTTTTATTCACGTGTAGAATCTATTCATTTTTATCTCATGGTTTGATTAACCATGTAACAATAATGATAAACACCATAATCCTAAAACACCAAAAGTCACATTGTTTCCTGTTATTTCTACATAGTTCTTCCAAACATTGATCCAACCTTAAAAATGCCCAAATAACTCTAAAAAATCTCAAATATCTCCCATAACAGCCATAGAATATATTGAAAACAAAATATGTAAAAATGATATATGTACCTTCATGTTACATTGATATGTGACATTTGACATCCTTATGTTTTTATGTTTTATAATATTTCATCCTCACCTCGATACATAATTATAGATTTGGTCGTAAAGATGAATATGATTGTAAAATAATACAAATAATATATTATGGTTAATATTTTAACATTCTTCAGTTGTGCTCTGTTATATAACATTCATTTTAACCATTTATATTACACTCGCTATTCATTCATATCAAAATATCTATTTTCCCCATGATCCACTCTATTAATTATTTCTCTATATTTTCTTTCATCGAAATTGAATAATACATATTAAATGATTTTGGTATTCCACTGGGAGAATATTCAACAATTTCATTATATTTACATTATATATTATAAGTGTACATCTCATAAAATATTATTTAATATTGTGATTTAATTGATTATTCATAGTCCAACGGTGAGAAGGGATGGGAAATTACAGCTCTCTTGAATATTTGAAATGGAAATTTATTTATCAGTAGACAATTCCCATAATATAATTATCACCATTAATATAATTTCATTTTTTAATAAATTCCATTATTTTATATTTCATCTCTTTAGTATGCCCCTTGATGTAAAATATATAAATTAATATTGTCACATTAAAAGTTTAAAGCTGATAATAAAAAGGTATAAAAGAACTATAATATAACTACATTATAATTTTCTGAAATCCAAAATTTTTACCCTACCTGGATAGATAGAGATGATTTAATTGTCCTATATCTATATCATAAACAAGGATAGGGATAATAAACCATTTATTTTTTTACTTTTTAATAGGTTTTTAATATATTTTATACATTATTATTATTTATATATGATACTTACTATATGTATATGGGGGTATTAATTATAATAAGAATTAATAGGAATTCAGGATATATATTTTGATGCATTAGTGGAAAGGTGACACATTTCATAGAGAATAACCTGAGTGAGAAAAAAGAAACATGAATTCAATAAAAATTACATATTCAATGATTTAATTTATAATTTGGAATTTAATTATAATATTCAATTTTTTCTATCACCATTTAAAAAATATCTGAGATAATATTTTTTTAATATAAAATTTAATATATAAAATAATTTCAGGATTAAATAATAATCAATTTTTTTAATGAATTTTCAATAAATATTTCTAAAAAGATAATATATAAAGGATGTAATTATATTGTGGAAATATACAATGGTGTCTTACGATGCCTTAAATGGAAATATAATCACTCATCCCTTGTAATAATGTTTAAAACTACTCGATTAATGGTATAATATAACTCTAAAAATAATATAACAACCCATCTCTTAAGAAGCATAAAAAAAAGAAAATCTTGCTCCAAGGTAGCCATGTATGGATTTCTCACCAATAACCTCCTTAATACATAAAAAATTATATATATGGAGAACATAACATGTATACTAAACATGTTCCTTCTTTGGGCCTCCCATGAAAATGTGAGTAAATCATTATAATGATCTAGTGAGTAAATAGTATAACCAAAATATACTTATTATGTCAAATAACTATTCCAAATATCTCCAATGACTAATAACCAAGTATTACATCCAAGGTATATAAAAATAATCAGAATAGTATAAAAAAAGTTTCCCATAACCACTACCCACTATTTTGTCTCTCTTAAAGACCAATGTAAAATATATTGTTCACAAATTCATTCATAAATGATTCTGTTGGGGTGAAAACCCTACCCACCCCATCCCTCACAGGGTACATTATCTCGCATTATCCTCTGGTAAATCCATATATAACATAATAATGTCATAACCCCATCATGTCCACATCCATTACCTTTTATTCGGAGCAGTCAGATACTGTTAACATAAATGAGGTCAACTTCATTCACTTATCCTTCCATGTGTGTCCCCACATTATTGGTTACACCACGTCCCACTCCCACAACATGAATTATATTACCAACTTTGATTCATCCTAACTATTGTATTTCAAATGGGAGAGTACATAAGAGGGGTAGTCATCAATCTAACCTCACCAATATATATTATTAAGAGAACACAAAAATTAAATCATTTAGCATCAGAATATAATACATGACTCTAGTGGGGTGAATTTATAAATCAAAATAAAATATATAGACAGATTGTCTCTTGTAAAAAAATAGCCAAGGGGTACACATATATTGTATTAAAATAAAACATATACTCCATCATTTAATCATCATTAACCATACATCATCATAGCTACCTATATAACCCAAACAATATAATACCCACAAAAAAATCCTTACAAACTATCATTTCATTTAAATTAATAATTCATTCATAAAATTAAATATTTACCATCTATTTCCTGTAATCATATTATTATACATTTTATTTAAAATTATTAATGGAAAACTACTTTGAACCGTCAACCAAATTTATTTAACACATTATTAATTAGTTGCATATTTTTATTTTATGATTAGAGCCTATATCAATTTATTTCATTCATTTAAATTAATTAATTAATTTAATATCCCACCAATACAATTATTCAAACCACACCCCTCTTTTCAAATTTTAAAACTCAATCCAACTCCATACTAACATGAATTATTAATAAACCACAGTACATAAACCAACCACTTCTCATTATAGAACACTCATAAAAACTTGAATATGTTATACTTCCATGAATACACAATAAAATTGAGAACATTAGAATTTCTAAAATTATAATTCTTCAAAAATCCCATTTAAATACCCGTAATAATTTCTATTAAATTCTATGATTTTGTAAAATAAAAAATTCATACAAAAAATTCATATTTTCAATGACAAAATATTACTATCTTTAAAATGGAAAATAGTACAAATAAAATTTATACAAATACATTCTTCAGATTAATAAGTGTTATATTTCATAGATAAATACAGACTCATTAATCATATTATTTATATAAATTTTCCATAACCTTTACTTCTTTATTTTATATTTTTATTCATTTTATTTTATTTATGATTGTAGAAGTAGTAACAACACATGAAATAATTATTAAACATGACTAAAAAATAAGTTCAATATTTCTATTTTTTATACCAATATTTTTAATTAATATATTTTTTATTTTAATTTATAACAACTACATGTGGATGAAAATGAATGATAAAATGATTGTTCCCATAACTGAAACATTAGTTAGTTATCAATCCCCTTCCTCAATAATTTTTCCAAATTTTAATTAAAATAACAATGTAGAGTGAGAATATAAATTAAACTATAAATAAATAATGGAGGACTTATATTAATTTTAAAGAGGCCCATGAGGATCAAATGGTTGTGTTTCGATTTTATAACATAAAAAACTAAATTTTTCTCAAAGAGGGAATTTATTAATTTAAAATATTATATAAAGGGTCTAAAGATATTTTTTATAAATTTATCAACCATCCAAATTTAACTCAAATTAAATATTTTTAATATATTTCCTTCACATTATCCTTTCAATATCCTAAATTTCATTAATTGATGTAGTAATTCCATTTCTATTCATCATAATTTTTATTAAATAAATTACTTTATATTAATAAATATATTGATTTTCATTAAAATAATTACTTTAATATTTATAAATAAATATGATTTCTATAAAAAAATCATAATCATCACATTAAAATTAAGTGATGTGTAAGGGTCTCTTAAAACTAATCTACCACAACCTGAAATGATGACGCATATCATATACATGAGATTCCATATTTGACCATATGACTTTCTTATGCAACCCATACGTGAACTATTAGGATTTAAATTGGGCCTATAAATAGATATTTAATCAGACCCTCATTAAGTGAATACCCTCATACAACTCTTAAAAGACCTTAATAAAAGATAAGGATTCTTTCATTGATGATGAATTATTAATGGTTTTAACCATACAAAACAAATATGTAAGCAAGTGATCCTTATGTGAGGAAGTAATGACCTATCATGAAGAGAAACTAACATTATTCAAACATAGAAACTACCGTGGACTACCATCATCACCGCAAAAATGATATAGTGAAATGAACCTATTAGATTTTATGTGACATATTGATGCCCTTGTTTTAAATCCGTATGGATCATTTTTAATCACTGTTTAACATGTCAATACTCACTATACCCTAATATCCCAACATAACCACTACATTAGTTTTCATCATTTCCAGTTTTACACATGAAAAACCCCTTATGGAAAATTCCCTCTCAAGAACCATTTTATTCTTTTTTTACTCCCTGTGGTACACTCTTTAAAACATAAGAAACTAATAAACGACCACCATTTAAGATCATATATCCCAAATGGATAATTAACTAATCAAAATTTAGAAACACGTATTTTGGAAAATAGCAATGTGGTAGATTCTATGTAAATTACTATAGAATGTAAAAAAAATCATCCCTTTCTAATGGAATTTCGCCATCATTAAAAAACACAATGAAACAGGTCAAAATCCCCTCCATTACATTATAATCATATCAAACTATTATTTTCCTTGATAATTGTGATAAAAAATATGAAGGTATTAAAAAGTGTAAGACTTAGACAAAACCCAATGGGATATCATTCAGAAACCTAGTAACAAAAAAATTACGGACATTATTTTGATGAATGTTATATATAAAACAATCAAAAAAACATCCGATACCACACTCTTAGGGAATATACTTCAAAAATGGTAATGATTCTACCAGTAAGAGATACCTCAAAATAGATGATTGAAAATTTAATGATTCAACCCAAGCACGATAAATTACATTATCGTCACAAAAATCAAGAAACATTATAATTGTCCAGTCATATCAACACAAAACAAATATAATTTAAATTACCATTTTAATCATTATATTCAAATAATTTATGTGGGGATACTAATAACTTCATCTACCTAATTAAATAAATCTAATAAATTCTTTAAAGTAGAAAATTTTTTATGTTAGCCTTTTATATATGCTAGATTAATAATATTTTAGCAAAGTAAAAAAATTCATTCTCACAAAATATAGTAAATATCATATTAAACAATCACCTCTCACCAATTTTTTTTAAAGGTTGGGGCCAAAGCCTCAATTTATTATTTAAATCGAAGACCTCTTTAGACTGGGTAGAGTGTGACCCATTACATATCCCAAAGGCCCAAGGCCATGTGGCCTGAATACAAGGCTTGAAAGCCCAATTTTTGGCCCAAAGGACCCCTCGGTGAACAGTACTGCTACAGTATCGCGCTGTTACAATACCAGCTACAGTAACCGCTGCCTCTACATTCCCTGCTACAGTCCCTCCGCTACTATAGTGTCGCCGCTTCTACAGTTCCATGGCTGCTACAGTACTACTACAGTGCCTGGAAATACATGTTTACAAATTTTCTAAGAGAAAACACTTTAGGTTAGTAGTGATTTATTATGACTATTTTCGTTTCAGAAAGACAGATTCCCAACCAAAATATCATCGTTTCAAAAAAATAATTACCTCCACAACACATCATGGACCATTTTTTATTTTATAAATTAATTTTTTTTGGAAGAATCCCTCATATATAGCATATCAATAATCATCTTTCTTTGGAATTCCTCCAATTAAAAATCTATACATATATATTCCCAAGATTCATTATTTTCAAGATCAACTGAATATTATTTAATAAATTCATCATCAATGAAAACATTATTTCATGGTACATGAGTGATGGCACACTATTAAATTAATTTTTTCATACAACAAGTTCTTGGTATATAACATATATTCTATAATTCTTCCGTGGTAATTGATATTAATAGTCATTTGTTTTAGATTTTATTTTTTTGCAAATAAGTTAATATTTACTCATCAAGTCACATGATAATTAATAAAATAACTCCAAATCATTAATATATATCTTTTAAATAAATATACAAGGAATTTTATTTATGGAGTGTCATATATGACATAATAATGTTTTAATTTTAAAACAATATAAAATATTATAAAGGTATTTTATGTTCATCTATGAAAAACATCTCAAATATTTATGGGTTATCACTATAAATTCTAACCATATTTAAGGAATTTCATAAGTTAAAGGTAATATTTTATTTCGGAAATAAATTCCTAACACATGTCTGTAACATAACATGGCATGAAAACTAGTATAAAAATTTATTATCATGGGTCAAAAGTATTTAATTATTTTCAATATCTTTTAAATTAATTTATAGGAACATTTTTCATTATTCAAAAATGAGAAATTCAAAAAAGTTCACACTCTAATAATTACATAATAATAAATCATCATGAAATGAAGATAACATCATACCTACTTTATAAATGACTACAATACCAACTTAATGGAAAATTATTCATAATTGTCATAGATATAATATTACAAAAATATTTATTAATGTAGTAAACTATTTATATTTATCATTTAGTTTATTCAATTTATTATATCTTGTGGGATTATATTTTAAAATAATAATTTATACTATATAAATCATAATGTCTGAACAACTCCTTCAATAAAAATAAAAAATTACTCATCCCATGAATTTTTTATTTAGTTGAATCACTTAGAAATGTTTTTCATTGAAATTATGAGATTTTTTCCATGAAGCAGTATTAATAAAAATACATTTAAATAATAATTATTTTAGTTTGTAATGAAATTTCAAAATCTTAACATGATTTAAATTTTCATATTTTAGAAATATCATAAAATGTTACTACATAAAATCAAACATCACATTATTTTATCTTTTACAAAATTTATATTTCAACTAGTGTGAAGTAATATAACATGAATGTATCATAATTATATAGACCACATCATATTAATAAAAATTATAAAAATTAACAATATATCATATTCACAAATAAAATATTTATTTTCAAATAATAGAATGATTCATTAAAATTAAATGGGGGCATTAAAATAACTTATAAGATATACTTATCACCTAAATATTTCTAGAAAATACCATAAAAAATACATCTATTTAAAAGATGATATCCCTACTTAAAACAATGTGTGGTTAAAAAATTTTATTACAAATAAATAAAAAACATTTCAAATTGGGAAATATTTTGGTCTTTAAATTTAAATCATCGGCAAGTTAATGAATGAATAATCATGTACATTGAATCATTTTTAATATTTTAAAATATTACATATTAAAAAACAAAATATATTGATCTAATGAAAGTTAATAAAACAATAATGAATAAAACATAACACACTACCATACAAAAAGGAATAAGTTACCTACAAAATATTTCACAAACAATATATGATTATACAACTATATTATCATATCCTTCAAGAGTATTGGAATAAATGGAATACATCTACCACATAATTATATTTTACAGTTTTGTTATACCTTACTAATATAAATGAACAATAATAACATCATGAACATTATGTTCCATGAGGTGAGAAGTGTTCCCATTATTCATATTCATGAACCATAATCACAAATTACCAATTCAATATCAATACCAAGTCCTAGCAGAATATAATTTATTCAAAATAATTTAATTCCAAAATTCACCCAATTCAAACAGAAGAAATAAACTATATGAAGAATATACCATTACAATGTCTCTACCTTGAATAATGTACCACATATCTTTGTCATATAATATACATATACTCTATATGTGGAAATATAGTGGGCCTAAAATATTGTTTCCATGAATATATTAATCACTTAGGTCACACACCAAACACTGTCGATAACATCTCTCTACAAACCGATGCATTACTCGTAGTTAATAAATAAAACCTCCTTCCAATCTCAAATAATCATCTATACTAACACATTTTAATTTCCCCTTATAACAAACCATTATTTTATAATATAAATATATCATTTATTTTTTTTTTCAAAATCTGTATTGACAAGGAACACTGAGCTTAGAAAAACAACGATATACTATATGAATATTATTATTAGATGTGATTTATACCACATATCTATTGCAGGAAAAGTTATGAATAAGTATATTTTAATTATAGAAAATATATATAAAAAATTTTCAATTAACATTTTTTGATTAATTACCAGTGAATAACTATTAAAATGTTAATGATAGGAATAAAATCTGATAAGACCCAATTTTTACTAAATTTTATTTTTTATATAATAATAATTTTTTCAATAATATAATTTTTTACAATTTATAATTGATTGATAATATATATATATATATATTAATAATTTATAAATTGAATATTAAATTTTTTAAAATAAAGATGATATAATTTGAATATGAAAATTATATATTTTTTAGAAAATTGTTTATTATTTGAAAAATATATATTATCATAATAAAATTAATTAATCATACTTCATTAATTGTACGACATAAATTTTTAGGTAATATGTCAAAAACAATTGACATTAATATAATTTTTTAACTCACAATTTAATGTTTGTAAAATTTTTTTTATGATTATAAATAGATTTTACCTAAAATATATTTTTACTTATTTTTTACTTGAATATTAGAGTTAATTTCAACCACTTAAAAAAAATGAATCATTTAAAATAGATTATATATTTTTTAATTATAATAATTATTCTTATTTTACATGTTCGACAAAAATGTTATCCATTATTAGTTGTTACAAAGGTAAAAATCATGTTACCACGGTAAGGCTTAAAATTATTAAATGGTGGCTATCCTAAGAGATATGATTTATAGTAATGGACCAAACATACATAAATTCATTTTTTTATTTTATTTAAAAATTATCAAAAATTTATATGGAATAATTTTAGTTTCTATCCATTTTGATAGGTCATGAAATATATTAGATAATAATGTTTCAAGTATTTTTCATTTTTTCACCCTCCCCACTTATATAATGGTAACCCATCTTCTCACTTATCCACACCAATTGAGTACTCTAGTTCAGAATAAAATTATAAAACACTATTGAAAACATTCATATCTACATCATAGTGTTCTTATTATCGATGAAATTATAAATCAATAATCATTAATGTGTAATAAAATGGATGATACATGAAGAACATGGGATTGTATTTAACGATATATTTCAAGTTTCTTTCTTTACAATCCTCTTATCCATATTATATAACTATGTTATAAGAATAAATTAATTATATTTAAAATAAAGGAATGTATTTCTATTATTGGTAAAACATTTTTATTTTTCCTCTATATCTAATAGAAATTAAAACATTACTCATGTATACGTATTGACTAACATCTCTAGGAAGCAGTGTGTTTTATTTTTCATCATTTTCTTTCATTGATTGATATATATGTATATATATATATATGAATTTAATGGTTATATATGAAATTAATTAAATAGTTACGATTCTATATAGATAAAAAAAATTCTACCTTCTTATATTCACATTTATTCTAAAACCATAACGTAACTCGTTCGTATGTGTGGACCGCCACCTCCGTGAAGCGATGTGGTTCATTATTAATTTTCCATTGGCATGAATAATAATAATGATATATTTATATAATATATATATTATTTTTGAAATTATTATTAATTATAATAATTATTATTATTTAAAATTATTTAATTTACTCTTTATTTAATAAAACATTTCTTATGAAACTATACATACTAACTTCTTCATTGATTGATTTAGTTTATTTTCCATCACAAATGTATAGGAATAGTTATAAAAATATATATAACATATTAATATTATACGTATTAATTAATTGAAGTTTTTAATATGATGAAACCATGTTCACATTTCAAGTAGAGTATCCTTCAAACCAAAACAATACATGGGAAGAGGAATAGTTAATACCCAAATATTGTATCTAATGATGAATTCCCAAGTTTTTATAATTATAAATTATAAGGAAGATATATATTTTAATACATGTGTTAATATGGTTCTATTATATATTTATAGTAAATAGAAATTTTTATATTAGAGTCTAACCACTCATATGAATAATGTTAGGACATGAGTAGAGGGATTTATGTTTCAAAATCATTTTTAATTTAGATTTTTTTATAGTTGATCGACTTTTGGGAGTCATATTATCATTAACATTAAACCCCGTATATTTTATACTACTATTTCTTTTTCAATTTTATCCTTGTATTAGTTTTATTTTCCTCACTTTAGTACTCAAAAAGACTAAAACAATATTTACAAAAAAAAATCTCCATATTTCTCATATTCTGGTCATGAATCATTCCACACCATGCCCATATTATTAAAAAAATTATAATACATATATATATATATATATATATTTTATATAAATTAAATTTATAACAAATTTAATTTTATTTAAAAGTTATTTAATAAATTTATTTCAATTTTCTTCTATATAAACCTCTTTTTCATATTTTAAAATGTTATAAAGTAATTTTTTATCATATATGGAGTGAATATATTTTCCTATGGTCATGTATTTCTTTCATCATGAATCATCCTTTACATTTTTCAATGTTTTTATATAGAAAATATAGAACCCTTTTTAACAGGATTCTCATTTTTAAAACTAACATAAAAAGGGTTATTTTCTCTTCATTTTAAAATATAATATTTCATGATATTAAAAAAGACATTTTCTTCTATGTCAACATCATTTATGGATCATATGATTCACTAGGGTTCTTCACATATGATTTTGTCCACATAGTCATTATTTATGGATTCTGATGATTATTTTTATTGTTAGTTTCATGAATACCATTTCATTTACATGGGTTAATTACACTATGATGAAATGAACAATTTTTTATGATCTTATGGAACAGTTATGTGTTGATTACATAAAATGATTGGTGGGACCAAAATTATATATTTCTCAGATTAATAGGATAGTGATTTATATATCATGAGATAATACTAACTGGGATGTGGATTAAAGATAATTGATAAAGGAACATTATCCACTATAATAGTCTTCGAAGTGAGACTTGACTAATTAAATGATGGTTTTGTGGAGTGAATCAAATACATAATAGAACTATGTCTAAATTGACATTCATGTAAGTGATTAATGGATAAGGAAATGATTTTCTAGGATTCTATGTCAACCAAAAACATTGGTCTTATGATTATGATGTGGGCTCATATGCCATTATTGATTATTGTAGATTTATACCTCTTGTAAAACATGTCGGTTATAATTAAAAATTATTATTCAATGCTTAATGATTTTTGGTATGTTAATAGTTTGGTGTTTCTTCATAATTTATGTTCATTTTATCATACAAATATTACTGTTTTACAATAACTTGTGATCATTGATTGATATCTTCAATGTATAACCTTACATAGCATCTCAGTTAACATACTATTATGTGTCATTTTCCTCGTGTTATGAAGAACTATATTATGTAAGGTATGTCTATAGAGGGTTTTATTTTGGAATAAATTTCAAAGAGATGATTAAGATAACTCAATATTTTAGTTTACGCTATGAAGTTTCAAAATACATAAAACCATGATAGATTTGGGCATTGTATTGTATCAAGATAATTTTATTTTTTATAAAATGGCCTGATATATATTTATATAATATATGGTTTTCCTCTACATAAATAAAAATATTGTTTTTTTCTTTAAATATTTGGTTAATATAAACATTGAGGATAAAATTAAATAAAAAATATATTGATAGAAAGTGAAATAAGATAAATCCTATTTTTTTATTTTTAATAATAATTCATCATTTTGAAAATTTATTGAATTATTTTTAGGATTTAATAATTTCACACTATGGTTATTTTTTATTGATACTCACCCTAACCATTTTTTTGTAATGAATTTAATTTAGATATTTGAATATGATGTGATGAAATATACACACAAATATTGAAATATATTTTCCAATCCATATTATATGGATTCTATTGTGTCTTGAAATGTCTCAAGGGTTTTTAATTCATATCAATAGTGATTAATTGTTGAATTTTCATTAATAACACATAATATTAAGATGATATCACGTCAAGTCTATATTTCATATAGGGTATATATTTTTAGAATATTATTCATTCAAATGTTCTTGTTCTATCTTTGGTTGATTTTGATGTGATATTGATAATTCATTGGATCCATTTATATATAGATTACATTAATTTCTACAAAGGGGAAGTCATGTTTTATTTTACCAAAAAATATTTGATTTTTATCAGTTTATTGATGAACATGTACATCAATTTTAATTTATATCAAAGATATGGGTCTTTCTACATACTCATTATTGGTAAATAACAAAAATTGTTGGGGAGAATCTCGACATCAATGATATGCCTAGTTTTTGTTGTTATGTTGATGAATTTTTAACACTTTTTCCTATAATAAGCTATAATCCTAAAATATGTTTATAATATGACAAATAAATAATGTTATTATAATTATATAGTCTATTTTATGAATTGACACAATGTAGTTGCATTAATTAAATAAGAAACCCTAGATAAATCATCAATAGGGATTCATACACCTGATTATGTAACCATGGGGTGCAATAATACTTTTAATTAATAAGAAATATGGGTCAATGTGTCTATATATTGATGATCAAGAATATAAAAATATAACTATAAGTAAAAATGTATTCTCTTTCTTATGTTGATGAATTTTGATAAACTATATGGATCTCAACACATTTAATTTTTCAAATTCATTTTGGATTTCATTAATTAAGGGTAAATAAGGGGGGATATAGCAATGACATCCTTCTGTTTAATGTATGTTCTTTATTAATTTATAGAGATTTCATTTCGAGTTGTGGATTACAATTCAACCTTGTTATGTCTAATAAATAATAATTTTAAAAAGTACGTTGATCAATTTATAGTTGTTTTTTATATTATATTCATATTTATTCAATTTATAGGGAAGATTATTAAGATCAATCAAGAATTCTATTCAAGAACTTGATGGAGCAGAAATTGTATTCCAAATTTATAATGAGTTAATTTTGGAAATAAAAAGTGTCATTCACGGTCATGTGATCACAAGGGATGTTATATATATGAATCCATTAAAGATTTATGTTATTCAACAATAGAAAAGAAGAACCATGCAGACTAAAATCAATATTTTCAATTTTTTTGGAATCTATTGATATCATGGGATTAATTTCTCATGGTAATAAAATAAATAAAAATTATATAATTTATTTCCATGTTTATTTAGACAATGTAATGTGTATAATGTTTTAATGAGTCGATTAGAAAGTCAATTGTTGCACTTGTTCTTACACTACACTTATGAAGATAATTTTTTACGACGTAAAATAATGCATTAATGAAGGGACAATGATTACTTATTTTTAATAATGACATAGTTATAACATATTATTCATTATAATAAAACTTTCAGGAGAAAAATTATCCAACGAATGATATAGAGACAGTCATGGTGATTTTTTGCATTGAAAATATAGATGAATTATATATATATAGTGAATGGTGTAATAAATATTATAATCATAAAATTATGATGTATATACTCATGTATAAATATTTAAAAATGTGTCAAAAAATATTAGTTTAATTTATTTATTATTATTAATACTAAATAAAATATATCTTTTGGAAGGAGAAAATGTTGATGATGCTATGGGATTGAAGGATCATGAAAGTTTCTCAATGATGAGGATTTAAATAGATTAAATGATTATGGAATTTTAGATTATAACATGAAATCATAATAAATATAAAAAATATAGTCTTTCATAGATTAATTTTCAACCTTCAATCGATGAAATGATTGAATAAATATTAGACGAAAACATGGAGAAATAAATTAAGTTATGAATTATTCCAAATATCAACCTTGAAAACTGTGGGATTATGATATTTATGAATATTGTTATTTTTACGTTATTAATATAATCTATTTATTAGATATGGGATGAATCACATGGATCATAATTCTATATTTATTGGGGAATCATGAATATATGTAGATAACTCTTGTGGGACTACATGAAGAGGATGATAGTGGTGCACGCATCATGATTCTTAGTATGTCAAGAAGTTATGTCTGAATATTTTTTGTCAAATTAGATCATAAACCCACTACCTATAAAAAAAATTTAAAATTGAAATAATCACCTTCAATTTAATTTTTACAATCTGAAATAAATCTATAAGTAATAACATATTTTTTGTTTTCTTAGATCACATTATGATGTCTTCACATTTTATTTTGCATTATATAATATTTCTATATTGAAATAAATTACATTATATACGTTAACGAAGATGGAATATCTTATAGAATACAATATTATATTTTTCCTGATCGAAATCTATGGTTTATAAAGTTATTGTGGAGAAATCCTTTGCAAGATTTGAATATATAATTTACCTTTATCAATACATATAATCCTCAAAAATATATTCAGGATATGATGAATATTTAAAAAAATAGATATTTTTGAATGAAAATATATATGGGATAAATATATCTAAGGGTTTGGAATGTAAATTTCGAGCTATTCAGCTACATATTAGAGAAACTCAGAGGTGACAGAAAAATTATTCTTGTAATCATCAATGATATCTAGAGTTTGAAGTTAGTTATATAGTATTACGTCAACTATCTACTTAGAGGAAACTTGTGGTATTTTGAATAAATGTAATAAATGATTCCATGATATATTAATTACATTTTCATTCTTGATTCTACATGGATTGATGGTAATTTCATGGTGCTCCCACAAAACATCTTATATGTTAACTATTTTCTTTATGTATCTCTTTTGAAGAATTAAGTAGTAAATCCTTAAAATTTATTTAAATTAGTTGTTATACAATTTTTTTGGTCCTTATTACAAGGATACCCTGGTGACTAGCCTTGATTGAATACACAAGTTTCTACATCCAGTAATCCAGTCAATATTATTGGGTAAAATTATTAGACTGGGAAAGCTCTTTGGTAAGTTAAGGATATGATGAGCCAAATGTATATTGATATATTTATATCTAATTAATATAATATTTTGGGGAAAATTAATATGTGGGGATTTAACAACCTGTGATAATTGAATATATATTTCTCTTTAATTTCAAGTGATCGATATCATTCTTTACATACAACACCATGTTTAGATGAATAATAATATTCTATAGAAATATTATTATTTAATGGGATTTCCATCACATAGTCATTTGGTTTTCAGGTAGAAATATTCTATAACAACCCGGTTTTTTCTATAAAATACATTGGAATATTTTTGATGTTATTCCAGAGCATCACCTTCAGACGGCGTGCGATTCCGAGCCCCGTTATTGCCAGAATTAAATTATTAGTGCATTCACACTGGGCATGCCAAATAAATGGGAAAACAGCTAAAATGTTCTTCAAATAAAAAATATGAGTGTACGGATGGGTCCAAAATGGGGTTTTTACCCTAGTAACGACATAAACCATGTCGGTGTAGGATATTTGGACCCCTCGCACGATAGTGGAACTTTAGACGGATTATTAAAATAATTAATTTATTCATTTAATGGTTAAACTCATGTGTCTCTTTAACGGTTTCTCGGATGGGAAACCTGAGGGCACCGTTCAGTCCAGAACGTTCCTTTCACCCTAGGAGGGGTGTAACATTCATGGGCACGGGCCTTCTTTGAAAAATGTCGCTAGGGGTGTTTTCCTAATTTGGCGGCCTCAAGCGTTGAGTTTAATAACCTTCGAATGGAGGCTCGGATTAAAATTATGAGGCCTCTGTTGTGTTCAGGAGGAGGTTTTTACCCTAGGGGAGGCTTAACCGTGACCCCACTGAGGGTTTGGATACGGGGCCTACGGGCGGGGAGTTTAAGTGTTTTCTATTTAAATACTTCTCCCCCCTCCTTGTTTTATATTCCCCTGGCGCAACTCTCCCAATGATGAAGGAGGGGCTCATATCCTCTTTCTCCCCCCACCCTCCTCTGATCAAGGTGGCATCGAGTGGCGGGACGTGCGACGAAGCTTTGAGAAATGCCCAACAAGTTAGGATTGTGCATTTCATTTTATTTTTCCCGCACCTACTTTGATCTTGAATTATTTCATCGAACCATTGTTTAATTTTTGAGAAAATCCCATGAATGTGTAGTATTTTTTTGGTATTTCCAACTACTAATTTTGTTTGATAATCTGAGTCCTAAGGCTTTTGTGGTTGTCCGCCGAAGTTCAGTGGGTTTTTGGTGTTTTCCGGTGGTTATCAAGCTTCTCTTGCCGGTTTTGGGAGTTCCGGTAGGTGGTTTGTCGGGTGGCTTCGACTCAAGTGGTGGTGGCTCGGAGTAGGGTGGTCCGTGTGTCAGTGGAGGTGGCAGCGTGGGTGGCTTCTCAGGTGGCAGGGTGCAGCGGATATCGGCCGGGCACAGCGGAGGTCAGCTGGGCGCAGCGGGCGTCGGCGAGGGCGAGGCGGTCGGGAGCACGACCGAGCGGAGGCAGCAGCATGCCTCGGTGTGGGTGGCTACGTGTGGCGGTCGTCCAAGGGCGACCTGTGGAGCAGCGAAAAGCTGGTGCTGGAGTCGCCAAATCACCATGGTTGTGTGACCCTTGTAGAGAAGAGGAGACTGGCTGTTGCGGGTCTCTGCCGAATTACCTGCAAAAGCAGGCGACAAAAGAAGTAAAAAAAGATAAATGAAAAACGGGGCACTGCATGGTGGAAAAAAATGGAGAGGAGTCTCTCTAATTGGAGAGTTAAATGCAGGGAAAAATTAAGATAAATAAATAAAAATGAAAAAAATGATTTGTAATAATTATAATAATGTGATAATTATTAAAATGGTGAATCAGGTGTAACATCCTTGTGCGTCGTCCAATTCATGCGCCGTTCGTGGCAGTGTGACTCTGTTTTCAATGTGGTCTTTTTAAGACCAAATTTGGTTATATTTCGGTGACTCGCATGGTGGGTCAATAAAAGACCCTAGAGATAATAATAACATTATTATTTTCAAAGGATGGATCGAACTGAGCCCATGCATTGAGCATCTGATTAACGTGTCGTCTGCGAAAACATGATCTGTAAAGACCCGGAAATTTCATGGAAATTTTATTTAAATATCTTTGGAATTTTACGAGTCCACTGTTTCTGACGGCACCTGATTCCGAGGCCCGATGTGTCCGGAATCAATTTCCGAAGTTTAGATCTGCTACATTCAGTGAACGAAGGAGAAGGGTTTTCTAACTTTTGAACTGGTGCTCAGAATCAAAATCTGAGGGCACCGATGTACTCGCAGTGCCGGTAATTTCTTAAGTGGAACTTAAGAATAGTTGTGTTTTTTCACATGAGGTGGTTAATTTTTGGGGATTCGATAAGTTGTAAATAAATTGTATTGTTACAATTTATTTTATGTGGAAGTTAAATTCTCCATAGAGAAGTTATAGGTAGGGCCACACCCCACCTAACTTCCCATGAGGGGGTATGACCAAGGGTGGTGGGTTCCACCTAATACCCCAACCCTTCACCTTCCCATTAACTCCCACAAACTTTCCCCCATTTAAACCCCTTGTTATTAATGTATAACCCATTCACCTCAAAATAATTAATGATGTAATCTATCCTCTCATAATGTGTGCCAACCCATTTAGTTAATGGCTTGAATTAATTTGGGTGTTTATAATTCTTTTTGAATTTTAAACCTTTCACCCTTCTATCTCTATTAAATTTTCCAACCCTTATAATTAATACTTTCATTAATTATTTTGGAGTGTCAACAATTCTTTATGTTTTTTCTTTTTGCATGGAAGTGTTTTTATTAAAGGGGCCTAGTAAAATATTTGCGGAGAAAATATTTTGGGTGGGGGAAAACATCTGGAGAAATTGGACGAGAGCTCCCTCCTTCCAACGAAGAACGTTCTTGATGAAGAAAAACGCCTCTTCGACAAAGAACTCCTCCGGGAGAGAACGTGAAGTCACTGACGACGTGCCTTATCTGCTTCTTCCTCCGCGTCAAGGGAGGAGATACTACCGCGGGGAACGTCTCCATCAATGATGACTATTCCTCCGACGTAAATGAACCACCATCCTTTTCATTCCACTTTATTGTCAAGGAACGACGAACGAATCAAGGTAGGGAATTAATTTTTGAATGATATTAAACCCATGTTTGTTTACATCTAAGACAAAGAACACTGTTCAACTCAATATTAAGTTGATCCACAAATGTTTCAATTGCGGGTTGGGAATTTTGGTATGCTTCAAATTTATTTAAGAGAACGTGGAATGATTTGATTCAGTTTTATTTAAATAAAAATTTATTGGTTGTTCTTTATAAACCCTGTTTATTCTTGGTTAATTGATAACACGTAACGTAGAGGGAACGGGCCGAACAAACACACCCCGACCACCCTCCGCAGATTGTTGTTGATGTGTGGATTGACGGAGACAACGAAACGAGACATTAAAGGCAATTTTAAGCCTCCGTAGTGAAGATCGGGTCCCAGGAGGACCGCTGGTGAAGACGGCGGGCAAAATGGACCACCGGAGCACGTCCGGTGGTCCGCAGAAAGTGGCGGCGGTGGCGCGCCACCAGAATAGAACCGCTGCTGCTAAGCCACGACAGCGGACCAAACCAGAATGGCTTAGCCTTTTCGTAAGCAGAGGGCCATGACTTAAATGTCGCGCCAGCTGGCCGCCAACACCCCCCGGCCGGACCGAGGTGGGCCGAGCGAACCGGACCGCCAGTGCCGGCGGGGCCAGGTTGTGCCGGCTGGGCCAGGATGAGTTGGATAGGCCGGGCCGAACCATATCGGGCCGGACCCGGACCCGAGTCAGGTTGACCTGGTTCGGGCTGACTCAGGGGGTATCGGGTCGGGTAGGACCGGGCTCGAACCCCTATTCTCGGGCAGTTTCGTTCAAACGCCCATAACATGGGCTATGGACTTCTGATCGATGAACCGTCAGTTGCGATGGGATCCTTGGTTAGAGATGGTTGTTTCGATATATTACACTCATGGTTTCGGATAACTTTGGGTACTATCGGGTAGGTTCGAACACGAAACCAACCGGGCCCTCGGAGAGGAAACGCCTATAACTTGAGCTCCAGACGTCCGATTGATGTGCCGTCTATTTTTTTGGATTCTTCATAGTGAGACAAGACTTTTGGATTACTCTGCTAGAGGTTTGGATGCAGTTTAAGTATGGTCGGGTTGGATTGTACATGAAATTTTACCGGGCCCCTGGAACGGAAAAGCTGATAACTTTCAGACCAGACGTCTATTTGATGAATCTTCAACGGAATTGGTGATCACGTTGAGAAACGATCCCAATGAGTATATCCTATGTGATTTCGGGGTACAGTTGAGATACGGTCGAGTTGGTTCGTACACGAAACCAACTGGGCCCCAAGGATGAAAATGCTAATAACTCACAGACCGGGTGTCTGATTGACGCGCCATCTGTTTCATTGAGACCCCTATGACGAAGCGGTCCTTTGAGATACTTTTTCGTGGAAATTTGTGATACTTGGAGTAGCGACCTGTAGCTCGTGGAGTAGACCCTCTCGGAGACGAGCGTACAGAGTACCGAGACCGTGTAGCTGGCTGAGACTTGATGATTGCTTGTCCGATTTGACTCGGATTGACTTGCATAGCCCAGTGGGGAGCACTAATTTGTGAGGTGGAAGACCCATGGTGGAGGAGCAATACTTTTCGAGGTGGAAGACCCGCTTTACTCGACAGGAGGAGTATCTCTGTATGCTATGTGGGGGAGCACTACTGTGTGAGGTGGAAGTCCCATGGCAGAGGAGCACTACTTTGTGAGGTGGATGACCTGCATTACTTGAAAGGAGGAGTAAATCAGTAGTCTTAGGATAGTGAGTAGTACCACGGAGTCATGACAGTATCATTGTACTTGTCAGAGACGGACCTCTTCAGTAGTTACAGTTTCGATAATTAAAATCCCGGTTTGAGCTGAGTCAATGACCTTTGTGTTTTCCTCATGATTGAGATGGGTTACCAGATAACTTACCTACATGTATTGGCATATACCTAAGTAGTGGTTGTCCGTCAACTTCATATCTATTTGATACCTTGTGGCTGAGATGGGTTACTTGGCAACTTAGGTATATGTATAGGCTTATACCTAAGTAACGTTTATTTGTTGAGAACTTTATTTGTGATTATCCTTGTTGGATTTAGTGAGACATTGAGGGTATCAGGGTCCCTAATGAGTATTGTATACTCACCCCTATACGGGCTTTGACCGCACCTCATTTTTTTGGTTGCAGACGACGAACATCACTGATCGTGGTTGAGACTTGTAGAGATGGACGGTACCTGGAGGTGGATCTCTCGACGAGTCGGTACACGGAGGCGACAGACGGACGTGGAGTGATGAGGAGTACATATGTACCTACCCTTCATGTAGGAACCTGGAGGATGATCCAGGAGCTGCTTGTCACCTTTCAGCTATTGTCCTTTGAGTTATGCTTTACTTTCAGTTGTAGATATACCTTTCTTTTGGGCTTGTATTTCTGGCCCCTTGTACTTTCAGCACATTTGTTATTCTGATTTACTCAGTTTAGCTTCTTCTTGTACTCTGTTTGTGTGTTTTTTCATTTCGTAAAGGAAATGCCTTCAATTTTTTTTGGGATTTACGCCTTTGGTGCTATTTTCCAGCCCCTGTCATATGGAAGGCGGGATTGGGGTAGTCACAACACGAGCCTCAAGGACGGGTGATGACACATTGTTATCAGAAGTAGTAATGTCGAGGCCTTATGACGTCGTCCATGGAATGACTGCATCATTCATGTTAGGATTGAGTGTATTAGTCAATGGGTGTGGTTCATCCAAGGGATGAGACCATGTTTCTCTTTTCAGCAATGGAGAAATCTTAGCATCTCTTACAGATTGTAGGAAGAGAAGGTGCAGATCATCTAGGAGCGGATGAAAACTGCACAGTGCAGTGATAAAAAAGAAACTGGCGCTAGTCTCAAAGACTCGGGCATGTAAAATGTTTCAAGAAGAGAAAGTGTTAAGGATAGATGAGTCTTCAGAGTAGCATACGTGGAGGCAGATTTAGGACAACAACATGCGGTGGTGTACATTTCAACATGTTACAACCACCCGCATTTGTTATCCCCGCCAGGTTCCGGGAGCTGGAGGGCAGGGAAAATGTGTAGCTGCATGCGATCAAGGAGTGCGACCCAATGACTCTACGAATGATTCGAGGGACAGTCTATGCCCACTACTAGCTGCCGTAACAACAGACATTGATGTGAATCCTTCCTTCCTTGAATATTGTCCGAGAACTAGAGTTTCCGGTAAGCCGTGGACTTGACCCTAACATCTGTAAATACTATGGGAGGAGACTTGATAATCACACTTACATCAACAGTGTGGTCTCACCCTCGAGGAGAGAGTTTCAGTTGAAATATCTTGTTGGCAGTGTTCAGGCCTTACGACGTTGGTCTCGGTATGGATTGGATTCACAGTTCATGCTCAGATTGACGTATTAGGAAAAAATGTTGTGGTTTATCTACAATGTTGGGATGGGTTTTCCTAGGTCAGAAAAAAGGAAACCCCAAACAGAATAGGATAAAATCATGTACAGGATGGTGTGGTCCGTCACTGTTGAGTCTGTCAACCTTACCCTCATGGTAGCAGGAGTTTTTTGTTTCAGTTATAATCATGAAATGGAGGCCTCTAGAGTTCGAGGATGGAGATCACGTCCTCATACAGGTCTCACCTCGATGATTTTTATGGATATATGGCTGAGGCGGAAAGTTATCTATGCGGTTCAATGGACCTTTCTAGGTCCTCTATAAGGTAGGAGACGTGGTTTACCGCTTGTCCTTTCCACCTCAGTTTCACCTGGTGCATGATATCATCCACATACCTCAGCAGAGGAGATACATGCATGATCCTTCACACATCATCGACCCCAGGGATTTGGACGTTGATGACAGGGCGACATGCATGGAGGTTCTAGTGGAGATCGAGGATTGACATGAGAGGGTCAAACGTGGATGGTCGATTCCTTGGTTGCGCTTTCACTGGTAGCTCAAGAAACTCCAGGAGAGCACATGGGAGCAAAGGGCTCAGATACGTTCTCAGTACCACCTTGTTTTTCCTTGGTGTGTGTTATAGATTTACGGGGATTTAAAGCCCTGAGGTGTGAGTAATTTAATGTCCTAGAACTTTCAAGGAAATTTTCTTTTAATTTCTTTGGAATTTTTGAGTCTGTAGTGCCTGACGGCACCTGATTCTGATGCCCGATGTGCCTGGATTCAATTTATGAAGTTTAGCACGGGTACGTTTAGTGAACGAATGAGATGGTTTCTCTAACTTCTGAACTAGTTCTTGGAATAGAAATATGAGGCCACCGATTAACTCACAGCGCCGGTAATTGCTTAAGGGGATCTTAAGCGCAGTTGGGTTTTGTCGCATGAGGTGGTTGATTTTTTCGGATTTGATAAGTCTTAAATAAATTGTAGTGTTGCGATTTATTTTATGTGGAAGTTAAATTCTCCATAGAGAAGTTGGAGGTGGGGCCACACCCCACCTAAATTCCCATGATAGGGTATAACCACGGGTGGTGGGGTCAACCTGAACCCCCAACCCTTCAGCTTCCTTTTAACTCCCACGACCTTTCCCCCATTTAAACCCCTTGTTATTAATGTATAACTCCTTCACCTCCCAAGCATTAATGTGGCCATATATCCTCTCATAATGTGTGACAACCCATTTAGTTAATGGCTTGAATTAATTTGGGTGTTTATAAATCTTTTAGAATTTTAAACCTTTCACCCTTCTCTCTATATTAAATTTTCAAACCCTTATAATTAATATGTTCATTAATTATTTTGGAGTGTCAAAAAATCTTTGAATTGTTTCTTTTTTCATGGAATTGTTTTTATTAAAGTGGAATTGTAAAATATTTGTGGAGAAAATATTTTGGGTGGGTGAAAAACATTGGAGAAATTGGAGGAGAGATCCCTCCTTCCAACAAAGAATGTTCTTGACGAAGAAGAACGCCTCTTCGATGAAGAACGCCTCCGGTGGAGAACGCGAAGTCACCGACGACGGGCCTTCAAATCTTCTTCCTCTACATCAAGGGATGAGATACTACCACGGGGAACATCTCCATCGACGATGACTCTTCCTCTGACGTCAACGAACCAACATCCATTTCCTTCCACTTTATCTTCAACGAATGACGAACAACTCAAGGTTGGGAATTAATTTTTGAATGATATTAAATGCATGTTTGTTTCCTTATAAATAAAAGAATGCGGTTCAAATAAATATTAAGTTGATCCGCGAATGTTTTAATTGCGGGTTGGGAATTTTGGCATGCTTCAAAATTATTTAAGAAATCGTGGAATGATTTGATTCGATTTTATTTAGATAAAAATTGTTTGTTTGTTCTATATAAACCCTGTTTAATATTGGTTAATTGATAACACCTAACGCGGAGGGCGCGAGCCGAACCAACACGGCCCGACCACCCTATACAGATTGTTGTCGATGTGTGGATTGATGCAGACAAAGAAACAAGAACGAAAAGGCAATTTGAAGCCTCTGTAGTGAAGATTGGGTCCTGGGAGGACCGCTGGCAAAGACGGCGGGCAAAATGGACCACCAGAGTGCGTCTGGCGGTCCGCTGAAAGGGGCGGCGGCGCGGCACGCCGGCACGATGGCGCTAGAAACCAGCGGCGGCAACACGACGCCGGAACAGAACAGCCGCAGCTAAGCCCTGACGAGGGACCAAACCAGAACAACTTAGCCATTCCGGATGCAGAGGGGCGCGACTTAAATGCCGCGCCAGCTGGCCGCCAACGCCCCCTAGCCGGACCGGGGCAGGCAGAGTGGACCGGACTGCCAGCGCTGGCTGGGTCGGGTTGCGCAAGCTCATTCGGGCCTTGCCGGCTGTGTCGCGCCATGCCTTTTCGGGTCGGACCCAGACCCGAGTCAGGTCAACTCGGTTCGGGCCGACCTAGGGGGTATCGGGCCGGGTCAGACCGGGCCCGAACCCCCTTTTCTCTGGTAGTTTTGTTCAAACGCCAATAACATGGGCTACAGACCTCCGATCGACACACCGTCAGTTGCGATGGGATCCTTGATAGAGACAGTCGTTTTGGTATATTACACTCAAGGTTTGGGAGAACTTTGGGTATGACTAGGTTGGTTTGAACACGAAACCAACCGGGCCCTCGGAGCGGAAACACCTATAACTTGTGCTCCGGAAGTCCGATTGATGTGCCGTCAACTTTGTTGGATTCATCATAGTGAGACAGTCCTTTTGGCTTACTCCACTATAAGTTTGGACATAGTTGGAGTATGGACAGGTTGGATTGTACCCGAAATCCAACCGGGCCCCTGGAACGAAAAAGCCGATAACATTCAGACCGGACATCCGTTTGACGAACCATAAGCGGCATTGGTGATCACGTTGAGAAAAGGTCCCTATGAGTATACCCTATTTGTGTTCGGGGTACAGTTGAGATACGGTCGGGTTGGTTTGGATATGAAACCAACCGGGCCCCTGGGATGAAAAGGCTAATAACTCACAGACCAGGCGTCTGATTGATGCGCCGTCTGTTGCATTGAGACCCCTATGACGAGGCGGTACTTTGAGATACTTCTTCATGTGACTTTTTGATACATGGAGTATTGAAATGTATCTTGTGGAGCGGACCCTCCTAGAGAGGAGTGTATGGAGTACGGAGACCGTGTAGCTGATTGAGACCTGGTGACTGCTTGTCCAATTTGATTCGGAGTGACTTGTATTGCCCAGTGGGGAGCACTAATTTGTGAGGTGGTGGACCCGTGGTAGAGGAGCACTACTTTATGAGGTGGCAGACCCACGGTAATCGACAGGAGGAGTACCTCTATAGGCTATGAGGCGGAGCACTACTGTGTGAGGTGGCAGACCCATAGCAGAAGAGCACTACTTTGTGAGGTGGCAGACCCTCGGTACTCCACAGGAGGAGTACCTCAGCAGTCTTAGGTTAGTGAGAAGTACCTTGGAGTCATGACATGATCCTAGGATTGAGACGAACTTTTTGAGATGGTTTAAGGGGTTTTTAACTACTGAAATTGGGGCCTTAGTGGTGCGACATGCCTTTAAGTGGTTTACCACTTTTCCCGGGGGTTCATGTTTTGGGCCGCGCGGACACATCTAGAATCCGAATAGTGTGTCGTCAGTGGAATTGTGGCCTTGGCATTGAGCTAGAGATTTCTAGTGTGGTTTCGGGTGTTGAAACTAGGGTTGAGGCATAGTCCCCACGTCCTGTCTTTTGAGCTGTGTGCAGTGCTTTACAACTTTTTCATCAGACGTCTGTTTGGGGTGTGGGAGCAGTCAATTTTGGGTGTTTTTCTGAGGGAATTTCATTGGCATGATCATCCAATTTTAATTCCACACGGTTATCCGGGCCCCACGAGGGCCATTTTGGGAGTCGATAGGAATTTCTAGCTTCATCACCGGGTGTCCGTTTTGGACAAGTGAATAGTCAATCATGTGTACTTTTTTGAGAGGATCGCAAGTGTGTGATCCGTTATTTGTGCTTCAGGACTGGGGTGCAGGTTCCACATTGAACCGCTCATGTTTGGAACAAATAAATACATCTTTTTCTCCGGATATTTGTTGCACTCAAGTGAGCAGTTCTTTTGACGTGTCTTCCCGAGGGGATCATAATGGTGCGATGCGCCCGACTATTTTTGGGGCCGAGGCGTGGGACCATGAGATATCGTTCGGGCGTGTAGTGGTATAAGATGACTGTTATGTCGGATATCCATTGGAGGCGATTAAATAGTCTATCATGCATGTTTTTCTGTGAGGATTACAACAGTGCGAATTGTTTGGATGTGAGGAGCCTCATTCGAGACCTCATTTAAATGCGGAAGAAAGTATGGTTCTTTGGTGGTGGTTCGTCCTACTATGTTTGTAGAAAACCCTTGGCGTGTGATTGCATTCACAATTGGGTGAGTGAAGTTATTCCGGAAGAGATGTAGTTGGTCGTGCCTGAGCCGACGAGGTGGCAGGTTGGAGTTGTTACGTTTGCCCCATTCTTGTTGACGTTAGGTGCCGTGTTCATGATATCCTTTGGTCTGGAAACGTGGTATACTCTGGGTGTATGAGAGAATTCATGGATGTATATATGGTTGTTTATACCTGAGAACATTTGTTCACTTTGTTGGAGTTGACTAGAGGGCCACACGACGTGTGGGCCCCTTGTGCGTGTCATGTTCTGCTTTGTGTACCCTTGACCTCTCACGACATAGAGGGTCCTTATGTTCTCATTTGTTTGACCAGTAGGGTTGAGTGGGTTTCTCCCTGGTCCTATTCACGATGGTTTCAACTAGTAGGGTGAGGGGTTTTCCCCTGGTTCTGTTCTCAATGGTTTTGACCAGCAGGGTGAGTGGTTTTCCCCTGGTTCTATTCTCGATTGTTTGGCTGGTAGAGTTGCTTCGTGTTCCCTGGTAGAGTTCTTGTGGATTCGATGTGGCCAACACATTACACGAGCACCGATCCTCTACCCATGAGGTTGTTTCCAGTAGGGCTGGACAAGATTTTCTTTCCAGGAGGGCTGGACAGGAGGTCATTTCTAGGAGGGCTGGACAGGCGGTTGTTTCCATCATGGCTGGAGAGGAGGTTGATTCCAGCAGGGATGGCCAGAGCGGTACCATCTAGCAGGGATGGCCAATGGGTTACCATCTAGTAGGGATTGCCAGTATAGTAGTGTTCACCGAGAAGTACCATCCACTAGGGATGGCCAAGGCAGTTCTGGGATTACCTCCAGCTGAAATGGGAAGTGGTCCCAGATGCCGGGTTTACCTTCAACTAGGCTGGGAAGTGGGCCCCGATGAATGTTCTAAGCCTCTCTCAAGTGGTGTACCCTATTACGGGACTAGGAACTGGGACTCGTCGACCACTTTATTCGGGTCTCCCTCCTATGGATTACCCTTTTACGGGACTGGGCAGTGTGGCACCCGTCGACTCTTTCCGGGTCTCCCTTCAGTGGGAACCAATCGACTTCCAGGGATTACCCTCCAGTGGGGCTGGGCAGGGGGTCGCATGATGAATTTGAGGAGACCTCTCTACTGCGGGGCCTTGATGAGGTATGTCTTGACGTTCCCCCAGAACACTCAAATACGAGGGGCGCTTTCCCCACCGAGACGTGTCCTTGTGACGCGTCCTAAAACCGTGCGGGTGATTCAATGCCGCCCAAAATGGACAGTGTCAAGGTGCGGTGATTTGATCCCCTTTGCTTGCAGTTCGAGGCAGATGTGCGGGATGCTGGGCATTGATGGTGTTTACATTGCGACTTTTGGCTACTCACCTTTCTTGGGCTGAGCTACGGGACGAAGATCCCCTTATGATCTTGTTCGGGATTCTTAACAGAGCATATATATGTATATACATTATTCCAGTACCCACTTCTTGGGCCTGGTTACTCACCCTCCAAGAGAGGTGAAGATGTGCAGGGTATGCCACGTGATTTCTGTGTCTAGCATCTCTTGGTTGGGCTAGTATACTCTCCTGCTATATGTAGCGAAGAATCAATGAGAATTTCATCTTCTCACCGTTTTCAGCTCCTTGTGTCTGGCCGAGTCTACCTTTATTCCCTTGTTGGGTTGATCTGGACTCTCTACTGTTACTCTACTGCACTCCTTGTTTCACTCATTACAGAACTCTCAGGTGTACTCATTTACCTTTACACTATTTGATCTGCTGTTCACCCTTCGGTACCTCCTTTGTTGCTCTCTCAAGCATTCTGGGTATCCTACAGAGTATTTTTACTCACCCCTACTTGAGATTTTCGTGCACCTAGTGTGCCCTTGCAGAGGACGAACAAGTTAGTCATGACTTCAGCGGAGCTTATGAGTTTGGGAGCTTGGACCGTGTGTGGTGGTCAGAGTCGGGTTCCAAGTGGGGGACCCTTCCAACTATTTTTCTTTTGTTTACATGTTGTCGGGTTGTGGAACTTTTCTGTTTGGGTGCATGTTTTTTCCCTTTTATTTTTGTTTACATTCATCACTTTCTTTGTACTATTTATAGGTCAATGCACTTGTGGTTTACTTATAGGAGTTGGTACATTGTTTTTCTTTTTACTCTGCACTTTTTCATTGAGTGTGTTGTGTGTGTGTGTGTACAGGTACTTAGGAAAAGGCCTCCTTGAGTTGTTGTGCCTTCGGTGCTGGTCTCCTACCCCTGGCCTATGGAGGTGGGCTTGGGGTAGTTATGATACGAGCCCGGGTAGGGTCGGGTCGTGACAATGTGGTATGCGAGGTGGTTCGTTCGTTGGGACATTGTTTGGACGTCCCTAAAAAGTAATTGGTTGTGATTTAGGGAAACAATGTTAACGTGTCTCAAGAGTGGCTCTTAGGCCAGGGAGTCCAGTGATGGTATGATGACCGACGTATCCATTCAATAGGACCTTGATAACCCACTTCTCAACTCATCATGTTGAACACTCTTTGGAGGGAAATTTGTTTGTGCATAACAAAGGATTGAGACTTTGACATTCTTTCTTTAGTCAACTCCCCATTGTTTTTACGGTTTTATACATATATACTAATCTGATCGCATCACTCTTTGATAATATTCAGGATGTCTCCACAAAGACAGTCATCCATGATACCAGCTTTGGTTCGTGATGACAACCCTGTGAGCTACAAGGCCTCAGTCTAGGACCCATCATGTGAGCCCCATTCTCTGGGTGGGACGGTAGAAGCACCCCCACCTATTTAGCAGCAGACAGCTTCAGCAGAGTAGACTGAGCTTGAGCACAGGTTGAGCGTGCACCGTGAGTTCCAGCGGTAGAGACCGCTGAGGTTCTGTGGTGAGCAAGACACTCAAGCAGTAGAGGATTCAATATAGATATTGGTTTGCCTTTTTAGGCTTGTGAAGATGCCAACGGATCTTATGGTGGCTTTGGAAACCAACGATTTCCGCGGAGAAGCTTGGTGTTGGTGGAGTTTGGTGAATTAGTTTCTTGATGAGTCGTCTCTTTCATGGGGGGACTATTAGTTGTTGTTTCGTGAGGAGTTTTTCCCTCCTACTAACAATCTGTTCTGATTCAGGAGCTCCTGCAGTTTCAGCAGGGAGGGATGACGGTGGCCAAGTACACGGTTAGTTTTTCAGACCATTTACAATTTTACCTGGACTTTTTCCACGACGACAACTTCCAAGCGCAGAAGTTCGATAAGGGTCTCCAACGAGAGATTTGTGCTATCATAGTACCCTTGGGCATTCCCAAATATGTCGCGGTGTAGAGCAGGCGACGCTGACAGAGTGCTTCCTATCGTGTTCTACAGTTGGTGGTGGATGTAGGCTCGACAGAGTGGAGACGTCTGCCACAACTAGCGGGCATCGGCAAGCAGAACCTCGACACATGTGGATTTCTGATAACCAGACTCAGGGGTGTGGTCGTACCCCACAGTGGAACCGGAGGGCACTAGTGAATCCCAGAGAGAGGCAGTGTTATGATTGCGTTGGCTGAGGTCACTTGGCATAGGACTGCCTGACCAGGCACGCTGAGAATATAGGGCAGGAAGAAGGTGCACCACTGTGTTAGAGACAACGTCGTGATCAGAGTAGTGCCCAGAGAGGTGGTTCTATTAGAGGAGCGGGAGGAGCTGGTATTGGGGGTTGACATCACGAGGTCTTCCCATCACCACTAGGCGGTCCACGTCAGGCTCCGAGAGCTGATAGTTGGGACTATAGAGAGCTGTGAGCTTTGGATGTCTAAAATCCTGCAGAGCATGAGGTGATAAGAGGTACTCTCTACAACACTTCTACATTTTTGAAGTAGAATTGTTAGACTCTATGAGAAATTCTTTTTCTTTCTGCTCTTTGTTTGAGTTGTTACCATGGTGGCGTAGGGAATTAGTGTAACCCTGTGTTTGTAAGATAAAATGTGTGAGACCTTTTTCATTAGTTAATGTTGTTTGCTCCTTCTCTTTCCGAGCGTGTAAGAGAGTCTTGGTTGTGGGACATCGACTATGAAACCTTGCGTGATCAGATATCCTTGGATGTTTCACAATATGGATATTATGAAGGAGGGAATCACCGGGCTTTTTCCCAGGTCCAAACTGTGATTCCAGTCGCGGCGTGCAACGTAGGGGTTCAGTCAGTGAGGTGAGCTACCCCTGAGATCCATCGGGCCGTTTGATACCATGCGAAGGGATGGAGAGGTTCCCTACCGCCTATCCCTAACCCCTAGGTCGGAATTAGGTGCATGAAATCTCCCACGCAACTCACCAGATAAAAGGTCTGTGTGCTCCTATGTATGTCATCAGCAAGGGAAGACCATGCATGAATAGATCAAATCCTTTGGTCTTTATGTGGTGACGCGGGACTGGGCAAGAGTTATTCGGGGTACGGGAGATCTAGGTGTGGGTTTAGTACCTTGATTTTTTCCCTGGTTCTGCTTTTCAGGGACAAAAATCGTGAAGGAGTGAATTATGTAAGAACCGGGTTTTTGATATAGAAGACTTTGAAATATTCATGATGTTATTCCAGAGCAGCGCCTTTAGAAGGCGTGTGATTCCGATCCCCGGTGTGGTCGAAATTAAATTTTTAGTGCGTTCACACTGGGAATGAAAAATAAATAGGATAACACATAAACGGTGCTTCGGATTAGAAATCCTAGTGTACGGATGGGTCCTAAATATGGTGTTTACCCTAGTAACAACATAAAGCATGTCGGCGTGGGACATTTGGAACCCTCGCCCATTAGCAGAACGTTAAATGGATAATTAAAATAATTAATTAATTAGTTTAATGTCTAAAATCAGGTATCTCTTAAACTATTTCTCGGATGGAAAAACTAAGGGCACCGTTGAGTCTGGAACATGCAGTTTACCCTAGAAGGGTGTAGATTTCATGGGCACTGGACTTCTGTGAAAAATGCTGCCAGGGTCTTTTTCATAATTTAGAGGCCTTGGACGTTGAGTTTAATAACATTCGAACGGAGGCTCGGATTAAAATTCTAAGACCGCCATTGTGCTTGATAGGAGGTTTTTACCCTATAGGAGGCTTAACGTTGACCCCACTGACTGTTTAGATACGGGGCCTACGGGCGGCGAGTTTAAGTGTTTTCGATTTAAACACTTCTCTCCCCCCTCCTTGTTTTGTTTTCCCCTGGCCCAACTATCCCAATGATGAAGGAGGATCCCCTCTCCTCTTTCATCCCCTCCCTCCTCCAATCAATGTGGCATCGAGTGGCGGAATGTGCGGCAAAGCTCCAAGAAATGCCCAACAAGGTTGGATAGTGCATTACATTTTATTTTTCCCACACCTACTTTGATCTCGAATTGTTGAATTGAAACTTTTTGAATTATCAAGCAAAGCCCATGACTGTGTAGTATGCTTTCTGGTATTTTCAACCCCTATTTCGGTTTGAGAATCTGAGTCCCGAGGTGTTCGCGGTTGTCTGCCGAAGGTCAGTGGGTTTTTGGTGTTTTTCAATGGTTTTCGAGCTTCTACGGCTGGTTTTGGGGGTTCCGGTAGGTGGTTTATCCTGTGGCCTCAGCTCAGGCAGTGGAAGCTCAGACCAAGGCGGTCCGAGTGTTAGTGTAGGTGACAGTGCGGGCAGATTCTCAGGTGGCAGGGCGCAGCGGACGTCAGCCGGTGACAGCAGTGGTCGGCCGGGCACAGCGGGCATCGAAGAGGGAGAGGCGGTCGGGAGCGCGGCCGAGAGGAGGAGGAAGAAAGCCTCAGCGCTGGCGGCTATGGGTGGCGGTCGTCCAAGAGAGACTTGCAGAGGAGCGGCCATCTGGGTGGTCAGCCGGTGCTGGAGTCGCCGAACCACTAGGGATGCGCGACCCTGGTAGAGAAGAGGAGACCCACTGTTGCGGGTCTCTGCCGAATGGCCTACAAAAGCAGGTGAAAAAAAGAAAGAAAGATATATTAAAAAAATGGGGCACTGTGTGGTGGAAAAAAAGGGAGGTGTGTCTCCCTAATTGGAGAGAGAAATGCTGGGAAGATAATAAGATAAATAAATAAAAATGAAAAAATGATTTGTAAAAATTTTAATAATGTTATAATTATTAAAATGGTGAATTGGGCGTAACTTCCCCATGCATCGTCCAATTCATGCGTCGTCAGTGGAAGTGTGCCTCTTTTTTTAATGCGGTCTTTTTAAGACCAACTTTGGGTATCATTCAGTGACTCGTGGGGCGGGTCAATAAAACAACCTATAGATAATAATAACATTATTATTTACAAAGGTTGGATCGAACAGAGTTCATTCCTGGAGAATCTGATTAATGTGTCGTCTAAGGAAACATGATCCTTGGATCGAGAAAAACTTTTTATGATGGTTTCAGAGGGTTTTAACTCTTAAATCACGGGCCTCGATGGTGCAACATGCCTTTAAGTGGTTTAACACTTTTCCAGGGGGTTCTTTTTTGGGCGGTGCAGACACATCCAGAGTCCGAATTGAGCGATGTCAGTGGAGTTGTGGCCTTGGTGTTGAGATGGAGTTTTCCAGTGTGGTTTCAGGCGTTGAAACTAGAGTTGGGCGTGGGCCCCACGACCCGTCTTTTGAGCTGCGTGCAGTGATTTACAAATTTTTCATCGGACATCCATTCGAGGCATGTGAGCAGTCGTTTTTGGGTGTTTTTCCGAGGGCATTGCATTGGCACAATCTGCTCGCTTTAATTCCTCAAGGTAATGTGGGCCCCATGGGGTCCAATTTGGGAGTGTGTGGGGATTTCCAGCTTTATCCCCAGGTGTCCATTTTGGACAAGTAAATAGTCCATTTTGTGTATTTTTTGAGGGGATTGCAACGGTGCAATCCGTTTGTTGTTCTTTGTTATTGGGGTGCGGATCCCACATAGAACCCCTCGTGTGTGGTACGATGAAAAAAATCTTTTTCTCTAGATATTCGTTGCACTCAAGTGGGCAGTCCTTTTGACGTGTCTTCCTGAGGGGATTGCAATGGTGCGATGCACCCGACTGTTTTCGAGGCTGAGGCTCGGGACGTCGTTCGGGCGTGAAGCGGTGTCAGACAACTTTTACGTCGGATATCCAATTGAGGCGAGTAAATAGACTATATCACATGTTTTTTCATGAGGATTACAACAGTGAGAACCTTTTGTATGTGAGGATCCTCATTAGAGACCTCATTTAAATGTGGAAGCAAGTAAGGTGCTCTGGTGGTGGTTTGTCCTACTGTGTTTATAGCGAACCCTTGGCGTGTGGTCGCGTTCAATATTGGGTGAGTGAATTAATGCTTGAAGAGATGTTGTTATTCATGCCTGGGATAATGAGGTGGCAAGTTGGACTTGTTACGTTTTCACCCTTCGTGTTGACGTTGGGTGTCGTGTGCACGATAGCCTTTGGGAAGGAAACGTGGTATAATTTGGGAGTATACAAGAATGCATGGAGGTATATATGGTTTTATGTACTTGAGAATGTTTGTGCGCTTGGTTTGAGTTGACTTGGGGCCACATGACGTGTGGGCCCCATGTGTGTGTCGTGTTCTTCTTTGCGTACCCTTGACCTCTCACGACGTAGTGGGTCCTTCTGTTCTCGTTTGTTTGACCAGCAGTGTTGAGTGGGTTTCCCCCTCTTCCTGTTCACGATGGTTTCAACCAGAAGGGTGAGTGGTTTCCCCTGGTTCTATTCTCTATGGTTTCAACCAGAAGAGTGAGTGGTTTTCCGCTAGTTCTGTTCATGATGGTTTGGCTGGAAGAGTTTCATCTTGTTCTATGGTAGAGTTCTTGTGGATTCGGTGTGACCAACACATTACGAGGGCACTGATCCTCTACCAAGGAGGTTGTTTCCAGCATGGCTGGACAAGAGGTTGTTTCCAATAGGGCTGGATATGAGGTTGTTTCTAGTAGGGCTGGATAGGAGGTTGTTTCCAGTAGGACTGGAGAGGAGGTTGTTTCCAGCAGGACTGGACAAGAGGTTGTTTCCAATAGGGATGACCAGAGCGGTACCATCCAGTAGAGATGGCCAGTGGGTTACCATCCAGCAGGGATGGCCAGTATAGTGGTGTTCACTGAGGTGTACCATCTAGTAGGGATGACCAGTGAAGTTACGGGTTTACCTCCATTGGGGCTGGGAAGTGGTCCCCGATGCCGGGTTTACCTCTATATGGGCTAGGAAGTGGTCCTCGATAACGGCTCCGAGCCTCCCTCTAGTGGAGTACACTTTTGCGGGACTACGATTTGGGGATCATCGATGAATTTATCCAGGTTTCCCTCTAGTGGATTACCATTGTACGGGAATGGGAAGTGTGGCACCCATCGACTCTTGCCGGGTCTCCTGCCAGTGGGAACCCGTCGACTTCCAGGGATTACCCTCTATGAGGGCTGGGCAGGAGGTCACCTGTCGACTTTGAGGATACCTCTCGACTACGGGGCAATGATGAGGTGTGGCTTGATGTTACCCCAGAACTCTCAAGTAAGTGGGGCGCTTTCCCCATTGAGACGTGTCCTTGTGACACGACCTAAAACCGTGCGGGTGAGTCAGTGTCACCCAAAGAGGATTGTGTCAAGGTGAGGTGATTTGAGACCCTTGACTTGTAGTTCGGGGTAGGCTTGCGGGATTCTGGGCATCAATGGTGTCTACTTCTAGTACTGTTGGCTACTAACCATTCTTGGGATGAGCTATGGGATGGAGATCCCCTTACGATCTTATTCAGGTTTCTCGAAAGAGCATATATATGTATATACCTTGTTCCAGTACCCACTTCTTGGGCTTGGTTACTCTCCCTCTAGGAGAGGCGAAGAAGCGCAGGGTATGCAACATGCTTTCTGTGTCTAGCTTCTCATGGTTGGGAGAGTCTACTCTCCTGCTTTAGGTAATGAAAACTCGATGAGAAGTTCATCTTCTAACAGTTTCCAGCTCCTTTTTTCTGGACGAGTCTACCTCTTTTCTCTTGTTAGGTTGAGCTAGACTCTCTATTGTTACTCTACTGCACTCCTTGATTTACTCATTACTGCACTCTCGATTGTACTCCTTTACCGTTCCCATTTTCGATCTACGGCCCACCCTTTGGTACCTCTTTTGCTGCTCCCTAGAACCTTCGGGGTATCCTACAATGTATTTTTACTCACCCCTGATAGGGATTTGCCCGCACTTGGTGTGTCCTTGCAGACGACAGATAGGTTGTTCATGACTTCAGCGGAGAATAGATGTTTGGGAGCTTGGATCGTGTGCAGAGGTCGGAGTCGGTTTCTAGGTGGGGGACCCTTCCAACAGTTTTTCTTTTGTTTACCAGTTGCTGGGTTGTGGCACTTTTCTGGTTGGGCACGTGTTTTCCGCCATTTCTTTTCAGTTTACCTTCAGCACATGATTTGTATTATTTAGTGTTTTATGGACGAGTGGTTTAAAAATAGCAGTTGGTACTTTACTTTTTTTTACTCTACACTTTTTCATTGAGTGTGTTGAGTGTATGTGTACATTCACTTAGGAAAAGACCTCCCCGAGTTGTTGTGCCTTCGGCGTTGGTCGCCAGCCCCTAGCCTATGGAGGCGAGCTTGCAGTATTTGCGGCTCGAGCCCGGGTAGGGTCGGGACGGACATATTCCTAATTACATAATGAAAAATAATTAAAAAAAAATTCCATAGAAGAAATGAATTTATTTATTATTATGAAATAAGTAATCTATTTTTAAAGATATGAACAAATCAAATATGAAATATTTATTTATGAATTTTTTCTAATAATATTTATTTATAAAATAAAAAACATTAAGGTCTACTGATAAATTATTTATAATGTATATAAAAAAGATTGATAAAATATATAATATTTTTAATTTGTTTAGAAATGATAATAAATTTATTTCTAGGTAAAAAATATAAGTATTTATAAAATTGTTCTTATATTGTGAAACATATATTGTCTTAAGTGATTTATTTAACCATAATCAATGAATAATATTAATGATATTTTTTATATATAATATAATCAGTAAAATATATTAACATTGATATATGTTTCTGGAATGTAATGGAATTTAAATAGAATCATTTTTATTCTTAAAAATACATTTCTCAGAATAACTGTGTTTACACATTTTTCATATAAATGTTTGAGGTAACATAAACCTCATTGAAAAATTTAATATTTTAACAAATATTAAATATTTTTTAATCAACATAAATTTATTTTGGTAAAAATTGTAACCTATATTTTTGTAATACTGAGTTGTTACGTACGAAAAAATCATCTTTCCATAGTAAGGGTTAGATGTTAAGAAATGGGGTTTACCAAACACATAAGGTTTGAAATAACATAACACACTTACATAAATATCATTATTTTATTATAATTATAACATAACCTATATATCATCTAATATATTAAAATTTTGATCAAATTTCCTAGATTATGGAATTTATTATATAAAAAGATTCCATGTATTTACTATTTTTCTACCAACCACACTTATAAATTGGTCATTCGCTTTTCAATTCACAAAAAAATGAGAATAATAGTTTTTACAATCTGTAGAAAAATAAATTCACAACTTTACTCCCCACTTATTAGAAATCATTTTCACATTAAATTCCCTCCTCATGAAACCAATGGTGTAAGATAAAATAAGATTCTTGAAAAAGATTAAATTGTCTTTACCAATATATCTTATATTTAATTCTTCCTAAACCTCCTACAAATATTATATAACTATATTAAAATAATATCATCTATATATTATCAATTTAATAATATTTTTATGTAAATGGTATGGATTTGTGTATAATCCTTTATATCTAATTGAACATACCAACATTGTCTATGCGTATGTAAAAAATTCTATAGCTATGAAAGGGTGTATGGTATTTTCAACCACCACCTCTATCTTATGGTTATATGGATTAATTAAATCTATATATGAAATGATTATAATATTATTATCATTAATTAGGGGTAAAATTATATTTACCTTCTGACTTTCCACTTTGTGGAGCATGACAATTTCGCTTAAGTGTAGGTGTGGAATATCACATCCACAATGAAATGTGACTCATTTATAACTTATTATTAACATTATAGGTAATAACGATATATTTAAGAAATATATATGATACTGTATAAATTATTATGACTCCAAAAAGTGGTATTGTTATTTAACTTTCATTATTTCCATTCATGAGAAAATGAAAACATCACTTGTAACACCCCAAATCCAATAACATGAATCCAGTGGCTATTTTACTATATTTAAAAATGTATATGGGATCAAAATATATTGGATTTTATAGTTTTGTATTTTTTGGAATGTAGATACATATATTATTAAGTAATTACATCTAAAAATGAAATAATACTCATACTTTCATCTGAAAACTATGTTATTTATTCATATTAAAATAACTAAATTCATTTATATATCCTTTAAAAGTATCATGGGTTATTGAAATATAATAAATATTGATAAATGATGTTCATTATATTAAAAAATATTACAAATGAAATCAAGAAGTACGTAAAAATAAATACAATGGGATAGATAAATGATAATAAAATATATCATATATCCAATATCATAAAGAATTTAAAAAATCCATACATGACATAGAAATATAAGTATTCACTTGTATAACAATAAAAATTATAATAACTATAGAAGGATTAATGAAATGAAACATAATATTCTCTTCATAGACTTTTACTAGGACCATATACATAAATATGTAAGGTATACACGAGATAATCAGACCAGTTTGTATCATGAGACCTACCAATTCGTCGAGGTGAAATAAATTTTCCATCCCATCAGATAATAAGTCTAATGTATTCAAAATATGAATAGGTTGAATAACTATTCAATACATAATCAAAATTAATATTTATATTTAAAATATATATATATATATATATAATGTTAATATTTTCCTAATAAATTAATGTAACTACATAATCAAAATAAATACAGAGAAAATAATTAAATAGTAATAGTATATTATAGATCCAGTAATGTATATGATTCATTAAAAGGATATTGACATAAATGAATATAATTTCAAAATTTCACTCTTGTATTTCATGAAAAGTATAGTTTCAATATTTAAATCACTTGTCTAAAAGATAAAAATATCCAGAATATTGTGAAAAACATTTTAATTAAAATGAATCCTAGAAATATTTATAATAAGATTCATGGAATTTAATAGTCAAGATGCCTAGTAAATTTGTTAATGTGAAATTATAATTAGAATAATGATTCTTCCCACACCATAATTAAAAAGTACCCCATTTGGAAATAGGAAAGACTATTTGTTTCAATCATTTTTATATAAATTAAAACCTGGAAAAACAATTTATGTTAATAATTGTATATATAATTAAAAAAACATTGTTTCATATCATTTTAATGAAAATATGGACATGGATGAAAAATATTCTGGAATGAATATAAAATTAATGTCAATTTTTCATAAATACATTTAATAATTATTATAGGCATCAATGAAGTTAAAAATTGATTTATTACAAAAAAACCACTTGAAATAACTATGTGAGAAAATAATAAAATGTATTTATGGGAGAAAATATTATATAATTCATCCAAAAAAATTTATAAAAATAAGCAATCACGAATAAGGATGAGATTTTGAAATAAACACATACCTCATGTCCAACTAGTTTCATAAGTAATTTTATCCTCCTATTTAATAAATTTAAATTTAATTAATGTCGATAGAATAAATATATAAGAACATATAATGTCATATATATTCCACCTATACCATTTAAATATTTATTTATTATTAAATCATTATTAAAATAAATATTTTTTATTAGTAACTATTTTTTTCATGTACGTTTTGGTTCTTTAGTTACTGTCCTTAAATATTTCTCATGGCTACATCTTCTCAGTATTTTTAATCATTATAAAATACTAATATATTTTCATTATATAAAATATTATAATCATTCTCGAATGGTGAAAATGATAAATGAATTAAATAAATTTTCGTTGGTGGTAGTCTAAATATACACACTAGAGACATTATAACATTTACATTAGTGGAAGGGTAAGAAGGTTAAATATTTATTCTAATTGTAGAATTATAATTACATCATAATTATCATATATATTCACTACATAAATCTTTAAAACCATCCATGGAAATTGTTGACGAAAAATGAATTACACTGATACATGGAGATGGTAGACTATATGTATGCATGAGAAATGTTTTCAATTTCAGTAAGATATAAAATATATGATTATAATTTTCTAAACCATCATATTACCATTTTATGACTTGAAAGATATTGATATTTTTATATTAATTTGGTTCATATGTGGCCATCTTCTTCAAAAAACATCAGTTGGTTTTTACCAAAACAATTCATAGGATTGAATTCCGATCAATCCAAAAAACCTAATACATGTGGAGGGAAGTTATGAAATTATTTGGGTAGATGTTTTATAAAGCAAAAGTATCTAGAAGTCTACAGATGACAGGAAATATTGTTCTATTATAAAACCGATGGATATTACACAATATGAATTTCCCTATATCATTAAATATACTAATGTATTAATAAATCAAAATGGCCCTAAAATTTTAGTGATTATAAACAACCAACAAAAGGAGGCTTAATAAAGTTTTTGATTCAATCTTTAACCATTACATCTATATTTTTAACCCATTTTCTAAATAACTAAGGTCATAAATATTTACCATAGTTTCTATTCATTTTGGGAAAAAAATTGGTTCACCTTATTAACCAATTCAAAATATTTTGGCTCAAAATGTACATGAAATGAATTTTCAATAATTCTATTGTGCATTCGATGTTTAGAAATTAATTTTAAATATGATACAATAATAAAAAACATCATAGTGTTGTGTAATGTTTAGGGTTGATTCAACAAGAAATATGGAATCTCAATGTTTTTCATAGAAATAAATGTTTTGTCTCTATAATTTCATAAAAAAATCAAAAATGAAATTTTCAATACTGATATTAAATTATATCTATTATTATAAACATCTAAAAATATAAAAAATTATCCAGATATAGGTTACATTGGATGAAGAGTGGGGAACTGATGTCAGGGGATTTTTTTCAGTACCATTAACAATTATTTTTCTTACGTGTCATAAATATAATTTAATTTCATAGTAATATATGAATTAACATGTCCAACCACTCAATATATACTAATATTACAAGGATATCCATACCCTATCTCAATTTGTTCTTACTAACAAATGTGTGAGGGGTATGTTATCTACGTAAAAGGTGATGTTAGGTTGGATCTCGTATTTGAATTCCCTTAATTAGATTGGTTTTCATCCCCTAATTATCATTATCTAAATATGTCATTTGGGGGTAAATTAAAAATAATTAAGAATACAATATAATTTAAGTTTGAAATTAATTTAATTGAAAAATATTGGAAACTATTTCCAACCATCTCCCTTAAATCAAAACATCCATCTTATATGATATTTTTCACTCATCATTGACGGTTCATGTTCCATGAATTAATTTATAATTGTTATCAATGGAATATAGTTAATTAGTATATAAATAAATTCATATAATAAATATAGAAAATTTACATATATTGATGTAATTAAATGGTTCATTAATTCTATTTATTACACAATGAAAACGTTGAAAAAATATGAAACCAAACAACATAGTGCCTTCATTTATTGGTCCACTATCTATACTCCTTCTCTATATGATCTCCCTTTTTGATGTGTCTTATCTTACATTTTTTATTATATTTCTCCATCTATGGTGAATTTATTCCATAAAATCTTTATTCAAAACCATTCATAAAACACCAATTTAAAACATTTGAATAATTTTGGAGTTTTGAGTTTTATAAATTTGGACTTTCTCTTCACTATGAAATAGAATATGTCCCTAAAACATAGTTTTATTCCTTCCAAAGATGAACCATATTTTTCTTTTTCAATGCATCATCTTCATGGTGAATCATCAGGATTCTAAAATTAATCACAATTGAAAACCAGTCAAATTTTATTGCAGCATCTTCTTCACCTATAAGATCTTGTGCTCAATGTAAAACATCAATCCTGCTTGGATCTCAGATGGAGAATAGTTAAGGGATGATTGTGTTGCATAATAGAGTACCCTTGGATCAATAATAAAAATACACTTCTATATTTAGGTGCACCACATCTTTTGTGAAACCTTCTAGGATCATCTCATTTTCATTAAAGTAAACATTTCCTTCGTGCATTACCATTGCATAAAGACGTCATTAACTGCAAAAATAAATATATATACCTTTTTAACCTTATCTTCCTACAATGGTACCCCTATTTAAATTGCTCCCTATGATATAAACCCATACTTATATATATAGGGATTCATGGGTTTAAACATAACATCGCAAAATCTATATAATAAACCAAGATACCTTCCACATACGACATGGTTGATGAACTAGTGTCACATGCTCATCATACCTAAACTCTCGGTGGAATAACTAGTGGCTATGATGTATGCATCACTATATTCATCAAATAATATTACAGAAAATATAATAAATTGTATATATGGATTCCTCCTTGGTGGTGATGTTGGATCCATGATGTAGGTAGTGGTAATGATGGTGTAGTGGTGTCCATGGGGGGGGGGGTTATGGAGTTGCATCAGTTATCTTGTGTCAATATTATGAGTAGGAGATATATAGTATTTTGTATGACAAATGAGACAAGGGACCCATATTTAATTTTTTTGTTATTATAAATTTTGATCTATGAACCATAGACCATATTCCACATCAGTTCCATGTACGTTTTAGAAAAACTTATTTAGTAAACATGTGGATTTATCTAGAAAAGAAGCCATATTGGGACTGAAGAACCCCTACCACTGCCATGTGATTTCAGGCACTAGTAAGACTCTCCTATATCTACCATATGTAAACTAATAATTAGTTTTTATACTATATCCTTCAATAATTCTCACATTTCTACCCCTATTCTAGCTCATTTAGAGGCCTACCACAACAAAATTACCATCCCTAGGGTCCTATCCATCTACCTTTTCAGATATATAAGTTACCCCACCATTGGATAAGGATTTTATAGGCGTTGGACCTATTTTATCCCCTTATTCTTTTCCATACATAAAAAATAACCAATGTCACCAAAAATTTACAATTTGAACTTACCATCCATCATTTCACTTGAAAAACAATAACTAATTGTCAAAAATAAATTAATAAATTTTAATTACATAATATATTAAAATGATGACCATTTAACATTATTAATAAAAAAATATCAAAAAAATGAGGATATTATATAAAAAACTAGTTTCATTAAACACCCCCAAACATAAACCATTACTTTTACTCAATGAAAAACTCAAAATCAAAAAATAATGGTCCAAAAAATAGAATGGAAATTTTTAAACAATCTGGCTCGTAAAATCAATTTTATAAAGGAAAAGTAGAATATAAAAACTCAGCCAAAAAAATATACTATAAAATTTTTTGATTTAAAATTTTAAATTCCTAAAAAATGACTTAACATTCACTCATATACTTAAAAACTATTTTAAATATCTATGATAAGTATTTTTCTTCTCATTAGAATGAATTTCTATAAATACTTATGTATAAGTGGATTCTATTGTTTTTATCAATGTGAAGATTTATTATGCTTTATGTAATCTTATTTTTCATTCTTATATCCCTTTTGATGTTCAAATAATTAATAAAGAAGACATTTCTTTTATGTTCTAACGTATTTGAGGGTGAGGGTAGTCAGTTATTGACGACAAGAAATTAAAATTCAAAGACTAGAATGGAGGGATGAGTAACATAAAGTACAATCTTAATGTATAGCTAAATGAATCAAGATTACTCTTTTAACTAACTTAAAATAAAACATCCCACATATATCTCTACTCCCACAATGGATGGTTATCTTTTTAATAAGAAAAATATTGAATGGTCATCATCCATCTATTTTTTTCTTTTTTACTTTTTCTTTTTTATCTCCCTTATTTTTTATTTGAATAATTGTAAAAATAAAGTATCACATCCTGTAATGAAAAAACTACTAGCACATCAATCCCCCCAATTTATATATTGAAAAAATCCTTTTACACATATGTTATCATGTTTTTAAGAAAAATTATATATCATATAAAAATAAAGGATATAAAATAATTTTGTCTTTAGAAGAAAATATACTCAATTTGAAAACATGAAACAATAATAAATTTTTTTATATGAATAAAAATATTCTTGTTCCATTTTATATGAAATTAAATCCTTTAATACCATTGGGAATATATATAAAAAAGGGATGGGCTAAAAATATGAGTATAAGAATAAAAAATGAAATGAACAATGAAGAATTAGCCTGGAGGAAGAACATGATTACAGATGGGGAATACATTAGGAAAAGACATATGGAGACATAAAATATATAATATAGAATCCTATGAGAGTGGAAATATATGAATGTGGTAGCAATGTATATCATGAAGAAAACATCCTTCAAGGCTAACTTCTAATATAATTTCACATAGTTGACAGAGTCCAATGATGCATATGGTTTAATCTGGAATCCCATACCTTACATATCTTAATAAAAATAATTACCTGATCACTAGTTTATTGTATGGGGTTACCCATCATAACATACACATGAATATGTCTTCTTCATACAAAAAATCAACCATATTAAATAAACATAAGAGTTTCTAATGGGAAGAAATAGGTATCGTAATCATGTCATATGGCATAAATAAAGTGTGTTACATAATTACATCCATGAAATAAGTTTTTAAATACCACTTGGAAAATATTTATATAAATAATAATAATAATATATAAATAATATTAATTTCCAACTGAACATATACCATAAACAATATTATATAAATCCTTTAAAAAATTTACTCTTTAATGTAGTATAAGAGAAATTATTAATGTTTTTGTAAAGAGTAAAATGTAAAGAATATTTAAAAAATAACTTAAATAAACTAAAATATTGCTTTAGGAAAAATAATTAATTTTATAATAAAAATTCATAAAACATTTTCTTGAGTGTGCTATAAAATTGTTAAGAAATAGAGAAATTTGATTTAATCGGGTTTTCCTGTCGAGAGAAATTTATAAGGAAACATAAATAAAATATGTATTTGATAAAAAATAAGGATGAATTTAGAAGGGAATATATTTTTATAACATATATAACGAATATATGTTTATTATATAAGAATAATTAAGAGATAAATTGAGGAAAATACAGATAATGGTACCCTAAAGGAAATATGGTGGTTTGAATTGATCCCTTACCTTAGGTTTGAATGTGTTCATCACTTTTACTTAATTCCGTGAAACATAAAATTATATTATATAATTAATTTATTATGACCCTATTACAAATATATTTTTATTATTATAATTTTACATTGTTAATTTATGTCTATTTTTTAGAGTTATGAGGATTAATTTTACCATTCTGAGAGCATTCATTTCTTGGTTTCATGGTATGTTTACATGTATAAAATTGTGGAAGTTCTGGAAAAAGGAAATAATACATAAATTTTTTAATTAAATGGTATTAATGAAATTATAGAAATATTAATGGTTCTATATATCATTATTAAACATATGGATGGTCCATTTGATAAATCATTAATAATAAATGTTTACTTTATTTTGGTGGGATTTCCAACCTTCCCAAAGTATTTTTTTACATAATATTATGGAAATATAATCATTCAATAATGTGAAACCATATATAATTAGATTATTTTGAGAAATTAAATGTTGATTTAAACCATCCATGAAGTAATTAGTTGTAACTTAAAACTCATCATCCACAACAACAATAAACCTACATAATTTGAATGATGGTTTCATTTTTAATTGAATAAGAGAAGATTAAATAAGGGTTGGGCAGTAGATTATTTATTAGAAATATAATATTATAGATTATATATTATATTGGATCTATTATTCCTTGATTGATGAATGTTTCGATTAGAAGGATGTTGAGTAATAGAAATTAAAATATGTTGTTTCAGAGTGTTAACTCTTGAATATCACCTCCTTGAAGGAATCAATATGGAACATGGAATTGATCTCTTGGTGAGACCATAATCACTTGTAAATGCAGAGATTAATAAGGATGAATTTTTTATAGAGATTATACAAGATTAAAGGCTTAGAATGTATGAGGATAAGGGGTGCATATAGGGTGGTATATATAAGATGAAGAGATGGGTGATTTGATTATTACATTCATTTGTTTATTATTTTTTAACAAAAATATAAATAGTAATAATTATTGTGAATATAGATAGTATTTTTTTATTTTTAAATAATTTATTATTTCATCATTCATGATAAAAAAATAATGTATTTGGCCTATATTGTTAAATATTGTAAATTACAAAATTTCACTATTAACAACAAATTCAACTATTTTCTAATAAATTTCAAAAAATCACCTTAAAAAGTTTTTAATGTGTAGATTTAAAAAATAGAAACCATTTTATGAAAAACAAATTCGATATATTATAATTTCAATTTTTAAGTAAAATCATCATTTATTCTAAAATATCGATGTTAATATTATAATTGATTTTATAATGCTCTGATTGAATTTTTAAGGTCTCATAAAACAATATTATAGCTATCATTTGACATAATATTAATTTATGAATTAACTTTAAAAAATTAATTTTTTATAAATTTTTATATTCATAATTATATTGTTAAGAAAACACGTACATTTATTAAAAATACAAATAATTAATTTATCATTTTAAAAATATTTATTTACTTATATGATTAAATAAATAAACCATATTACCATTTTATAATACACATAAATATTATTTTATATTTCAACAGTTTGGGATACTATTGTATTATTCATATTATTATTCTTAATAGTAAGATTACTATTCACATGGTCAGATTCATAACGGTCATATATGGTCCCTAGTTCCTACAAATAACTCTTATTCTATTAATTTTTCATTTAATTATATTTTGTCAATAGTTTATATATAATTAATCTTGATAATTAATATTGTACTGTTGAAATTATTTTTTATTTATATAGATTTCATAATGAGTGCAGTCATTCTTTTGGATCGAGCATTTCCAAATTAATGAATTATTTTTCAAATATTTTACATTAATTATACCACAGTAATATTTATAGTTATTATTGGTTTATTGTCTAAATAAGTTATCAATAATTATTTTTTATAATTATTTTTCGATGGATTCTCTATTTATAGTCGGTAAATTATACAACATGATATAATTATAATAATGGAAAAAACATTGACAAAATTCAGAGTCATTATAGTATTCCCCCCTTATGAAAATTCACCATCAATATTTGGTTTTATATACTAATAAAAAATAGGCGGGGGTACTTCTCCATTATATATCCCTTTGGTTTGCAAGTCACTTGTACATTTTTATGGTTCCCCCATTGTATATTGACCAGGTGTTTAGTCTTATTGTGTTGAACAATATCTCTATGGTCTATGATATTCACCCACTCTTCCTCATAAGAGATATAATTTTCACGTTTTCCCAACTCTAGATTTAGTAAATGTGTGGGATTTGGTATGTACATCCTCAAGACATATATATAGAATGCATCATGTTCTTGAGACATGGTTTGAGGAAGTTTAGACAATAGGACACATCTCTCATGTGATGTAGAATCCCAAAGAGGCTGATATACCTTGGACCTAGCTCTCCATTCTTCCTAAATCTATTAACACTCTTCCAAGGAGTTATGATTTATAATTACTTATATCCAATCTCAAACACATGTATTGTAAACGATTTTCAATGTGAATCTTTTTTTACTATGGGATTCCCTGATGCGTGGTTGAATCGTCTTCATCATTTTCACCATTACATCTACCATTTATGGTCCCATGATCATGTATTCTACAACTTTATCCCATCATGTTTCCATTCTTCATATTTTTTAATAAATGTATTCATATGGAGCCATTATTATACTTGAGTGAAAACTAAAAAAACCCAGCTACTTATAGATTATTTTTTTCATTTTGAAAATAAATAGTTAAATTCCATATAAATTTCTAATGTAAAAAGGGTTATTTATTAAAATTTATAAATCTATAAAAATGAAATAATATAATGACCATTGGAATATTTACCCGTTAATTTAGAATAGTAATGTTGACATTAGAATAATAACCTTATGTATTAAATTATAAATAAAAAATAGGTTTCTTGTAAAGTCCCGTGAATTTCAAGGAAAATTTTTTCTTAAATACTTTGGAATATTACGAGTCTGCGGTTTCTGACGGTGCCAGATTCCTAGGCCCGGTGTGCCCGAAATCAATTTCTGATGTTTTTTCGAGTACGTTTAGTAAACGTACTTGCGGGTTTTTATATCATTTGAACCGGTGGTTGGAATTGAAATCTGAGAGCACCGATGAACCCGCAGCCCCAGTATTCGCTTAAGGGGACCTTTACTGCAGTTGTGTTTTGTCGTATGTGGTAGTTAACATTTTGGGTATTCAATAATACTTAAATAAAATGGTTATGTTATAAATTTATTTTATGTGGATGTTATTTCCTCCACAGGGAAGTTGGAGGTGGGTCCCGCACCCCACCTAACTTCCCATTGGAGGATATAACTAAGGGTGGTGGATCTCGCACGATCCCCTAACCCTTAAACTACTTTTTTAACTCCCTTAAACCGCCCTTAATTAATTAACTCCTCCCCTTATTATAGTGGAGCCTCTCCACCTCCCAAACATTGATGATGCCAACCCTTTTAAATAATAACCTTACTAATTAATTGGCATCTCTCTTTTAAATTAATTATATTTTCATTGAAATTCTTTAAAATTGTATATGTCTATTATAATATTTTCCTTAGAAAATATTTTGGGGGGGAACCTTTGGAGAATTTGAGAAGCTTCATTATTCCATAAAGAACATCATCCTCTCTTGGTGAAAAATTCTCCACGACTTCTCTTATCTTCTTCTTCCTCCGCGTCAAGGGAGAAGACACCGCTCGCGAGAATCGTCGCCTACGTCAGTGACTCTTCCTCCAATGTTTAAGGGATGTAACCATTCTCCGCAACACCATCTTCTGCGACGCCTGACTACAAGGACGCTCATCTTCTTTGGCTCCATGACGTGCGACGTCAATTATGAGGTAGGAGATTTACTTAAATTTTAGTTGAATAAAATTGTTCTTCATTATTTATTGAAACCATGTTTTATCTTTAGACAATTGATACCACCTAATGCGGAGGGCGCGGGCTAAACAAACACGGTCTGACGAGCCTCCGTTGATCCTCGTTTTATTTCGTTGGAGGTGGTGACAGAAAAGGCAGCGGAGACCAGAGGATGCGGCAGCCATATGCCGGCCGCGTGGAGAGGAATCGTGGCCTGCATCCGCGGGCCGCTCAGCCGAAGAAGAACCATCCGGTTGTAGGCTTCTGGGAGGGTGGAACCACGGTGCCCAAAGGGGCCACGCTGTAGAGGTCTGCGGCCAGCACTCTGCAGGCCGCTTCATCGGGTGAACCGACCGGCTTGTTGGTCGGCTGGGTTGGAGGAGGCCACGCCGCCGCCTGGCGCCGCGTGCGGCAGACAGCGGTTCACCCAAGAAAGCTTCTCACGCTGGAGAATCTTTCCGGCTTCGGCATGCCGGGAAGGAGGGCGACACCGCTTAGTTCCACCAGTTCAGGATGTCGGGGGGCCATGCCCCCCCGCTCCGCGTTGCTCAGCCAGTTGGTCGAGTCGCGACCAACAGCCGGGACAGGCAGGGCCACCATCCATCGTTCGGGATGTGCCCCACCAGGCCATTTTGCGTTATATCGGGTCGAGCCAACACCTTAGACGGGTCGGACCCACCGAGCTAGGATGGGCCGACCAACCAGCCCACTGGCCATGACGGGTCGGGCCCGTTTCGCTTAAATGCGAATAACATCAGGACTGTGTGCCCGATCGACGTGACGTCTATGACACTAGAACCCTTGCGACGAGTCAGTTCTTTTGCGTTACGCTATGTGAGTTTTGGACAACTTTGGAAAATGGTCGGGTTGGTTCAGACTCGAAACCAATCGGGCCCTCATAGCGAAAATGATTATAACATAAAGACTGGACGTCCGATTGATGTGCCCTCAACTACGTTGGTTTCCTTTTGATTAGAAGTCTCTTTTGGAATACTCCACTCATGGTTAGGATGCAGTTGGAGTATGGACAGGTTGGTTTTATCTTAAAAACCAACCCCGTCACTAGAACAAAATAACCAATAACTCTCGAACTGGACGTAAGTTTGACAAACCGTCAGAGGCTTTGGTAATCTCGTAGAGAAACGGTACCTTTGAGTATACCCCATGGGAGTTCAGGGTAATGTTGAGATACGTTCAGGTTGGTTCGTACACAAAACCAACTGGGGCCCCGGTATAAAAAAGCTAATAACTCACAGTCCGGGCATTTGATTGACGTGTCGTCTATTGCGTTGAGACCAGTATGACGTGGCGGACCTTTGAGATACTTCTTCATGGGAATTAATGACACCTGGAGTATCGTCTAGTAGCTCGTGGAGCGTATCCTCTTGGAGAGGAGAATACGGGGTAAGGAGACCTAGTAGCTGGATGAGACCTGATGACTACATGTCTGATTTTTTTCAGAGTAACTTGACTAGACCAGTGGGGAGCACTACTGTTTGAGGTGGAAGACCAATGGTGGAGGAGAGCTACTATATGAGGCCTCATACGTGCAGTACTCAACAGGAGTAATACCTCCGTAGGCTATCATGGGGAGCACTACTAGGTGAGGCTACATACCCATGGCGAGGAGCACTACTGTGTGAGGAGGCATACCGGCGGGACTCGATAGAAGGAGTACCTCATCAGTCTACGGTTAGTGAGTAGCACCTCAGAGTTGTGACAAGAAAATTGTGCTCGACAGAGGAGGACTTCTCCAGGATCCATGGTTTCTACATAATGAAAAAATTCTTGTTTGAGTGGATCCAAGGACCTTTTTGTTTTCTATCATGATTGAGATGGGTTACTTGATAACTTAGGTATATGTGTGGCTATATAAATAAGTAATGGTTATTCACTGAAATCATAATTTTTTGTTATCCTTGTTGGTTTTTTGTGAGACCTAGAGGTTCTCGGGGTCCTACTAAGTATTATTATACTCACCAATGCACTGGCTATGCCCGCACCTCGTTGTGTTGGATGAAGAAAACGAACAGCACTGACCGAGGCAGAGAGTACAATGTCTGAACAGTACCGGAGTTGGACCTCATGACAAGATGGTATCTAGAAGAGATGGATGGGCATGGAGCACTGAGTATGCTTTCTATACCTACCTTTTAGGTAGGATCTGTGGTGGATGATCCAAGATCTTCTAGACACCATCCAGTTGTTTTTATTTTTCAATTGCACTTTCTTTCAGTTGTAGCTGTACCTTTTTGTTGGGCTTGTTTTCCGGCCTCTTTTGTAATTTCAGTATAATTTTTATATATCTTTACTTAGTGTTGTATTTGGCTTATACTCTGGTTGTGTGTGTTACGTTTTATGAAGGCAATTCCTTCCCAATTTTTAGGGAATTATGCCTTTAGTGACAGTTTCCAGCCCTGGCCTATGGATGGCGGGCATTGGGTAGTCACGATTCGGGCCCAAGGGGTTGGTTCTTGAAAAATTGGTATCAGAGGAGTCGGTTCAACCATAGAACGTAGACTCTGAATTCTTTTCAGTTAAGAAATAGTGCTAAGGGTATTGAGTGTGGTTTTTAGTCCAGGGAGTCCAGTGTTGGTGTGGCGGCTGACGTAACCACACACCAGTACCCTGACCTCTTATTTCAGACTCAGTGCATGAAACACTGATTTCATGTGGGTTTTCAAAAGTTTTCTTTATGTAAGCTCAAACCAGGTCAGCTCATGAGGTATAATCCTTGATCGTGTCACATATGTTTTTTAGGATGCCTCCCCGCGGACGACCATCTAGGGCCCCAAGAGTTGTATGTACTAATAGCATGCCGAGTGATGAGGCTTTAGTATAGGGCCCTCTACCAGTTGAGGCATCAACGGAGGCACCAGCAGTACTACCACATGTTGGGCCACCGATTCCACCATCCCCAATAGCAGGCGATACACGCCGCTTGAGCACACTGCATGAGTTCCAGCGCTAGAGGCCACCCAGGTTCCGAGGAGAGATGAACCCAGAGACTACTAAGGATTTTCTGGAGGCTATGGTGATAGTTTTTGGGCTGGTAGGGAAACTAGTAGACATCATGGTGATCCTTCCTACCGGCCTCCTTCAGGAAGTAGTAGGAAGATGGAGGAGCCTGATGCTGAAGATGCATGACGAGGCGACACTTCTATGGGAAGTCTTTGAGATCCTACTCCAGGCTGAGTTTATACCAGCCACCCTTTGAGCAGTGCAGATACAGGAGATACTGCATCTAAAAAAGGGTACCAGGATGGTGGCACAATACTCATCGAAGTTCACTGACCTCTCGCGCTACTCCACTAATATGGTACGAGACCCGTTCTTCAGGGTCCGGACCTTTGAGCAGGGACTCCGGCGAGAGATCAGAGGTTCAGAAATCTATCACAGCATCCTGATGCAGATATGGGTGTTGGAGAGATCCCTATTAGTGGAGAGTTTCCTTATTGAGCAAGATCCAGCAGCATGACCCACCACTATCCGACATGAAGCATAGTATTCAGTAGCATGCAGTAGATAGATAACGCAGAGGTCCAATAGGACCAGCCCTACAGGTGCTTGAACACACGACTCAGGGTTAGTAGTGTGGGGAAACCAAGGTGGAGACAGAGGCCGACCTGCAAGGAAGTGTTTCTCATGTGGATGAAAGGGTCACATGGCTCGTGACTATCTAAACCGCCTCTCGGACGATCAACAGATAGATGAATGATCTCCAACATAGAGGCATAGGTTCAATCGTGACAGACCGCAAGGAGCAGGCGACTGTGGCAGAGGAGCTGGTCGTGCAGCTGGTGGTGGATGACGCTTCGAGGTGTTTTCACCACCACCACCAGGAGTTCCACCCCAACAACAGGGAAAAAGTGGACAGGGGAGAGCACAATTTCAGTAAACTGAAGTATACTACATTGGGGCTCCAGAAATAGGTGGACAACAGCGAGACTAGTTCCAAGCATGGATTCCTTTGATCTTAGTGGTTCTAGCTCCTTGATGTCGTTGTTTGTGGTTGCTCTGTATAGAATCCCATCCTTTTATTTCATTAATATTACATCATTTCAAATATAGTCAACATAATAGTATTACACATAGAGGATCCAAAGGTTTAGTGTCTTGGGAAAACAAGGACCATACATGACAAATACAATATCAACCATATACATTTATTTAATTTCTTATTCCCTAGCTTCTTAGTGACACTTTTCCTATCTTTATTACAATTAGACACATGAGGATATACATAAAAAGGGGTGAGATAGAGGCCCAATAAGAGGATATATATGAAAAATCTAGCACGGGGTGAGCATAATCATGACATAAGAAAATGATCATGAACATGAGATGAGCATAAATAAAATACTTGAAATGTGGAAATGCATAAAAATGAAATATCATGTATTAGTGGTTAAATACCACAAAAATTTGTGAACTAATCTAGCATCTTGTTCACACATCATTTCAAATTTACTCATGAGATTTATCACATTACCCAATGCATTGGAGCGTGTATAATTCTGGACGCACCTGTCACATTTAAACATTCATATTGCGCTATATAATTCTGGGCGCACCAGTCACATCATAACATCATCATTTATCATGCACGCCACAATGAAAATATAACATAATTCAACATTATGAAACCATGAAAAGGAATGAGTTTCATCTCATAATAACACCTTCATAAGCTTTGGGTTCCCAATAGAAAGAGGGAATAACCCACATGTTACAAGAACCATCCACTTTGAGTGAGAAGTAAAAGGGGTGTTCTTAAAAGAAGAGTTCTTTTGGAAAACAATTTTTTTGACATAAAAACCAGTGAAAAACATGTATATCAAAGAAAAGTAAAATAAATGATGAAAAAATTATTTTTTATGAGTAACCATATCAAAAATGGAGTGAAAGAGGGAGAACTCGAAGGAAGAAAATTGGGTTCAATATTTTCCCCTTACATTGTACTCGAATGCCACCTTCTCTTTAGTGTCATGTATAATGAAATTATATTCATTAATTAGAAATTAAAGAACCTTTTATACATTAATATGTTTCATTATGTTTTAATTATTTTTTATTATGTTCCTTTGTATGACTTATAGAGTTCAAAAACACTGTTCGGGGAAGTTCGTTTTCATGGTTTTCGTGAGTGGTTCACTTGTATTCCTAAATTGATGTTTTGGTAGATCATGGGTAAACATCCATAACTGATATGAAATATTATTAATGATTTGAAAAGTTATTTAATTATTTTATAATTAATTATATTAGATTCATGTGGATGAATCATTAGATAAGAATTTAATGATGGTCATTTAGGTTAATTTGAGCAGTTTTTGGATCACAACGAACTTGTTTTAACTTTTCACTTAGTAATATGGGATGAAGTTATTTCCAGAACATAAAATAGAACATATTACATATAAAATATTCTGTTTCAACCATAAAAATGGTTTCATGACCATATATGGAGGTAGAAATGGAAGAAGAGAGCATATCGTTTTTGAAGGTGATAAATTAACACCTCATGAACAACGTTCTCTTAAATAAAATAAAAGGAAGATGGAAAGGGTTGGGGTGATATAATATCCCCTAAGAATCATAAAATACAAGTATATGTATAATACTGGAGTTACAAAACAATTGGGATGAATATAGGTGGGGAGAGATCAAGAATGGAACTTGAACATGAAAGGGAATTAAAGGAGAAGAGGGAAGGAAATTACCTCCTAAATCATCCTCTTGAGATCCTATTTAAGGAAGATAGGATTGGACTTTTGATGAGACCAGAAGCTTTTGGACGTGGGGGAGGGGCTAGGGAAGTTTATTGGAAAGAGTTTAGAGGAGGATTGGAGCTTGATATGTGTGAGGAAAAGAGAGAGTAAAGGGCGGCTTTTATAGTGGAGGGGAGAGGTGTTTCCTTAATATAAAATTGATTAGTTTATTAATTTCACCTAATACAAGGAATAGTGTGTCTTGAAAGACCAAGAATAGTAAATTTATAATGTTATCCCGAACCATGTGGGCTTACATATGGAAGACATCACACATGACCCAATAATTACCTTATTTAGCTTATTTTGTAAATTACAGTATTTCATTATTCATCAAAAAATTCAAGTATCTCATAAAAATCCCGAAACTTTACCCCAACCATTTATCAACATGTAGAATCCAAAAATGAATTCCATTTTTCATGAATAATTTTCTAAATATTATTAATTTAATATTTAATTAAAATCATAATTTTCTTTAAAAACAATTTTTAATATTAAAACTAATTTTATAGTGCTTTAAAAAATTACGTAAGGTCTTTTAAAATTATCTAAATATTATAAGAAATAGATTCAATAATTCATGAATACATTTCAGGGAAATAAATATTCTTTTAAATTAATTAATTAATTATAATTTATTATTTAGGACTTATAAAATACAAAAAAAACTTTTACTAAGGTCAAATTGTCACTTTCTAAGATGTCTAAATTTTATTTTCTTATTCATAGGTAATGTTACTCTTATTTACTATTCATAAGGGTCATATTAATATTCATAAGGGTAGGTTACTGTTCATAAGGGTAGGGTACTATTCAAAAAAAAATTGTTTCATTAGACTACAAAAACTATCTTGAACACAACTATGTATGTCGGATTTTAAAACTTCCTAACATATTTGTGAAAAAATAATGTTAAAATGTCACTTATCACTTAGTAGTTCATTATTTTGTGTTTTTATGACATAAATATAAGAAGGTAATTTTCAATTGAAAAACTTTGGGTCGTTACATTCTTCCCTGCTTAAGAAATTTCGCCCCCGAAATTTCACTTTACACAAACATGTGTGGTTACTTCTCCTTCATTGCCTATTCTGGTTCCCAAGTTGCTTCCTCAAACTTATGGTTCCACCACAACACATTGAAAAGATGTGTTGTCTTGTTGTGTAGAACCTTATCACTTCGGTCCAGAATCTTTAATGGATGCTCCTCATAGGAGAGATCATCTTCCAGGTGCACCACCTCTGAGTTTAGTACATGTGAGGGGTCTGGTATGTACCTTCTTAGTAGTGATACATGAAACCCATCATGAACTTGAGCCATATTCGGTGGAAGTTCCAGACGATAGGCCACGACTCCTATACGGTCACAGATCTCAAAGGGGCTAATGTACCTTGGGATTAGCTTCCCTTTCATCCCGAATCGCATGACTCTCTTCCATGGAGATATTCGAAGGAAGAAATTATCTCCAACGTCAAACTCCAAGAAGCATTCTTTCTCGAACTTCATCCCAACAGGTTGGAGTTCTACATCACTTCCCATAACGATCTTCATACAGAGCCATCAGAATACTCGAGGGGATGCTATTTTTGTAGAAGAACTGAACCAATGGGAGATGCTGATCCCAACCACATTTGAATTCAAGAGAGAAGGCTCTTAGCATATCTTCAAGTGTTTGAATAGTGCTTTCAGATTGGCCATCGTTTTGGGGGTGATAGGTCGTGATGATATTTAATTCCATACTCCAAACATGTTGAAGGCTCCTCCAGAACATAGATGTGAACCTTGGATCATGGTCAGAGACAATTGAGAGTGGAACACAATGTAGTCTCACCACTTCCTTCACATATATCCTTGCAAGTTGTTTAAGAGAGAGTTCTTCCCGAATAGCGATAAAATGGGCAATCATGGTGAGTCGGTCAACCACAACCTATATCAAATTATTTCCCATTGACGTCTTCGGGAGACCCGTGACAAAGTCCATAGTAACATTTTCCCATTTCCACATGGGTATAGGCAATGGCTGCATCATACCGTTGGACTTTTGTTGCTCAACTTTTACTCGATGAAATACCAAGTACCTTGATGTATATTCTGTAATCTCCTTCTTCATGTTATCACACCAGAAGTGTTCTCGGAGAACACAATACATCTTGGTACTCCCAATATGGATAGAGAATGTTGATCTATGTGCATTATCTAATAGCTCCTTCTTTATCCCGGGTGATGAAGGCACGCAAAGCCGCATTCCAAACCGAATCACACCGTCATCGTCGATATAGAACTCTCACATCTTTCCTTCCTTTAATGTATTCACCCTTTCTTGTATCTCTACATCATCCCTTTGTGCTTCCTTAATCTTCTCTTGTATGGATGGTTGCGCAATCATTTGGTGAAGGTAGGATGTATCCCCTGCTATTATGATTTACAAATCCATACTTTGAATATCCAAGAAGATAGGGACTTTCTCAATCCGCATCATGGAACGACTAGAAGGTTCTTTTCTCATTGGAAAATTAGCTACCTTGTTCGACTTTCTAGGATGATAGTGAATAGAGCAATTGTAATCCTTGATTAGCTCTAACCATCTCCTTTAACGCATGTTGATCCCCTTTGGGGTGAATATATACTTTAGGCTCTTGTGGTCAGTGAATATGTCACACTTCTCGCCATAAAGGTAGTGCCGCCAGATTTTCAAAGCAAAATCCATGGCTTCCAGCTCTAGATCATGCGTCAGGTAGTTCTGCTCAGGGATCTTCAACTTTCATGAGTCGTAGGCTATCACATTATCATTTTTCATGAGTACACAACCCAAGCCTTTCTTTGAAGAATCACTGTATATCACAAAACTTTCTCCACTTTTCGGTAGTGTGAGTACAGGTGCATTGATCAGCCTTCTCTTTATCTCCTTGATGCTTCCCTCACATTCTTCCATCCAGACATACTTTACCCCTTTCCTTGTTAACTTAGTTAGCGTTCTTGACAATCGTGAGAAGTTTCTCACAAAACGTTAGTAGTACCCAGCTAATCCAAGAAAACTACGGATTTCTGTGACACTAGAGGGCCTAGTCCATTTCTCGATCGCCTTTTTTTTTGAAGGATCCACAGAAATTGCCTCACTTGTGATCAAATGTCCCATGAAAGTGAATTTATTCATCCAAATGTCACACTTGCTGAACTTGGAGTACAACTTCTCCTTTCTCAATGTCGCCAACACAAGTCTTAGATGTTCTGCATGTTCCTCCTTGCTCTTGGAGCAGATGAGAATATAATCAATAAACACTACCACAAATTTATCGATGTAATGTCTAAAGAATCTATTCATCAAATCCATGAAGATTTCAGGGGCATTATTAAGTCCAAACGTCATCACCAAAAACTCATAGTGCCCATACCTTGTAAGGAAGGCAGTCTTCTGAATATATTCATTCTTCACCATTTCCTGATGATATCCAGAACAAAGATCCACCTTTGAGAAGTACTGATCTCTTCTTAACTGATCGAATAAGTCATCAATCCTTGGGAGAGGATACTTGTTCTTTATGGTGATCTTGTTGAGTTCCCGATAATTGATACACAACTGCATGGTTCTATATTTCTTCTTCACAAAGAGCACTGGTGCACCCCAAGGTGATGCCCTAGGGCGTACAAACCCTTTGTCCAGATGCTCTTGCAGTTGCTTCTTCAACTCCTCCAGTTCGATAGGAGCCATCCCATATGGACATTTCGAGATAGGAGTAGCTCCTAGTATGAGTTCAATTGAGAACTCTACCTCACGTTCCAGGGGATTTCCGGGTAACTCTTCAGGAAATTCATCGCCATATTCCCTCATGATGGGCATTTTCTCAAGGTTGGCACTTTCCTTCGAATCAACCAAATGGGCGAGGTATGCTTCTTCATAGGGAATCAACACCCACACCATTGAAGGGTTTTTCAAAAGAGATTCATGATCTTCATTGAATTTTTAGAGGAGCATGGGATGGTTAGGAATATGAAAAGATATTTCCTTTTCCCGACAGTTGATATGCTCTATATATAACGAGTGACAGTCCATTCCCATTATAACGTCGAATTCCACCAAGGGAAGTATTACGAGGTTTTCCGGAAGAATCTTCCCACATACGCTAACAGAAGAAGAGTCAAACACTTGGGTTGCAATGATTGCACCACTTGGTGTTTTTACAGATATCTCTACCTCAAGATTTCAGGGCTTCCATTATACTGTTCTAGCAAACTTGCAAGATATAAAGGAAAGCGTAGAACCAAAATGAAATAAGACTTTTTCCATTCTTGAGTGAATAGAAAGTGTACCTTGTACGACTTTATTATCATGCTCCACCTCCGCAGTAGTTATGGCATGAGCCTTCCCTTGTTCCTTTGGCATTGATGGCTGCTGACAATGATTACCCTCGAGATCTTGAGGTTTAGTGCATTAGTTTGAATAGTGTCCTAGCTCTCTACAGTTGTAGCATTGAACACCGAGTGGATCTATCCTTTAATCGGCTACATTATCCTTCCTTTTCATGTCTTTTCGACACTCTTGAGCATGGTGTCCTTGTTTCCCACACTTGATTCATTTCCCGTCTCATTGAGGCAGTTCCCATTGTTCAACTTCCCACATTTTTTGCATGTGGGTCGTAGATTTTTCTCCCCACCATTGTCATTAGATCCAATGGCTTGAAACTCCATCATCATTTCTTATCCCCATATCCATGGGACCATTCTCCAAATTCCATCTCCACTTTGAGACCACACTGAAAAACTTCTTCATAACTCCCAATGTCTCGAATTGCAAGAGCCTTTCGAAGGTGTGGTTTTAATCCACTAAAGAATCTATCAATTTTTCTATCATTGTTGATAACAAAACCCGAAGCATACCTTGCAAGCCCTGTGAAATTCGCTTAGTAGGTTGTGACAGCCTCTCCTTATTTTTTATTAAGCTCTATGAATTCTCTCTCCATATTCATGCAAAGAGTTCGTGGGAAGTACTTATTAAGAATCATTATTTTAAGTCTTCCAACTACATCTCTTCAATTTCCTCCCTTGGCTTGGTGTTCTTAATCATAGACAACCATTGATCAGCTTCTCCATCTAGATGATAAATGGATAGAGTCACCTTATCCATCTCGGAACAGTGAAGCACAGAAAAGATCTTCTGCATGGAGTTGACCCATTGTTCCGAAACTAGTGGATCAGAAGATCTACTAAACTTCGGTGGTCATTGCCGCATAAAACATTTAATAGATAGTTGATCCCTCTTCAGTGAAGGAGGACATTCCCCATTATTATAGTTATTATTCTTAACCTGAGATAATTGGTTAATCATCGTTATGATGTTTTGAACTCCACCTCTAAAATCATTGAGGATGTTGTTCGGGCATTTGTTCCATTACCCCTCGCAATAGTTGTTGGCCAGATTTCTCCGGGTTCCCACCATTTTCTAAAATAGAAAAGGTTAGAACAACACATAAGTAAACAAGTCATGAATAACTTATTCATTTAAACAATTACACCAAAAACATAACATATGGGATCCCTAGGTAAATATTCTTGTGTTCATTTTTGCACTTAGTCTTATACTATAAGTTTTCTCTAGGGTTCACTAATCCAAATTCCCAAATTAACTAAATCATTCATCTGATACCAACTATAGAATCCCGGACTTTTCAATCATTACTATATCAACATTTCAAAGATAAACAACATAATATTATTACACATATAGGATCCAGATGTTTAGTGTCTTGGGAAAACTATGACCATACATGAAAAATATAATATCAACCATAAACATTTATTTAATTTCTTCTTTACTATCTTCTTAGTGTCACTTGTCCTCTACTTAGTACATGTAGCCACCTAAGGACATACATCAAAGGGGGTGAGCTATAATTCCATTAAGAGAATAGATAATAAAAATATAGCATGGGGTGAGCATAATCAAGACCTAGGAAAATGATCATGAACATGAGATGAGCATAAATAAAAGACTTGAAATGTGGCAATGCATAAAAATGAAACATCATGTCTTAATGGTTAACTACAACAAATATTTTTGAACCAAGATAGCATATTGTTCACACATCATTTCACATTTACTCATGAGATTCATCTCTTTACCCAATGCATTGGAGCGCTGTATAATTATGGGAACACCCGTCACATTTAAACATTCATATTGTGTTATATAATTCCGGGCGCACCCGTCACATCATAACATCATCATTTATCATGAATGAAACAATGAACATATAACATAAATCAACATAATGAACCCATGAAAAGGAATGGGTTTCATCTCATAATAATACCTTCATAAGCTTTGGGTTCCCAAAAGAAAGAGGGAATAACCCACATGTTACAAGAACCATCCACTTTGAGTGAGAAGTAAAAGGGGTGTTTTTAAAAGACGAGTTCTTTTGGAAAACATTTTGTTGGACATAAAAACCAGTGAAAAACATGTATATCCCATAAAAGTAAAGGAAATGATGAAAAAATGATCTTTGAGGAGTAACCATATCAAAAATGGAGTGAATGAGGGAGAACCCAAAGCAAGAAAATTGGGTTCGAGATTCTCCCCTTACCTTGTACTCGAATGCCTCCTTCTCATTAATGTCCTATATAATGACATTATATTCATTACATAGAAATTCCAGTACCTTTTAAACATTAATAGGGTTCATTCTGGTTTAATTATTTTTTATTATGTTCCTTTGGATGACTTATAGAGCATAAAAACATTGTTCGAGGATGTTCGTTTTCATGGTTTTCTTGAGTGGTTCACTTGTATTCTTAAATTGATGTTTGAGTAGATCATGGGTAAACATACAGAATTGATATTACATGTTATTGATAATATTACAGGATATTTAATTATTTTATAATGAATTAAATTAGATACATGTGGATGAATAATTAGATAAGAATTTAATGATGGTTATATAGGTTAATTTGGGCGGTTTTTGGATCGCAACGAACTTGTTTTACCTTTTCACTTAGTAATATGGACATAAGTTATTTCTAGAACATAAAATAGAACATAGAACATATAAAATATTCTGGTTCAACCATAAAAATGGTTTCATGACCAGATCTCATGGTATAAATGGAAGAAGAGAGCATGCTGTTTTTGAAGGTGATAAATTAACACATCATGAACAACGTTCTCTTTAATAAAATAAAAGGAAGAGGGAAAGGGGGTGGGGTGATTTAATATACCCTTAAAACATAAAATTACAGTATATTTATAATACTAGAGTTAAAAAACAATTTGGATGAATATAGGTGGGGAGAGATCAAGAAATGAACTTCAACTTGAAAGGGAATTAAAGGAGAAGAGGGAAGGAAATTACCTCTTAAATATTCCTCATGAGATCCTCTTTAAGGAAGCTAGGATTGGTCTTTTGATGAGGCCATCAGCTTTTGGATGTGGGGTACGGGCTAGGGAATATTTTTGTGCAGATTTTAGAGAAGTCTTGGAGCTTGAGAGGTGTGAGTAAAAGAGGGAGTGAAGGGTGGCTTTTATAGTGGCAGGGAGAGGGGTTTCCTTAATATAAAATTTATTAGTTTATTAATTTCACCTAAGAAAAGGAATAGTGAGTATTGAACGACCAAGAATAGTAATTTTATAATTTAATCCCGATCCTAGTGGGCTTACATCAGCAGGATATCACACATGACCCAATAATTACCTTATTTAGCTTATTTTGTAAATTACGGTATTTCACTGTTCATCAAAAAAGTAAAGTATCTCAGAAAAATCCCAAAACATAACCCCAACCATTTGTAGATGTGTAGAATACAAAAATGAAGTCCATTTTTCAATAATAATTTTCTAATTATTATTAATTTAATATTTAATTAAATTCATAATTTACTTTAAAAACAGTTTTTAAGATTAAAACTGATTTTATAGTGCATTCAAAAATTACATAGGGTATTATAAAATTATCTAAAAAATATAAGACATAGATTCAATAATTTATGAATACATTTCAGGGAAATAAATAATCTTTTAAATTAATTAATTAACTATAATTAATTATTTAGGACTTATAAAATACAAAAAAAACTTATACTAATGTCAAATTGTCACTTTCTAAGATGTCTAAATTTTCTTTTTTTATTCATAGGTAATGTTACTCTTATTTACTATTCATAGGGGTCATATTATTAATCATAAGGGTAGGTTACGTTTCATATGGGTAGGTTACTATTCACCAAAAAGTATTTTTTTTCACTAGACTACAAAAACCATCTTGAACACAACCGTGTATGTCAGATTTTCCAAATTCCAAACATAGATGTGAAAAAATTATGTTTAAATGTCACTTATCACTTATTAGTCCATTATTTTGTGTTTTTATGAAATAAATAAAATAAGGGAATTTTCCATTGAAAATCTTTGGGTCGTTACACTCTGTGTCTTTGTACTTTGCACTACAGTAATAAAAGACACTTGTACTTATGAAGTTTTCTTTACTTTTATTTTTGTGTGGTTAATACTAATAGGTTCTAGTTTAAACTGTTGACTTGACCCTCACTTTTTATATTTCTACTACAGGGGACCCAATAACCACACACTGATGCCGACAGTGTGACTCAACCCTTGGAGGCAAGAGTAACGGTTAGACCTCATGGTAGTAGCGTCGAGGCCTTATGACGTCGTCCATGACATGAATTAGTATCATTCATGTCATGATTCACTGTAATAGGCAAAAAATGTGGTTCATCCAAGGGATGAGACCGGATTTCCTTTTTCGACAAAAGATATTTTTTAGCATCTCTTGTAGAACATAGGCGATTAAGGGTGAAGTCGAGTTCTTACAATTCACTAGTCTCACCCATTGTTCGTTGAGCGAACAGTTTACAGTTCACTCCAATCTCAATATTCTCAGGTGTATCTTGTCTCAAAAGAACCTAAACCTGAGAGATAAGTGATGGCGTGTGTTCCTCCAGGACTATGACTTCGAGATAGTCTATACTCCTGGGAAGGTGAACCTGGTAGTGGATGCTCTCAGTAGAAGTTCAGGAATTCAGTTCTTAGGAGAGGCGATAGAGCAGCTGGCTACCTTACATATATCCTTTGTGGATAGAGATGGTGTAGACCATCTACAGTCTCATATAGTCACTCTTCCTCTTCTTTAGCAGAGTAGGAGAGGTGGCTTACCTCTTGGCCCTTCCACCTCAGTTGCACCGGGTCCATGACGTCTTCCACGTATCTCAGCTGAGGAGATGCGTGGATGATCTGTTCCCGCAACATCGACCACAGGGAGATGGACACTGATGATAGGGGGACATTCATGGAGGTTTTTAGTGGAGATTGAGCATTTACAGGAGCGGGTCATGCATGGACGGTCTATTTCTCTGGTGTGCATTCACTGGCATCACGGGATCCTCCATGAGAGCTCATGATATCGGGAGGCTCAGATACTTTCTCAGTACCCTCTTTTGTTTCCCTAGGGTTTGTTGTAGCTTTACGGGGATGTAAAGCCCTGAGGTGGGGGTAATGTAAAGACACAAAAATTTCTAGGAATATTTTTTCTTAAATACTATGGAAATTTAAGAGTTCGCAGTTTCTGACTGCCCCTGATTCCGAGGCCCGGTGTGCCCAGAATCAATTTCTAATGTTTTGTTCAGTAATATTCAGTAAATGTATGTGCGGGTATTTCTATCTTTTGAATCGGTGCTCGGAATTTAAATCAGAGAGCACTGATGAACTCGCAGCACCGATATTCTCATAAAAGGACCTATACCGCAGTTGTGTTTTGTCGTATGTGGTAGTTAAAATTTTGGGGATTCATTAATACTGAAATAAAATTGTTATGTTACAATTTTATTTTAAGTGGAAGTTAATTCCTCCAAAGGATAGTTTTAGGTGGGGCCCACACCCCACCTAAATTCCCATTGGAGGATATAACAAAGGGTGGTGGGTCCGGCATGAGCCCCTAACACTTAAAGTCCTCCTTTAACTTCCTTAAACCGCCCTTAATTAATTAAATCCTCCCCTAATTATGGTGGAGCCTCTCCACCTCCCAAACATTGATGATGCCAGCCCATTTAATAAATAACCTCATTAATTAATTGGCATCTCTCTTTTGAATTTATTTGATTTTCATGGAAAATCATTAAAATTGAAGAAGTCGATTATAATATTTTCCTTAGAAAATATTTTGGTGGGGAACATATGGAGAATTAGAGAAGCTTCATTCTTCCATGAAGAACATCATCCTATATTGGCGAAGAATGCTCCACGAATTCTTTTATCTTCTTCTTCCTCCGCGTCAAGGGAGAAGACACTACTCATGAGAAGCATCACCTATGTCAACGAGTCTCCCTCCAACATTGATGGGATTTCACCATTCTCCGCGACGCCATCTTCTACGATGCCCGACTACCGCGATGCTCTTCTTCCACAGCTCGACGACGTACGATGTCAATTACGAGGTAGGGTATTTTCTTCAATTTTAGTTGATTAAAATTGTTCTTCGTTCATCGTTGAAGCCATATTTTATCTTCGGACATATGATACCACCTAACACAGAGGGTACGAGCCAAACGAACATGGCCCGATGGCCCTCTGTTGATCCTCGTTTTATTTTGATGGAGGTGGTGACAGAAGAGGTGGCAGCAACCAATGGAAGCGGTGGCCGTATTCCAGCCGCATGGAGAGGAACTGTGGCACGCATCCGCGGGCTGCTCGGCCGAAGAATAACCGGCCATCCGTAACCAGCCGGGCTGGTGGAACCGCAGTGCCCCAAGGCACCGTGCTGTGGAGGTTCATGGCACGTACTCTGCATGCCGCTTCAGCGGGTGAATCGGTCGTCTCGTCGGCCGACCGGGTTAGAGGAGGTCGCACCGCTGCCTAATGCTACGTGCGGTGGACAACGGCTCGCCCAAGCGGGCCGCTTGCGCTAGAGAAGCCGGCTGGGTAGGAGGCCGGCGCCGCTGGATCGGGAAGTCGGGGAGACGCCCCCCCCCCCCCCCTCGCTCTGCGTTGCTCATCCAGTTGGTCGAGCTGCAGCCAACAACCGGGTCGGGCCGCGCCTGCCAGGCCGGAACACGGCCGACCATGGGTCGTGCCACGCCCTTGCACAGGCATGCCCACCTGCCGCGGGCCGGGCCATGCCCCACCGGGTCGGGCTACGCTATATCGGTTCGGGCTGACCCCATAGCTAGGTCGGACCCGCCATGACCGGACGGGGCGACCCACCAGCCCACTAGGCTTGACGGGCCGGTCCCATTTTTCTTAAATGAAAATAACTTCACAACCGTGTGTCCGATCGATGTGACATCTACGACACTAGGAACCTTGCGACGAGGCGGTCCTTTTGGGTTACTCTAACAGAGTTTCAGACAAATTTGGAAAACGTCCGGGTTGGTTCGGACTCGAAATCAATCAGGCCCTCAGAGAAGAAATGCTTATAACCTAAGGATCGAACATCAGATTGATGTGCCATGAACTACGTTTGTTTCCTTTTGATGAGAAGGTTCTTTTGGCATACTCAAATCGCGGTTCGGACACAGTTGGTGTATGGTCAGGTTGGTTTTAGCTTAAAACCCATCTAGGCCCCTCGAATAGAAATTCCAATAACTCTCAGACCAGACATCCATTTGGCAACCCATCAGTGGCATTGATAATGTCATTGATAAAAGGTCCCTTTGAGTATACCACATGGGAGTTAGAGGTACCATTGAGATATGGTCGGGTTGGTTTGTGCATGAAACCAACAGGGCCCCCAAGACAAAAATGCTAATAACTCACAGACCGGGCGTCCGATTGATGCGAAGTCTGTTGCATTGAGACCCCTATGATGTGGCGGACCTTTGAGACACTTTTTTTCTGTGATATCGTGACACTTGGAGTATCGACTAGTAGCTAATGGAGTGTTTCCTCCCAGAGACGATCGTACGGAGTATGGAGACCTAGTAGCTGGCTGATACCAGAATACTGATTGTCCGATTCGTTTTGGAGTGACTTGACTTGCCCAGTGGGGAGCACTACTGTGTGAGGTGGCAGAACCATAGTGAAGGAGCACTACTATATGAGGCGGCAGACCCGCGGTACTCGATAGTAGGAGTACCTCTGTAGGATATCAGGGAGAGTTCTACTATGTGAGGCGGCAGACCCATGGCGGGGAGCACTACTGTGTGAGGCGGCAGACCCGCGGTACTCGACAGAAGGAGTAACTCAGCACTTTAAGGATAATGAGTAGCACCTCAGATTCATGAAAAGACTACTATGCTCGACAGAGGAGGAATTTTCCATGAGCTGTGGTTTCAACATCATGAATAAAATACTGGTTTGAGCTGAGTCAATGACCTTTGGGTTTTCCTCATGATTGAGATGGGTTACTTGATAACTTAGGTATATGTATGGTCATATTCCTAAGTAATGGTTATCCGTTGAAATCATACTTTTTGGTTATCCTTGTTTGTTTTTTTGTGAGACCTAGAGGGTCTCGGGGTCCCTACTGAGTATTGTTATACTCACCCCTGCACAGGCTATGACCGCACCTCATTGTGTTGGATGCAGATGATGGACAACACTGACTGAGGAAGAGAGTATAATGTCTGGACGGTATTGGAGGTGGACCTCACGATGAGATGGTATCTGGAGGAGACAGACGGACATGGAACAATTATGATGATTTATGTACCTACCCTTCAGGTAGGATCTTTGGTGGACGATCTAGGAGCTGCTATACACCATCTAGTTGTTTTTTTCAGTTTTACTTTCTATAAGTAGTAGCTGTACCTTTTTGTTGAGCTTGTATTCCAGCCTCTTTTGTACTTTCAGTATACTTTTTATACAACTTTAATTATTATTTTCTTCCACTTGTACTGTGGTTTTTTGTCTTACATTTTATAAAGTCAATGCCTTCCCAGTTTATAAGGAATTACGCCTTTGGTGCTAGTCGCCAGCCCCTGGCCTTTGGAAGGCGAGCTTGGGGTAGTCACAATGCAGGCCCCGGGGGATGGGTCATGACATTTCTTATCAGTATATCAATTATATATTTATATCATATAATATGTAAATAAAATTCTGGCAATTGCTAAATTATGTTTTGGTATTTCTCTAAAATGAAAATGTGTTCGAAAAATATTATAATTAATATAATGATTTAGAAGTCACAGTACTCATTATAAAGATTAACAAATTTTTATTTTTTTTGTGTTATAATTATAATATAATTACATGAGACCTTATTTTACTTTTCATAGTGTCATAATATTGTTTATTTTATTAAAATATATATTTAAAAAATAATGATTATGTAAAATACAAAATAAATTATTCATATTTAGAATATTATTTTATTTAAATAGAGACAATTTTCCAAATATATGCATTTTGAAATTGTTATGGTGTATTTATATTGTTTTTCAAAAATAGGTGAATTTTTATTGAAAAGTGAAATGTGGTAATTAACAATATTTAAAATTGTAAGCTAAATACATTAATTTTTGTGTCATGAATGATTTATAAATAATTATTTAGAACTTACATGCACTAGTTACTATAATTATTCATAAAAATCAATTTTAATGAATTTTTTTATACAAAATAAGGAACAATAGTATAAAAAATAAAAAATACCCCTATAATCACCCTTAGAATTCCACCCATTCTCCTCAAACCATAAAATCATTGTAGAATATCAGTGTTCATACCAATTAACTTTCCAAGACACTTACCCATGTTTAATAATTTATTTTCTCCAAAATATAACAAAACCATGTGCCTTTAGGATGTTCTCAAGGGGACGATATTCCAGAGGTAAAATCCTCGATCATTCTCTTTTAAATTATTTATTCATATATTTATTTATTTGTTTATTTTTACTATAACCTCACCACTCATATCCATTTATTAATATAAACACAATTATCATATAAATACTATAAATTTAATTGTATAATGTAATATCCCCTTCAAACTTCTTATCTGTTTCTCGTATTCATAGTACATAAAACATTGTATCTGACATATCAATTTACTACCTTCGTGGATAGAAAGTATTCATATTACATTAAATTCATCACGTATGGTCATCAAAAATTAATTTGGTAAAATAATTTAATATTTATATTATATGTTTTTAAAATTTATTTAACTAATTTATATACATAATTTAAAATAAAACAAAACAAGATTGTGATTTTTGGAAAACAAAAGAAAAAACCAAACATGTATCCTTAACGTTTTGTTTAATAAATAAAATAGATATAATAATAAAATTATATGTGGGATAAATTTATTTTTTTTAATTATACTTATAAAATTTCTTGTTTTTATCTTCCATTTGAAAAGAACTCCCATAATTATAGTCACAGGAACGAACCATAAAACTGTGTAATGAACAAATTCATGAATGATGAAATTGAATGTTATAAATCGTCCAACTAGAAATTAAAAATATTAATAAAAGTATAAAAAATAATATAAAATAATATTAGAATTTTTTTTATGAAATCTAATTTTATTATCCTTGAAATTATGTAAAAGTGAATAATGGTTTTGTACATAAGGTAACATAATTTTTATCCCAATTTTCATTATTTGGGTTAATCATCTACTTAATTGATTTTTCCATGAAAAAATTATGTGAGAAAGTAATTTTCACCATATTATGTTATATTTTTTGGATTTTCAATGAATACATATACTCAATTCATTTGATTAAATCTCAATTCAATGATATGATATTCATAAGAGAATTTCTTTTAAAATCATATTTATGGTATCTTATTAAATAATTAAAAAAAAAATTTATTTTGAAAATATATAGAATGAATAGTATTTGATTATTTTATAAATATTTATCATTTTTATTATTACATTAATAGTATAATTTTTTATTTTCAAAAACTTTTTTAAATTTATGAGTATTTAGTTTATAAAAATGAGAAGATATTTCAAAGTGGAAAAGTCATTTTCCTCAAAAATGTTTTTTTATATAATATTTATGTATTATAATCATGTTATGGTTCAAAATAATTTTAATGATAAATGGTGGTTCTATGATAGTTTATTTGTTTATCATGTAATCACTCTACGATTCACTGGTTAAACGGATATAGTTGACTAGATCGGTTTCTCCAGTGAGATTATCAGAATATTCTGGGATGGTTATCCCAAGTGTAAAGATAACAGTTACTCCATATGTTGCTGGTAGAGATACATTATACTTAACAGTTATTTGAAAATGATTCCACTTTTTACAGTTCATGATTTCTGATTAATTTCTATGGTTTTATATGATAGATATAAATTTATAAGGTAAGGTAAAGAAGTTATGTTTTATGTGTAATAGTATTAACATTGTGAAAAAAATTCATTCATTGACTAAAAAAATAATTTTACCCCCTTTTATGTACCTTACTATGATTTTTGTGCTCGTATAATGTTTTATAATATTTTTCATAAGGTTTAGATATTAGAAAAGGAATGTAAGAATCAATTTTTAATTTCAACATTTTTTGTTCTGGAAATAAATATTATTTTATTTTTAAATTTTCAAATTGAAAAAATTAGATATTTAGTAAATGGTTCTACATTGAAATTTATGAGATTCAATATATTTGTTTATGACCTAATTCTCTAAAATTATAATCCTAAAAGACTACTGGGAATATATGATAGTAAATTGAATTTGAATTATCTAGATTATGTAATGTTTATGGTTGGATCCTTACCATTGTTACCATATAAAGGACTAGATATATTTATGAGATTAGATATTGTTAATATTATACCCATAAAGGATTTATAATTTATAGAATAATTAAAATGAAATATCATTTTATGATTATCATGTTTCTACATCTAAGATATGTCAGTTTTGAATGGGTTTCCACTGATGGGATAAGGAAACTAATGTTGGAAGTTAATGAGAGAATTATATACATATGAATCCACAAAATATAATTTTTTGAATTAGAAATGAATATTTTTTTATATTAATGGCTTAGTTGACATAGTTTATAAATGGAATAATCATACAGGCATGAGATTAGCTAGATCGACTATAGAGGAATATATCTATGGTGGAACATTTTATAAGGAACCACCATCCAATATTTAGTGGATATTCTGACATAGTGGTACGGGAAACGTAGGTTAAATCACTATTTTTTTTTGATTTAATGGGCTTTTATACTATCAATAGTTTAATATATCTATTGAGTAATTCAAGTTGAAGTTGACCAGGGGTGTTTGTATGGTTCAGAATATTCGGGATAAGGATGATATTTATTATTTGTAATGGGTTGAATTAAAAAATATCCCCCATGAGAAATATTATCCAATCGTGATTAAACACAGGATGGAATAATTATTCATATAATTATTATAGGATAATTATTCAAGGGAATTATATGAAGAAAAATTCAATTAAATTGGAAAGGTACGATCCAAATTGTATCCAAAATCATGATATAAAAATAAAAAAAATATTAGGATTGAAGAAAAACTATCAAAGTAAATTGGCTTTTCTTGTTTTCAAATCATATCAAAAACATGTATAATTTGATGAGATGGTGAAATGGAGTTTTTATATGATCACATGTTCTTTGAAAACTGGTAGAAAAATTGTCTAGGGGTGAATGAAGATGTAAGGAATACATTAAATATGTTTTATGGTGAGAAAATTATTTTTCTAGATTATGAAAATTTTATTAAAAATCACAGTGGGTAATAACCTTTGAAGTATAGTAGGTTTTTATAATGAGGTAATTTTTGGAATATAGATCATAATTACAATGAAAAATATGAATTTAGTGGTACAATAAATTATGATATGTATAATGTAAAATGTGTTTAATCAAATGATATGGGTCATTATGAAAACAAGTTTCTGAAGTGGAACTTGAATGATTTGAAGAATCCACAATATAATTATAAAGGCATTGTGAAATATTTTTCAACTAATTTAGAAGATGTTGGGTCATAAAAAATAGTGGTTTATAGTATATTGTTTGTTTATTATTATTCTTCTAATTTCATGATTGATAAAATGTCTACACAGTCATTCATTGTTGAGAAATTTTTAGGTTAATTTTAAATTCCACCTAAATAAATGAAGTTATATCTTATAGTGAAAACACATTGGGGAAATAATACGGAACAAATAAATTATAACAATCATCCTTCAGATGTCTATGGAATGAATATACCTGAAAAAAAATTCTTTCCCCTAGTAGAATTTGATGTTATTCATGGTATGGATTGGATTTCTATTTACCATGCTACGATTGATAATAGAAAAAATAAGTTGTTTTTTAGAAATAGTTTCAATTTGAATACAAGGATAAAACCATACCATCAATGAAATATTAGGAAACTGGGAATATATAAAAAGTTTGAAAGGAACATTATCATGCAAATATTTTTGAAAATAGGGGAACTATTTAGATTAATTACTTACTAGGGGTAAATGAGTATCAAATTTATTTTACTAATGATTTTCCTAGTATTATTCCAAATATAGAGGTTTAATTTACTATTTATTTAGTCTCTACTACTATACCTTTTTCAAAACCCCCTTATTTAATGTCTCATATGAACTACTAGTAATGAAAAATTAGTTATACTAGATTTCATGTATATATATTATTCAAGCAAACACTTCACCTTTAAGGTGATCCTATTTTGATTGAAATAAATAATGATGGTTCCATAAGGAATTGAATTGATTATAGAGTAGTCAATAGAATTAATATTAAGAATAAGTATCCATTAACTCATATATAATATTTTTTGACTATATCCAAGTAATGAAATACTTTTTATTGATTTATATCAGGTTGGGGATCTATCTGTAGAATATATAGGAGGTTGACAATAAAAAAAAATCATTACAGACAAGATATGGGAATTTTGAGGTTATAGTTATGATCTATGAATTGAAAAATTCTCCTTATGTATTAATAGATATTATGAATTGGATCTTCCATGAATATAGTATAAGTTTTTTTTGTTCTTATTAAGGATCTTTTGGTTTATTCATAAAAGTTATGAGGATAATCAAAAACATCTAAGGAATGTTCTGTAAACTCTTAAAGAAAACAAATTATATGTTAAATTTAGAAAATTTTATTATTTGAAAAAATAGGGTTATTTTTGTGGGAACATTTAAAATACAGATGGAATAATAGTTGATGTAGCCAAAAAAAGTGGTTGATACATGGACAAGTCCTACAAATGCCACTGAGATTCTTATTTTTCCTGGATTAGTAGGTGATTACCGATGATTTTTCAAAATAATTCACGGTTTCTTGTCCCTCTAGCTAACTTATTGCAGAAGGGGTTACATTTATTTAGATGTAAGAATGTGATACTTGTTTTAATAAACAACAATGTATATTTTGGAATGCTCATGTTTTTTCATACCTTCCATAACTGAAATTTTTTCATCTATTATGATGTTTTGTTAAAGGGACTTATTTGTATTATGATTCCTAATGATAAAAAAATTTCATACACTTCACAGAAACTAAAACATCATGAGTTAAATTATCCCATAGATTATTTTTAATAATAATATATAGTTTTCTCTTAAAAGATGTGCATTCATCATTTATTTTGATCTAAATGTAAAATATATATGGTTCATAAATAATTTTATGTATATATATTTACTCAAAATGAATAGAACATGAAGAAGAGAATGTGGATAGAATTGATTATTGATTCTTTTTTAATGATTCATTACTATATTCGAAAAGAAAATAAAGTGTTCGATTCTCTGTGCCAAAAAAATAATGCTATAGTAAAAATGTTACATTTGGAATATAAACCCATGGTAGATGATTTGATTAATTGATTCTTGGAAGCTAATTGTATAGAAGATTATTTTATTTTATTTCAGATGTCACTATAATCATCTCCATTAGATATAATTATGAAATAATAGAAATGAGACCATGAGTTGCAATAAAAGGTGGAATTATTAAAAATGGTACATTTCATAAATTAATAATTGCTATATTATTTTTGATATTTCAGAATATACATTCCATGGATTCTGGTTAACAAATGAATAAATAGATATTAAGTGAAACACATAGTTCTATAATATTTTTCCTTCAAGCATTAAAATGTATAGAGACCTTTGGGAGCATTACTAGTGGGATGGAATGATAAATGATGTTTCTAGCATTATCATGAGATGTTTGACATGTTATATGGTAAAAGAAGAATGACACTTACCTAAGGGGATTATTTATCATTTGTAAGTACCAAATTAAAAATGTTTAAATAAGTCCTTGTATTTTGCAGAGTGATTAACAAAAAATTACAAGGTTATAATGAAATGTTGGTTATTATTGTTCTACTGACATAATCTTCACATTATCTTTATATTCGAGACATTATGAATTTATATCATCTTTCTTGATTTAAACACATTGAGAAGGTTAGGTTACATTGAGTTCATAAATTTATTGTATCTCATATTATTCATAGGTTATCCTATATGTTTTTTAAGGGCGTTTATAAATAATTTGAAACTGAATTATGTTTTAGCACTTATTTTTATCCTCAATATCACTAAAAATTAAATCAAATAATTTATACATTGGTGGATATGATTTATTATTTTTCAATAGACTTCCAAGGTTGTTTGGATCAATATATTCCTTTGGTTGATTTTCCTTTTAAGAAAAGTTTCATTCTACAATACAGATTGTTTATTTTGAATCACTATATTGAAAGTGGTGTTAAACACTTGAATTTTGAGATGATGCAGGCTATTGAAAGTCTATGGGTCCAAAATTGGTATAGGAAATGGAAAATAATGTTCATGCTAGTCATAATCACAAGAAGATAGCTTAGATAAGGTAGAAAAGTTGTGCAGGTAACTCAATGAATGATATTCTTTATAGGTAGTTGGTCATGTCTTTATCAATGTTTCTATATGAAAAGGTGTGATGTGATATGGTAAGAATGGGAAGTGGAGTCTATGGTTCATTGGAACCTATGAAATCCTATAGAAATTTGGATCATCATCCAACTGAGTGGATTATTTTCTGATTTTGTACCAAGTACACAATGTTTTTCATGTTTTTTTAGTAAAGTATGTTCCAAATTAATCTCATGTTTTGAGTCATGAGGTTGTTCATTTGGGGGATATCATTTCATATGGGAAAAATAAAATTCAAATTTAAGATTGAATGGAATAGGTATTGTAAAATAGTTAAACCAAGAAGGTTAAGGTATTATGGAAAAACTACTTGGTTGAATAAGTAACATGGAAATCTGAAAATTCTATTAGGGAATGGTATGCTCACTTGTTTAGTAGGTGAAAAAATAGCAAGGAGGTAATTTTAAAAATATGGGACAATATGAAAACCCATGTAATTATATAATATTTTTTTCATTCTAGACTTAAATAGTTAAATTCATAATAAATATATAATGAAATATGTAGTATTTATAGTAATTAAAGAATCTATACTAAAGGAATAGTAACATGACCATTGGAATTGTAATGTGAAAATTAAAAATAGTAATCTAGCCATTAGAATAATAACCTCACTTATGAAAGTCTAAATAAAAATATACGTTTCTCATAAATAAAAATATGATATATTTATATCATAGGTTAAGTAAATAAATTTATGATAAATAATGTGTTGGTATTTTTGGGAAAATTATGTGCTTCTTTAAAATTATATATTAAATATACATGTTTAATAAAATATTTCAATAAAAAACACATATAAATTAATATTTTTTGTATTACAATAATAATATAATTTTATAAGACCATAGTTATTATTTCAACGTTCCATAAAATCAATTATAATATTAATATCTATGTTTTTTTGAATAAATTAAAGATTTAATTAAAAAATAAATTTAACATATTTAGAAAATAGTTTTCATAAAATGGAGTCCATTTATTAGTTCTATGAAATGATAAATGTTTAGGTTGAATTTTTTGTATTTTCCTAAAATATTTGATTTTTTAATGAATAGTAAAATAAAATAATATATGGTTATTTAAATTATTAGGAAAATCGATGAATTATAGTGTCAATAATTATGTAATAAGAAGAATTTTATTACTAAAACCCACAAGTTACTATGTATATTTATAATTATTTACATTTCAATTAGCCTTCAGAAAAAATAATATATGAATGAATAAAAAAATAAAAACCCTTATGTCCTCTCCCTATAAATATCACCCAACCCGACCACTTCTCCTCACACCTCCAAAGCCTTGGGTCTTATAATAATTCTCCCCAATTTCCTTCCCAAGTATCTACCTCACATCTATTAACTTATAGTTTCCCTTAAACAATAAAAATATGTTCCTTGAAGAGGTTCTCAAGGAGATGATATTCAAGAGGTAAAATCCTCATTATTTATATTTTAAATTCTTTAATTCGTTATTTATTTATACCTTATTCTTATCTCACTAATCCAAAGTGGAATGATAAATAGAGTATCATATATATACGTTAATTTAATTATGTTAATAGAATATCCATCATCAAAACAATTATATTCCCCTCTTATTATAAAAAATGGACCTATCATCTATGAAGTGCCTATTCACTTCCTTCATGGATGACATGTTTTCATCTTCAATTATCACCTTCATGTATAGTCAAAAAACCCTTATCATTTTTAAAATATGATTTAATATGTATATTATACCTTTTTAATGTTATGTAACTAATTTTTCAAAATATTATGAAATCAAATGAAACTTGTTTGTGATGGTCAGAAAAACCGCCAACAATATACAAGCATTTATCATTATTATTTTTTCAGATAAATCATCTTAATATAAAAAAAATGATATATGTGATCATTTAAAAATATGGAAGAATATTAATAATATTTATTGACACTTCTATATTTTTTATTCCATTTGAAAATAACTCTCTCAATTATTAGTGTATATGTTTGGGTAAAGGTAAGGAATGATTAATGTTTATATTCATGATTTTTTTTATTGAAATGAATCTTTTTTTATTTTAAAATGCTCATATTTTAGAAAAATGGATTTTGTATTGAAATTATAATTTGTAATACATAAGTCTCTATTTTGATAGGATATCATTTAATTCTATGATACTCTAATCTTAAAATATATTTAAAAATGTTTTATTTTTAATTATAGTTGAATTAACTTGATTATATAATGTTTATGGTTGGGTAATTACATAAACTATTAATGTAAATTAATTCAATCAGTTGAATATATTGGTATCATCTGCCTTTCATGTCCATTGAGCATTATCTAAAATTATCATCCAATTTCTAAATAGTTCAATAAGACAATACTTCATTTTGAGGATGAAAATCTATACTAAGCTTCAGATTAGTGTTTCGGGAATGTGTTAGACATCTCTAGAATGTGAAGGAAAATCTAGGATTTCGATTGGATATATTTGGTAATTATACCCCATTAATAATCAATAGTAAAATGATTTATATTCATGAAATTTTAGTGAGGGATAATTTCTCTCAAATTTAAATAAATAGAGAAATCTTTGATTGATGAAAAACAACCACCCATATAGCATTATTTCTATTGGATGTTATCAGAAGTCTAATAAAAATGATCTTGGTGTGTTTTCACATCTCAATATAATATGGGGTAATGGTTCAATTATACGCTTATATATTTTCATTTGAGTATTCACATGTTGGAATACCTATAATATTGATGAAAATTTAGGGATCTCCTTCATCATATTTCCATAGTAGTAGTTCATTTAAATATTATGATACAATATTGTTCTCCCTAGGTGGATGGAGATGTTCAAGCTTTGTGAATCATTCAAAATACTCTTTTTTATTTCCTAATTATATAGTACACATATTTAGGTCACAGATCTTATGATTTCTTACCCATCAATTTTGAACTCTGAGGATTCTCCATTTATGATAGCTTCCACCTTTTTCAAAATTTCAACATCATCTCTTTGAGAATCCTTTATCTTCTCTAAAAAGGATGGTTGAGCCACAATTATAAAAATTAATGATGATTTTCCCTCAAATATGAATCCCATGTCTATACATTTCATGTATATAAATTTTGTATCCTTATCAATTATCATCATTGATAATGTTTCAATATCTTTTTACATTAATAACATCTTCCACTTTATTTACATTACCCAGATGTTATTAGATTTATAAGTCAAAATCATCAATGACATATAACTATATTATCTAGTTCACATTAATCACCTTATGTGTTAACATATATTCGATGCTATTGTGATCTATTTATATCTCCCAATTATCCCAATAAAGATAATTCCTCCATATTTTCTAACACAAGGATCACAAATCCCAGCTCCAGATCATTTTTGGGATAATTTTTATCACAACGTTTTTAACAGAATAAGGTTTATGATATCATATTATCATTCTTTACTAATATAAAATATATTGAATTTTTTTAAACATACCTTTATAAAACAAATAGTACCCCACTTGTGTGTAGTTTATGCATGGGTGTGGTGATAAGCCTATTTATCAAATATTCAAACCAGCAATTTTAGTCATTGTTCGAAAAAATATATCTTCTGAGTCAAATTTCATATTGGAGTATATTAGAATATATTCTATAGACTGTAACAAATTATAAGAGGTAATATATAATGATTCTTTTCATTATGTGCATAGAAATTGATGGATAATTAGTTTGTCTTAAGAGAATCAGTATGAACCCATAGTTTCTATACATTTTATAATGTTTTTCTTTTAATTTCATCCTTCATCGCCATTAATTGGTGATATATCAATCGATGGTTCTCCTTAGAGAAATACCTGGACACACATAGTTGATCAAACTATTCTTAAATCTATGAAAGTGGATAATTTTTAATTATCTATACTATTTTGAGATCATGATAATCAATATATAGGAACATTGATATATCCTTCTTCTAAAAAAGAGTATGATCACACCCCTGGTGAAGCATTGAGTCTAGTAAAACAATTTTATAGATTATATTCTATCTTCATGCCTATTTCATTATCTAATTGGTGAAATTAATATAAATTTTATTTGATATGGGAAGTTATCTAGGTAAATGTTCAATTAAGAACACAACCTCACATTTAAGAGGAATAATAGGAAATTCATTCGGGAACACATTAAAATATTCACTCATAATGGGATTGTCATCATGCATGATCCTCTCCTTTATCTCAATCATTTAATCAAGGTATTATTTCTCATAAGTAGGTAGTATATATGATTGAGAAAAAACTAAAAAGGATATCCATCAACCATAATTAATTTTAACATATTTGGAGGATCCCTCAGCTTGTGTAGAGTGATCTCCCATTCTCAATAGTATATGTTGGAATTATATAAATATATTCAATCCATGAAAACTATATTGTAAAAATTATCTAATGGAAGTATAATGGTATTTTTTGGAGGTTTTGTCCGTAAAAATTGACAAGGGAATATTCTTATTTTTTAGATGTAATAATTTCCAAATTAATTTTTATCATGTAGAAATCAACCTCTATAAATTTAGGTGGTGTTTGAACAGTTGTACCAAATTTGTAATATATGAATGAATGTGTAGAATCAAAATAAAAAATAATATTTACGATTCATTGATAAATAAACAACATACATATCACCAAATCATTTTTTGGGTTCCACCTCATTAGTAGTGATATAGTACTCCATTATATATTTAAATATATTTTTTCATCATCTATTGTCTCTAAGAACACATGGAATTGGGAATTATCATGAAAAATACTCTTGGTCCTTATAGATGAAACATTGTATTGCATGCTGAGTGTTAATATCAAACTTCTTTTCATTTTCCCCATTAGTGACATTATTCATATACCTTTATGAATGATTAACATGATTCCACTCTTTTATGCATTTGAATAATATTTTAGTTAATTGTAAAATGTTTTAGGGGTTCTTATTCCCATACTTTTTTCACATTGGATGATGGGTTTTATTAACTTCATGTGATTTATCTATTGATCCTCCCACATTAAAATAAATTTTTTACTTTATATTTTCAATTACATGTGACTAATAAGAGTCTAAAATATAAATCTCAACCTTAATGTTGCAACATAAAACTATTTAATAGTTTTCAAATATTTAATCTACTAGTGTTTTCATAGAAATTAATTTCTTCCACTAAATAAGTGATCTGCCTTGATTTTAGTGTACATGGAAAATATATATGTGTATCATGAAATCCATCTACAATTTTACTCCTATGCCTCGATATTATCATATTCATTTTCTATAGTCCGATGAACTCCCACTCCATCGAAGAGTCCGAGGAAAATTTTATTGAAAAACAGTTCATGAATCCTTCCCATTCCATGGTATAAATTTCCTACTACGAATTCATGTTATTAATCCATTACTAACACTGATTAGATTCTTTATCAAAATGATTTGAAAATTTCATGGAATTTTCATCTTATGATCACTAGAGGATAGATAATATATTATAAATGGAGTTAATCCAATGTTTAGGGATAAGGGGTGGAATCTATTACAACATTGTCATTTTTAGAAAGAGGAGGTCATTAACTGTGATTCATGTAATTATTTGGGACTCTATCCATTTGAGCCTATACATTCCTGATGTTTTGATCTCTAATCCTCATCATCTTTACCATCTCATTAAAGAAGTCATCACATTTGGTATCACAATTATTTATTGCATGGGTTATCTTATTTAAGTCCATTAACTAATAAATTTAAAAAAAATATGGGGATTGAATACTTAGCTACTAAGCATGTAAAATGAATTTATTAACATGGAGAGACAAACATATAAACAAAAATAATATCCTAATATATGATTATCAATGATTAAATATAGGTAATAAAAGGTGATATAATTATCTAAAGGGATCTTACAAATTTTTTCTATTCGTAATCCACAAAAAACTCTAGATAATGACCTAATAAAAACTTTATAGACCCATTCAATTTACATTTCTTATTACATGATTTTTTGTTAAAAATTTCATCACATAGAAACCAAGTATCTAAATGAATAGTTTATTTGGAAGCCATGATACTCAATAATAAAGGCTGAAACAAGAATAAAACATATAGTTATTAATCCTTATTATTTTCTCGTAACTCTGTTTTATATCCTACAGTTGTATTTTATAACATGAGGAATATATAAAGAAAATAGAAGATCAAAAAATTTCAAAAAGCTAATAAGCATGGAAATAAAGTATAAAACATGATTCAAAAGTCATTACATTAAAACATAAAACATATGGATTCTAAATAAACATATAAATACATGACATATAGAACTTGTAATTCTATGATAATCAAAATATATAAATTTTTTTGAAATGTATATGATGACATAAGCATGAGTCAAGGCTAATTGCCATGACGGTATCTCATAGTGGAATGAGTCAAATGATATAATTGGTTTACTCCCAATTCTCACACATAACATATCATGAGAAAAAACAATATCTAAGGCATTGGAGTGATATCTGAGTGAAAACAAAAATACATTTACAGATATATGTGTTCCACATAATGAAATAAAACATAAGTAATAAACATAATGGTTACCCATGGAGAGTAATGGGTATCCTAATAATTCCATAGGACATAACCAAGAAGTGTATAATAATAGTATCCTTGAATGAATGGATTAAATCAATATTGGACAATAATAAACTAAAAAAATAAGAATATATCAGGTCTAATTATTTACAAATGAATTGAAAACATAATGAAAAAGTGTTTAAGAAATATTATAAATGTGCCACATTACTGTGAATGAAAAAGAGTAAAGAGTCGATAAAGATGACAAATGCATAATTATTTCCACAAAACCAAGAATTATTTATAAAGATATTTCATGATAAAATGAATAATTTATAAAAAACAATCATTTAAAATAGTTCATTGTGTGTACATGATAATTTGTAATAAATAGAAATGTTCCCTTCACCTGGTCTGCTTTTTGAGAGGAATTGTAATTGGAACCTTATTAAAACATGTATTTCCTATCAAATAAAGATGAATATATATATATATATATATAACATATACATTGAATATGGGTTAATTATATAAGATAATGAAGAAATATATAGTGTCAAATAGAGATGAAGCGTAACCCAATGGATGAATGGAGGTCCGCAGAGATCCCTTACCTTATATCTAAATGTATTCAGAACTCTCACATAATTTCATAGATAATAAAATTAGATTAATTAATTATTAACCTATTGAATATATATTATATTTTTTATACAATTTAAATATTTTAATTTATGTTCATTTCAATCACTTATAATGATATATTTCATCACTTTGAGAGTATTAGTTTCATGGTTTCTTGCTTAACTGACTTAAATATAGTTATGAAACATATTTAAAAAAGGAAATGAAAATTAGAAGTAAAATTAAATTTTATCCATGTACTTATAGACGTTCCAATTGTCCCAAATTTTATTTTTTCCACATAAGGATGATTCATTTGATAATACGTTAGTGATAAATGGTTAGTTTGTTTTTGATTTTTTTCTAACCATCTCATTCTGGATTCAATTTATTTAATGTTTTAGGCATATAATCAATAAAGAAATTATAAAACAAATAACAAAAATATGTAGTTCATTTTTATCAATTATAAATAAATTTAACCAAGCTACAAAGGCATTATTTGAAAATGAAATGTTAATATCCATTATGGTAGTTAACTGAATTAATATAGAGAATAGTTTCATTATTCATGTAATAAGAAGAAATGGGATAAGGTGTAGGTATAATATATTCCATTATAAATATAAAATTAAATTAAATGTTGGATTCTAATGTTAATATTCATTTATTGATGAATTTTGTGAGGAGAATTTAGTATACGAATGGAACTTAAAATTGGATGAATATGAGTGTTACCTCTAGAATATCACCTATAAGAATAACCCAATAAAGAAATTAGAATTGGTCATCTGCTGAGACCAGTGGAACTTGTACATGGTTTGAGTGGGAAGGTTGTGGTTGAGATGATATTATTCATGCTTGATGTCTTAGAATGTGTGAGTAGAAGGGGTAATGAGGGTGGTATTTATAAGGGGATGGGGTGTTTTTTTATTTCATTTGTTTATTAATTCACCTCAAGAATATAAATATTATTGATTATTATGACTATATAAAGTAAATGGTTAATGTGATTTTGTACATATGGTTTCTTATATCTTCCATGACAAAAATATTCATGTATTTGACTTATACGGTTAAATATTATAAATTATCATATTTCAGTATTCACTAAAAAACCAACTATTTGTGGGATCGAAATATTAATGAAGATGCTAAAATAAAATAGAAGTGAATTTGAAGTTTGAAAATTTTCATTTTTAACAATAAAATAAAATTATATTATCATTTTTAATCTTATCATATTCTCAATTCCTCTTATGTATTAAATGGGAATCAAACAAGAACATAGGGTCAAATCATATAAATGACATAATCAAGTAGATTCTGATATATAAATCCATGAGATATAATGAGATTCTTTATTGAAATAATATATAATTTTAATTCATAAAAATTGGAATCTTATTCAGAAAGTAATCATATTCACATATTAAAATGATTTATCAGATTATTCATAGAGGATTTATAATCTCAATGGTTATGAAAAATCAAAGAATTACAAAAGTAATGAAGTTATCTTAAAGAATATAGTGTCATAATATGAGTAAATAAAATATATCCCAGTCAAATCAATTAACATTGATATGATAAAGATAAAAATAATAATATAAATGTAATAACTTTTTATCAAAACATTCAGTGGACATAAAAGACTTGTAATAAAACAAGTAAAATAGAAGAATGAAAATATTTTAACTTAATGTGAAGGGTATCATATAACCTAGGATAAAGGTGCCTTGTTTTATACTTTCACGAATGAATTTCTTTGTCTTACCATAGAAAGCAATAAATATAATGACCAGGATGTCTCATTATCTACTTGATCCCTCAATATGATGATTGGATTTTCCCTGTCTACCTATCCACAAAATCCCTTGATAAGATGATCAAATTCTGTCTTATTGTACCTAGAAGCCCTCAATCATAAATATTGCATCTCTATATTCCTAGAGTCACAATATCTCGATCATATAAAAAATTATATCCACAAAGAAAATACGAAATAAAAAATGTTACAAGTATAAAGAATATACATCTTTATCGATTTAGAAAATGTACAAAAAGAATACAAGGAATAGAAAATTCAAGAAGAATCTTTTGACTCAACACTATTTCACAAAAGGAAAAAAAATTAATCCCAACCATTTATTTATGTTAATATTTTTAAAATTTAATCCATTTTTTTAAAACAATTTTCTCAACATGATGAATTTTTATTTTAAATAAAATCATCATTTATTCAGAAAATAAAAATTTTATTATTAAGGTCGATCTTATGACCCCATGAAAAATAACTTATGGTCTCATTATATTATCTAATATTTATAATTTGACATTTTTTTATATAGTTAATAAATTTTATAATTTTTTAAAAATCATTATATTTATTATAAAAATTATTATAAAATATTTATGTTTTATAAATAATCAAACATTTAATTTATCATATAATTTTTTTACTTATTCCATTATATATATATATATAATATTTTTTTCATATGTAAATTAAATATTATATTACATTTATGAAGGTTATTTACTATTTTAGCTGGCATATTTCAATTCATATAAATCAAATTATTATTCTAAAGGTCATATTACTATTCCAATAGTCAGATTTTTAATAGTCATATATGTTCCACACTTTCTATATATACATATTATTGTATTAATTATTCATTAAGTTATATTTTTTATAATGTATTTATATAATTTCATCATGAAAATTACTGTTTTTTTCTACCATTATGTTTTATTTATATATCGTTGATCTTGAGGGTGATCATTCTGGTGGATTGACCAGATCCAAATGATCCATATATTATTCTCAAATTTTCTATTTTTTCCCCAATATAATATTTGGAATTATTTTAACATTATTTTATGACTAATATATCATTAAATATTTTTGAGAATAATATTTCTTTTGTTTCTTTTTTGGGCATTTGTGATATATACTACACATAAAAATTATAAATTCTGAGATTCCATTGATGAAAATAATGTTGTTACAATAAGACTCTTACCAACAAAAATGTATTCCTTTGTACAAATTGGGGAATAGTATTTACCTCTATTATTTAAACTTGGGTACCCCACATGCAAATATTTTCTTTTTTTATTGGGGATTAAATAAAATAACCATGAAAAATATGGCACCTTTTCTAATATCCATAAATAAAAAACACCATTTTTCATTTCGACACAAGAATCCATATAAAAATAAATAACTCCTTTAAACTCTCAAATGAATTATGATGCATTAATACTCAAATAGTCAATATTGTAAGGAACTATTTTCTTATAATGTAGATTCTTAGTAAATAATTTTACGGTGTATATAATATTAATATTGACAAATATAATATTTATACAATGGTCAAATAGGCTCAAATAATATCAATATATGTCATAATCAACTTTAAAAATATCTAAAACATCATGTTTTTATAAGAAAAGAAATTATGTTCTATTAGTGTAACATATCTTGAGTTCTCCCATGAAAAGGATTATGAGAATATTTTATCAAAAATTGACTGAAAATATTATTAGCAATTAAAATAAATTTTTTTGATAATCATTACATTGAAAAATCATGAATTAGTGGTATAATAAATTAAGAATTATGATAATTAAGGTCAAAAATGAAAATAATATTTGTGATCATATTTCATTAACTCAAAATTTGATTAAGCTTTTGACATTTAAAAATTTGCACTTATATCTTTTACATTTATGGGAATGAAAAATTCAAAATATTCAAACATATAAAAAATAATCTATAATTGAGTATGATTCCTATCTCAACTCATAAAGAAAGAACAAAGTGGGGTATCCAAGGATTCATCCCCCACACTTAAAATGAACATCATCCCAAAATTTTAACTAAGTTTAAAGGGGTAAAAAACTACTTTGAATGTCATGTTCAACATAAGGAATGGATCAAAAAAATGTGAAATAATAACCTAAATTAAAGAATAACCTATTAAGAAACATAGTTTCCTTGATTAATTGAATGTGTATATTTACCTTTGAAATCCTTGCCTATTTTTCTCATTCAATTTTCTTGAAATATTATTTTACCACTTCTTGTTCTATTCATCCTTAGAACTATAAACATAAAATAATAAAGTAAAATAGTAGATGTCATTTCTAAAAAATAGTGGTTTAAAATCATCCATAAAATTGTTCCTAAAAATAAATTTCATTTAAAATTTAAAACATAAATTCAAATTAATATTATGACAATTAATGAAGAACAATCATGGGTAGACTCATAAAATAACATTATTTTAGGTCTGTCATATTGACCTTTTACAATGAATATAATTTAATTAGATTGATATATATTATTATCTAGTATTGATTTAGAAATGAATTTAAATTATTATTATCCATGTTCGATGTTCTATTTCTCCCACATTATATATTTTTAATAGTATTTTGTTAAAGATTCCAAAAGTTGGACATATTTAAGGAATGTAAAATAGAATTTATATTTTTCCATACTATATCGCTTTTTTCATCCACCAATCCATTTTTCTTCTTATAGTGTAAGGCTATAACTGATCATTGAATTTATAAAACCCATTCATCATTACCATATGCTCGAGTTAATTACTTTTCCATTAAAACAATATTTTTATATTAGACATCCTTTTGTGCAATCTCCTATTTTCAAAATTCAATGAAATAATATTCTTTTAAAACCTCTCAATTAATCTATTCAAGTAATATAATGTTTTGTTCATGAATTTCAATTATTATTCTTCATTGGGAGTTGTTTCTACATCATTATCAATTTTAACACTTCCATAAAGTCATACTCAATCACTTTTTTTCTCTATTGGTTTCCCTTCATTAATTTCAACACACTCCCAAAATTATTCCTCTACTAAAAGAGATTGATTTTCATCATCCTTTATTATTATGAGAATATTTTGACTTTCAACAGATTCTTCATAAATTTTATGTTTCATAGGAGACTATTCTATGAAAATTTATGTAGACTCAGAAAAACCAATTTCTTTCATTACATACTACTCAATCTGTTCTTCAAGTTCTATGTAGGATATTTGAATTTTAGTAATTGTGACCTTCATTAAATGATTTATTAATTATTATTTTACCATGAAATCAATCAGGGAAAAATATATGTCTTATTAATTGGGTTTTAAATGTTCATATTCACTAAAAAGTATATAAATTTCCATTTAATATTATAACATTTTTTCATTTTTTGGTTCTTCTTTGAATATTGTAATTATTTTTGGAATATTGAAAAACTCCACCCCTTGTTAAACATCTTATATATTGGAATTTCCCTAGTATTTACTCTCTCTATAAACCGTTATTTATTCAATTAGAATAAATATGTTCTTCAACAATGTTTCATGTAATTGGTAATGGAGTCCAATTCTACTTTATTTTTAGGAAATCCATCATGGTCTAAGTATATCTCGTCATCATCCTCCACTTATTCCAATTTAAAAATTTGCACTAAGTAATGTTCCTATTTATGTTCCATGATGTGATTTTGGGTATTTATGGAATAACCTTCAAAATCCATGAAAATTTACTCATGTCCCAAATATTTTTCCTTTTATATTATTTGTGTACTCACAACCAAGGACATCCCCATATTATTAACCATAAGTTTTCTAATGAGGTATATCATGGAGTCATGTTCTTCCATGTATATTTTTATGATTTCTGATTAGTAATATTTTTTTAATTTATATTCGTAATACACTAATGATGATGGAGGTTCTTCTTTATTGGTTACCTGTTGTTTTAAAATTTTGGCCTTCTCATTAAACATTGTTTCCTCTATTATATCATCAAATACCATCACCATTGTTTCATTAAATATCCATTTTTTTAACCAAAAAATTATTATTTACATCTTTAAATGACATGATGTTTTCAATATTTATCTCATTATTCTTAAATTTTATTTGTTTTTGTCCATCTTATAACCTTGCTCATTAAATTTCACTTAATTGATCAAAATGGATGCCCAATGTGTGTCAATAAACTCTGGATATGAATTATGTCCCTACATACCTTGAGGTTCATCATTTGTATCATAATTATATTTTCTTTTGATGATTTGAGCGTGATAATTTTTTTACGTGGTGAGTAGAAGTCTGTGTGAGACCATATCTTGTGCTACAACTTATCCAGCCTGGCCATATACGAATTATTCAATCCCATTTCGTATTGTGATCAATATGTTAAATTTGGAAGCACCCATGAGTTTTACTTGTTTTCATATAAAATTTATTCCAATATTTTTGTGGAATTATAATCTATACTCCTGAATATCATCTTATACACTACTACGAACATTGATCATGTAACAATGATATATAATAGTAAAAAAAGATAAACTAATGATTGGTAATAAAAATTAGTTTAAAATAGACATAACACAACAAATGAATTATTAAAACATTACTATATTCCATTACCATCATTTTAAAAGGTGACAATAACATGTTAACCCTGAGGGAGTTTTTATTTTTTCATGGTTTAAATGTGTTGAATTTATTTTATCCCTACCAACACTAACATAATGCATAGAGTAGTGGCATGTTTGGGGTAAATATAAAGGAGAATCCAGGATTCCAATCATATTACAAGAAGTAATTTTTAAATATTCTTAATTATCTAACTGAATTAAAGTTTAAATTAATAAAAATAAATTAAATTAACTAAATTAAATTAAACATAAAGTAATTAGAAAACTAAATATAATTTTTGTAATAGTGGATAATGATAAGGGAACAAATGTTAGGGTATATTTTCTAAGTTACCTATAATAATTCATTATCGATCATGCAATAAATTTATTTAAATTTCATGATTTTCCTTGAGTTAACTAATACTACCCCTTGAAATACACTATATTACCTATGATAACAAACTCATATCTTAATGATATCAAATAAAACTATGTTCACTAGGGTTGATCTATTGGAAAACATTTATGTTAGGTATTCTCTCAATTTTATCTTCCCTTAATTTAATTTTATTCCATCCCATAATAATCATTAATCTCTCTAGTATATTTGGAAAAAAATTAAAAATATAGAAGAAAAAAATTATGATTTATGTTAGCAATATATATAAGTAATGATGAATAGAAATCATTTCATACACAACCCCTTAAATCTGAACTGTCGTCTTGTATGAAAAATTTAACTCAATGTTACTAGTTTTTTATCTATAAGAGAACATAATTTCATAGATAAGGGAATATAAACAATTAAAATAAAAAAAAATCGATTCAAATAGTGTGAAAATTAACATTAAATACCATAATAAAATTATGCATCAATTTAAGTGATTACACTATGAAAAATAGAAAATATAATTAGAGCAAACTTAGAAGGATCTCTTAGTATTGTTCCACTATTGCTTCCCATTCACCAAAGTCCCCAACATCATTATGTGTATATTATTATATTTATTCTTATCATCTTTTCCTAGTGATAATTTTATCTAAGAACACCATTTTCAAAAACCCACTCAAATCCCCTATTTGAAATACTGCATGATTATTGTAATTATGAATTATTTAAATTTGGGCTTGGACATCACTATAGTGTGAACAACATAACTATACCATCATCTTATCATTTTTAATGATAAACCTTATTTTACAACAATTTATTTGGATATCAATGATGTAAATTTAATGTCATAGAATTAATTATATTTCGAAACAACTAAAATCCCGATGTACTGACCAAATCATACAGAAGATCTCTGGATTGATGAACTCCTTCTTTCTTACATTGAAGTGGGGTTTTGTTTATCTATGGGATAACGATGTATCATCTTTAAGTACACAAGTATTTAGAATAATGAGACACTACTATTTTACTTTATTCCACATATATGGTGAAACAATTTAGAATTGTATTTTGTTTCATCAAAATATATTACCCTTACACACTATCATTACTTATCCACATCATTACCATTACGTATCTATCCTAATATTATGTACCCACATAAGGTCCATTATGAAGACTTATACTCAAGCTACATATCCTTACGTATCTATATAGTATTTTATGATATATAATGAAACATCATAAATAGAACGAGTTATCCATTCCTCCAATAATATACTCAACGATCTCAGGTCATAAGCCTCTTATTTTATAACATCCCATGACACAAAATAGTCTCTACGTTTTATTAATTTATTAATTTTTTATAACAATCATCTACAAGAATTTGACTATTGTGTATATAGAGCTTCCAACTTGGTAGAGATGTTGGATCCATATTTTAGGTAACAGTGGTGGTGGTGGAATGGTGTCTATTGTCAGTTCTAGTGGCCACGACAGTGGTCTGGTGTTAGAATGAGGGAAAATGGAGGGGTAGGATTATGTCTATAAAATGATACAATGTTCACAAAGAAAAATATATTAATTTAAATAAATTAAGAAAAATTCAGCAAATACGATGTCCCACATCATTTATATGGATTTCTTACCTCTTATTAATAAATAAAAATTTGTAATATTCTCAACAATATAGTTGGATTGAGGTTGCAGAACCCCTACCACCATTTTTTTCAGTCCCATTATGGTGGGACTCTCCTCCATTAATCGTAAAAATGACCATCCTATGTGATAATGAAATCCTCCTCATGAATTCTAATTCTCATATCCTCGTGCTATCCCACAAAGGTGCCCAAAGAACTTGTTGGCCATCACTAAGGCCTTGGCCGGCCACCTAATAAGATAGGCTATGGGGTTTTACCCATGGTAGATGGATTTCCAACAAATGGTCATATATTTTTTCTTCCACTTCAACATAATTAACTAATAAACAATTCCACCCCAATATAACAATATGAATATATCATCCCTCATTTATCTTGAAAATCATAAATTCTTCATTAAACTTTATTAAATTAATTTTAAATCCATAAATGAAAAAAATAATATAATTATGAAAAACTATTAATAAAATAACTATAATAACTAAGTATATTATATATAAAAAATAAATTCATTGAAAATAATAATTTTATTTTACAAGATTCAATAATATTTTTTCGGAAATTACATTTAATATAGTCTCACAAAACATGATGGAAGATATTATTCCAAAAAAGTTCATTTTTAAGTTTAAATGATTTATATACCAAATCTAAACATAATATTAATTCCAATGACATAAATTATTTTATTTATAATAATGATCAAAATAAAATATTAATATAAATTAAAAACAAAAAAGGTACATTTAAAAACATTATTGGAATATATAGTTTTCAACATAATTTTTATTAATTCAGTATTCGCAGAAAAATTAATATTTATGAAAAATACAAAAATTTCAACCTATGATAATTTTTATATACATATTTAAAATTTATGTTTTCTTATATTAAATTAAACTTATAAAATATTATGAATTTGGGTTTAAATCACATTCATGAATAAATATTTTTGAATTATATTATCATTTTTTATAATGAAAATATTACTAACTATAATTGAATCTCTGGTATAATAAAGATTTATTAAACAATCCATATAGTTTATTGTTTAAAGAATAAATAATATTCATGAATTCCAAACTATCGATTAGTTTTTTTAAAAAAATTAGTTAATAACATATATTACAAAAATATTTCACCAAAAAGTTATCTATTTAAATAAATATTCATTTTTTCTATAATATAAAACATTTAATATTAAAAAATTTATATTTTACGAAAATATATTTAAAATTATAATCATGACCTCAGTTTTATATCGAATCATAATTACAACCTTGTGATAAAAATTTTCAATCATTTGGTGAGAACAAAATACTCAGTACGAGACATATAAAATAAACGAAAGAAATAAAGAATCAATATATTTTATGAATACTAATGAAAAATTATTATTTTTCATAATAATATTTGGTCTTAAATAACAATTTTTGTAAAAACTAAATAAACATAACTTCACATAGATTTTCATATATAATTTCTAAAGAAATAATAAAGGTACAAAAACTCATAAATCTCTCATTGTACTACTAAATAATCATGAAAATATTTTCACAAAAATATAAATTTCACCCTCAAAATGTTGCAAAAAACTACCTTTTAATCTTCAGCTAATAATATAAACTTGGGGTATCAAAATATTAATATAAAAAATCATTGGTATAAAAAACTCTTAAGTAAATAATGATAATATTTTCAAGTCACACGTACAATAACTCATAAAAATAGAAAAAAACCACCTAATAAATTAAAATAATATAATAGGATAAACCTCTAATGGGTTTACTCTATCCATTTTACATGTTTATTATTTAATAATATTGGGCTCATGTATCGTTATGAGGTTTTCGAGGATCACCTATCATCATTAGCAATATTAGGTTCACCCATCATCATGATCTATATCAAGATAACCCATAATCCTAAAAAAACACTAAAGAACAAGGTAATGTATATGATTAATTAAATCTAGAATTTCCCTCATAAACATATTCAATATAACTAAATAAAAAAACATATATAAATATTTATTCTATTTTCATTTTTATTATAAAAATAATAAGAATAATGGTACTGATGGTTTTTCATTGAAGAAAAATGAAATCATAAAAGGGAATCCAAATAATATAATAACGGTTGTTGTAAATCATAAAATATAACTTTCATTTTTTTCATTTTTTTCAAAATATTACATATAGAAAACATAAATATATTCACATTAAAAAACATTGAAATAATGTAATGAATGTAATAACAAATATATATAATTCATTTTGTCCTATAAAATACATTCATTAAATAATTTTAAGAATATATACATGGAATAAAATTATTATCAAAATAACTATTTAAAACATTTATAATGTTATTTTTAATGTAATGTGTCCATTAATTATATACTTTCATAATAATTTTTTTATATTTTATTATTCTTGTTATATTATTTTTTACCATTCTATATTATATTTTGTAATATATGAAGTTCATGTTAGTTATTTTGACGATCGTCTACTAGTATATCAAATATGTTTTTGGTAGATTGAAAATAGTAAAAAAATTATTCCATCATATAAAAAATATAAATAATTTTTTAAATATAATTGTTATTCATTAAATAAACATCAAATACCAACTGTGAATTATGTTTATTATAAATTAATTACTTTACAAACTTGGAGAAGGTATGTTGTATGTACCCATTAAAAATTCTATATTTCTCCAATGAACATGAGGGAAAATAGGTAAGTATTATATTAACATTAAAAAATTATTATTATATCATAACTATTTTATTAACTCTTTAAATAAAATTTTATATATTATCCATGTTATTCAATGACTAAAAGATGATCACCATCGATTCGTGGTGGTAGTAATTCTAAAAAACACATGAATACAGTTAAAATTCTGAATGGATGGAAAGGTAAAAAATAAAGGATATATTATCTATAGAGATTGATAATTTTTTAATTAATATTATTTATATAAACAAAATCCATACTTATTAAATGTCATGAGTGGTGATGATATATGATGAATTTCATAATTTTTTAAGGTGGTATTCCATTGTACACATGAATGATAGTTTAATTTCACAATTTATAGAAAAGGAGATGGATAAAATTTATAATATTTACATAATATAATCTTATCATATGAAAGATACTGATTTTTTATATTATCATTGTTGAAGAGAATTTTAATTTTGTAAAAGTTGAAAAAAATAAAAACAATCAATTACGAACTATACCTCTTATTCAAACTATCTCTTAAAGATTATACCAAAATACATACTAGGAATGATTATAAAAATAAAAGTCTTATATTAAATGGGAGAGATGTTAGAAATATATTTTTTAGTTATTTTCTAAACTAGGGTTATTAAAATTTGTGATCAAGAAATATGAAAAAGTTCTATTTTATAAGTGAGGGTAATGACACACATAGAATTACATAATGGATTAAATTATATATATATATATATCATAATTACATAAATCGGCACAATAAAACCATGATGTTGACTATGATATGATTCCTAGAAAAAATAAACTCAACAAATCACAATTAGCAGTGTTTTGGAAAGTTTTTAAGACTTATTTCTAAGTTAAAATACTTTAACTATGGAAATTTATCTTTTTTTACTTGATAAATTGATTATATGATCAAACATTAATGTGTAATTTTAAAAAATAGATTGGTTGTCTAAAAGTTTTCAAAAAATTTTATCAATTTAAAATTATAAATCTATAAGAAATTAATTTAAATATAAGAAGACAAAAAACATAGAATTTTTTTTAAAAAAATACCTGATTTAAGCATTATAATCATTTTACCACGATAACATGTAATAAATGGGTATAAAAGAATTTTTATGTCAAATAATAAATAAATTAATATTTTTATAATTATATAGGATATTAAAACAAAATATATTCTTCTAACCTAGAAATTCAATTATATTACCCAAAATAGTTTTTAATTGTATTAAAGAATAACTTACCTTTTAAAAAGTTTTTACTAGGTTTGAAATTTGAAAAAACGTTTTAGAATGAAATTTTTAACTCATTATGTAGATATTTATTAAAAAACATCATCCAATATAATAATTAAATTTCTTCATGTAATATTAACCCTTATCTATTTATTTAAACCCCATAATAAACCCGATTTTTCCATTTTATGGTAAAATATATTTTTTCTATTATCATTATCAATTGTTAAAAAAAACATGTTTTATATATTAAAAATTAATATTTACTATGAATATAAATATAGAATCCATTTTATCAAATTGTTTTTATAGAGGTGGAGGAATTAAAATTGCAATTAAACCCGCAAAACAAGACAACATGTGGTTTTTTAGATAATTACATTATAAGTATAATTATATATTTATAAAAAATTGTAGTTTAGTATTAATCCCAATGAAATTTTTTATATTTTATTATTAAAAAAGAACAATTTATATTTTATAAATAATTAATAATTGAATTTCAATTTTGTAAATACATGAAAATAAAAGACAATTTTCTATAAAAAATTATCATTTTTTACTATTTATTCATAAAAATAAAACATTACATAAAATTATCAATAATGAACCCTAATCTAATTTTGACAAGATAAATTTAAAAATGAAATCATTTTTTAAAAAATAAAATTCTATAATTTATAAATTAAATTTAAAAAAATATATATAATGGATGAAAACATTATTTGGTTAGATGTAAATGCTTTTTTCCCTTTTAACTGAAAATTTACCAAATATTCTGAGAATGAATATAAATTTAAAAAATCAAATTTATGAATGTTAACAATAAATGATATCTATTTATTTTAGTATTACCTCAGTTGTAAAATTATCCCCACACCCTTTTCTAAATTTTATCCTTGTAGTTTTATTTACAATTAAAATAAATAGATTTATCATTTCATCATAATAATTTTAGATTCCCATTTTTATTATTGCATCAAAGGGGTTTTACAAAAACTCATAACCTAATAGTTCAATTAATTCCATAGAAAATTATCTCTACTTTTATGAATATATACTCGATGTTTCTTGTATCATCCCAGGTTAATGAAGAATAAGACAAATTTCCTATTTATTAATATTTGTGAATTAAATATTAATTTGACTTTAAAGGGGTTTCTACGTTCGATAGCGTATCTAATACCCAACAACGAGTTTCTTTGCAATCTTACATTGCACACTAATAATATAATATTATTATTTTAATTGGTAGTTAACTCTTAGAAATTGTATTGGAAGGAATGAACAAAACTAAATAAAATATGATTATACATGATTGTTAAATGTATTTACATTATTCAATAAAAAGTTAGAGGCTTAAAATGTGTATGAATCTAATTTTAAGCATAATTTATATTAAAATGCCAATTTATCACCTTTTAATCGTGAACCCTCTTTAAATATAGTGTTGTACACTTTAATAAATTTTAATTGACCAAATAAAATCCTTCTTTAGACTAGATTCATCAAATTTTACTATGGGTTATTTTTTGGTATTTTTCTGATAATGTTCATTTTTAATGAATAGTGAAAAATATTGTATTTTATTTCAAAAGTGCCTTCTAATATAATTTATCTATATAGTTATATTATATTTTTTGTTTGTTTTAATGTTAAATTAAAATATATTTTTAACATTTAATCCAATGTTGGTATTGGAATTAATTTCACTTTGAAATTTGACATAAACGAGTATCAATCTTTTGATCGTTATTGTTTCTTAAAAACATGATATTTGATTTGATAACATGAATTAATTTTAAAATTAAATAATTTCACTTCTACGTTTTGAATTTGGAAAAATAGAAATCATTTTTGATTTCGGAATATCAAATATAGCATAGGCTGAATTTTTTGTATTTTTCTTAAAAACATCAATTTTTAATGAATAGTGAAACCACTTAGTCGTTGTTAAAAAAACTAACTTTTTCATTTAAATGAAATTTTACCACTTTTTTGAATTGAAATTAAAAAATCTGAAAAATATGGTTTTTATCAAGAAGTAAAATTTGGTACATTAAGAAGAAAATATTTTTTTTATGAATAGTAACTTTTGACTTTTATTTACCACGGTTAAAGGTAAATAGGGTATTTCAAGGTTAAATGAATTTAATAATATTTCAAAATTACCAAAAAACTTGTCTAAAACTTATTTATTGAGTCATTTACGACCATGGGCATCTTTGGGTCGCTTTTGGGATCCCATTGACCCACTTGCGAGTGATATTGACAATTTAGATTAATTAATTTTATGTGAAGACAAAATTGACACTAAAAAAATATTTAAGTAATTTTTTTATATAGTGTTATATAAGTCCCACTTTCAACTATGAATATTCATTAGAAATCTAAAAATATTTCCCACATTATAGTATTTTTTTGGTAATTTTTATACATCAAATAAATTAAATTATTTTTGACACAATAATGATGCAGTATTAACCTCAATAATAAATGATTTAAATAAATAAGATTATAATGTTTAAAATATTATCCAAAACATATCCAATTCTGATTGGATAATTTTATTTCGACCATGACGAATCTTATATTCTACTATAATGATTTTTGTACCATTAGAAACCAAATATCATTATATTATAAAATAATACATTCAAACATTCCTAAAGAGCCCCTCCAATCTCTTATAAAAGAAGACCTCTTCTAAAAAATTCCTCACACCTCTCAAGCCATTTGGCTCATAAAAACTCTGCATAATTAAGCTCCCTACATCCCTATCCTTCTCCTAGAAGCCTTACCTTATGTAAAAGGATCTTCAAAAAGTCCATTGGTTCAAACCAAAGGGAGTTATTAAATTAAAGGTAACAGTTTCTCTTAAATTGTTTTCTTTTATTTTACTTCTCCAACCCATAAACACTTTTTATTCATTTCTTTTGTAACAAAACCATTATCCTCAATATACTAGGATTTTTTTATAGGAATTATTCGAACTACACTTACACACACCTCCATCTAATGGATGAAGAACATAATGTTTTTGTGCATGGAAAACTAAGGCCTCACGAAATGATGATTATTCAATTACATCATACCGCCTATCATGATGGACATTATGATGGAACTATATTTATATATGATATATGTCATGATTATGATATTCTTATGCTTCTGTACTTTCCATTTATAGAATGCCTTTATGGTTTCCATAGTGGGTAAATACGATAATCTCATTTGAGGAAGTGCGGACTACCGCCCCCTCAAAGTGATCTGATTCGTTAATGCCTTATTTGGGATATATAAAAGATGGAATTAAATATATTATATATAATATTATACAATAATTATAATATACCTTTGTATAATTATGTTTTATTTCAATTAAAATAAGAAATAGAAATGAAAGTAGCATTTATGCGTACGTACGGCTTACCATCCCCATGAACGGTGCATTGCATTTCATACCTCTACATGTTATGTACTATTATAAAAAATGAATATACTTGATATATATGATATATATGATATCCAAATCATGAATATCATTCTGGATATAATTAACCTTTGACCACATGGACAAATTGTAAATATAAGGTGTTCATTTTTTACTCATATGCCAAATATCGACAAAATGAATGTTATTAAATTAAATGATTAAATAATGTTTATAACATGGTAATAAGTGATGTAATATAAATAATAAACATGAAAAAGTTTCTTAATAAAGTAGAAATTAAATTGATTTTATTATTCATGAGATTAAAGAACAATCGAGTCAAGTTAGACACGAGGTAAGGGACTTCGTCTCAATCTCCTTTCATTGAGGCATTTTTTGTTGTATACACGACTTTATTTTATACGGGGTATAAACCCCTTTGAATTTTCATTTTTTTCAAATGGCATCATTTTATACAAAGCATTTTACTAAATGAAAAAAGGAATGATTTTTTCGTAAGCGGTGACAAAGACCTTTCCGCCGCTGCAAGTATTATTTGATCTTTGGCTTCCTTAACAAGCCAAAATGTTTTTAAAAGGAAAAATTAATACTATATACTCTTTTTACATATTTTGTTATTGAAAATTATTTTGATAATGGATTTATTATTTCAATATATTGAAATGACATTTTATTATTGCAATGTGGAAATTTTATCTTTCCTTTATGCTTATGTTATGTGTTATGATCATGTTATTGTTCTTGGGAATTGTTTACATATACGGGTGGTTCCGTGATAATATAAGGGTGGGTGAGCCTGAGATAGATCTCAAATGCATTGGTTAACATGAAGGAGGTAAACATGATTGTTTATCTTAAGATATTTAGGGAATATACTTTTATGGGTATTCCAATGTAACTCCCTATGTAGCTGTGATAGGTAAAATGTAAGTATGATATGGATGCCACAAATTACCATTATGATTAATGATTTCAATGTGTCTTTCATAAATCTTAGGATTTCATGAGGTAAGTAAATGATTCCATGTTTTTTATGTATTTATGAACAAATGTTTTTATTCTTTGATTTATAAACCTTACTGAGTTTTTTATGCTCATCCCATGTTTTCAAATGTTTTCACAGGACATAAAGATGAATAGGTTCAAGGATGTGATCAAGGAAAAGTCATGCTGTCTAAAACATGGATCTAGACATGACTCTTTTTTTCAAGATTTTTTTTATGAAAAAAATGGAAACTGTGTAGATATGTCTACCTTGTAATATTTTGAGATGTAATGGTTATGTCCTAATTTTCTAAAACTCTAAACATGAAAAGATCCTCAATGTGAATTATCCATTTAATTCAATATTATGTAATTTTTATGGCCATGTCCATATAGTGGGTATCCGATATCGGTTTAGATAATTTTAGGAGTTAGGGTATTGTTAAATTAATATCAATAAATTAATTTATGTTAATATTGGAAATCAAATAGCATTTACAGATTACCATGTTGCTTCATAGAAGATATTTATATGTTTAGAATGGTTTTCCGCAGAGGAAACAGGACAGCTGTTTTGTGACGACATCAGAAGGAAGACATCCTTCCAAATCAGCAACATGAGATAGTCATAATCGGAACTGAACATTTTGTTGCAGTGATGGAAAAATTGACTTAGGATATAAATGGTGGTGGTATCCATGTACGACATCATCCAAATCAACCATAGAAAATCATGTCAGTAGTGGAGCGTTTCATGAGGCAACATCCCCCATCATTTAGAGGATCATCTAACCCTGTGCCAGATGAAGGGTGGATTAAAGGACTGGAGAAGATTTTTTATGTCATGGGATGTTCAGAACATCAAATGGTTAGTCTTGTTGTTTACCGTATTGAAGGTGAAGCTGATCAGTATTGGTCGATGGTGAAAAATATCAGGGATAGTGAGGAGATTGATGCCCTTTATTGGGATGAATTCAAAGTTATTTTTCTTGAGAATTATTTTCCTAAGGTGGTTCGTCTTAGAATGGAAAACAATTCCTAGAATTGAGGCAGGATTATGACTCAGTGGCTGGTTATGAAGAAAAATTCACTCTACTTGCAAGGTATGCTCTAAATTTCATACGAGATCCTGATAGTAAAAACAACTGTTTTACTCAAGATTAAAAAAATTATCAAAGGGCTTTAGCTTCTCGTGAGTTCAAAAGTTATGAAAAACTTTTTTGTTGTGCGTAGAAGGTGGAAATGGAATTATTTTTATGATCAGGTATTCATTGAGAGACAAATAAATTAGAGGTCGAGGTGACAGGAGAAATGGAAGAACTCTTCAAAAAATTATGATGGTATGAAACATAAGTTTACAGTTTGTTAAAATTCTGGTAAAAAGCATGCTGGGGAATGTCTATTGAATTATTGTAAGTGCTATCGATGTTTTAAAATGTGACATAAGGCTCATAATAGCACTGAAAAAGAGAAGGGTAAAGGTAAGACAAAATCTGATTTTCAGTCAGTAAAATGTTTTAAGTGGAATGAAATGGGTCATTATGCAAATGAGTGTCCAAAAAAGAATTCAACCGAAGGAAAGATTCCAGACTACAAGCCGAAAGGGGTGGAGAAATCCATTGAAACTAATTCAGTAGATGTTGGGCCATGAAACGAAGTTGTATCAGGTATACTTTTTGTTTGATTAGATTATGCCAATGTGTTGTTTGATTCAGGGTCTACACACTCTTTCATTTGTGAGAAGTTTTTTAGTAAATTGGGAATTCTATCTCATGATATGAATAATGAACGTATGGTAAAAACATGTGGAGGAAATGTAGAGGAAAAAATAAAGAATAATAACATTCATGTCCTTGTCCACGGAAAGAATCTACCTACAAACCTTTTTGTTTTTCCTCTAGTAGAGTTTGATGTTATTTTGGCCATGGACTGGCTTTCTGTTTATCATGTTAAGATTGACTGCAGAGCTAAAAGGGTTTCTTTTCATAAAGATTTTTAGTTTGTATACAAAAATGAACCCTTGCTGTTGATAACATATCAGGAAGCTGATAAACTAGTAAAATATGGAAATGAATGTTACCTTACACATATTGTTAAAAACAAAGGATCTATTCATATTAATGATGTGCTAGTGGTAAATGAGTTCCTTGATGTTTTTCCTAATTAGTTTTCTTGTATTATACCGGATCGGGAAGTTGAATTTACTATTTACTTAGTTCCTGATGCTTATCCATTTTCAAAACCCCCTTATCGAATGGCTCAAATTGAAATTTTAAAGTTAAAGAAGCAATTGCAAGAGTTATTAGATAAAGGTTTCATTTGACATATCACATCACCATGGGGTGCTCGTATCATTTTTGTTAGAAAGAAAGATGGTTCAATGAGACTTTTCATTGATTATAGAGCATTGAATTACATCACTGATAAGAATAAGTGTCCTTTTCCTCATATCGATGACTTGTTTGATCAGCTCCAGGAAGCTCAGTATTTTTTCAAAGATTGACTTGAGCTCGAGGTACCATCAGTTGAAAGTAAAGAAAGTAGACATTCTAAAGAATTGGTTTCATACTAGATATGGACATTATTAATTTTTATTTATTCCTCTTGGGTTAACCAATGCACCTTATTTATTCACGGATCATATGAATATAAATTTCTGTGAGTTCTTGGATAAGTTTGTGGTTGTGTTCATTGCTGATATTTTAGTTTATTCCAAAAGTAAGGAGGAACATGAATGTCATTTAAGGAATGTCTTGAAAACATTAAAATAAAATAAATTATTTTGGAAATTCAGCAACTGTGTGTTTTGGTTAAAACAAATTTCTTTCCTTGGTCACATTGTTTCAAAAAATAGTATAACTGTTGATCCTGCTAAAATGAAAGTTATTAAAGAATGTCCAAGACCCACAAATATATCCAAGATCCATAGTTTTCTTGGTTTGGAAGGTTATTACTGGAGGTTTTTTGAAAATTTTGCACGGTTATCTAGTCCAATGACAATGTTAACTAGAAAATGTATTAAGTTCATGTAGAGAAAAATTGTTATGATTGTTTTCTAGAATTGAAACGAAGATTGGTGAATGCTACAATTTTGGAACTTCCTTCTAGAAAAGGTGAGTTTATAATCTACAGTGATGCTTTGTTGAGAGGACTGGGTTGTGTCCAAAAGCAGAATGATTAGGTAATATCTTATGCTTTATGTCAGTTGACACCACACGAGTTTAATTACCCTACACATGATTTGGAATTATCTACTGTTGTTTTTGTTTTAAAAATTTGGAGGCATCATTTGTATAGAGTGAAATGTGAAATATATACTGACCAAAAAAGTTTAAATTATTTATTTATTCAAAAAGAATTGAACATGAGACATAGGAGATGGTTGGAACTAATCATGGATTATGATTGCATGATCCATTACCATCTGGGAAAAGAAAATAAAGTGGCTGATGCTTTGAGTCGAAAAAGTAATGTCTCATTAGCCATGATACGTTTGGAACGAGATCCTTTGATTTTGATTTGATGAACTTTGACATAGAAGTTTTTGTTGTAGGAAATAATTCTTTTTTGTTTCAAGTCTCAGTGAAATCATCTCTATTAGATAGAATTAAGCAAGCACAAAAGGAAGATAGTGAGTTGCAGAAAAATATTCTATTGGTTCAGAAGGGTATGTTTCCTGATTTTAACGTTGATAATGATTTTTTTAGATTTGTAAATAAATTATGTGTGACTTGTGATTCACAATTGAGGAATGAGTTGTTATGTGAAGCTCATAGTTCTCCATTTTCATTTCATCTTGGCAGTACTAAGATTTACAAAGATCACCGGGAGTATTACTAGTGGGATGGAATGAGCAGAGATATTGTTGATTTTACTATAATGTGTTTGACTTGTCCTCAAGTTAAAGTACAATGATAGTTACTTAAAGGAATACTTCAGCCACTACTGGTACTAGAGTGGAAATAGAAAAACATATCTATGGACTTTTTGTGGGATTTCCAAATAAATCATGAGGTAATAATGCAATCTGGGTTATAGTTGACCGATTGAATAAATATGCTCATTTCCTTCCTATTAGAGATACTTTTCCTCTAGATCAATATGATCAGTTGTATGTTAAAGAGATAGTCAGGTTGCATGGAGTTCCTCTCTCCATTGTATCTGATCATGATCCTAGGTACACTTCTGACTTTTGTAAAGGCCTTCAGAATTCATTGGGTAATGAATTAAATTTTAGTAAAACTTTTCATCCTCAATTAGATGGGATGTAAGATAGAACAATTCAGACCTTGGAGGATATGCTACGTGCTTGTTCACTGAATTATAAGAGAAGTTGGGACCAACATCTTTCTTTGGTTGAATTTTCATATAATAACAGCTTTTATTTCAGTATATAGATGGATATATTTGAGGCATTATATGGAAATCATCGTTGAACTGCAGTATTCTAGGATGAAGTAGGTGAAATGAAGCTGAAGGGACCAGAATTGGTAGAAGAGAAGGCAGGAAAAGATCCGTTGATTCAGAAACACATGAGAACCGCTCAAAGGAGAAAGAAATGTTGTGCAGATAATAGGAGGAAGGATATTTCTTTTGAGGTAGGTGATCATGTTTTTCTCAAAGTTTATCCATGGAAAAGTGTGATGCGTTTTGGTAAGAAGGGAAAGTTGAGTCCGAGGTGTATTGGAGATTTTGAAATTATGGAAAATGTTGGATCAGTTGCATACAGAGTGGATTTACCCCCAAGTTTATCCTAGGTACACAATGTTTTTCATGTTTTGATGTTGAGAAACTATACACCAGATCCATCTCATGTTTTGAGCCCAGAGGTAGTTCTGTTGGAAAAGATTCTATCTTATGAAGAATATTCAGTCTAGATTCTTGACTGTGGAGAGCAGGTGTTGCAAAATAAGGTAATTCACCAGGTAATGTTTTTGTGGAAAAACCATATGGCCGAAGAGGCAATGTGGAAATCTGAAAATGATATGAGGGATAAATACCCCCAATTATTTTGATAAGTGAATAAAAATTGTGAGGACGCAATTCCAATATGGGGGAAGGATTTAAAATCCCATGTAAATGAAGAATAATACATATTTCATATTTATTAATATTTGTGAATTAAATATTAATTTTACTTTCACGGGGTTTCTATGTTCGATAGCGTACCCGATACGCAACAACGAGTTTTTTGAAATCTTACGTAGCACACTAATAATATAATATTATTATTTTAAATGGTAGTTAACTCCTAGCCATTGTATTGTAAATAATGAAAACAATATCTACAATATGATTATACATGATTTTTAAATGTATTAACATTATCCAATAAAAAGTTAGAGGCTTAAAATGTGAATGAATCTAATTTTAAGCATAATTTACATTAAAAGGCTGATTTATAACCTTTTAATGGAGAACCTTATTTAAATATTGTTTTTTTCACTTTAATACATTATTATTTACCAAATTAACTCCTTCTTTATACTGGGGACATCAATTTTTACTCTGGGTAATTTTTTGGTTTTGTCTGATAAAGTTCATTTTTAATGAATAATGAAAAAAATTGTATTTTAATTCAAAAGTTCCTTTTAATCTAATTTATTTATGTGGTTATATTATCTTTTTAGTTGGTTTTAATGTGAAATTAAAATATTTTTTTTACCATTTAATCCAATTTTGTTCATTGTAATTAATTTCACTCTAAAATTGGACTTAAACAAGTATCAATCTTTTGATTGTTATTGTTTCTTAAAAGCACGCTATTTGGTTTGATAATGGGAATTAATTTTAAAATTAATTAATTCCACTTCTATGTTATGAATTTGGAAAAATAGAAATCATTTTTGAATTCGGAATATCAAATATAGCTTAAGCTTAATTTCTAGTATTTTTCTGAAAAACATCAATTTTTTATGAATAGTGAAACCACTTAGTGGTTGTTAAAAAACCTAACTTTTTCATTTAAATGGAATTTTACAAATTCTGTGAAATGATTTTCAAAAATCCGATGTACATGGTTGTTATTAAGAAGTAAAATGTGGTTCATTAAGATGAAAACAATTTTTGGTGAATAGTAACTTTTGACTTATTTTCCGCGGTTAAAGATAAATAGAGTTGTTCAAGGTTAAAAAAATTTTATAATAATTCACCATTTCATTAAAATTTGTCCAAACCTTATTGGTTGTGTCATTTACAACCATGGGAATCTTTTGGTAGACTTTAGGACCCCATTGAGCCACTTGGGAGTGATAATGACGATGTAGATTAATGAATTTAATGTGAAGACAAAATTGTCTTTAACAAAAATCTTTTAGTAATTAATTTTTATATGGTGTTATATAAGTCCTATTTTCAACTATAAATGTTCATTTTAAAGATAAAATTATTTTATACAAGATATTATTTATTTGGTAATTTTTATAATTCAAATAAATTAAATTATTTATGACACAATAATGATGATGTATTTACCTCATTAATAAATGATTTAAATAAATAATATTATAATGATTCCAATATTATCCAAAACATGTCCAATTATGATTGGATGATTTTTTTTCATCCATGACTCATCTTATATTTCACTATAATGATTTTTGGACCATTAGAAACCGAATATCATTATATTATAAAATAATACATTCATACTTTCCTAAATAGCCCCTCCTCTTCCTTATAAAAAGAAAACCACTTTTAACCATTTTCTCACACCTCTCAAGCCATTTTTTTCATCCAAACTCTGCCTAATTAATCTCCTTACATCCCTCTCCTCCTCCTAAAATCCTTAATTTCGGCATAAGGCACTTCAAGAAGTCTTTGGTTCAAGCCAAAGGGAGTTACCCAAATTAAAGGTAACAATTTGTCTTAAATTGTTTTCTTTTATTTTATTTCTCCAACCCATAAAATATTTTTATTTATTTATAATGTAACATACACCAGTATCCTCAATATACTGGGATTTTTTTATGGGAATTATTCTAACTACAATTACACACACCCCCATCTAATGGATGATGAACATAATGTTTATGTGGATGGAAAACTAAGGCCTCACAAAACGATGATTATTCAATTACATATTACAACCTCTCATGGTGGCCATTATGATGGCACCATATTTATATTTCATACATATTATGTTTATGATTTCCTTATTTTTCTGTACTTCCCCATTATATATTTCCTTTATGGTTTCCATAGTGGGTAAATATGATAATCTTATTTTAGGAAGTGCGGACTACCACCCCCTCAAAGTGATTTGATTCGTTAATGCCTTATGTGGGATGTATAAAGGATGGAATTAACTTTGTTATATATGATATTATACTGGAATTATAATATACCTTTGTATCATTATGTTTTATTAACATTAAAATAAGAAATAGAAATGAAAGTAGCGTTTATGTGTACGTACTGCTTACCGTCTCCATGAACGGTGCGTTTCATTTCATACCTCTACATGTTATGTACTATTATAAAAACATGTATATACTGGATATATATGATATATATGATATCCAAATCCTGAATATCATTCTGGATATAATTAACCTTTGACCACATGGAAAACTTGTAAATATAAGGTGTTCATTTTTTTACTCAAGTTCCAAATATCGATAAAATTAACGTTATTAACTTAAATGATTACATAATGTTTATAACATTCTAATAAGTGATATAAAAGAAATAATAAACATTAAAAAGGCTCTTAAGAATGTATAAAGTAACTTTAGTTTATTATTCAATAGATTAAATAACGATCGATTCAAGTCAGACATGAGGTAAGGGACTTCATCTCAATCTCTTTACATTAAGACATTTTTTTATACACGTCTTTATTTTATACAGTGTATAAAACCCATTGAATTTTCATTTTATTCAAAGGGAATATTTTTATATGAAGCGTTTTACTAAATGACAAAAAGGAATGTTATTTTTCTTAAGAGGTGACAACGACCTTTCTGCCGCCACGAGTACTATTTGATCTTTGGCTTCTTTAACAAGCTGTAATTTTTTTAAAAGGAAAAATAAATACTATATACACTTTTTATGTATTTTGGTATTGAAAATGATTTTGAGAATGGATTTATTATTTCAATATCTTGAAATGATATTTTCTTATTGCAATGTGGAAATGTTATCTTTCCTTTATGCTTATGTTATGAGTTATGATCATGTTATGGTTCTTGTGAATTATTGACGTATACGGGTGGTTTCATGATAAACCTAGGGTAGGTGAGCCTAAGATAGATCTCCAATGCATTGGGTAATGTGATAGAGGTAAACATGAATGTTTCTCCTAATATATTTAGGGAATATACTGTGATGGGTATTCCAAAGTAACTCCCTATGTAGCTATGATAGATATAGTGTAAGTATGGAATGGATGCCACAAGTTACCGTTATGATTAATGATTTCTATGTGTCTTTCATAGATCTTATGAATTCACAAGGTAACTAAATGATTTCATGTTTTTTATGTATTTATGAACAAATGTTGTTATTCTATGATTTATAACCCTTATTGAGAATTTTATGCTCATACCATGTTTTGAAATGCTTTCACAGGACTTGAAGATGAATAGGGTCAAGTATGGGATCAAGGAAAAGTCATGATGTCTAAAACATGGAACTAGACATGACTCTTTTGTTCATGAGTTTTTAATTTATGAAAAAAATGGAATCTGTGTAGATATGTCTGCCTTGTAATATTTTGAGATGTAATAGTTATGTCTTAATTCTCTAAAACTCTAAACCTGAAAATATACTCAATGTGAAATATTCATTTAATTCAATATTATGTAATGTTTAAGGTAGGGTCCTTATATTTCTCATAATAACTTTTTTCTTAAAACTGAACAATATAAAGGCAAAATACATGAAATTCATTTTGAAAAAGTTTTCATAACTTAGAAAAAAAGAGATATTTAATTTATCTGTGATGAACTAAGAGGAGTAAAACTATTTAATAAAATCAACTAATCATCTCCATAATTTCATATTGTATAATAATTCATGGACTTAAATTTACTTTTTTAAAAAAAACATATAACACTTTTCCATGGAGATATTTTACTGAAAACATGATCACCATCCTAAAATAAAATATAATACCTCTGAATATAGATATAATTTTTTCCCATTAATCAAATATATACCCATAACCTACTGAATCATATTTACATTATCCACCATTTCATCTAACAATTCTGGTCCCAACAACATTTCTTCCCAGAAAATATCCCAATAAGCGAGAGACTGACAACATTTTGGACATAATGCCTTAAATGGTGAAATCTGTATACTATAATGAAAACTGTTGTTATAAGAAAACTATACCAAATTCAGATGTCGATCCCACATCCCTGATAATCCATTTGAATATCTTAATGAACATAATCAAAATTGTAAATAATTCTCTCTAATTATTCATCACATTGATGATGAAACAGTGTATTAAAATTTACATCATTACCCAATAGCATCTTAAATCCTTTTATAAAATATAGGTGAATATGTTATCATTATAAAATACAATGGGATGAGGGATCCATGTAATCTTATTATACCATTAATGAAATGATGTGAAATTATATCCAAATAAATATAATCTCAATTGGTAGTAAATTAAAAATATTTTGTAACTCCCGACCCCAGTTACCCGGAATCGGTGCATTATTACATTACATTAGAATGATACAAGGAATCATGTCCTAGAAGACAAATCGGGTTAGCAGCCTTGGATGTACTAGATACATAGATTATTTTCACATTATATCAAGAAAAAAATTATTGTGTCCCCTTTGAACACTCTTACATCTGTTAGTTAATTACTACAGGATATTCATAATATAATTCATTGGATCTTTGGAAAAAATAAGACATAAGAAAGGGGTGAGCTCGGATTCTCATTAAGGATAAAATTATAGCAAAATCTGTCAAAAATAAGAATAAACATTTAATGCAATTTATAAGACTAGATCACAAGCCTTTTAAACTAAAACATTATCATAATATGGAAAAGATAAATCAAATAATGCCATTTAATTTTTCCCATGGATATTATACTAGTTTAATTATAACATGTAATATCAATATCGAATTTCATAATTAAGGAATTTATAATTCCAGACATCATAACCACATAGTCAAGGCCTCATGACAAGACTACAAATAATGTTTTACCAAGGCCTTGTTCCAAGACACTAGTTCGTCTCATTAGTCCTACCGATGAATCGAGGAGCTATTGTGGGCACCATAAATCACTTACTATGTCCAATTAATTCCTTATATTAAAGGGTGAAACATAATCTAAACATTTATATTAAAACCTGTATACGAAATGTCAATATTTTAACCAGAAACCATGAATGGCATAAAAATAGCACATCCAAAATGAAACATAACTCATTCAATAAAATATTGACGATTGTATTATGATAAATAAAACTCAATCGAGAATAAAATACACTGAAAGATATTGAAATAGATAAAAATAGTCATTAAACCTATTTGAGATAAATATCCCCTTTTTCTTAAAACCATTTAAATGTTGCACTATTTGTCAACAAATTAGTTTAAAAGTTATTTTTGAATAAAGGTATTCCATACCACATTGAAAATTTGAAATGGAATTTTAATTTCAAAATGTTTATGTCCATATATATAAATACTTAAAACCATTTTTAAAACGTGGACATTAATGATAATGATTTAGAAGAATAAATATTTAAAAAATTTCAAATAATATTTTAGTTAAAGAGTTCTTATCCAAATAAAAGACGTTTGAATACAAGTAATTGAAGAATAAAATTAATCAAAAAATTATAATATAATTAGAATAAAGAGATTCATTATATAATATGTCGAAAGAAAGTATATACACCCTATAAAAGTGAATTGGTTTGTAATGACAAAAGAGATATCAAAGAAATGTAAATTGAGACAAAATACCTTATAAAGACCATATTCTTAGATTAAGGATGAATCAATTACATAATTATGTGTGAAAATATAAATAAACTCAATATAATTGGATATAATGAGTAAATAAATCATATTACAATAGAAAATATTCTTTTAGGCACAAAACCAATGACTTGGATGTTTAACTCAATGAATGGTAGTTGAGTTAAGATTACCCTTAAAAATTTCATATCAATAGAATATGAATTTACCAATGGAGTGATTATTTGTATCAAAGGTATATACACAAAAAGGGAGTGAAAATTAATACTAAAATAATAAATTGTGGTTCCATACATAATATTGGAGTAAAATAATCAACGAATTATGCCTAATGCCCAATGAGTAAAATTTAAAATTTAAAATTCCCTTACCGATTTGGTAACTTACGAAACATAAACCCTGTGAAAGAAGTATCATACAATGAGAATGTAAATACCTATAAATTAACGAATATTACACTATGATTAAATCATGGGATGTACATACACCACACAAATATAAATAGTGGTAATATTGTATGAATCTCACGGGAATATGAAGTGAGATGAAAACCCATTACCTTGTACTTTTCCATAGTAAAGGGTACATTGACCTACTGTATAATAGTTAAAAAATTGTTATTAAAATATAAAAGAACCCAATATAGAAATATTACATCATATATTATCTCTTAATTTTCCTTTGATAATAATATTTTAGTAGTATCTTTGTTTCGGGTGTAAAGTGTTTTGTTTTCCATTATATGTTTTGTTATGTAAGTAATGTTGGTCATGGAAAGGATGTATTTGATTCATATCCAGAATGATATAAAGTATTTAAAATTTATTTTTAATCATCAAATGAAAAATCTTCATGAATACTAATGATGGGGAATGACATCCTATCGCGTTGTAGAGACGGTATGTCGTACGTACGCCCGAGCGACAATATCATTCTTTTTTATGGTAAAATAGTATATAATTGGATGGAATATCATATATAAATAATCATTAACATGTTATATTTATTATACACATCAGTTATACTCATTATTATAACCATCCAAATAATTATGTTTTTGAATAAAAAACTACACCACGATGTGAAGACGGTAAGCCGTACGTACCCACGTATGGTGACATTGTCGTTTATAGGATGTATAGAATAATGAATACAATTATAATATATTTATTATAACATCACAATATTTAGGAGGTACTGGATTTTTTATTTTGGTATGGGTTCAACAAAGAAAAATGAAGTGTAAGAAGAAAAGAACTTGAAAGATAGTGGTGAAATTATTACCTCTTCTTCGGGTGCTTCCTTTTGTTTTGATCAAAAGGGCACCTTAGGTTGGATTTCTATTCAAAATGAATCTTAGATGTAGTTACAATAGATGGGAGGATATTTGGTCATGGGGTTTTCAAGACAAATGGCTACATAGGTGTGAAATTAAGAGAAGAGGAACACACCCTTTGATAAGGGAGGTGAGGGTCACTTTCAGAAAACATGGAAATATTATTTTATTACAAACATTTTCAATTTCTAATGGATCCAAATTGATTTCGTTCTACGATTATGTGGTTATGGGATAATGTTTTTTATCCATTAGGTTTTAGACAAGTTTAGTGTAACACCCCATGCTTCCACGGTACAATTCACTTTGAATAATACAGTAGCGGGTGTTGTACGCAACTTTGAGATTCTAACACATTGCGACCAATCAAAGTAGCCGTTATGAATAGTAATACCCACTTTTTAAAATTTTATAAATATTATCTCACAAACTGGACTTATTTTTGGATTCAGAATATCGAAATTATCCTAGGGTGAAATTTTTTTACATTTCAGATAACTTTTATATTTTGATGAATAGTGAAAATTACTAAATTTTAATTAACAAATGACTTTTTAAATAAAAATAATTAATAGTGATTAATTATGAATTTAAGTGGTTTTAAAGTATATTTAGAATATATTTTTAGCATTTAATAAAATTCTGGTCATTGGACATAATTTCACAATTAAACCGGACATAAACAACTTTCAATCTTTTGATAGTTATTATATCTTAAAAACACGCTTTTTGTTTTAACCGCGGGAATTAATTTTAAATTAATTTCTGCCACTTCTGTGTTTTGAATTTTGAAAAATGGATTCCATATTTGTAATGAGGATGTTCAAATTGTGTAAATATGTAACTTTTATTTTTAGACATTTTGAATAATTACTTCGGTAGATATTTTAATTTCCATGGTTAAAGGGTAAATCCTGTAAATAAGGGTAAACAAACTATTATTATAATAAAAATAAATTACCCTAAAAAATGTCCTAACCTTATTGGTTGATATAGGTCCGACCATGGGCACATTAGGGTCGATTTTGGGACCCCATGGATCCACTTGTAAGTGATAAGGACACTTTATATTAATTATGTTAAAATAATTACAAAAATGACATAAACATATATCTTTTAGAAACACAATCTTTACATAGAGTTATATATGTTTTATTTTTGACTATAAATATTCATTATAAAGATAAAAATATTTCCTACATAATTGTATTTTATTTATAATTTTTAGACATTTAATAGATAATATTATTTATGACACAATAATGATCCAGTATTTTCCTTATCAATGATAGAATCAAGTAATTGGTATTATAAATGATAAAATAAATATAATTTGAATGTTTTGATGACATCCATCAATTTTATTGGTAAATATTACATTATATAATTTCTTAAATGATTTTTTTGAATTAATAAATTCTTTAAGACTTTAACAAAAATAAATTTTTAAATAGTGTCAAAATTGACATAAATGAGTTAAAAAAAATTATATTATTAATTGATATTCTATTCATAAAAATATAAGGATCAGACAAATGAATTATATCATTATAGTTGTATCATTAATGGACCACTTGGGGGTCGGTTTGATGTATATAGTATTTTTATTAACTATATAATAAAAAAATACAAAGTGACATGGTAAATGTCAAACTAATTAAATAAGAGTTAAAACTTAAAGATAATGTTAATATAATGACCCACACCTATCTAAATTCTATTGGTTTAAATTATTTAGACCCATACCCAACTTATAATTTTAATAATACACTTTTTAGCCATTAAAAACCGAATAATAATTTATTATAAACTAATATTTTTAGCTTTTCTAAAGATGCCCATCACCCCCTTATAAAAGGGAACCCCTCCTTCTCAATAATTCACACATTCAAAGCCTTTTGTGTCGGCAAAAATCTGCCCAAATAATCTCTAGAATTCTCTCAAATCAACCTAGAGGCATTATCTTGATAAGAAAGACATCTTAAGGATCCCTTTTGATCAATTCAGAAAGAAGAACCCGAAGAAGAGCTAATGTTTTCACCACCCTCTATCAAGTTCGTTTCTTCTTCAACTTCTTCTTCCTTTGTTATTTACATTATAAAATAATAACTCAAGTATCTTCTACATACTTTGATGTTATTATAAATATGGTACAAACATATTCAGTATTCTATCCATCCTTTGAATTACATGTCACCATACGTGCGTACGTACGGCCTACCGTCTCCACGTCGTGGTGTAATTGTTATTCAATACATTAGTATTTGGATGGGTATAATAATGATGTGTAATTATTGTAAATAATAAATATAACATTATAATGATTATTTATATATGATATACCATCCAATTATTTATTATTTTAACATCAAAATAATGATATTATCGCTTGAGTGTACGTACGGACTATCGTCTCCATGAATGCGATGAGATTCATTCCCCATCGTATCCATTCAAGTATAATTCTCATTTCATGACTAAAAATAATTTTTAAGGACATGATATAATTATTTATATGAATAATATACAACCTACCCAAAACAAACATGACTTATGTAACAAAACATATAAAAGAAAACGAGTAAGTTAACAACCGAAAAGATGATAATACTAAGATATTATTAACAAAGCAATGTTAAATGATCATATATGGTATTAATATATATGATAATTTTATAATTCAATAAAAATTATTTACTCATTATACAAGAGGCTATCCTACCCTCGACCAATGAAAAAGTACAAAGGGGTATCTTATCTCGCTTTTAATTCCGTGAGATTTCCATTGTTCACCACTTATTTATTGCATGTGGTGTGTGTACTGCCCATTATTGTATTAATTTTTTAATTTAATTTAATTTATGGACATTTACATCATCATTGTATTATACTTCTTTCATGGGTTTATGTTTCGTAAGTTACCAAATCGATAAGGGAATTTGAAATTTCAATTTCAACTCATTCGGCTTTACTAATACTTCATTGATTATTTTACTCCAACGTTATGTGTGGAATCACTATTTATTTGCTTATGTCATAATTTACACTCCCCTTTCTGTGGATATATTTTTGATACACATAATCACTCCACTGATAAATTCTCAAGTCATCTATATGAACCCGATAAGAGTAATTTTAACTCAATCTCCATTTATTTAGTTAAAAATCTGATTCATTGGTGTTGTTTTTACAAGAATATGTGTGAATGTCCTTTGATTTTTTCACACTAAATATCCAATCATATTGAGTGTATTTATATTTGTCACACATAATTATGTCGTTGATTTATCCTTAACGTAAGGTAACTTCCTTAATGAGAGATTTCATCTCAATTTACTTTCTATTTGAGACTCCTTTGTTATTATACACAGAATCACTTTTATATGGTGTATATAATGTACATTTAAATAGTATATCATGAATCCCTTAATTATAATGATATTAAAAATTATTTATTACCTCAATTATTTGTATTCAAGTGTCTCTCTTTTGGTTAGGAAGTCGAACTAAAATATCATTTTAAAATGTTTTAAAGATTAATTATTCAAAATCTTTCTCATTAATGTCCATGTTTTAAAAATGGTTTTAAGGATTTATTTATATGGACATTAAAGTTTTCAAATAAAAATTACTTTTAAAAATTTCAAATTGTTATGGGACACTTTGATTCAAAAATCTATTTTTAATGACTTTTTGATAAATACTGTGACTTTTAAATGTTTTCAAGAAAAGGGGGATATTTCTCTTTAATAGTTTTGATGATTATTTCATCTATGTCAATATCCTTCATTATTCTAGATTGATTATAATATGATACAATACAATAATTCATATTGTATCAAATGAGTAATGTTTTATAGCATCCCTTCTTTTTATAACATAACTTTCATTTCATTACACGAAACTGAGGATCTTTAAGGTTTAGTGTCTTGGAAACAAGGAACATAATACATGAAAAGAACATAAAAAATTATTCTTAAACACTTAAAAGGATTTTCATTAAGTTCATCCTAGGTTCATTACTGCATCTCATAACCTGGGGACATACATCAAAAGAAAGGGTGAGCAGAAGGCATAGTAAGGGAAACAAGAGAAACATTTTCATGTGAACTTGAGATACTTCAATAAGGACATGAAAAGAACATTAAGGCATGAGAAAGAAATCATGAGATACATCATAATAAAAATAACATTTGTAATAACTTTAATATGTGGCTGCAACATTCAATATTGACAATCATTTCGTTTCACCAAGGTCCATCCCCAAGGTGTCATTAAAAATTACCAAGGTTATTCACCAAGGTATCAGTCTAAAAAGTCATCACTAGAGATTAAGTCTTTACCCAATGCATTGGAGTGATATCTAGGCGCACCATTGACATGTCTTTATTATCATGTGAGACACATATATCATCATCAATCATTTCATAAACAACCCATATATCATAAAATAAATGGGTTTCATTTCATAATCATAACGTTTTAAAAACTGCTTTAAAGACTTGATCTTTATGTCACATTAAACCCACGGAAAGGGGAAGCGGGTTTCATGTATGTAAATCCCAGAATTTAAAATAGAACATTTTGATATATATTTGAATACCCTTGTAGAAATAAGATATTTGAGTATTCACTTTATAACATAAAATTATTTTGAGAAAAGAGAGAGGCATTTTGAGACGAAAATCCTGCAGCATAACAACTATGTTACAAGGTTTTAGAAAACATTGAAAAGAGAGGGAACATGGGTCACCCACTCATAAATGATCTATAAAACAGTAGGGGGAAATAATATAAGGGATTAAAGGACATGGTAATGAAATTTGAAAGATATACCATATGAAATGAAAAACATGGAAGTGAGACAAAAATAAGATTTCTCTTATGAAAATTTGGCAGCCTAACGGCGTCACTTAAACTTCAATAAAAAAATATTTGACAAGATCAAATAAGGTCTATCATCATATGATCATAAAATATCAGTATGATAGATATAGATATCATACCCCAACATAATAAAAAGGAACTTGAAAGACTTGACATGAAAATTGATCTTGAAAAATGAGAAGGGTGAAAGAATCCCTTAAAAATCTGGAAGCCTAACGACGTCACATAAACTTTCATAAAACGAAATGATGAGAGTTATAGGGGATCTATAATCATATAAACATGAAAAGGGAAGTGAAAGGAATATAAAATAACATCCTCTCACATAAGAACATAGAGCATAAAAGGAATGACATAAAAGCGATTACATGAAAAGCAAGAGAGAGAGATCGGATCCATTACATTGAAACGTAACTCTTAAAACTCAATGGTTTGGACCTTGAGGGCTTGGGGGCACCATGGGAGGACTTCATGGGAGGTAATGAGAACATAAAATCATTTTGGGAGAGTTGGGAGTGAAAAATAAAGGAGTAAAGGGTGGGTATTTGTAGGGAAAATGAGGGGACAAGACATTAATGGCCAAGGGACACCTCATTAGTGGTTTTGAAAAAACCATGGGCTTTCCCATGGTATTTTCCCATGGTATTGGCCACTTGGGACACCTCATACCTTATATTACTGTTAATAAATCGACCATATTGATTACATACTTAATACATCATTTAATGATTTCATTAAACACCCGTAACTTAAAAACTATATTTTCACTATTCATCGAAAATTCAACTTTCTCAGAATAATCCCAAAATTTCACCTTAACCAATTATCAATGCTTTGATTTCAAAAATAAAATCCATTTTATGAAAATAATTTTTCTAAATATTTTTAATTAAATTTTTAATTCAAAAACACTATTCACCGAAAATTCATTTTTTCATAAAAATCCCCAAAAATTACCTTAACATAATATCGATGCTGTGAGTTCAAAAATAAAGTCATTTTTATAAAAATAATTTTCTAATTATTTTTAATTAAATTTTTAATTAAAAAACACTATTCATTCGAAAAAACTAATACTTGACAAATAATTTATGAAACTATTATTTACCCATTTTATTGAATCACATTACTTAATCTAGGTGTCTAAATTATATTAAAACTTTCTTTGAGTGAATTTACTAATCCATTTGGTCACATTACTACTCCGAAGCATAAAATCACTATTCATAATTTACTATTCATCAAAAATTATGTTGATCTTATTAGGCTCTAAATTCCTTACTGAACTCTTTTGTAGAAGACCATTTTTTGAAAATCATTACACATCATTAATTATTTAGGGTTTACATAAATATTTTAAAATATCCTTTTTTTCAAAATTCATCAATAAAATACATCCTAAAATTATCCAGACATTTGAAATTTCACAAACATCACTAAAGGAAGAAATCTCAATTCATTCATCACAATGGATTACACAAAGAAGCTAGGGTCTCATCACATAACCCCTTATAACACAAACATATGTCCTAAGTGTAAGGTGTGCTATGGTGAGAGAATCTGAGGGAGGCTCAGATAACATTGCCCTAGTAGTAATCTCTACTAACTTGAACTTCTCCTGCAGGCGTTTCCGTTCAAGCTTGACATGCTGGTGTTCGGCTTGGGCTTGGTCCAAAGATAATCCCACAGATGCTACCTCCTTCCCAAGCTCTGATAAGTGGGCTTTATAAGGTTCAAGTATACTAGATGAATCCATCGACTCCTCTTTCTGCATTAACCATTAATATCTTATTAAATCATTAAGAGTAAGTTAATATACTACCCAAAAAGATTGGGTCGTTACATTCTTCCCCCCTTAATAAATTTCGTCCCCAAAATTTATACTTAAGGCCTAGTTGAAAAGGTGAGGGTACTTTTTCCTCATTGTTTCCTCAGGCTCCCAAGTCACTTCTTCATATTTATGATTCCCCCACAACTCATTCACAAGGTGGGTAGTCTTGTTTCATAGAACCTTTTCTCTACGGTCCAAGATCTCCACTAGATGCTCCTCATAAGAGAGGTCATGTTCCAGTTGTACCACTTATGGGTGCAGTACATGCGAAGGGTCGGGTATGTACTTCCTCAAGAGAGATACATGGAAGACATTGTGAACTTGAGCTAGGTTCGGTGGAAGTGCTAGACAATAGGCCACTGCTCCTATGCGATCAAGGATTTCATAGGGGCCAATGTACCTAGGGCTGAGCTTCCCTTTCTTCCCAAACCGCATGACTCTCTTCCAGGGAGAAATTTGAAGGAAGACTTTGTCACCAACACCAAACTCCAAGTCCCTTCGACGATTGTCAGCATAGCCCTTCTGCCGACTCTGAGCAGCCTTTATGTGGTGTTGGAAGGTATGAACATGTTCTCTCATCTCTTGCACGAGATCAGGCCCAAGAAGCTTTCTCTCACCAATTTCATCCCAACAAGTAAGAGTTATACATTGCTTTCCATACAGAGCATCATAGGGTGCCATCTGAATACTCGAATGGAAGCTGTAGTTATTGGAGAACTAAACTAATGGGAGGTGTTGATCCCATCCACCTTTAAATTACATTGAGCATAATCTCAGCATGTCTTTGAGTGTCTGAATAGTCCTTTCAGATTGGCCATCAGTTTGAGGATGATAGGCCGTACTAAAATTCAATTCAGTACTCAGAGCATGTTGAAGACTTCTCCAGAATTTTGATTTGAATCTTCGATCACGATCGGACATGATGGATAGTGGTACCCCATGTAATCATACCACTTCCTTCACATATATCTTGGCAAGTTGATCTAGAGAGAAATCTTCCCGAATGAAGATAAAATAGGCGGTCTTGGTGAGACAGTCCACAATAACCCATATCGCATTTTTTCCTTTGGATGTTTTCGGGAGACCAGTTACAAAGTCCATAGTGATATTATCCCACTTCCATACTGGTATGGGTAGCGGTTGTAATACCCCCTTATGAAGTTGTCGTTCAGCCTTTACCTGCTGACACACCAGGAACCTTGTAGTGTAATCAGCAATCTCCCTCTTCATATTATCCCACCAATAATGATCACGAAGGTCTCTATACATCTTAGTGCGTCCTGTGTGTATAGAGAAAGAAGAGATATGAGCTTCATCCATCAGTTCGTTCTCTATCTCCGAAATAGATGGAACACATAGTCTTGTATGAAATTTCAATGCACCTTCTTGATCAATATTGAAATCAGGGAACTTCCCATCCTTTACAGCCTCAAACTTCTCCTACAGCAGAGGATCTTCTTTTTGAGCGTTGTTGATGTTCTCTCGTAATGAAGGTTGAGAAATCATTTGGGATAGGGTTGATGATGTACCATTCCTTATAATTCCCATGTCCAGTTTTACTAGATCTTTAATCAAGGGATCTCCTAGGATCCTCATTGTTTCCAGAACAACACGGTCTTTCCTGCTTAACGCATCCGCGACTTTATTTGCTCTTCCAGGGTGATAATGAATTGAAGAATAATAGTCTTTAATAAGCTCCAACCATCTCCGTTGTCTTGTGTTCAATTATTTTTGTGTGAAAATATACTTTAGACTTTGGTTTTCAGTGTATATATCACATTTCTCCCCATAAAGATAGTGCCTCCATATCTTTAGAGCAAAAACAACTGCGTCAAGCACTAGATCATGCGTTGGATAATTCTGCTCATGAATCTTCAACTGTCGAGATACATAAGCAATTTCCTTGTCATTTTGCAAGTGGACGCACCCAAGCCCTTTCAGAGATTCATCGCTAAAAATAACAAATTCTTCTCCAATAGAGGGTAGTGTTAACACAGGTGCAGTAACCAATCTCTACTTCAGCTCTTGGAAACATTCCTCGCATTCCTTTGTCCAGATGAACTTAACCACTTTTCGAGTCAACTTGGTTAGTGGATTAGAAAGTCGTGAAAAGTTTTTCAGAAACCTCCTATAATATCCCGCTAAACCAAGGAAACTAAAAATCTCAGTTACTGTTGTGGGTTGAGGCCACTCCTCCACAACCATTGTCTTTGCAGGGTCAAACAATATTATTTCATTAGTTACGATGTGCCCCAAGAAAGCCACTTGTTGTAACCAAAACTCACACTTGCTGAACTTTCCAAAGAGCTTCTCCTTCCGCAGTGTTTTCAAAATAACCCTCAGATGATCTTTATGCTCCTCACGACTTTTTGAATATATCAAAATATCATCAATAAAAACTACCACAATGTTATCAAGGTAGTCCTTAAAGACTCTATTAATCAAATCCGTGAAAATAGCAGGAGAATTAGTCAAGCCGAAGGGGATAATGGTAAACTCATAATGGCCATATGTTGATCGGAAGGAAGTCCTTGGAATATCTTCCTTCTTCACCCTCAGTTGATGATAACCAGATCGACGGTCAATCTTGGAGAAGAATTGAACCCGATGAAGTTGGTCAAATAAATCATCAATTATTGGAAGAGGGTATTTGTTCTTCACTGTGATCCCATTCAGTTATCTATAATCAATGCATAGCTGCATTGATCCATACTTCTTCTTCACAAAGAGAACTGGTTATCCCCAAGGAGACATAGTTGGACGGATAAACCCCTTCTCTAATAAGTCTTGGAGTTGTTTATTTAACTCTTCTATCTCCACATTTCCGTTATATACGGAGTCTTTGATATCGGTTGAGACCCATGTACGAGTTCAATGGTGAACTATACCTCTCTTTCGGGGGGAGGTCCAGGTAACTCCTCAGGAAATACATCCATGTATTCCTGAACAATTGGAACATCCTCTATTTCTATGTTCCCTTTTACTTTTTCATCATCACCAATTAACTCCATAAGAAAGCTATAGGAGGTGCTTCTAGATAGGGATCAGTTCGTGATATCTCTCCTTAGAAGATAATTGTAGGTTGTTTATTCAAGACTACTGAGATTTCCTTACTTCTGCATTTGATCTTAGCATTATACTTTGAGAGACAGTCTATCCCTAGTATAAAGTCGAATTCCAACTTGGGAATGACTATTAGATTTGCGATAAGATTGTGCTCACTAAAGTAAACACTAGAGTCCCTAAACATTGTTTATGCATGGATAATCCCACTTGGAGTCTTGACTGACAAATATACCTCAAGAAATTTCGGTATTGATTCTATATTCTTTGAAAACATGGAGGAAATAAAGGAATGCATAGAACCAGAATCAAACAAAGTAGTTGCTAGTTTTTAGAGGAAAACACGAGTACCTGCTACCATGTCATTCGGAGCTTCAACTTCAGTTGTTGTGATAGCAAAAGAAGGACCTTGCTCCCCTGTCCTTTACTGAGGTTGATGGTGATTCCCCTCCACTGCCCTTGGATTTGGACAGAGATTAGCATAGTGCCCAAGCTGTCCACACATGAAGCAATGGACTTCGGGTAATTCCAGAACCATCTTTCCTTTGTCGTTAGTGTTGGGGAGATGAGGCTTCACCTCACTACGACAATTCCAAGAAATTTGGCCTCCTCTTCCACACTTGTAGCACTTACCACTTCCGACCAAGCAGTTCCCCGAATTCTTATTCCCACATTTATTGCATGTGGTACGTTTCATTTGCTTTACACCTTTTCCCTGATCAAAGGTATTCCCTAAACTTGGCTCCAACGATATCTTCTTGTCATTTGATTTATGAGACCACTGTGTCTCACCAAACTCCAGCTCGACTTTCATTTCACTCCGCACGATCTCCTTGTAGCTATCATAGTCCCGGTTGGATAAATTCTTCTGCAGATGAGGTCTTAGTCCACCGAAAAATCTATCAACCTTCCCACTTGGATCCATTAAAAAGCTAGAGGTATATCGTGAAATTTGGGTGAAGTTCATCTCATAGCTTCTGATAGATTCGTTCTCCTTCTGATTCAGCTCGAGAAACTCTTTCTCTATTCTTGTCCTCATGGAACGAGGGAAATACTTGTTAAAGAATATTCCCCGGAATTCTTCCCACTCCATAGCTTCCATCTCTCCTCTAGGCTTCGTTTTTTTGACCAGTGACCACCACTGATCAGCTTCTCCCTCTAGGTGATAAGAAGAAAGGGTGACTTTTTCTTGTTCTGAACAAAGGTGTATAGAAAAGATCTTTTCAATGGAACTTATCCATTGTTCCGAAACAAGAGGGTCAGTAGATCCACTAAATGATGGTGGTCATTGACGCATGAAGGACTCAATAGAGTGTTGTTCCCTTCGTGGTGAGGTCGGCCTCTCAGCTTGATTAAAGTTATTACTCATAACTTCAGTCAGTTGGTTCATCATTTGCATGAATGTATCCATTCCGGCTTCCATCGGAGGGCCGTCAGCACATGGTGCATTGCGGTCACCATCGGCACAGTTTCTCCTATTTCCCTCCATTTTCTAAAAGAATAAAACCTTAGAGAGAAACTTATTTCATTTATGAATCTTTTAACTATGACTTCATTCTTAGACAATTACACTTCTCTATAATTCCTTCATAATGATTCATAAAAAGCTTCCAATTAACCAAGCATATCCCCCAGGAGTGTCGTAACCAAGAGTGCAGCAAGGCCCGTTATCGTGCACCATTTCCCGTTCGAGTCTTGTTTAAAGTGTTGTTTTCGGGTTTTACCCCTATGTACATCTGTGCCAAAGCCGCCTCTACCTGCTTGTATCCAAACAGGGATGTATTTGTTTGATAAACCACTTACTCAATACTTACCAAAATACCAGGAAGTTTTCCTATATTTAAACTTTTCTATAGGGTTCTTCCTAATGTTTTTATATCATAATTTCCACAAATAAGTAAACCATCCTTTGATACCAACTATATCATCCCGTCTTTTTATAACATTACTTTAATTTCATTACACGGAACTGATGATCATTAAGGTTTAGTGTCTTGGAATGAAGGAACATAATACATGAAAAGAACATAAAACATTCTTCATAAAAACTTGAAAGGCATCTCCTTAAGTTCATCCTAGGTTCCTTGCTGCATCTCCTAACCTGGGGACATACATCAATAGAAAGGGTGAGCAGAAGGTCCAGTAAGGGAAACAAGAGAAACATTTTACATGTGAACTTGAGATTCTTCAATAAGGACATGAAAAGAACTTTAAGGCATGAGAAAGAAATCATGAGATACATCATAATAAAAATAACATTTTTCATAACTTGAAGATGTGGCTGCAACATTCAATATTGACAATCATTTCGTTTCACCAAGGTTCATCCCCAAGGTGTCATTAAAAATTAAAAAGGTTGTTCACCAAGGTATCAGTCTAAAAATTCATCTCTAGAGATTAAGTCTTTACACAATGAATTAGAGCGCTATCTGGGAGCACCCTTGACATGTCTTTATTATTATGTGAGATACATATATCATCATCAAACATTTCATAAACAACCCATATAGCATAAAAGAAATGGTTTTCATTTCATAATCATAACGTTTTAAAAGCTGCTTTAAAGGCATGATCTTTATGTAACTTTAAACCCACAGAAAGGGGAAGCGGGTTTCATGTATGTAAATCCAAGAATTTAAAATAGAACATTTTGATATATATGTGAATACCCTTGTAGAAATAAGAGCTTTGAGTATTCACTTTATAACATAAAATAATTTTATGAAAAGAGAGAGGCATTTTGAGACGAGAATCCTGCAACATAATGGCTATGTTACAAGGTTTTAGAAAACATTCAAAAGAGATGGAACATGGGTCACCCACTCATAAATGATACATAAACAGTAGGGGGACAGAATATAAGGTATTTAAAAACATGGTAATGAAATTTGAAAGATATGCCATATGAAATGAAAAACATGGAACTGAGACAAAAATAAGATTTCTCTTATGAAAATTTGGCAACCTAACGACGTCACTTATACATCAATAAAAAGGATTTGACAAGATCATATAGGGTATCTCATCATATGATCATAAGAGATCATTATTATAGATATATAGATCATACCCCAACATAATAAAAAGGATCTTGAAAGACTTGACATGAAAATCGAACATGAAAAATGAGAAAGGTGAAAGAATCCCTTAAAAATTTGGCAGCCTAACGACGTCACTTAAACATTCATAAAACGAAATGATGAGAGTAAGAGGGGATCTCTAGTCATATAAACATGAAAAGGGAATTAATAGAAATATAAAAGAACATCCTTTCACATATGAACATGGAGCATAAATGGAATGACATAAATTAGATTACATGAAAAGAAAGAGAGAGAGATCGGATCCCTTACCTTAAACGTAACTCTTAAAACTCAATGGTTTGGACCTTGAGGGCTTGGGGGAACCTTTGGAGGACTCCTTGGGAGGTAAAGAGACCATAACTTCGTTGGGGGAGAGATGGGAGTGAAAACTAAAAGAGTAATGGGTGGGTATTTATAGGGAAAGTGAGGGGACAAGGCATTAATGTCCCAGGGACACCTCATTAGTGGTTTTGGAAAAACCATGGGCATTCCCATGGTATTTTCCCATGGTATTGGCTACTTGGGACACCTCATACCTTATCATACTGTTAATAAGTCGACCATATTGATTACATAATTAATACATCATTTAATGATGTCATTAAACACCCGTAACTTAAAAACTATATTTTCACTATTCATCGAAAATTCAACTCTCAGAATAATCCCAAAATTTCACCTTAACCAAATATCAATGCTCTGATTTCAAAAATGAAATCCATTTTATAAAAATAATTTTCTAAATATTTTTAATTAAATTATAATTAAAAAACACTCTTCACAAGAAAAATCATTTTTTCAGAAAAATCCCCAAAAATTTCCTTCACATATTATCGATGCTTTGAGTTCAAAAATAAAGTCCTTTTTATAAAGATAATTTTCTAATTATTTTTAATTAAATTTTTAATTAAAAACACTATTCATCCGAAAAAACAAATACGTGACTAATAATTTATGAAACCGTTATTTAGCCATTTTATTGAATCACATTACTTAATCTAGGTGTCTAAATTATATTAAAACTTTATTTGAGTGAAATTACCAATCCATTTGGTAACATTACTAACCCTAAGCGTAAAATCACTATTCATAATTTACTATTCATCTAAAATTAAGTTGATCTTATTAGACTCCAAATTCCTTACTGAACACTTTTGTAGAAGACCATTTTTTGAAAATCATTACACATCATTAATTATTTTGGGTTTACATAAATATATTAAAATATCCTTTTTTCAAAATTCATCAATAAAATACATCCTAAAATTATCCGGACATTTGAAATTTCGCAAGCATCACTAAAGGAAGAAATCTCAATTCATTCATCCCAAAGGATTACACAAAGATGTTAGGGTCTCATCACATAACCCCTTATAACACCGGCATATGACCTAAGTGTAAGGCGCTCTATGGTGAGAGAATCTGAGGGAGGCTCAGATAACATTGCCCTAGTAGTAATCTCTACTAACTTGAACTTCTCCCGCAGGAGTTTCCGTTCAAGCTTGACACGCTGGAGTTCGGCTTGGGCTTGGTCCAAAGCGAAGCCCACAGATGATACCTCCTTCCCAATCTATGATAAGTGGGCTTCATAAGGTTTGAGTCTACAAGATGAATCCATCAACTCCACTTTCTTCATTTACCATTAACATCTTATTAAATCATTAAGAGTAAGTTACTATAATACCCAAAAAGATTGGGTCATTACATGTTTGACTGTGGATGTGCTATTTTAATACCAATAATGGTTTGTGGATAAAGTATTGACATTTCTTATGCTAGATTTAATATGAATGTTTATGTTATGTTTCAAACAGTTCATATGTGGAATGCACTGGACATAGGAAGTGACGGGTGGAGCCTGATATAGCTTCTTGATGAATCCTTAGGTCTCATGAGACAAACTAGTTTCTTGGCATGAGGCCTTGACAAAATCTTATTTGTTGTCTCGGCAAGAGGCCTTGGCTACGTGGTTATGATAGTCACTCATTATGCATTACATCATTATGAAAGTGGATATAGGTATTGAATGAGATTATTCGACTAGTAAAATATCCCTGTGAATAATTAAATGGAATTATTTCATTTTATCTTTTCCATATTATGCTGAAGTTCAAGTTTAAAAGGATTTTGTTTTAGCTATACATTTACTTAAATGTTTATGCTTATTTATGAATGTTTCTGCTATATTGTTATCCTTACTGAGCATATAATCTCACCCCTTTCAATGTTTTATTTTTCACAGGATGTGAAGAAGTAATTTATGAATGACCTGTAGGGGTAATATGAGGGGATATGAAGACAATATGTTGTTGTAGTAGTTTTTCACATTATGATATAATGTAAATATTATGAATGTATCTAGTTATTCCAAGGCTACTAAAATAATAGGTCTATCGAGACTTCGTATTTCTTGTGAACATTCTAATGTTATGTAATAATGCACCGACTCTGGGCAACTAGTGTCGGGGCATTACATTTAGGTTCCCATATTAACTTTATCTTTATTATTTTTCTATTAGTTAAATAGTTTAACTTTTTCCGTGTCTTCTTGTATTCATAAAAAATATTGTAAATACACTTACTCTAAACTTCCAATTGAACCAAAAGTGGTTAATTAATGTAATATATAGTATTATTTACACCCTCTAGAGGAACCTTAGATTTTTCATAATATTAAATCATCCAAAAATATACCATTGGTTATAAAAACACATGTAAGACAATTTTGACACTATTTATTATTTCGCTTTTGTGAAAATCATGACAGCATGATTACATCAATAAAAATATTTAATCAACCCTAACATGTCATGTTATCCTAAAAAATTAGCGAAATTTATCAAAAGTCTAAGATTACATTTATTTTGATATTTATAATATCAATTATTTTAATATTTCATTAATAAGGTTATTACTACATCATCATTGTATCATAAATAAATTTAACTATTCAATGTCTAAAAATTATAAATAAAATACAATTATTTAAGAAATATTTTTAATGTTTTAATGAAAATTTATAGTCGAATTTTTCTTATATATAAAACTCATATTAAAAATAGTTTTCTTATTAAACATTGAATTTAACACTTTTAACTCTTCTTTAAATAAAATAATAATATATGTTCAAATATAATACAAGTGGACCAAAAGGATAATATTTTATTTATAAGCTTATTTTGGGTAAAATTAGACTTATCCAATAGAATTAAGACATGTGTTAGGGTAATTATATTATCATTTTTACCTTTAATTACCCTATTTGCATTTAATCGTGGTAAATAAAAGGCAAAAGTTTCTATTCACCAAAAATAATTTTCATCTTATTGAACCAAATTTTACATACTAATTTCAACCATATCACTCATAATTTTTTAATTTCAACTAACAGAAGCGGTAAAAATACGTTTTATGCATATTTTCAAATGCTCCTAAAAGGTGGGTAAAAGACGGTAAAATGTTCAATAAGATTTTATACATCTAATTTTATTACAAAAATGACTCCAAAGAATAAAATTGAACTAGTATAGGTATTATGTATATAAATTGAATTAAATAAATAAAATAAATATTTATTTAAATAAATATTCTATTTTAAACAATAATGTAGTGTTTTCACTATTCATAAAAAATTGAATGTTTTCAGAAAAATACCAAAAATTCACCCTAAGTTAATTTTGAAATTAAATATTAAAAAATAAATACGATTTTATAAAATTAAAAACATAGAAGTAGAATTAATTAATTTAATATTAACTCTCATAGTCAAAACCAAAAGGCAGGGTTTTAGAAATTAAAAACAACCGAAATATTGATATGTGTTTTTGTGAAATTCAAATAAGAAATTACATATAATGACATAAATTGTATTAAATAAAAAAATATAATCTGATTATACTTCCAAACCACTCAAATGCATAATTTTACACTATAAATTTTTTCGATTAAAAAAGTTTTTTTCAATTAAAATTTATTATTTTTCACTATTCATCCAAATATGAATGTTGTTAGAAATGTACCAAATATTTATAAAAAATTTATTTTTATATCTATAAATTTAATAAGATTTTAATTTCATTAAATTTAATGTATAAAAGAGTCAAATTTTGGTTTTAAAAAGGGTTCTCCATAAAAAGGATGTAAAATTGCATTTTTTAAAAATAATTATTTTAGGTGAAAAAATGAATTTTTGATTATATTTTTAATAAGAAACACATAATATGGATTATAAAAATATATAGAGTATATATAATCAAAATTCAGTTAATACTATTCATAACCTCTTTTTTAAAGGCTAGTTTGGTAAGTCGTGGTGCGCTCAAACTTGATGTTGTGTGTAGCACAATCTATTGAATAACATTAAAGAAAATGACTTACTATTAAATCATGGGGTATTACATTCTTCCCCCCTTTTGTAAATTTTGTCCTCACTATTTTAAAATTAGTCATGGGTACTTCATTGAATGTCCCGAATCAAAACAAATTCAATAAAACTATCACTTTAAAATAGAGAGAGGGAAGTAAAAAGGTCACCCAAGATAACCCAATTATGATTACATATAAGTAAACATGGATATGGAAGACAATCTAAGTGTCAAGTTCTAATGGAGAGTGATAGAAAACTTTTTTCGGAGAAAACTGACAACAAGATAACCACAAACTTGTTATGGGATAAACAATTATTAGTTACCCAGTAAGAAAAGTAAATGGACAATGATTTTTTTAGTTCCTTTTCATAAAGATGAGGAATTTATTTATGATATTGACTAAGAAATAAAGAGATATACTTAATTTTTATGTATAGATCCATCATTTAATAAATTTCAACCACTAACTCATCTTTGTTTTCATTCATTGTGTATTCAAGATGACTATGTCACACCTGATGTGCTAGAATCAACTTCTAGAGAATCACATGATCTACAAAGAATAAACAATATATTTCCCCCATCATTAGAGATTAACCCAAACCAAAATGTTTAGTACAAGATCAGATGATTCTTAAAAAGGATAATCCTTATGAAAAATAAATATGAATCATAATTTATAAAATTAAACCAACTGTACCCAATGATCAATAAATACCATTCACTAAATTTTTTTCCATTAAATAATTCATATAATCTAAACAAATATTGAAACCCAAAATATATAAGAATTTGATTACATAATCTTACTCATTAAATTGTATATCCAAATAACATCGACTACTATTAAAGCCAGATAATTAAAAATAATTAACCTAATCACATATTCTATATGATAGGTTATTCATTTGAATAAATAAACCAAATCTCTATAAATCAACAATAAAAAATTTGATAAAAATCAACTATTACTGCTCAAATGAAATCCCATAGTATTATATTTTCCGTAGTAATAAAGTGTTCCCAACATATCAAACATCTTTCAAAATAACATTTATCACATAATCACCATATCATTTTCGTATACTAAGTATATCTATTTGATAAGGCATAAGATACGAAATCAACTTGTTATTGATCAATAAAATAATTTAACTAAAAAAATTATTCACACAAACTAGGGACTTCACATAGTCTAGTGGCATGCAATAAATCACAATCACACTCTATTTCTGGGTTAGATTCTTTCATCTTTTTCAAATGTGATGGGTTGTCACACAGTCTGAGTGTTTTCCTTTTTCAAAAATATATTTTATAACATTCCCAAAATGAGATAAATTACTCAAAATAACTATATCATAATTTAACTACAAATGTTATCTCATTCATTGAATTTTTCATCGCAAAAAATAATAGCTATAGTTGCCTCAAATTCAAGGATCATATAATCCCAAATGGATCCTTATATAAATATCCACAAAAGAAAAGATAATTATTTCTCAAATAGCATTTTCACATAACAAACTCCATGATTACATATACATAATAATTGTCTTCTAACGAAATCCCATAATTTAAAAAATTTATCCATCCATTTATTTACACATTGGTTCTTCCTTGATTTAAAGTTTATCATATAGAATAAGGCATTGAATCAGGTAATACCATGGTCCCATACATTTACGACAAATGACTGTATTTCGATTCTTAGTATGATTTTTTTTCTTCCATAGTAATATTCATTTTTTCTTGTCCATTCTTTACTTTATGTCCTTATTTCCCACAAATAATTCATTTATTTATTCCATTGAGACACTTTCCTAAGTGTCTACTTAAAAATTTCCTACATGTTGGAAATTGATTTTTCTTTTCTCCATGGTCTCCACTGCTGGAGCTCTTATCATTCACTGCCTTTATCTTTTTTTTGAGTCTGTGTATTAGTTAATATATATATTGTTGATCATATTTTTGGAAAATAGATTCGGCATGAACACGATATATTTCACACCCATCAACATTCCCTTTCGTTACTCATTTACATCACTTTTCCCACCTTTTACATCATCATCAATGTTACTATGACTTCCTTAAAATCCATCCATTGAATAACACATGAAATCATAGTATGAGTCATAAAATCATTACGAGAATATTATAACACCTTATTTTCAATATAAAACACTATTGGATTAACCAATGTAATTTATTCTCATATTATATTAAAATTATACGAATCAGTTTGTAAAGAAAATGTGAATTATCCTAAACATATCACATGGGAGTGTCAAAACTAATAGTGCAGCAAGTCCTATTTTTTGTGTACCAGGATACCCCTGGTCAAACCCAAACTTTTTGTTGGAGTTTTCACTCCTAGGTAAATTTGTGTCATTGCTGCCTCTACCTGCTCGTATCCAGACATGGATGTATTTCTAGGAAAACCCACATAATATTTAAATTACAAATTATTTTGGATGTTCTTATATACTAATCATCAATTTATATCTTATGGTAGTGTTTTCTAATAAGCTTTTTTTATAAATATTGCTTCTAATGTTTGTACTAAACTTCCTATGATACAAACTGTAACGCCCTGACCCCAGTTACCCAGAATTTGTGCATTATTACATAACATTTTCAGGATACAAGGAATCATATCCCCTAAGACCGATCAGTTTAGTATCTTTAGAAGTACTAGATATATACATATGTTTTACATTACATCATAAAATAAAAAAACAACATTGTGTCCCCTTGTAACACTCTTATATCCATTTGTTTATTCTTGTAGGTTAATCATAATATACTTCATTGCATACTGGTAAAAATAAAACATAAGAAAGGGTTGATCTCATATGCTTCGTATGGATAACTATATAACAGAAACAGTCATAACTAAAAATAAACATTTTAGGAAATGAATTAGACTATAACACAAGCCATTTATACTTAAACATCATTATAATATGGACAAGATAAATCTAATAATTTCATCTACATATTCACATGGATATTCTACTTGTCGAATAATGACATTTAATATCAACAAACAATTTCATCATTATGGAATGCATAATGTCGGACATCATAACTACATAGTCAAGGCCTCGTGCCAAGACTACAAATAAGATTTTGTCAAGGCCAGGTGCCAAGACAATAGTCTATCTCATGAGACCTACTAATGTATATAAGAATGATAACGGGGTCCACCTGTCACTTAATAATTTCAATGCATTCCACATTTTAAAGATTGAAACTTAATCTAATCATTTTTATTAAAACTATCATATGAAATTTCAATATTTTATCCAAAAACCTTTAATGGAATAAAAATAGCACATCCACAATCAAAAATAACACATTCAATACAATATGGATGATTGTATTATGATAAATAAACCTCAATCAAGAATAATATAAAATGATGGATATAGACACAGATGAAAATAGTCATTAAGACTATTTGAGAGAAATATCCCCTTTTCCTTGAAAAATATTAAATGTCTCATTACTTATCGCAGAAGTTGTTTAAAAGTGATATTTGAATAAAAGAGTCCAATACAACTTTAAAACTATTAAAAATATTTTTAATTTAAAATTATTAATGTTCATATAAATAAAACCATTTTTTAAAAATGGATATTTATGAGAAATATTTAGAAGAATAAATATTTCAAATATTTATAACAATATTTTAGTTCGAGAGTTTCTAACTAAATAAGAGATTCTTGAATACAAATAATTGATGAATAAAATTAATTAAAACCTTATAATATCCTGAAATAAAAGGGATTCATGATATAGTATTTCAAAGGATAGTATATACATCATATAAAAGTGAATTAATGCATAATGACAAAGTGGTCTCAAAGGAATGTAAATTGAGAAAAATACAATATAAAGACTGTATCCTTGGATTAAGGCTGAATAAATTATATAATTATATGTGAAAAATATAAATACACTTAATATAATTAGATATTCGGTGTAAATTATTAATATTAGATTCACATATATTTTTGTAAAAACAAAACCAATGACTTGGTTATTTAACTCAATGAATGGAAATTGAGTTAAGTTTACCATTAAAAAGTTCACATCAATAGAATGTGAATTTATCAATGGAGTGATTATGTGTATCGAAGTAATATACACAATAATGGAGTGGAAATAAATACATAAATAATAAATTGTGATTCCACACATAATCTTGGAGTAAAATAATCAATGAAGTACGCGTAGAGCCCAATGAGTGAAAATTGAAATTTAAAATTCCCTTACCGATTAGGTAACTTAGAAAATATACTCGCCAAGAAAGATGTATCATAAAATGAAGATGTAAATACCCATAAATTAACATATATTACACCACGAATACAATCATGGGAAGTGTATACACCACACAAAAAATAAATAGTGGTAATATAGCAATATTCTCACGAGAATAAGAAATGATATGAAAACCCCATACATTGTACTTTTCCTTAGTTGAGGGTACGTTGACCTCCTGTATAATAGTTAAATAATTTTTATTAAATTATACAAGAAACACATACATAAATATTATACCATATATGATCTTTTAATTTTTCTTTAAAAATAATATTTTATTATTATCTTTGTTTTAGGTGTTAACTTGTTTTTTTCCATTTTATGTTTTGTTAGGTATGTCATTTTTATTAGGGATATCATGTATTTTATTTATATACAAAAATTTATAATATCATTAAACATTATTTTTAATCATCATATGAAAATTAGTCTTGAACGGTTACGATGGGGAATGACATCTCATCATGTCGTGGAGACGGTAAGCCGTACGTATGCATGAGCAACAATATCATTCTTTTGATGGTGAAATCATATATAATTGGATGATATATCAAATATACAGAATCATTAACATGTTATATTTATTATTTAAATTAGTTATACTCATTATTATACCCATCCAAATAATGAATATTTTGAATAACAAACTACACCACGACGTGGAGACAGTAAACCGTACGTACGCATGTATAGTGACTTTGTCATTTGTAGGATGAATAGAATAATGAATATGGTTGTATGATATTTATAATAACAGAAAAGTATATAGGAGGTACTGGATTTACTATTTTGGTTTCTAATTAACTAAAAAAGTGGATGTGGAAGAAGAAAAGAACTTCGAAGAGGGTGTTGAAATTAGTATCTATTCTTTGGGTGTTTCCTTTTGAATTGATCAAAAGGGCTGTTTAGGGTGGATTTATTATCAGTGGAAGGACTCTAGGATATAGTGACAGTATTTGGGAGGATATTTGGGCATGGGATGGCCTTTCTAGATGGATTTTGTGGTATAATATTAAGAGAAGGGTTAGGGCCCTTTTGTAAGTGAGGTAGGGGTCACTTTAGGAAAACCATGAAATATTATTTCATTATACATAATTTTCAGTTTTTAATGGATAGATATTGATTTATTTAAAATCTATGGTTGTTTGGGTCGAAATAATTGAAACCAATAGTTTTTAGTCACGTTTAGGTCACCATATTAACCGTATCATTTATATTTAACAATTAGTTAAATAGTTTAACATTTACTGTTTCTTGTTGTATTCTTAAACTATATGGTTAATAAACATAATCTAAAATTCCAAGATAACCTAAAGTGGTTCATTAATGACATATATAAAATTATTTAAGCCCATTTTCTGAACCATAGATTTTACAGAATATTATATCAACCAATAATATTGTATTTTTTTTTAAAAACTCATTTAGGTCAAATTTAAAACTATTTAGTATTTGGTTTTTGTGAAAATTATAACAACATTATTACTTAGAAAAACAATTCATTAATCAGACCTAACATGTCATATTATCCTTTTTTTTTAATTCTTCAAAATTATCAAATAAAATTTACATGGATATTTATAATATCAATTATTTTAATCTTTCATTAATAAGGTACTTATTTAATAATCATTGTATAATAAATAAATTTAACTATATAATGTCTAAAAATTATTAAAAAAATACCATTATTTAGGAAATATTTTTATCTTTCTAATGAATATTTATAGTCAAATTTATCATATGTATAACCCCATATTGAAAATAGTTTTCTTATTAAACTTTGAATTTAACAGTATTCACTCATCTTTAAATAAAATAATAATAAATGTTTTAATCTAATACAAGTGGACCAAAAGGATAATATTTTATTCCTAAGTTTGTTTTTTAAATATTATTATCCAATGTAATTAAGACATGTCTTAGGGTAATTATATAATCATGTTTACCATTAATTACCCTATTTACATTTAATCATGGTAAATAAAAGTTAAAAGTTGGTACTCACCAAAAAATATTATCATCTTATTGAACCAAATTTTACATACCTATTTCAGCTATATTTCTAGTATTTTTACAATTCAACTCATAGAAGTGGTAAAATTTTATTTTATGCAAATTTGCAAATGCTTCTAGAAGGTGGGTAAAAGACTGTAAGAAGTTCAATAAAATTATATACATCAAATTTTATTATAAAATTGACTCCAATGAAACATATTGAACTAATATAGGTATTACATATATATATTGACTTAAATAAATAAAATAAATAATTATTTAAATTAAAAGTCTATTTTAAACCATAACACTGTTTTTCAATATGTATAAAAAATTGAATGTTTTCAGAAAAATACAAAAAATTCACCCTAAGATAATTTTGATATTCCAAATTCAAAAATGAAATCTATTTTTCCAAAATCAAAACATATAATTAGAATTAATTAATTTAAAATTAGTTCCCATTGTTAAAACAAAAAAGCGGGTTTTAAATAAATAAATACTATCAAAGGATTTATATGTGTGTATGTCAAATTTAAATGTGAAATGACTTATAATGACCTACATTGTATTAAATGATAAAAATATAATCTGATTATAATTCAAAAAACCTTTCAAAATCATAATATAAAACTATTAATTATTTCGATTAAAAAATTTGTTTTCAATTAAAATTTAGTATTTTTACTATTCATCAAAATATGAATTTTATCAGAAAATTACCAAAGAGTTATCCAAAATAAATTTTTATGTCCTGATTATAAAGAAGAATTTAATTTCATTAAATTTTATTTATAAAAGTGTCAAATAATTTTTTTTAAAAATGGTTCTCCATTAAAAGGTGGTAAAATTTCATTTTTTAAAAATACTTCTTTTATCTGAAAAAATGAATTTTTTCTTATATTATGTCCACAAAAAACATAATATGGATTCTAAAATTATACGGAGTATAAAAAATTTAAAATTCAGTTAATACTATTCATAACTTTTTTAACGGCTAGTTCGTTAAGTCTTGGTTTGCTCGAACTTGGTGTTGCGTGTAGCAAAAGTTATGTAATTAAATTAAAGAAAATAACTTACTATGAAATCTTTGTGTATTTCATATTTATTTAATCGATCAAAAATTAACCAAATCACAATATTACCATGAATTTTATATTAAATTACCCCAATTGAATTAATGTATATAATCTCTTATTACATTTATATATTTAGCGACGATAGTAGAATCCCCTTCATAAATTGTTATTCAATACTAATATATATACATGTTATACTATTTATAGTAAAATCAACAATATATTTATTCATTGCATTCCACCATAAATTTTTCCAAAGGACACTATATATTTTTATACATCTAGGGTGAATAAAAAATAATTATATATTAGCCTCACTATATAGTTAATTCATTAAATATGTCTCACATGAAACACATATCCACTTTCCAAATCTGAAAAAAGCTTTTTCATAATATTTCATTCAGTGAAAATATAATTTTTAACCAATTATACATTCTTTTTTATCTAATTTTATTCTTTTTAATTTTTCCAAATTCTATTTGAAAAATATTACTATACTAACAGCTTAATCAAAATAGAGGAGGCATTTGAATGCCCAATTCCAATTCCATCATTCATAAAATCATTAACTAAAAGATCATAATCAAAAAATAGAATTATATATCATACATTTTATTTCCTTGTTATTTTATTATTGAAATTGGTTTTTTTAACATAATGGTAATAGATGTGTAGTTGAAATCCATTATCAAACAGATCCATCTTTTTTTCCTCATGTAAAACTCTCTATAAGTTAATATATACATCAAAAATTTATGACCAGTATATATTTCAAATTTTATGCCTTATAAAATATATAACCAAATTTTTAAATAAATCACTACAATCCCTAGTTCATGGTAATGTGTAAGCTAATGTTTTCTCATGATATTTTAATTAATTTCAGCCTTTAAAAATTTCCTAAACATTATACATAAAAAAAGAGTCCCTTAAATGAAGAATAATTTTACATAATAAATTTATCATTTTTATCGAATATAGTAAACTATATAATACACTAATATTCTATTAAATTCTTTAAAACATTAATATAATTCCATTTATAAGATTATTTTATCCCCTTTTCATGTTATCATTGATATAGAACATGATAATCCAGAAATTGTTTTTAGTAATAGTATGTAGTACCCTACTAAAACTAGAATAATATAATTAACTATGATATTCATTAGTTGTGGCCATTTTTTAAACAATAACATTTTATAAGGTTTTATATGTGTGAAATATTTAAAAAAAAATACAATTAGAATGAAATCTACTATATTCAAAAATCACATTTGTTATCTTTTTCTTATGACTTCATTACATTCAGGATTTTTAGAACACTCTTTAGATATTTTTCATGGTCCTCATAACTTTTAGAGTAATCCCAAAATATCATCAACAATCAAGGATAACAATATATCCAAATATTCCAAGAAAACACTATTCTTATGATACATGAATACAACTAGATAAATTTCCATTACAAAAGGAATAACCACAAATAAATAATTTCAATACCATGTATGAAACATTATCTTAGAGAGTTATCTTCCTTCAACATCTTTTGATGATACCCAAGAATGTATATCAAAATTGAAAATGTATTGTGCTACCTAGAGTTGAGTAAAATATTCATAAATATGAAAGAATATATACTTATTCTTAACATTGTTGTTATTAAATTATCTACAATAAAAGAGAACCCTCAAAGACCCATCATTAGTTTTAACAAATAAATTTATAACATCACATGGTGAAGTTATATGATGAATTATTCCTTTATCAAGAAATTATAATAACAATTTAATCAATTCCAAATATCAACATGAAAAATTTGATAAGGGAGATCAAAAATTTTCTTAGCATCTAGAATTTAATCAACCATAAACTCAACCTATGATCAGTAACATCACCATGAAACTCATATAGTAAAACATTAAGATATTATTTTACTACTTTCATATCATTTATCAGAATAGTTCATTTATTTTTAAAAAAATGATCCATATAACATTCATTTCCATTTTTAATAGTTTCTATTTTTATTGACATGTTATTGGAAGTAATAATGTGTTATTATATACAAACTAAAAATCATTCTAGAAAATAAATTCTCTATCATGGAAATTTATCTTAACATGATAGAAAAAAGATAATCCATACCAAAATAATATCAATTTCTATAATGGGTAAATAAATATGGATTATAGGGAAAATACTTCCATATATGACTATTGGATTATCATTGTAAATTCTTATTACCATAAAACTACCCCCAATGATTTTCATCCAATAGAACAAAGGTCAGTTCTGGTGGTTCTATTTTGATTTTACATGAAAATTTTTGGGAATAAAAGAAATTTTTAGTCCATAAATTAAATAATACAATATCATAATATGAAAAAATGTACATGTTACCACAAAAATCAGTTCCAATTTATCTGTTGAAGTATTTTCAAATGATTCCACCACATCATTCTTCATATATTATTTCTGACTCCCATTATTCATTCTCTTTTTGTAAATTCATCTTTATAACAACCCTTATAATTACATGTAAAACACATTAAAGCCTACAAATCAAAATGTCCCTTACAACTACAAGAATATTTTTCTTTGTATCCAAGGGAATTATGGCCAAACATACAACATCAGACCCACTTCAATGATTTAAAAAGACATTTCCATATGTGATTTTTACCACAAATATCATAAACTAAAATTATGATGTTTTACAATTTAGATTTATTTTATAATTTATTCAATCTTTTATAACACTGATTCCTCTATTTATGTTGGTTTCTTTCCAATAACTTATCAACCAAACTCTATTTCTACCTTCTCCGAACAATTTTTAACCTTTTTATTTCATAGAGGCTAATGGCCATCAAAATCATGGATTTAAACCTATGTAAAATTGATACATTTACTATCAAAATCATGGATAAAATTTTCACAGTATATTTCCAATCATCTTTATTTTACTTCATATATGGCTGTTGAATCTTCCCCATTATTCATAAATTCAACATATTTATTTTCCATGCTATGTCAAAAACCATTAGAAAAAATATTTCCCATGGAAAGTGTTCTTAAATGTGTCTCATTACATGGAATAAATCTTTTATATTACTTTATAATTTTTAACTATTGGTCACCATTTTTCATATTCACCTTCAAAATGATATATATGATGATTTATGTTTTTATTTTATAAACAACCCTTTGATTTGAATATCTATTATAGATCTTTTATTTCTATCTCTTCTACCATCAATTCTAGATATCCACTAAGTAATGTATGGTGTTTTCTCATAAATTGATCCGCTATGGAAATGTTTGTATATGGAATACTTTGTTACTCTCTAGAAAGGATTCCACCACCATTTATAGCATGTTTCAACTAAACCATCACATCAGCAAAAAAATTAGTTTAAAATCAAACAATTTCATGTACCATATTTAGAAGTATGTGGTTTTATTAGTTCATTCATGTATGAAATTCCCTATTTACTCTATGTACAACTATTTTAAAAATAAATATATTAGATAATAAAATTATAATCATAAAATTTTATATCATGTTAAATATAAATTAAAATATTTTACGGTTACATCCATATACTATTTTAACCCGTAAAATTATTTAATAATTTAATATCACACCATATATAATATCATGGCCTTACATAATCCATAAAATATATTACTTAAACAATAATTCATTTCATTAAATTTTCAATGGTCTTATAGGTTCATAGTTTTAGATAATTTGGTCAACGTACTTATGAAATAAAATATCACATCAAGGTGGGGAATTAACAAATTAGTAAACATTTTTTCTATAATTAATTTCATTTATGAAATAACAAGTCTTGTTTTCATGGAATATCATGAAAATTTTCTTCTTCAACACATTATTATCCCCACTCATCATTAAAACTAATATTCCACAGGATCGAATATTAATTGTTCATTTTTTATTATGTTTTTATACTTTAAAATATAATGCCTAAAACATTTTAAATTTTATACCATTATCATATTTTAGTAAATAATCTTGCATGAAAATGTAGGAACCTTGTAAATTACATTATATTTACAAGGTTTGGCCAATGTGATATGACTTTCCTTCTTTATACAGCCACCCCCATGGGTCTATAGAAATTCAAATATTTTAATAAGTGAATAAAACATGGTTCAAACCCCATTAGACACCATCTTATCTCTCGATTTAAATGATTAAAATGACTCCTGTTAGTTTAGAAATTTATCATACAAACAATTGATCCAAAAAATGATTGATATATGGATCAAACATTTCCACAAATTCATATTATGGATATTTTGTCTAAATTTGATGGATCTAATTCATTATTTAAAATGATGGTGGGTCTGATGGTCTCAATCTAATGAATTAATTTTTATGTATTTAGTACGATGAAAACATTCTTAATACACATTACTTAAAATTTTCACAATTTATCATTAGGATCATCCTTAGTACAATTTTCGTAGTCAGGTAAAAAAATTTAGGTGTCTCACATTCTTCTGATATTTCATTATTGAAAAAAATAGAAAGAGACTTATATAATGATCATTCTTTTCTAAACTCATGAAAAAACTGCCATGTATGATTTTTTATTCTTTTATTTATATGAAACTAATGATAGAAAAGCTATAAAACTGAAACAAATTTTCCCACAAATTTCAAATATCCAAAAATCAATCACATTTAAACATCAACATTGACTACATAAATCCTACACATGATTTTTATTAAATAATTATTCTTGAACATACAATATTATTTCAATATGATTTATATTCCTCATTTTATATTAAATTAACACACTCGACTTCAAACTGATGTGACATAATTCCTGTAAACATTAAGATCTGATATTCTTCTTATGCTTATTATGATCTTACTATATTCATCTAGTTCATACGATATGAGTATCTTACTCTTATTATAATGAATTTTTATCTTTCTTTTCTCATTATTGTATGAGTTTCTTCCTCCTCCCATTACACTATGATTATCATCCTCTTTCAATTATTATCTAAATTTATTCATCATGTCATTATAACATAATTTTTATCCTCTTATAATTATGATATCACAAACCTCCTCTTCTCATGATGATCTGACTTTATTACAATTTTCATTACGAACTATCTATCTTCCCCTACTCATTGTGATCTTATTTTCTTCCTCTTCTCATTATGAGATAACTTTCTTACTCATAGTCAGTATAATAAATAATATTTGATTGAGTCGGTTTGATGGAATTTCCTCCTCATTAGTGTGATGTAATACTCATAATGAATGAATTCTTATTACAATTGAATTATCATTATGATGGAAATATTATTATGATTTAATTCTCATTATGATATAATTATCATTACAATGTATTTCTCATTAAATTTGAAACACTATTATACAACATTGAAAAAAATCATACATCATTAGTTATAACTCATTCATATTTTTCAAAAAATCTCTACATGGTACTTCTATATTGGTTTGAAGAAATTTATTGATTTGTGGAACTGATAAAATCATTATTATCCCTTTATTTCTTTAATATTTTTTATCATGGGTGTTTTCTTGATTTAAGATAACAACAACATTAGAAAAAGAATCATCTCACCTTATATTATATATTAATGAACATTCTAACTCCTGACTTCACTTGCTTCCTTTATTCATTTCAACACTATTATGACATCCACACTCAGTAACTTCTTAATTTATAACCTACACTGATCCTGATAAATAATAAAAGTAATGTTAATGGATCTATGATTTTTAATTCATCTGATAAATAACATTATCTTCTAAATAATTCTATATCTTGTGCTTCTTAGTCCAAAATATAATTTCCAAAAAACTTTTTCCAGAAAAAACATTCTCAAATATTAAAACTTTTATCCTCCTTTTTTATCCTATCATTCACAATTTTCCATATTTCATATAAAAAATTATTCATATGTATTGGGTTAAATGCTGATGAACAAAATTATTCTTTTATAAGAAAGTTGTTATTTGACAAATAAAAAAAATAAAACATGTCACCATAAAGGTTCCTCAATATTCCCATTTAGATTTGTTTACAAAATTTATTTAAAACATTATCAACTATTTTATATTTCTAAAAACCAAATTTTTTCAAATTTTATCAATACGTAGTCTTTCTCAAATGAGATTTTCCTGAAATCACACTATTGGATAATGTAATTTTTTTAATGAATTACTTCCCTTATTAATAAGAATAATTTATATCTATGTTGTTATAAAATCATTATCAATCTTATATTTTCTTATCAAATTTCATATTCTATCCCCCATTTTATGATAAAAACGTAATTATATTCATAAAATAATGATATGTAAAAATATTCTGACAATGTACAAAGTTGTTACTTATCTCCCCCATTTTCAATATAATCAAAACCATAGTGGAGGAATTCATCTTTAGATTTATGAATTCATTATAGGAGGCTGAACATGAATTTGCAACATCAACTGAACACACAATTCTTTTGTAACTTTATTTATAAATATATATGAAATTTGATATTTTATTAAGATATAAATAGAAAAAATAATCTTGAAAAAACAATCTCTTTCATAATGTGAAACTTTTTATCAGTGTATTTTTATCTTGAATGATTTATAGGATTTTATAAATATCATTTTCAATATGATTATCAAAATTTATTTGAATGATTTTGAAACATTTACTTTAACAATTCAATCTAATCATTTATCCAAATCATTTTAATATAATCCTAATTATTCGGAACATGTTCTAACAATGTTTTCTACAATGTTACTAAACATTATTTATTACTATGCCAACTTACAAAAAATTCACCTTCATAAAATGTTCTTCTTGAAGCTGACTTGTCATCATTACAATATCCAGTCCAATCATAATTAGTGTAACCATGATGCTTCATCTCACAATTTCATTTTTACAATAACTCATATTAAAGTATTCCTTTTAAATATCTCATAATTTTATTCTCTATCGACATATCTGATTCTTGTGAATTACATTGAAACCTGGAACACAAAGTTACATCATAAACTATATCAAACCTTATGGATATAAGGTAACAAAAACTTACTATTAGCTTCCAAAAGTAACTCACATTTACAATTTTACTAGAATCATCTTTACCAAACATCATCCCCACTGAGATAGAGTAAAAATATATTTAAATTCTTTTATTACAAACTATTATAAAAATTCTAAAACATAATTTACCTGAGAAAGGAAAATTTATTTTTTCTAATATGGAAATTATAATGCAAGAAATATTATTCGTTCTCCTTATATTTACATCTCAATTTAATTTTATGTTTATTCACCAAATGATTCACAAATATCTTCTCTATCTATAGAAAAAATTGTTTCATCCACAAAAAAAAATTAAAATTACACATAAAATGTCATAATCATTCTCATATAGAAATCAATGAACTTTAACATTATAAAAATTCAATATTCTAAAATAATTTTCATGTTTTGAATACCAAACACATGGATATTGTTTCATCAAATAAAATTATTTCTTCAGTTTTCAGACTTTATTTTCATCCTTATCAATTAAAGGCCCATAAGGTTTTTTAATAATAACTTCTAATTCAATTACCCAATTGATAAATTCTATCATTATATTCATCTATTATAATTTTTAATTCATATGATTATCCACTACTATAAACATTCAAATATTTGATATACTAATAATGGGGGGAATTGAATAATCAAAATTTATGGTATCCACATGTTCAAAGCCTTTAGAAACAATCCTAGACTTGTTTCCAAAAACTTATCCATGTTCATTAATCATGTTTCTATATTCCACTTTTATATAATATTTTTACCTTTCAAATGTTGAACAGGTTCCCATTTTTTATTTTTTCTAATTTTATCCAACTCATAATTTAATTAATTCATGCATTCTTTGTATTTAATGTCATATAAAACTAATTCCAAATCATTTTCTAAAATGTGTGATGTTTGATTTTATAATTTTATCTTACTTATGGTCTGAAAAAGAACCTTCTAATTCAAAATAATATTTATAGACCAAACATTTTTTGAAATATATTAATTTCATATTTCCTTTTTCCTTCTTCACATTACTAATAACATAATTCAAATCAATTATCCTGAAAAATAATTTTCTCACATTTATTTTTATTCGTATCTTTATGTTTTTATTTCTCAAATTTCCTAGAACCTTTATTTAATGTAGTCGGACTCTCAGTAACATTCACATAAAATGAGTCCACTTATTTTATTAAATATTTCAACCATCATTTCTAAATTTTTCCATCTTTTAGTAAATCATAAATGTTATTTCATCTTGAATTTCTCTTCAAACATTTCCAAATATTGATTTTTTATTTTAAGTAAACATTTACTTCCAAAAATATTGATGTATTTCCATGAATTTTGTTTTGTAGTAATACATTTCATAGGTAGTCTTGTTTCATTTAGGCCTCAACAAACAATTTTTCTGAACATGTTTAGTAATACTAATATCTTCTCTCCAAATAAAATTTTAATTTTTGTATTCTAATAATATGATTATTAATATTTCTTGAAAACATCTATTATCCCATTCTAATACTCTATTTTTTATGGGGTATATGGGGAACTATACTGATGTTTGATTAGATTCTATCTCAAATATGTTTCAAATGTATTTCTTGTGAATATTGTACTATTAACTTTTCTCAATTTCTTATTAAAACACCCATTTATTTATCAATATCTTCTTTGAATAATCTATGCACTTAAATAGGTTCTAACTTGTGCTTTATAAAATAATTTCAGTCCATCAAGTGAAATCATCATTGAATATAATATAGTATAAGTCACATTTTATTATTTTCGTCCAATTGTCCAACATATGTCATAATTAATAATTTTAATAGGTTTTGTAGATTGAATATCAACTTTATTATGACTTATATTAGTAATATCTTTTTCTGATAAGTTACACAAAAATCATCTACTATTTATTTTAATTCTATAAAATTTTATGAAGTATCAAATTTGGTGATTTTATCAATTTATTCTTCCCATGTCTTCCAAGTCTTTGTTTCAATAACTTATTCACATCTTTATAACCTATAAAATTAGAATTGTTATGTTCTCCAATATGAAAAATAATGTAGGTACTTATTTTCACATATTAAAAACATTTCCTTCCTTAATACATATGATTATCTAAGAGACATTTCTCAAAATAACATATTATCCATCATGGCAAAGTTGACTCACACTTAATACATTATGATTTAGTCCATAAATAAATAAAAATACTTAGATTTAGTTTTTGAGGTTCTATCTTAGTAGTTCCTATTCCTATAATTATCAAACAACTATAATTTCCAAAATGTAACGACTCCACTATCATGTTTTTTAACATGTTTGATTTTTTTTAAATTACCTATCATTATTGAATAACAATCCAAGTTAGGTATCCTTCGTTTTTTTACATTCTTTCAATGAAATATCAAAAAAAATCTTTCTTGAACATTATTATTTAATACTTCCTTTTATTTATATTCATACAATCCTTGTCCTATAAGAGTAGCCAAACATTCATTAGCAATATGAGCTTTTTGATCACATCTTCTATATACTACATCCAGATAGTCAAACTGATTCATTATTGGAATGTCTTGGATATATTGAGAATTCATTTTTTTAAATAATATGTATATTATAAAGGATAATCATTCAACTTTCACTATTTATTCCACTCTGCTCAATCACATATTTTTTTAGATATGTTTTCCCAACAATTATAAACCATATTCCTACAGATTTCACAACACCAAAAAAATAATCAAATCTTTATTTTCTATTTAATTGATTTATTTATCTATACAAACTTTATTGAGGTTGATAAATTCTTCATGATATAACTATCTCTAGATATGTACTATAATTACTCCTAAGTTATGCTTCATATTTTTTAAACAAAATAGTTTTCTGACACACTTTACAGAACTAAGAATTGGAACACATTTTACAGAACCTGTAATATTAGAAGAATCATATGAAACAATATTTCTGATTTATGATGATTTAACATATTTCTTGATTTCGGATCTCTCAAAAACATTAGAATCCTCTTCATATAGTTAAAAATATTTGTTGAATATTTTATTCATCTTCCTCAAGGTAATTTTATATTCAAATTATTTTTATTGAAACTTGTTACCGTCTTATTCCTTAGTTTATATATTGTTATTGATATCTTCACCCATCTTTCTGTATTAAAAAATTATTATTTTTTAATGTAATATCTCCTCGATGTATTCTACTTCTTTCTTAAAATAATCTTTTTCACCTTTAGAATCATTTCATCTATCGTTGTTAACCATTCTGTATCCCTTCTTGATATATTTTTGATTAGGGAATGCAAGAATATTTATTCTAATCTGATATTTTTTATATGATTCGTTATCTCTTTATTCTCTACTATTGGAAGTTTATTTTATTTTATAGTGTTTTTCAACGAGTGTTATATCCTTTTCTAAACATCTATCTTCAGGAAAAAAAATGTTTGAGCCTAATTCAGCTTTTCATTTTAGCATACTCATTTTTATCCAGTGAAATTATTTTTATATTTAGTAGATCAAATTTTCTTTTTAAAACTTTTGTAACACTCCCTCTATTGATGATTTTCATTATAATCTTCTCTATATTCTCTAACATTGTTCTGGGGTAAATTCCTAGATTATTGTTTTATCCTCTATATTTAATAAATTTTAGAAAATTTTACCACCATACCTTTCCTCCACCTCTTCATAAGTTACTCATTATAGGAGACTTGATTTCTTCATTTAACTCATCATCCTATTAATCTTTATAGGAAAATTGATCAACATCTTCAAAATATTTAATTTTCATTTTTCTCATAGATGGAAATTCCATTTCATCCTTAATTTTATTTTTGAATAGTTGAGCTTCTATAATTTCATATGAAATGCATATTTTATTAAATTTATCAATAGGTAATCATATTTATCTTGTAAAGACGAATTTTTTTAATCAAACCTATCGACAATTTTTATCCGTAGTTTCATAAAAATTGTATAATCTTCCATAACACCACTAAATCATATGATGTTGCAAAGAATTTGATTTACTATGGTGCATTAAATATTCATAGTCTCTTCATATATCCATCTTATTTATTCAAACCATTAATTCCATATTTTTTGAATTTATTACATCAATTTAGTATCCATTCAAAATTATATTCCATACTTTCCCATATACTCATTGATGTTTTGAGACCCATCACATTCACATCAAAAGAAATTATAAAGAAATAATCAATTAATTTCTATATTTTTTATAAAGATATATATTTCTACTATCATTAAAATTTATTTTGGAATCCATCTTAATAGATTGAATCCTAATTGAATCAGCATTGAAAAATTCTAGAATAAAATTAATGAGATAACGATGCATTCATGTATTCAATCCATAATAATTTTTTCCATAAAATGTAGGAATACCTTTATTATTGAATGAATTAATATTATCTATGATATGAATCCAACAAGGGATATTTTTCTCCGATACCATGTGATGTTTAACCGGACTGAATAACAACATAGAAGGGGGTGAATACGTTTTTCACCTCTTATTATGTTTCAATACTTTTTAAAAGTAACCCCTTAAACATGTTAATTTTTAAAACCTTATCATAATGTAGTAAATATGAATTCATGAAAAAAAATTATTCAGGTAAATCACATTATATTTACAAGGTTCATCCTCAATGTGAGTACCTATATCGTTTCTATAGCGACTCACGTGGGTTTACAGAAATTCACAAATTTGAGGGATGTCAATACAACCTGTTCCAACGGTCATTATAAAACATATAACTCCCAATAAAAAATATTATACTTACTATGGTAATTTTATGAAGTTTCTTAAAATAATTAGCTAAAAAATATAATAAGTAATTTATTGAGACTAGTCAATAATTGATCAGTCGAGATCCTCAGTTTGAATTGGTTGGTTCTAATTAGCTTATTATAATGAGACTAGGCATAGTGGAATTAGTCTAATGAATTCTATCTAATAGAATTAGTAAGATTAAATAATTCTCAATCTTAATTATATAAAATATACTCAATTTATCAGTACAATATTCCATAGTATTATATTCTTAGTCTAGAATGAAAACAATTCTGATATCTGACCATCTTTTTAAGATCACAGTCTGGAATGAAGACATAAAACAAATTAGGCAACAATCATAATTTTCCATACACATGAAATAAATTTAAATGTTTTAATGTATTATGATTCTATTTATAGAAAAATCCAATTAACATAAGGGGGAAAAATAAAAAAAAATCCAGCTTACTCAAATTTGAAATCATTCAATGTATATCACATTGAAATTAAACTTTTACTAATTCCAACAGTCAAAATATTTCTTTAAAATATGTCTTCTTTAACATACTATAATTTCATCAATGAAATATAACATCTAAAAATTCAATATTATTAAAATCTCTAGCTTTAATCTGTTGTGACTAACTTCATATTCTCACTATGATATGACATTCTTCCTCTTCTCATTACGATATGAAAATCTTCCTTTACTCATTTATATTTGGCTCTCTTCCTCTACTCATTATGATCTAATTATTCTCCATTTCCCTTTACAATATTAATTTATTCCTAAAATCATTCTGTTTTTATTATCTTCCTATACTCATAATGATTAGACCTAATTCCCCTTCTAATTAAGGTTTGGCATTCTCCCTCTGCTCATTATGTTATAACAATACTTTCACTCTCTTTGCGATATGACTTTATTCATCTTATCATTATGATCTGACAAACTTTTCCTTCTAAAAACAATATGAATTTATTCATATAATCATTATGTTTTTATTTTTTCTTTGGATTTAGTCTTATTACTATTCCTTTATAGAGTTATTCTATTAGAATTTTCTCTACTTTAATCGAATGGAGTCCTCATAACGATGGAATTCATATTATAATTGAATTTTCATTTCGATAGAATTTTTATAAAGATGAAACTATAATTATGATAAAATTATCATTATGATGGAATTATCATTATTATTGAAATTCTACTCTATAAATTTTAAAAACATTAATCCTCATCAGATATAACTCTTTTGTAGTGCTGAGAACTTTTATGCCTGTTACATCATGGTCTATTTCAAACTTTTCTCGATTATTAGAAAATATAAAATCTTTACAATTACAAATTATATTCAAAATCATATATCAAGAGAGTTTTCAGTATTTATCGGATCATAAATATAGTAAAAATCATCTGACATTTGGATAGAATATTGATAACATTATAACTATTGACTTTACTAGTTTCCTTCAATATTTTCAATATAATTATGAATTCATCACTCATCAACATATTACTCTCTAACTAAATTTGAGTCCAACTAATCACCTATGACATAGTGATGGATCTTGCACCAATGATGAATCTGATCGATAACTTCATATTTCAGACTACATCTATATCCTGTGATGCTCATTCTAAAAATCTATTTATATAATTCTGTGTCTGGAAAACAACTTTCTCAAGTATAATAACTTTCCTCCCAGTATGAATTCAGATCCTAATATAAAAAAATTTCATCTTTTTAAAAAACTCATTCAAATGGATTGGTTTTGATTCTAAAGAAAAAAACATTATTCTATAAGAAAAAGGATAGTTTTCTACAAATAAATTAATTTTATAAAATAAATCATCAGTAAGGATATACAAAACCCTTGTGAAAAACTACTAAAAATAGAGGTTGAAATAAAAAGATGAGTATGCATGATATTAAAGTAATGAAAAAAGGAACCCAATTAGTTCATGAATACACATTAAAAAATTTATTTTCATAAGTAAATGTGATCTTAAAATAATAGTTTTATTATAAATGAAATCAACTTCACTACCCAAATAATATCCTAAAATACCTAATATAAAATAAAAAATGAAAAGTAAAACGGATAAAGTATTCATTAAACTCATTAAAAACACATGATTTTTTTGAAATGCATACATTTCCCCCCTATAAAGTAGCATAAACATCCTTCTAAAAATAAATAACATTATATTACCATGTGAACAAAAAATAAATCAATTAAAACTAATTAGAAAGAATATAAAATTCTTACAGGTTATATGAGACATCATTTTCATATCACTATTCTAATAACTATTATAAATTATACAACGTAAAGATTAAATTCCAATTATATGTTAAGGGAAACATATAATAATTTAAATCCATCCTTTGTAGCAATGTATAGAATTTTTATATCATGGTCACAAGATATCATGAGCTATATCAAGATCACCTATAATCATGAGATATATAAGGGGAAAATTATAATACTCTATATTTGACTCACACACCAACATAAACAATTTCCAAGAATAATAATTTGTATATACTATATTAAATCTTTTTTTTTCCATCAAATTAATATTGTTTTACACATAATAAAAAAATATCAGATATTGAAATATAAATTCCTTCTAAAACCATTTTTTATAATACCAAAATAAAAATAAATTGGGGTTTTAATTTTTTTTAAAATGATTATAATGTAATTCAAAAATAAAATAAGGGAGAACCCATTATAACTATAAACATTAAAATAGAACACCCCTTTTTCCTTTTATTTAAAAGTTCTATATAAAGTATATAAAAATATTCAATTTCAAAAATGTTGAAATAATGAAAAAAGTTACATTAATTTTGTTTTATAATTCATTGATATCTATATAAATACATTCATAAAATAATTTTAATAACATGGTAATTAGATTCAAATATTTATAAAACAAATAATTATAACATTTCAAATGTGTGTTTTATGGTAATGTATCCCTTGAATTGATTCTAAATCATTCGAAACATTATTTATATTCTTGAATAATGAACATATATTTATTAATAAATATATTAATAATTTTTTTTAATGTTTAATATTAAAATCATTTTATTTATTTTAATGTCATATTATATTACATAATCAATTAATAATAATTTGGATGTATTGGAAATATTAAGAAAATATAAAATAAATTACATTGGAAAGACAAGTATAGTCAAATAGGTAATTAATCCATCATATCAAAAATATTAATAATGAAATACTTATTAATTATAAATATTAATTATACTTTTAAAACCATTCATGATAGATGGTTATGAAAAATAAATTACCTTACAATCACGATGACTGTAAGTCTTGCATATGCCAGAGTAACATTTCCATTTTAAATAAACATGATTGAATGAAGGTGAGTATTTTATTATCATTTAGAATTATTATAATATCAATAATATCATATTATATCCTTAAATAAAGTTAAATATATTTTCTAAGTAATGCAGTTACGAAAATAAATCACATCTTTTCATGGAGGTGGTAATCCACACATAAACATGAACAACAATGTCACTTTTAATTAGATAGAAATATAAGAAAATGTGTTATATATTACCTTTAAAAATGAATATAATATCTTCAATATAAAATATTTAAATTAGAAAAAATTATTATAATCATCTTTGAGTAGAATTAATAAAAAATAATTACATAAGTTCATGAGATGGTAGTCTGCTGTACACATAAATGATGGTCTCATTTCCAATTTGAAGGAAGTGGAGGAAAATATATGTAATTACATTAACATAATAAAATATAAGTTAATGGAAAAAAATTTAATTATTTAATTGTGTTATAATTATTTTTTTATAATGATATAAAATGAAATAAAATGAAAATTATCATTAAATAGATATACCTTAACAATGGAAAACCTCTTTTGGTTTAATCATAAAACCTTCATAGGTGTGTTTTATGATAAATGTTCAGACTATGAGACTTGGGGAGGGATTTCATTAATTATTTTTGGTTAGTTATAATAAAATATAGTGTTCAAAATGTGTGATTAAGAGAGGTTATGAGGCGACCTTATTTAAAAAAGGGAAATGACACACCTTGAATTAATTAAAATATTAAAATATATATACATCATAATCATGTCATGTGGAACTAGTGCAACAAAAATATTATTATTAGGTGTTATATTGTACAAATTAATATAATTAATAACATTTATATATTTTTTGTATACATTTTAGTCATTATTTCATAATTTAACAACTTTAAACTCTTATTAACCTTAATAACGACAACGTAACATTTTAACATGATTAATTAAAAATATTTGGAAAAATAAAATGTTCAGTATGAAAAAAAATTAAAATTTGATTATAAATTTTTAATATATTTTAACTTGTTAAAATTAATATTGGTGATGAAATTACTTATAATATAAGAAATCAAGGCACATGAAAAACTGTTTTTTAATGCATGATTGAAGCATTGAAACATTTTACTACAAAATTAAAAAATGAATTGGATTAAAAAGTAAATTTCTTCTATATTAAAAAAATTATGGTTCTTAGAAATTTTTTGAAACCCAATATTGAGTGTAATCTTCCTACCATTCCATTAAAAAAAATTCCTAAAAATAGTTTTTAATTTGACATAAATATATCATATGTTATCAAAAGCCAATCTATGTTTCATAATTTCAAAGTAAGATTATAAAATAAAATTTTTTACCACTAAATATATTTATAGAGACAAATAACTCAGAAAATAGGATCAAGTAAAGTGTTTAGGTAATCATATCCTATAACTCTTTATTATAATGTCAGACAAAATAGGTTATAACCATAACTATGTGAAAATATTTTTTTATTGATTTTACTAACATTTCATAGGAAGAATTTAGTAGATCCAATTAAGTCATACTAATTTTTTTATAGAATAAATTTTATCAAATTAAATTAAAATATTTTTATGATTTTAACTTAAAATTATACCCATAAATCACGATGAAGATCTATTTTTGAAAACATTATTTTTAAGTATAAAAAATTTTTAATAGAAAATGAATGTATTATGTTCATTCTATTGGAATTTATGCGATTTTTTTAATAAAAAAATCTAATGAAATTTTAAAACCAATCCAAAATATAATGTTATTTTCCAATTACAATAAAGGAATATACAATATTCATTAAAAATAAGTATTTTTCACTACCTATTCAAAAATTAAGTCCTTTCATAATATTTTAAATAAATCCTTCAAAAGGAATATCTGAATGGAGAATTAAAAATTTATATAATTTTTTCCAATTTCATATTCCATAATTTTTAAATAATATTTTCAAATAAAATCATATAATGCATGATAACTTAATTTAGATATAAAAAAACTTTTCTCCTTTTGACTAATAATTTACCTAATATTATTATGATAAATGTAACATTATAAAATCCAATAGATTAAAATTATAAAGACATGATAATAATTTATTTTAACATTACCTAAGTTATTAAAATGGGTTCTAAAATCATTACTATTTGAAAAAAATCCTCAATAGTTCTTATAATATCACCACATTAACAGATATGGGTAGTTATTCCTCATAAATTCATAATGTACCGACATCTCCTCTTCTATATTAGGATTCTTTTCAATTTATCATCACAAGAAAAGTTATTTGATTCTTAAAAACATTTTATCTAGTGTATAGAATTTAGATATTATCTTCACTGTAAGACAAATCTGGTTCTAATTTAATTTACTCAGATGTGGGAACATGCATCGGCTCTGGGATGTACATTCATAACAAACAGATATGGGGAACATCATGAAAATTACAGAGGTTAGGTGGAATTTCCAAATGGGAACACACAACTCATATTCATTCCAAAATTCCAAAATGCTTGATATACAAAGAATTTTTTCCCTTTCATGGAAATATATATAAAACATTTCCACAAATATATCATAAAAATATACAATATCCCAGTTTTGTTTCTAAATATTTACATCGATTATTGACATAACCATTTATCTTGATTATGCTTCCTTAATATGATTTTTAATATTATTCACATTCACCATTGTATCATTCAAGAGATCTGAGACCACAAAAATCTTTTCATAAACATCATAGTAATAATATATAGTATAAAAATGATTACTATAAAATTATTTATATGGTGTGATTAGAATTATTGAGTTGATGATATTATTATATTTAAATTATAGTAAAGATAAACACTGACACTATATACCATTAATTTCATTTGATCAGTACTTAAAATGACTTATAATTTCAAAAACGTATTTTTAGATTACACATAGATTTGTTATTTTTATGTTTTTCTCAAATTGAGAATTTTTTAAAGAGACATATAAATCCTCATCATGAATAAAAAAATATGAATAATGTTAAGATAAAATTGAATTTAGTACACCATGGAGTCTCACATGATCAAAATATATAACTATATATGGTACTCAAGACGTATATAATTCTTTATAGTAACGAAATATATAGTCTTTTAAAATAGATAAACAATAATCCTTAAGAAATACTACATTATAAGATTATTTGGAAATCATGTAAAAATTCCCATAGAAATATAATTCCATTTTCAAAAAATAATTGATAGATTTTTCATGGCCCCATTAGGTTATAGTATTTTGGCCATTATAAATTGATGTACTAATCATATTAATACATGTTCTGCAATTTTTTATTCAATATTATCCAAAAAATGAATTTTATAAAATAACTTTACATTAATTTTCAACCAAAGTGAATATATAAATTTACATATGAGATTCATCTAATAATTGTCTTTTCATATTATATAAGGTTGTAACACCTAGAATTTTTCTTAATATCAACAAATCATCTTCATATATGAAGACTACCAAATCCCCATCATTTTTAGATATTACATTCTTTTGAATATTCTCATCATCTAGATGAGAACTATTTAATTTTTCTAGAAATATGGTTTTCTAATAATTTGGAATAATAGTGATATTTTTCTTTTGTTAACAATTCGATATGTCCAACTTTTCTAAATCTATAAATATAATCTCATTTAAAATCATTATTTTAGTGAAAACTCCATCATATATAATAATCAATGCGTCATCTATCTTGTTTTCCATTTTGGGTGGTTTTTGTTGAGAACAAATAATTATTTATTAGTTATAACCATTAAATTATCCTCATGTACTTGTCCTATGTTGAGAATATTGGTTTTATAATTTCGTGATATATATACATTTCATTTTTTTACCATAAAGGAAGTGCCTCCAAATCGTCAATGAAAATATTATACCTACAAACAAAAGATAATGGGTTAGATAATTAAATTCATGAATCATTAACAACTTTGATTCATATGTTATGACTATATCATTCTATATAATGACACAACTGTGTTCCTTCTATGATTTAACACTATATGTCACAAATTATTACAATCCCAATAGTAATGTCAATATATGTGGGTTGACCAACATCCTAATTAATTTTTAAATAAATTATCCACATTATTTTTACCATATTAATTTTACCACTTTATCTGTAAACTTAATAGGATAGCTTGTTGATTAAAATTATGAACAAATCATTGATATTAACCAACTAATCAATGTAATCTACACACATCAGTTATATTTATTTTAATTAGTTATTCTATCACAATATTTTTTTATTAAATGATAAACATATATTACTTACATAAATACAATATCTCAATCAAAATAATCTTCTTAAACACATAGTTTACATATTATGAATTATTTATATAATCTCCTTTCTCTATGAGACCTAAGAATGCATCGAAAATTACTCATATTCTCATCATATCATTTAGTGTGTATAAAGATAACATCAATAATTACAACGATTATATTATAGATTTAACCATTTAATACCTTGATATTTAGACCTATAAACCTAAAGGGTAAATTAGAAAATCAAAAAGGAAATACTATATATTCGAAACATCCATACCTAATAGAATAATTCTCCATTGTAAAACCCTACATATTTAATAATCACTAATGATACATAGAAAAAAATTCAACAGTTTAAAAATATTTAGATCCATGAAGTTGATAAAATATGTACTCAATGTAGTGTTGAGGATAATTGTTCAATATAGTAATAGAAATATTTTTCATCTAATTGATGCATAATTTCGTAGTCCGATTTTTATTTTTTTTTAAATAGGATCTCACCATGGAAATGTATTGTGGATTATAAACCCCTTATCACACTACTCCTTTTGTTGTTTCTATTGTTC